>JARPMR010000009.1:9920940-11120940 GCA_029955525.1 Oeneis ivallda
TCCGTCCGTCCGTCTGTCAGAGCCTTATAACTTCTGAATTACTGAACGAAATTACTTCAATTTTAGATATAATATGTAAACCGATGGCCTCCAGCCGAAAATGGCTTAAAAAGTTATAAAAATCTTTATTTCAGGGGGGCTCTCATAGAAGCGAATGCGAAGAAAAAAAAAAAATTTTGCGTTTCATAGGTTTACAGTACCTCATTTTAAAGATAATTTGGAACAGAGTACAAAAGTATTTTTTTTTAAATTTTTTTTCCTAAAATTGACGAAATGGGGGGCTTTCAAAGTGGAGATTATATTTGACCTCAGAACGGAATAACCATTGAAAGCTGGGGCTTGAAAGTTTTACAATTTTAGCGTAATATCATGTACTTGAACAACAAATACTAAAATTAGATAAATGTAATAAGGAAACTAAATTATTTAACTTTTAATGAGCAGCAACAACAGAACTTCACAATGATGTCAATAGATGGCGCTCTCATCTCATATAGCAAATGCAGCTTTATGTAACATACCTATTATTCAATTAAGATTATTATTTAGTCATTTAGCAAACATCAATAAAACTTCACGTTGCAGTTTGTTTTTACATATTTCTGATCGTGTCAATAGTTGACGCTGTGTACAAGTAATTTAATTTGAATGTTCCAAAAAACTATACCTAAGTTTGATTGAGGCCTTGAGGATTTCACTATAACAGTTCCCTAACCTTTACGGGCTACCTATGTTAAGTTAGTTGACACTTTCTGTCAACTTTGTTATTACGAACCTCTACGGGACAACTAAAGGTGAAAATGACATTGGGATGTTAGAATTGTATTTAGGGGCTACCTATGTAAAGAGACTTCTACAAATGGGATGATTTAGGTATGGTTGGTGAAAACGGGCATAATAATAATGTCAATTTTGATCGTCAATTATGGGAAACCGTTACCGCGAGGTCTCAGTTCGGGGCGAACCACTAGTTTATACAGTCAGGTCTTTCTAAATTAGGACAATTGCATGTACTTACTGAACTAAGAACGGGACATAAAATAGAATGTGCTTTAATGTTAAAGCTGTCTAGACAAGGTTGTGTGTGCCGGGAAATGGAGAAAGTTAAGTATTTAGTTTTCCCAGTATTAATGCTTAAGAGATTACTATGCAACCAGGACATGACTAGATAGTCTAGGCAATGAAGCTAGTGGACCCCAACATCAATTCCTCAGGCGACGAAACTTTACAGAATGATAAAGTATCAGTAGTTAAACGTATTTTATAAATATCCAAAAAAAAATTAGAACGGAAGTTAGGTATTTTTACCTAAACTCTTTTATGCTTAATATCTCAGTTCGGCAAAATGCTCGGTCAAAACTTTCTTCACCTGAAACATTCATGTAAAGTCTAGAAACAAAATATAAAATATCCAAAATATACTCCTAGTCGAAACCACAAAATTTTGAAAAATACGTTTTTTCAATGTAACTTGCAGCGAAAAATTGCTCTGTGAATTTTTTTCACTGGAATGTCCTTTTATAGCCGTTTTGTACCTACAACTTGAAAATCCAAACAATATACCAAGAGACTATATTTTTTTCAAAAACTACCCTTTTACTCACAGTGCAAAATTTCTCCATCCATTTTTTTTATTGATATGATTACAATTATTTTTTTTGTATCAAGTATCAAAATATCCAAAAAAATAATCAAGCGCATTAAAAACTATAAAATTTTAGAAAGAAATATTTGATATATTTTAATCCATCAAGGGAAGCAGGAGCGTGGTGAGTTGACGTAATGGTCCGGGAGCCAGTGACAGATTTTCATGACCAAGTCCCTCCCAATTAAAACTTCGTGAAATGCATTAGGGATTTATATTATGAATATTCGCGACCGTCAGCTGCGACTCCGTGGGTGGGGCGGGCAGTGGCAGCCTTTAACACATGGAGAAAAAAAAAGTTTTTTAGTCATTTCCTCCCATTTGAAAATTTGTCAGATATATAGAAAAGAAATAAAGTCAGCTGACCATAACATGGTCCACCATGTTATGGTTACTTTTCCTTCAAAATATTAGGTAAACTATAATCTGTCAAATTTTCAAATGGGAGGAAATGACTAAAAAACTTTTTTTTTCTCCATGCGTTGGAGGCTGCCACTGCCCGCCCCACCCACGGAGTCGCAGCTGACGGTCGTGAATATTCATAATATAAATCCCTAATGCGTTTCACGAAGTTTCGCTCGAGAGGAAATAATTGACCGAATTTGTACCTGGCTCCCGGACTATAACGAGACTTTATCTATTCAGTGACGAGACTGACATTAGTATCTGCCTTTTGTGACGCGAGCCAGTACTCGATAATCGAATGTATGTCGTAGAGTCGACAGTTCAATTTTCAATCAAAAACTGTTGACAACTACAGTGACTGTGTCGGTCAAATGGTTTTGAACCATATTGTCATGGTATTAAAGCGAAAAATCGCACGCAGATCTGAAACTAGTTTAAATGCTGAGACAAAAACTGCTTTAAGAGTGTATGATAATTTGCAATTTTGTATTTTAAGTAATTTGTAATTAGGTAAAAAATAGTACGTCGTCAAAAGTACGTCGCGCGTCTATCACTCTATTTCTCACTCACGAGAACACAATAATTTGCCATCCCGCTCGAAAAGGGGCACGAAATCCATATCATAGCGACATTACTGCACAATTTTAAGGGCGCTAATGCAAATCCGTTAAACTATTGGAGTTTTCGGATCATTTTGTATCTAATTCGAACAAAATACAATGGAACTAAAAACTACTACACAGAGATTGGTCCTTTATCTCCAATTTTTGGTTTTGGTTTGGTGAAAAATCTTTCTTTTTAGTACTATAAAAATGATTTTTCGTCACCTCTTCACACCGAAAATTGATGATTTAGGAGCGAGTTTAGTTAGGTTTAGGTACATTTTTTCTGCATAACATACCAATTTTGAAAAGAGCTGACTTTCTTGCCGGCTCTTCTCAGCAGAATCTACTTTCCGAACCAGTGGTAGAATCATGACGTGTCATAAGAGCCACAGGTTGGCCTACGTGAAATAAATTTGAATTTGAAAGAAATGGATATTATTATTTTATAAGTTGTTATGGCTATTTTTAACTGACTCCAAAAAAAGGAGCAGGTAATCAATTCGACGTTTTTTTTGTGCCGATGTTACTCCATAACAAGGAGTGAGCAGGAGCGTGATGACGTCACGAGACCCGACTTTGTCTGCCCACGGCGACGTGAGCCTGTAGATGTCCAACGAGCGCAATCTCTGCGCGCGCAGTTGGTCCGAACCAACCGAGTATGACCGAGTATACTTACTCGTGGTTACTCGTATTTCGTTCGACTAAGAAATTAGAAACGGCCATTAGTGACCAAGGCGACCATTGTTATTAGCAAATTTGTTTGTTGTTGTACGCGTAATCGTTATGGAAAAATTTTGTATTTTGTGCAATAAGAGCTTTGCCGGCTTAGAGAAAGTTACAGTGAAAAAAAAGGAGTTGAAACGATTAAAAAATGCAGCATAAAAAGGGGCGACGGATTAGAGCATAAGCTTCACGGATTAGAAGAATTAGACTTACACGTCTCTTGCAGAAAAGCATACATAAACGATAATATGATCAAATCATTTTAAAAAAAGAAAAGACTTAATTCACAAGAACCATCTTCAGAGTTTGATTACAATTCCAAATGTATTTTCTGTAATGAGAATGCCGATGTGAACAAATCAAATAAAGAAGTAGTACATAAATATAATTGAAATTTTTTACGACAATTATTTAAACATTTTTTGGAGTTTACTCCTTAAGAATCGATTTTAGCAGCCCGGTATGAGAAAAATCCGGACAGTAAAATCAATTTATCAATGACCTTGTCACGTTTTTCACAACGTTGAAATTTCTACCCTAACGTTGAGTAAATAAGGTTGGTTTTCGCTTGAGTTGTCGAATGCCCGTGTCACGTTTTTCACAACGATGCAAATTTCTACCCTAACGTTGAGTAAATAAGGTTGGTTTTCGTTCACAACACCGTACGGAGTACAACACCGTGGCTATTCAAATAGTTTACACATAAGCCGAAAGATGGCGCTAATCTACATGTGAACGAAAGCCAACCTTGTTTACTCAACGTTAGGGGTGGAGATTTGCATCGTTGTGAAAGGCGTAGCGCGGGCATTCGACAACTCAAGCGAAGACCAACCTTATTTACTCAACGTTAGGGTAGAAATTTCAACGTTGAGTATGAAGTAAACTCCAGTTGTGCGTCGTGAGCTGACTCACACAATTTTTTTTTCACTTACAATTAAGACGGAAGTTCGAGAAAATTTTGTTAGTTAACAATTGTTTAACTTGTTGAAAAATTAACTTTAAGTAAAATTTCCAACGAGAATAAATTTTATTTATAGTGTTCAAAACACACCATAATTTTTTCAAATTTTAAAAAAAATATTCAATACCTTAAATAAATAAATTAATGTGCGTATTTGATGTAATGAAAGTATTTTCAGCGTTAAATTAAAATTATAAATAATGGAGATAGAGTTCCGGGAGTTCGGAGTTTTTTATTGAAAATTTCCTCTTCTTTTAGAATCTTTTTTGAAATTTCTTAAATATTAATAGTTTATGAAATATTGGCAAAAAACGAAATGCCATTTTTTTATCTTTAATTGTTTATAACTTTTGCAATTTTTTATGTGCTAATACACGCTTTTGGAACATTTTTCTAGGCGTCATTCCGGATCCAATGAGCTATCGCACATAATTTTAAGACCAGTATCTCTATTTTGTACCATTTTGAACTTGGCAACTAGACTATTAGAGCCACTTTATGAGCAAGTGTGTTGAAAAAAAAGTTTTTAGTTTCTACACATTATGTTGACATTGGGCGTGTTTTTATGCTCGCCCGACTTCAGAATGAGGCATTAGAATTGAAAAGTTGGATCCAGAAAGTATTGGGGAACCATCTCGAGAATTTCTTCTAGCAAGTGAAATAAAAATTATCCAAATCGGTTCAGAAATCTCGAAGAAACCGCTGTACATACAACACACGGTGTTTGAGGATCCCTAAAAAGTGTCATGCTCTTTTTATTTATTGTATTGTATTCATTCATAATACAGGAATCTTGAATAAAAACAGTATGTCACTTTTTTAGGGTTCTCCTTAAATACCGTGCATAAGTTAAAAAAATAAGTGCTGAATTGAGAGCCACTTCCTTTTTGGAAGTCGGTTAAAAAGGTTTTGGTAACAAAGTAATCAATGAAGCTTTTGCCAAAAAACAATTGTTTTTAAACATTATAGAGCTTCATAATTTTTTATACTTTTTCAAAATAAAGATGTTATTTTTTGGTTGTTTGAAGCAGATACATATTATTTTATTTTCAGTGAAGGAAATGAATATTAGTTAATATAAGCTGTTATGGCAATTTTATGTTGTTTTTGTTTAAATTTTCCCAAAATAAACTAATTCGGAGAAACAAATTATGTTTAAGGGCCCTTAATTAAACTATTGAAAAGCTCATTCATTATCTGGAAGCTAAGTCGCTACAATTATTGGTTGTATAAATAAATTAATGTTGAGGTACACATTTATGTTTATTATTTAGCATCGTAGAAGGCATGTAGTAATATATTATTTGTGACGTCGCTTCGCTCGCGCACGCTAAACTATACCCAATGATTCAAGCATTAAGGTACATTATCGCGAAAACGCAGTTTAGATTTCAAAAAATTCTGTTTCAATATCGATGTTCTTCGTGATATTTTTTTTGGATATTTAGGATAAGTGTGTAAATGTGACTACCTACTATGTTAAAAAAAAGAAATTGGATAGAGAAATTTTTCATTCCGAGTTATAAACAATTTTCAGTTGAAGTAAGATAAATAGATTTTGGTATGGATTTTTTTTTGGATTTTCTTACACGTTATGCTAAATTACATTTTAAGGACATTTGAAAATAAAAAAATGACTGAGCAATTTTCTGGTCGAAATTACGGACAAAAAAAGGAAACCTCTTTAAAAAATGACAGTTCCGTTTGAAAAAAGTTTTGGATTTTTATCAAGTACCTCTTATTAAGGCTAATAATTAGTTTGGTAAAAAAAAAATTGGACGGAGAAATTATTCTGTTCAAAATATTAAGCTATTTGTACTTTTAGGTATAAAAACCCAACTTCCGCATGGATTTTTTTTTGGATATTTTTGTGTAAATTTTGGGTCATCCCATACTACAACCTCGCCAAATTTCATCGACTGAGGATTTGATGTGGGGGTCTCCATACAACAGACCGCGCCATTGCCTAGGCTAAGATTAAAACCTTTTTGGGCATTGTGGAAAGCAGTTTCCCAATTAGAACCCCAGAATAAAAGTGTAGTGTCATCCGCAAATGTTATAATTTTTCCATTAATCAATTCCAAATTGCAAAGTTGATTAATGTAAATCAGAAAGAGGGTCGGACCTAAAATGCTTCCTTGTGGAACTCCGTGAACAACTGGTAGTGATGAACTTACATGCTCACCAATTCTAACACACTGCGTTCGATAGCTTAAATAGTCCTGGAACAGTTTTAGCTGTATACCACGTATTCCTATCTGTTCCAGCTTTTTTAGAAGCAGAGGGATGGACACAGTGTCAAAGGCCTTGGCGAGGTCTAGAAATATTGATATGCACTTCATTCCACGATCTAAGTTTTGAGCGATAGTATTTGTTAAGTTAGATACCGCATCAGAAGTGGATTTAGATTTGCGAAAACCGTACTGATTTGGTGAAAGTATATTATTTGATTCCAAATATTTTACCAATCTGTCATTCATTATACGCTCTAAAATTTTGGAAAAAGTGGGTAAGATTGAAATTGGCCTGTAGTTACTTATTACTTTTCTGTCACCATTCTTAAAAACTGGAGTTATTACTGATTTTTTGAATGAATTAGGGAATTCACCATGAGAGAAAGCCAAATTACAAATATGACACAACAAACCCGCAAAAATCTCCTTATTCTGCTTAATTATTTTCGCAGATATATTGTCCAGACCTGTAGAGTTAGTATTTTTAAGAGAGTTTATTAGTCTTACTATTTCATCTAGATCAGTTCCGAGCAAAACAAAGGATGAGGAAGGTGGAGAGGGAAACTGTTGTGAATGGGGTATTAATCTCGAAGTTGTTAACTCAATATTTTCTGCTAAATTCTTACCCATATTGACAAAGAATTCATTTATTATGGCAACCGTTTGTTTTGGAGACTGAAAAAGTGTCAATAATTCCTGAGCATCAGAGTTAGCAGACTTCAGATTTGTAATGTTATTTATTGCTTTCCAAGTCTTCTTGATGCTAGTCTGGCTAGCTTCTTCTAACTGTGTTTTATCATGTAAGCGCTTTAATTTTCTTAACAGGTTTGTACAAAAGTTTCTATATCTCCGATAAATAATTTTAAGAAACTCATCGTTAGGGGTCTTCCTTAATTTCATATGCAATTTATCTCTATGGTTTAAGCATCTTAATAAGCCCGGTGTTACCCATGGCTTCCTTGGGGTTTTGCGTTGTTTAGTTTTGTATTGGTTAGTGTTATTTCTTTTTGATTGAAGTTACAATCTGTTGTTTTTTGGCTTGGTTAATGGGTGATAAGGGGTGATAAGCAGTGGGTGAGGTAGATGATTCTCTTTTTCGTTTATCTTGGTTCTTTTTATTCTCTATAACTATTAGTTTGTCATATTTCAAATACGACCACATCCATCAAAAAAAGACCACAACCCTCCAACATCAAGTGACAACAATAACAATAACAAAAACTTAAAATCTAAAATCTTTATCGCAGCACTCAACGTACTTACCCTGAAAAGTGAAGAAAACCTTACAGAACTCATGTATGCTTTAAAACACATCAAATGGGATATTGTTGGCCTCAGTGAAGTGAGAAGAATGGGTGAAAATATCATATCCTATCCAGATTACACATTTTACCATATAGGAGAGACCCCGGGACTTCATGGGGTTGAATTTATTGTTAAAAGACATATAACAAAATACGTGGAAGAATTTATAGGTATAACGGAGCGTATTGCGATAATTAATTTGAAATTACCTGGATATAAAGATCCTTGGTCAATAGTACAAATATACTCGCCTACTGAACAATCGAGTCCAGATACAATAAATACATTCTACATTGATCTAAATAATGCGATTCACGAGCACGGTTATAAAAACCTTATAATAATGGGAGACTGTAATGGTCAACTTGGAGAAAGGCGCCTGGAAGAGAAAAAATACTAGGACCTTTCACATACAGTAATAAACCCAGAAGTAGAAATGGAGAACATATTACAAACTTCGCACTAGAAAATAACCTAACTATCTTAAATACTGTGTTCAGGAAAAATAAGAAAACCATGTGGACCTGGATCTCGCCGGATGGCAAAACAAAAAACCAAATAGATTTTATAATGACCAACAGAAAGAACTACTTCTCTAACTTTACCGTAATCAAGAAATTGAACTTTAATACTAATCATAAACTAATTAGAGCAGAACTAGTATCAAATCAACCAAAAAAACCTAGACCAAGATACGATTTAGGAAACGTAAAGCTCGGAAAACATCAGTTAGAACAAATAATAATCGCTCTAAGTGACAAATTTGCAGACTACGAATCTAACACAAAAGAATTAGGAACACAAGAAAGATACAATTGGATAGAAAATACCATAAAAACCCAAATACAACTGATTGCAAATACCAAAACTGAACCGAAAAAGTGGCTAACAACAAATACTATAAAACTACTAGAAGAGAGAAACCACTTAATTAGCACTAAAGATACACAAGACAGAAGAAAACATTTAACGGAAATTAGTAAACAAATTAAAGATAGCATAAGAAAGGACAGAAAACAAAACAGAATGGAAATTATAGAAAAATTTATAAGCAAAACGGGTGGAGTCAAAAAAGCATATAGAGAGTTAAATAATTCAAAGGATTGGATTGTTAAAATGATAAATGACCGTGGAAAATGGAATCATCGTAGAACAGGAATATTGGATATAGCAACATCTTATTACAAGAGACTGTACGAAAGTAACACAACAGAAGACGAAATTGATTTGGCGGATACCTCAAACGTTCCAAACATTCTTCAAGCTGAAGTTGAGAAAGCCATAGATACTCAAAAGGTAGATAAAGCACCAGGTCCTGACGGCATAAGCAACGACATCTTAAGACAGGGAAAGGAAGTGTTAAAACCTGTACTTACAGATATGTTTAACAATATTATAAACACTGAAATAATTCCCCAGCAATGGACGGAATCTAACATTATCCTGTTGTATAAGAAAGGTGATAAACATGAAATAGGGAAACTATCGCCCCATCAGTCTTATGTCAAACATATACAAAATCTTCGCTAAGATCATTTTAAAACGTATTGAAAGAACGCTAGACGAACAGCAACCCATTGAGCAGGCGGGATTTCGTAAGGATTACTCGGTGATCGACCACATCCATGTAGTTCGTCAAGTTGTTGAGAAATACAGCGAATACCAGCTGACATATTACATTTCTTTTATCGACTACAGCAAAGCATTTGACTCTCTTCTACATAAAAATATATGGGAAGCATCAGCGGAACAAGGGGTTGAACTTAAATACATACGATTAATAAAAAACGTGTACAGTCATAGTACAGCCAGAATCCAGTTAGAAAAGAAAAGCCAGCCATTTAAAATCAGAAAAGGCGTTAGACAGGGAGACCCCCTATCCCCAAAATTATTCTCGGCTGTACTGGAATCAATTTTTAGAAAACTCAATTGGGAAAACTTTGGGCGGATACACCACTGACGCACTTGAGATTCGCTGATGACATAGTGCTATTCGCCAGAACACCTGAAGCCATCAATAAAATGATAGAAGACCTAGCGATAGAAAGTGAGAGAGTGGGACTAAAACTAAACCCAGAAAAGACTAGAATGATGACAAATGGAGAGAAAACCACCATACAGATAAGAAGCACCGAAGTCAACTACACTGATGAGTACATCTATCTGGGACAACTCATAACTCATAAAGAACCTATGCGCGAAGAAGTGAAGAGAAGAATTACGAATAGCTGGAGAAGATACTGGAGTTTGCGAGAGGCTATGAAAGACAAACATCTTCATATAAACATCAAAAGTAAATTATTTAACACCTGTATTCTACCCGTCCTTATGTATGGCTGCCAATCATGGACTTTAACTAGGGATATGACAAGCAGACTAGCAACCTGCCAATATGCTATGGAGAGGAGCATGCTGAATATCAAAAGATCAGACAGACTGAAAAATTGTGTCATCAGAAATAAAACAAGAACCATAGATGTAGTACGGAAAATTAAAAGACTCAAATGGAGGTGGGCAGGGCACACAATAAGAGGTCATAACAAATGGAGTAAGAAGGTGACAAGGTGGTACCCAAGGGAAGGTAAAAGGAAAAGAGGCAGACCACAGAAAAGGTGGGACGACGATATAAGAGAAGTGGCAGGAGTGATGTGGAACAGAGTGGCTCTGGAAAGATCAGAATGGAAAAGGTTGGAGGAGGCCTTTGCCGATTGGCAAACAGATCTACAAAAGATAAAAAAGCAGCAAATATTAGAATAAGTTTTAAGTTTAAGTTTGCTTTAGAATTACTGTTATTAGGTTAAGTTGATCTGAATAAAGGCTATATTATTATTATTTACATTTATTTCATTTATATCATATAATTTACATTTTTAAATATTTGATTATACAAAAAAAACATTTAAAAATATAAAAAATAGCGGTCCACCGGCCTCGGGAACAGGGTCCAAGCAACCGGCGGTCAGGGCCCCAGAGAGAGGAACCTCCTGACTATGCGAGCCGTGTCCAGGAGAACAGCCTTCTGGATCTGGCCCTTGACCCAGCTACCCAACGAGAGCCTCGAAAGATGTTGGTCGAGGCTCTTGGCTATAAGACCATTAGCGGTGACGACTATCGGTACAATCATTGCTGAGTCTACATTCCACATGGCGACAACCTCGTGCGCCAAGTCGAGATACTTGGTGAGTTTCTCTTTCTCGGCTTTCACGAGGTTCTCGTCATGCAGGACAGCAACATCAACAATCATTGCACGGCGCTCTGATCGATCTATCACCACTATGTCAGGCTTATTGGCTACAATAGTCCTGTCTGTAATGATAGATCGATCCCAGTACAGTGTGATATGACCATTTTCAAGAACTGGGTCGGGCACATACTTGTAGTACGGTACCTCCGATTCCACAAGATTGTATTTCAAGGCAAGTTGCTGGTGGATAATCCTGGCCACTTGGTTAGCCAGATGAGAACAACCAGAGACAATGTGACGGATAGTTTCTCCAGGACGGCGACATGCCCGACATACGTCTACCGTTCCATCCTTCACAATGTATTTTCTGTAATTGTTTGTCATCATGACCTCGTCCATAATTGCACATACAAACCCTTCGGTTTCCCCAAAGAGGTCACCAAAGCGCAGCCAGGCCACGGACGCTTCAAAGTCAACATCAGGCCCGTGGAGGGCCCGATAAAAGCGTCCGTGAAGCTCCTTACCTTGCCATACAACCCTGCGGTCATTGGTACTGAGCACCACAGGTATGCGCCAGTTCTCGTTAGCCAAGGAGAGCGGCGTCAGACCCCTGTCCACTGCGACCACATCGCGGTGCATCTCCGTCTTGGCGTGGAGAAAGTACTCCCTGAGACTGCACACCTCGCGGTTGTGGAGGGTTTTGGCATTCAAAAGGCCTCTTCCCCCACACTTCCGCGGAATGTACAGCCTCATCACCGAGGAGCGCGGGTGATGCATCCGATATGCGGTCAGCAGCGCACGAACTTGTCTGTCCAGGGCGTCAAGCTCATTCTGAGTCCACCTGATTATGCCGAAGGAATACATCAAGACCGGCATGACCCAACCGTTGAAGGCGCGCACCTTATTGCCGCCCGACAAAAGGCTTTTCAGCACTTTCTTCAGACGGCCAAGGAAACGCTCCCTCACCGACTGCCTCATGTCGGCCTCTCTGATACCTAACGCCTCCGCCATGCCCAAGTATTTGTAGGTTTCAGTTGGGGAGAACGATCTGAGGTATATGGAATCCGAGAGCTCAACCCCCTCAGATTCCACAATCCTCCCTCGCTTTACATGCATGACCGCACATTTGTCCACACCAAATTCCATCCTAATGGAATCACTAAAGGCTTTAGTTACCTTTAGTAACTCTAGTAGATGTGATTTGTTGGGGGCAATGAGTTTTAGGTCATCCATGTAAAGGAGGTGTGATATAACCTGACCACCTCTCCTCAACCGGTAACCTAGCCCTGAATTCTCCAAGAGAGTACTCATAGGATTCAGAGCCAGGCAAAACCACAAAGGACTCAAACTATCGCCCTGGAATATGCCTCGCTCAATCCTTATAGGTTCCGCGCTCCCCAGGGTCCGGCGACACCCTGGATAGTGAAGGACTGTCCTCCACTGCCCCATACACGTCTGTAGGAAGGCGCGTAGTACTGAGTTTACTTTGTACAGTTCCAGCACCTTCATGAGCCATGTATGGGGCACAGAGTCGTAGGCCTTCTTATAGTCTATCCAACATGTCGACAGATCCCTTCGGGAGCGCCGAACCTGTTGACAAATGGCCATATCAATGAGGAGAAGCTCCTTAGTACCACGGGAGCCATTCCTACATCCGTTCTGAGAAATAGACATGATGGATTTTGTATCGATATGATCGTTAATTTTTGTTCTCAGAATGGATGTAAGAAGTTTATACAATGTTGGTAGGCACGTAATCGGCCTATAATTTTTGGGCTCCGTGGTACTACCTGACTTATGGAGCAGGAGGGTAATACCTGTTGTCAGAAACTGGGGTAGCGACTCTGACTCTAGAGATGATTGGAATTGGGATGCCAAACGAGCGTGCGAGCTGCGTAGCCACTTTATCCAAAAGTTGTGCAGCCCGTCCGGCCCAGGGGATTTCCAATTGGGTAGGGGACGGGCTGCAGTGGTCACGTCTTCAGGGGTGATAGTAACTAGGTCCATTTCTGAAATTTGATCGCAGGCTCTTTCTACATCCCACGTCCAACCACCCTCAGTGTGAGCGACAGGCGCCGACCAGATGTTGCGCCAGAATGAGGTCATGGCTTCATCATCCGGTAGGCGCGCATCGGTGACACCTTGGTCAGGGTGTTCCCAACCTCGATATACCCGCCTCTGATCGCTTTGGAAAGTGCGATTTAGGGTATATCTCTCGACCCGGCTCTTGTATCTACGAATACGGCTAGCCCATGCCGAGACCTTCTGTTTCAGGAAGTCAATGCGCTCAGTGACGCGCGCCATATAATCTTGAGGGCTGATATCAGTCCCCAAGAAAGCGCGCCTCACATAGCGCATGACTCTAGGGCGAGTGTTGCCCTCCCTGAAGCAGAGTAGTTTTCCAATGAGTGCCCTAGCCCCATCAATACGACGTTCGATCCTGCACTGCCAGGCTGGGGCGGCAGGCTTCGGTCGTGTTGCTGTATCATTATTAATAAACTTTACATTAGCAACACGACATGCCGCAACAGCCGCGCAGTACAGAATCGAATGTGTGTCGGTAAGGTCTTCGCTGCTGTCAAAATAACTCGGCAGCAGCGAATCCAGGGCACCCATTAGCGCTTTGTTCTTATTTTTCATGGGCAACCGAGGTAACCGCGGTCTAAACTCGGGTGGTGAAGATCTATATTCCCGAATAGCACTCTCCAAAGCACTCCTCAATTGTTCACTACACTGGGTACTTACATGTGCAGCCCCGCTATCCTGTCCCTCACCAGCCTGAGTGGGCTGCAGCGAAATCGCATGAGCAGTTTGCGATTGTGCTGGAGCTTGCGGTGAGGAGGGGGTAGCGCGGTTACATTGCAGTTCAGAGCGAAGCCGATCAAGCACGGCGTTGTCCAGCATGTGATTACGCTGAATAACCCGCACCTGGTCCGACAGTCGCTGAGCCGACACATTGAGAGCTGGTTCAAGGACCTGAAACAAAGCATGCATCCTAGCACGGTACGCGGTCATGTTGGTTCCACCCTCAGTAGCCCCTAAGTATGCGCGCATGACATTTTCATTGATGGATGTTGTCCATCTCATGCGCGACACACTACCGCCGGAAGCGGGGACCCTATCAGAAGCCGGTGGGCCTCGGGATCCCAAGCAAGTCGGCGGCCGGCCTCTCCCACGACGATGTACTGGTGGTGGCGACGTCGGCGGGGAGAAAAACTCGTCGCTCGAACTCGACGCAACTGCAGCATTGGGCGTGGTCCCGGGTGGCTGCGAGGCGGGGTTGAGTGACGAGTCCGGGGATGGTGTTCGTGCGTTCCGTGCCCTGGATCGTGTCAGCATTCTACATTATTAATTTCTTTTGTATTCATCATATGGCATCTATTGACAGCTTGTGTCAGTTATATTTCGGGCTATTTTAATTTTTTTCATGGTGTCTGCTTCTTCTAATTAGGTTTTGGTTCTTCTAATTAGTTTTTAGTATGGTAAATTTATTAAATTAAATCTAAAATTCTATTGAGATCGGTTGTATAATAATTATTTCGGCGAAAATGTAACGGAGAAAAAATATATCGTATGCTGACATTTAGGGTTGCCAGGTTATTATTATTATTATTATTAAACTAGCGGCACGTTATGATGGCCGGTTTGACGTTTGTCCGCTCATGAAGTTCCGTATTAATTGATAACGACTTTGAAGGAAATAATTGTATTACTTTATTGACGATAGTGATGTGCAGAGATTCATAAATTTTATCGAATGTATTTTTAGGTTTAGGACTCAAAATTTATTTATTAAATTGATTTCTAAAATGTATACAAGTGTAGAAAAATCAGTTTGCACCATTTAAGGGGTGAATGTACTTGTGAATATGAACAATTTTCACTATGTGGACAAACCTCTGAAATCGCAAAAAAATATCAGCTGTTTCATACAAAAGGTAAAATTTTTATTTTTATATGATATATACCACAACTCGGCATTTGGTTTTCTAAATTGAAAATTTTTAAAAATGGAATCTAATACGATCGTCACATAGGATCGCTGGCTAGCACAACTACTACCTCCGGCAAACTCGCGTCAATGCTCAATGCAAAACAAAGCAGTTTCGAATTGACGTTGCTTCGAAAAGTATAAACTGTCAGTGCAATGCGATTGTGATATAGTTTTGACCTGGCTTTGGATTTCAAATATTGATACTGCATTACTGTTGACCCTTGCTCGTTAATTTGGACTCTGTTCAAGCCCTTTGTTGTGGATTTCGTCGATATGACCGAACGTACGCAGAGAACTGTTCTAAATAGTCAGACACGTGAGTTCGTAATACGCCTTCGTAACTATTTCGATCGTGAAGCTCAAAATGGAGGGCCAATTTTACCTATAACGTCAGTGGTTGAACGCGTAGCTGATGCGCTTAATATTGGACAACGAACTGTTAGACGGATAACTAAAAAAAAATATGGCGAGACTGGCACAGAAGAAAATAAACTTCACACACCAAAAAAGAGAAAACGAGCAAAACCAGTCGTAGGCATCGATAGCTTTGATGCCGATGCTATCCGAAGACATGTTTACGGCTACTATTTACAGAAGGAGTATCCAACAAGAAAAAAGTTGGTGCATTCACTGAAGGAAGCTGGATTATTCTTCGGTGGGGAAAGTTCTTTAACGAAGATTTTGAAGACCATTGGATTTCGATACAAAAAATGTAACAAACGCAAAATATTGATGGAAAGATTTGATATAGCGATGGCAAGGTATACTTTTTTACGGCAAGTGAAAGAAATCAAAAATTGGCAAAATGTTGTGTTCTTGGATGAAACATGGCTTAATGCTAACCATACTGTAGGCCGTTCTTGGAACGATGACACAGCAGCATCTACTTCCAAAGTTCCTGTAGGAAAAGGATCGCGACTTATAATTTGTCACGCCGGAACCATCAACGGGTTTGTCGAAGGTTCTCTCATGGCTTTTGCGTCAAAAACCACTGGAGACTATCATGAAGACATGAATGGAGAAAAGTTTACTGAATGGTTTACCTCAATGTTGTGTAGCCTCCCTGAACCATCTATTATAATTATGGACAACGCCCCATACCACTCGATGCAAATTGACAAGCCACCTGCCCAATCCCAAAAGAAAGCTGATATCGTCGCATGGCTTCGTAAAAATGGCGTAGATGCAAACATGAATATGTTAAAAGCGGAATTAGTACGTCTTTTAAAAGAAAACAAACCAACCAAGATCCGATACGTCATTGACGAAATAGCATTAGAACATGGGCACAGAGTTATACGGTTACCGCCTTACCATTGTGAGTATAATGCGATTGAGTTGGTGTGGGCTCAAATTAAGGGATATGCTGCAAGACACAATACAGAACCCCCATTTACCACAAAAAAAATGCTAAAATTATTAGAAGAAGCTTGTGAACATGTGACTAAAGGAGACTGGGAAAAGGTTGTGAATAGAACTGTTAAATTAATAAGGGAAGATTATGAAAGAGATGTGAAAATAGATAATATTATAGAAAACGAACATATAATTATTAATGTAGGTGATGATAGCAGTGACGACAGTGAAAATAGTAGTATGGACGAATCTGATTAATTATGGCCTTTTGTGGCACCTTTTTTGGTATCTTTTGTATTCATATGTTTCTTGTGTGCATATAAAGTATGTATATTCATTTTCATTCAAATATTCAGTTCGTTCAAATAAATTAAATAAACATATACATTTTTGTTTTATTAAACCTATTTAATCAGGTACAAAAACAAAACTTAATTGTTTTTTGTTCGAGAATAAATTGACATTCCACATCACTATTGTAATGTGTCAAACCGGCCATCATAGCGTGCCGCTAGTTTAGTGTTATTTCTTATGATTTTAGATACAGTGTTTAAAAGCATATCAGTTGCAATATTACAATTTGTAATATCAAGTATTTGTTGAAAATCAGTGCCAAGAAGATCATTTTTTATACCAGAATAATCAATTTTCCTAATTATATCATCATTACGTCTTAGATTTGTTGGATTCTGCATTTTTAATGACAGAAATAGCGCATCATGGTCAGTTACACTATTCCTAATTATGAGTGTAGTAGAAGATAGCTTAGACTTACATAAAACATGATCAAGGCAACTATTACATCGAGTTGGAAATGAATGCGTAGAGAGCAGGCCATGGCATGAAGTAATATTAAGGTAACTAGAGGCATTTACATCTGTACTTTCGAGTTTAATATCAATATTGAAGTCACCAATTTAAATAACGCTCTTATATTTATGCAATGTATTTAGTGTAACATCTAATGACTCCAAAAAGCCATTTAAATTTCGAAAAGAAGGTGGCCTATAAATCGATACTATTGCTATGCTATTTATTATCGTTATGAGACAATTAGCATCAGTAAATTTGGGTTCATATGTATTGGACGAAATTGTCTTTTTAATAAAAATTACTATACCGTCATTTTTATTATAGCAGACTTTAGACGTGATGGTAATGTATTATGTAATCATCTAATTGTGGTACGTAATGACAGCTCCTTAACCAACATTCGGTTAAAATCATGATATCAGGCTTAAGCGACAATCTCTCCACAAATACTACGAAATCAATAAAATTATGTTGAATACTTCGAATATTTTGCGATAAAATATTTAGGTTTTGGTTGGTACTAGTTAAATAATTAGAACAATTTTCTGGTTGGCACTGAAATGATAGATGCAGATCGACATTGTCTAAATTGTTTATAATATGATTTATGCTTTCCATAAGCTGCTGCTGCTATAATAAGAGTTATATCTCTACATTTACTTCCTTTTCATTTTGCGCATATAAAGATTCAAAATGTGGAAGTTTTAAAAAACTTTTTACTACTAACTATTTATTAACTTTAAACTCGTTAAGTAGTTAAGACGTGAAGAAATAACAAAGGAATAAACATTATGTTCATTCAAATTTATAGTATCTTCAAGTCAAAAATTTTAAAAGTTTTGTAGGAAAATGTACAGGAAAAACTGTCCAGTTAGTAGCTGTTATGTGGCCATTTCCGGAATTCGTTGGGGACATAAATAAAGCTAGATTTATATTACACTGCACCGAACAGATACGCTGGAAATATATTGCTTGTATACAACTATCATTTATTAGTTTAGTTATTATAGTTAAAGTAGGCGGAAGCAACTTTCTAGTTAAGAGTTGTTGTTATTTATCGCTTGCGATATCTGCTGGGGACATAAATAAAGCCAAGTTTGTAGTAAACTGTATAGATATAATTACAACTTTATGTTCAGAATACAACTTTATAACGAGATAGTAGTTACAACTTTTTAGCTGTTAAACTGCAAGACAGAAACTGATTACAAAGTAGGTAGGTAGATAAATAAATAAAATTTATAATTTACAAAATAGGTAGGTACATAACACGATAAATACGTATTTAGATTGAAAATGTAAACATTTCAACAAATTTCATGTACCCATTTCGTACCATTACAATTTTATTATGAGGCTTGATTGCATGCTTTTGGGTAGACCTATAGCGCAGATCAAGGATGTAATACAGAGGTACGACGAGAAAGGATATTAATACTGGCTACTTAATGTAATTGTTTTTAATTTTAAGTGCTTGCTGGCATTTTGTTTGCATAAAAAACACATATTATGCCCAGCCTAAGGAATTATCTTTTAGGAAACACTAAACGTTTGTAATCAAGTAAGTTTCTAATTAAGTAGTCTACTAGTACTAAATAAATACACGCTGGATAGGTATGTATGTATACATATTAACCTTATTTCTCACTTGAGTTAGCGTGAACTCAACCATAATACGGCATTCGGACTCCATGGGGACATAGTATGTTGGTACGTTACGAGTATATACAATAAGAGTGTTATATACTCGTAATATAGGCGGATTCAACTTACCCTCCGCACCTCCACTGTCCACTTGCTACCCTCGCTTGCTTTTATGCAATTTCCGGCACTTCTGGAACGTGGTCCTTTAGCTACAATACAATACATGCAGGTCAAATGAACTAGCCCAGATAATTATATTTTGTTTTGTGTTATTTAAGTACTTGTCTTATAATATTTTCCAGATATACTTACTAGATGATGTCCACAATCGTCCGCGTGGATTAAGGTTTCTAATTCCCGTGAGAACTCTTTTTTCCGGGATCCAATGTAGCCTATCTGTTAAAGTTAGGAATGAGCTATCTCCATTTCGAATTTCAGCAAATCGGTTCAGTCATTGTGGCGTAAAGGATTAACAAACATCCATGCATGCATACATCCATCCTCACAAATTTTTCGCATTTGCAATATTAGTAGGATAAGTAGGTACTAATTATTCCTTGAGACATGTGTGGAAGTTCGTACCTTTCTATGTTCAGCTCGTTGGTCTAGTGGTTAGCTTGTTCGACTACAGATGACGAGGTCCCCGGTTCGATTCCCGGGTCGGGTCGTTAAAAATATGTATTGGGTTTTTCTGTTAAAGAAATTCTCAGTACTAGCCCGGAGTTAGGAAGTTGGCGGTGAGTCACCCCCGTGCCACGGAGAGCACGTAAAGCCGTCGGTCCTGCGCCTGATCTCTCTCCGGTCGTGTCGGATTTCCGTCCCATCGGACTATGAGAGTGAGGGAATAGAGAGTGCACCTGTGTTTGCTCACGCACTTGTGCACTATAATATCTCCCGCGCAGATGGTTGATCTCTAAGGAGGTTGGCCGCCGTGATCGGATTCGTTCGGGAGGACATTATTATTATTTTATGTTCAGCAGTCGACGTCTGACCGTTGATAAAACTGAAGATAATTTAATATAAAAAATCTTTTTAAACAACGACCTTCAAACTCCCGCTTTACTACATTTCACACACACACTATACAAAGTATTTAATTTATTGTTGATATTTAAAAAAACGCTCGACCGATTTCGATAAAATTTATACGGGACCACCTGGGGAGTATACCTACCCTTTCAAAAAAAATAATTTTTCAAATCGGTTGAGTCGTCTTCGAGTAATCCGTGGACATACATAAAAAAAGATTCCGACGAATTGATAACCTTCTCCTTTTTTGAAGTCTGTTAAAAAAGAAGAATTTATGGTTAAAAATAAAGCATTTTGATTGCGAGGGCTGATTTTGTTTTCTTATTAATTGGAGTATTAATTGGAGTATTAATTGGAGTATTAATTAAATATAAACTTATTCTATTACGCGCTTCATTGGGTTTTAATCAAATAAAATGATTAGGTATTCAACGTCCCCAACATAATTTGAACTCATCAAACGAACACACCTGCATATTTCCCACAAAACTCCAATAAAATACGTACTTACACATCCTGTACAAAATGCGTATTCGTGTTCATTGAATATTGTGACATAGGCCATAAAGTTTTATTCGTGCGGATGTTCCCATTTGTATGATACGTGTTTTATAAGCAACAACAAGTTAATTATGCTATAATCTGTTAGATGGATGTGTGGAATTAAACTTCTCAATATCATATTTACAACAATATACCTAATGTTTGTTAGACAAAACATGCTGAATCACAAAACATCTACATGATAGGTAAATGAGAAATCGGAGTAGGCTCGTGATTCCTCAAATACGCCTCACGAAAGTCCGAAAGTCATTTGTGGGAATGGGCGTGGCGTTCTTTACGTAATACAATTCCGCAGTCAATTTTAGACTTGCACATATCAAATCAGAAATTTTTTAAAAACTTTGGGATTTAATCTTAAGATTTTGACTGGAATAATTTTGAATGAAAGAAACTATTGTTTTCTAAATCCTAGGGAAGCTCTACCGTCGCGGTATTTAACTAAAATAATGGCTCTGACCGACCAACCGATCTTTATAGCTACAATAACATAGAAAAGAAATAAAAGATAAGAATTTAGGTAAAGTATATGTTTTATTTAAGCTGTAGCTTATAACTCATTAACAATATGCAGTTTCCTTGAAACTTAGATGGGTTTAAGTAATACATTCTTATAATATATTTACATGTAATAGAAACAAATAGCTATAAATATAAACGATTACATAATAATAGCAACACTTCTTTGATATCGGATATACGCTGAAGGTGCAACCATCGTACAAGAAACACGGACATCGGAATCTACTATGTATGACAATAATAATTTCAAAATAAATAAATTACATAAATTGTCACTTACAGAGATTTATACACACTATGTTACCGTCGTAAAAATTTTACATAATACGTTTTACATTACCCTATAATTTAACACGTTTTTTTACAATTACCTATGTTACAACAAAACTATACTGGTGATCTGAAACTACTAAATGTGAAACTCGTATTGAATGTAGCGAAGAATTCAGTCTTTACCTCACTAAAATAAATCAGGTTTTATTTAAACTTGGTTGTTTCCAAATGTACTTGATGTGTAGATATCTAGTCTATCAGGACTTGTCATAAGGAATGGATTTGTGGTTAGCCATTCATTTTTGCGTGAGCTAGAAGATGTATCAATCGTTGAGTGTGTATTATATTCTGTTGCGATTCTTACTTTTCTCTTATATGTGCCATTTGATAACATGTAGACTAGTACACTCCAGAAGTTTGGATCATTCCACAAAATTGTTGATCGTCGATCTCTTTGCTCTTTCAGAAAAGCGTATATTGAGTTTTCCGGGCCAATATCAGTAAATACATAAACAGTATTCTTGCTTTTCAACATTTCACCTCGAATTTTCTTTATGTTCACTTGGCTATACACTGACGTTAAGTAATTCGGAGAAAATATTACCAAGACTATGTTAGATTCTTTGGTGCCGACCCTAAGTGGCTTCATGAAATTTTCTCTATTGTTTGAGTTGTTTATGCACTTTACATGTACGTTATAATTTTTGTGCTCTTTCAATTCAGGTAATATTTCTTTAAGAACAAATTCTTCGTCGTTTTCGGAATACTTTACAATAATGTTCTTATCTTGTTCCATGATTGTAGTATCTTGATGAAGAAAGTAATGGAGTGTCTTTTTTATAAACAAGTTAATTTGTTTTTTGTATGTAACATAAATCGTGATTAAAAGCGAAATAAAAGCTAACGATGTTGCTAAAACTGTCATGAAAATTACAAATCGTAAGTAACAAACTTCTTTCTTCCAAATGGAGCAGTGGGAAAGGGTATCCTCAGCGACCTGAAAATAATAAACCCATTTTGATACTATAATAAAATTGTATTAATTATATATCTTACGATTTTTTCTAACACTGATATAAATGATAATACCTTTGTACGGGAATTTTTGACAAAGTCAAGAAAGCGAAAGTTTATGCATCGGCATTCCAATGGGTTATCTGTTATCCAAATTTCTCTTAGAGGTTTATTTATCAGTTTCTCATAAGATGGTGAATCCCCTGGATCGAGCAATGTGCTTCCATTTCCCTGAAATAAAGCTTTGTTTATAATTATTTGTCTAGAAATAAGTCTTTTTACAACTATTAAAATATATAATAGATGCTTACCCACAAAAACTCTAAGCGGTTGTGGCTGATGTCCAAAATTTCATGTCCATTAATCCACCAATCTTCAAAAGCTGAACGGAATTTATTGTGACTTAAATTTAGCATTTTTAAATTATATGTATGAGCAAATGGAGAGACATGTTTAACAGTCCAAGAATTCTTTTGCAACTCCTTATTCTGGAAGTCAAGCTGATTATATGCCAGCGATATTGACATTCTCTGTTTATTGTTGCTAAATAAATACGACGATATTGTTTTCAAGTTATTATGTTCCATATTTAAGTATATCAGACTTAATAGGGATGAAAATGTGGAACTGAAAAAGACAAAAAGGTGGTTTAAAACATAAATTATTATACACCAAGCAATTCATAACGTAAAGGAGTTAACTTTAAACTCACCCTGAAACTTCTTCAATTGAATTGTAACATAAATCCAATTTCTCCAGGCGTACTAATGATGAAAACAATTTTGACTCTAAGCTTCTCAAGTTATTGTGATTTAAATCCAGTTCTAACAAGTTTATCTGATCGTTAAAAGTTGACTCTGGTATTAAGGTAATATCATTAAATGCTAACGATATGTTTGTTATTTGGGAAGAGTTAGTAAAAATGTCGTAGGGAACAATTTCTATACCACTTCTCTGAATATATACCTGTTTTAAGTTTAATAAATTTCCAAATAAATTCTTTGGTAGTTCTTTAATTTTTACGTCGTTGTTCAGAATTATTACAGTTTCCAACTTGTTATTGGTTGTAAATAGATTTTGCGGTAAGGTTGAAAACTTGTTGGAAAATAATGTAAGTTTCTTTAATTTTCTCAATGGCTTAAATATTGATGTTGGAAGTTCGTTAAGTCCACTAGAACTTAGATCCAATTCTTCAAGAACGTTGACACCCGAAAAAAAATCTTTTGAAAATCTTGTCACATTGCTTTGCCATAGAGACAGTTTCCTTAATAAAGATAAATGAGAAAATAGATTCGACGACATATTTGTCATGTGATTATGACTTATTTCTAAAGTCTCTAATCTTTCGAGTGGTTTAAATAACTCTTCAGACAATTTTATATTATTACATCTTATATTCAGCCATGTTAAGTTATGGATGTCCATAAATAAGTTATTTGGTAAATGCGTAATACCATTTACTGAAAGAAGTAGCTTAGTCAAATCTTGCAAGCCTGCAAAATGTTTTCTATCAAAATATCCAGAGAGATCCTTCGCATTTTGAAATATGAGTGACATCGTCTTAGAGACTCCAATTTGCATTAAAATATCCTTGAATGAATTGTTTGGTAATGGGCAGTCTTTAAAGCTGACTGATTTGAAGGTACTTGTCCCGTTGGCACATTTTGGTAGCTGGCTATAATCTAGAGTTGTTGTGTTCTCGCATTTAATATTAATGTATGTACTTGGTAGTAAGTTTATTTTGACTATCCTTCCTGGAACAAATATTGTATTTTAGCAATTGATTGGATAGTAGTCGGCACACTAATTAAAGCTTCAGCTGTTTCATTAATAAAACATAGGCTTTTAGTTAAAATTGACCCTTTCGCATGAATATATAAATACTGACTTCTAAAACGGTCAATGGTCATCGTACCGGAATACTGAAACCAATTAGGGGTATGGGTTATATGTTCACTGCCGTACCCCTTCCAAGTTAGCGCGCTACCATCTTAGACTGCATCGTCACTTACCATCAGGTGAGATCGCAGTCAAGGACTAGCTTGTCATCGAATAAAAAAAATAAAAAAAAAGTTTCCGTTGAGGCACGCCTTTACCAGTAAGGTGGTAACTAGCTAAGGTTGAAGTTTTCTTCAAGACCACACCGGAGACAATTCAAAAATTATATACAAACAAACGAGACCTTCCACAAAAAGCACAATTAACGTTGAAAAATTCATGATTAGACATCTCCATACTAAATAACACAACACACAGTTTACGTAACTATAAAAGTTATACCTCAGACTCAGGATATTGCATACTAGCTGATGTCCGCGACTTCGTCTGCGTGGATTTAGTTTTTAATATCCCTCGAGAACTCTTTGATTTTCCGGGATAAAAAGTAGCCTATGTCACTCTCCAGGTCCTCAACTATACCCGTGCAAAAAATCACGTCGATCCGTAGCCCTGTTGCGGCATTATTGAAGGACAAACCAACAAACCAACAAACAAACGCACTTTCGCATTTATAATTTTTTTTATTCGATGTCAAGCTAGTCCTTGACTGCGATCTCACCTGATGGTAAGTGACGATGCAGTCTAAGATGGTAGCGGGCTAACTTGGAAGGGGTATGGCAGTGAACATTTAACCCATACCCCTAATTGGTTTCTACACGCCATCGTGCCGGAACGCCAAATCGCTGGGCGGCGCGTCTTTGACGGTAGGGTGGTAACTAGCCACGGCCAAAGCCTCCCACAAGACAAATATAATAGATACCTAATATTAGTAAGGATATCTACGTCAACGAAAACTTGCCGAAATATCAATGCGCTAAATGTGAGAGCACTTACCATCGATGTTGCAATTGAGTTCAATAGCGAACGTGCCACCGCAAACGCAGTTAGGGTGACTGGGGCACATCACTCTAGCACTAATTACGTGCACGGCGAGCGCTGCCATCAGCACGTGTGTGAACTTACGATCCATCATGGTATTTCACATTTGTGGATTCATCTACAGTTGTTAAGATTACGTCTCCGGAATATGGCTCGAATTGAGTTTATGTGCATCCTCATCCATGGAAACTGTAACAAAGAAAGATTTTCTCAAAACAAATAAAACGATCATCCAAACTTTGTTTTTTTTTATTCGATGACAAGATAGTCCTTGACTGCGATCTCACCTGATGGTAAGTGACGATGCAGTCTAAGATGGTAGCGGGCTAACTTGTAAGGGGTATGGCAGTGAACATTCAACCCATACCCCTAATCGGTTTCTACACGCCATCGTGCCGGAACGCTAAATCGCTTGGCGGTACGTTTTTGACGGTAGGGTGGTAACTAGCATAGTACAAACAGAATAGTAGGCTAACTAAGGCCGATCGGCGAGTTAATTACCTACTCTTGCGTTGACGCCTAGGGTTGTCACTTTTATTTTTGACTAGCTGATGCCCGCGATTATTAATAGGTAGGTTACTACTTTTATTGAAAAATTAAACAAACAAAAAAGAGCGAACGTGCGACGTAATACGCAATTGCGTGCGATTAGCACAGCGGCGCGATATATACAAAAGTACTCTGTGGCGCGCCGCGCGGCCCGTACTGCCGGCCGATTGAGCCGGTTGAGATTTTGCGAATGTGTGCGTGAAACTTCCGTGCGTACACGGCGCCCGCTGCTCACGCATACATTCAAACCGGCAGCGGCCACTTTGTATGAAGTTAGCCTACTATTCTGTTTGTACTATGTAACTAGCCACAGCCAAAGCCTCCCACCAGACCAGACCAGAGACTCGAACTCGAATGTTCAGACTGTAAACTGTAACTTTTTTACAAATATGTCAAGTTGTCGGTCTGTCCCAGTCCAACATATAATTATATCATCTACATATCTATAGTAATACAGAATATTTTTATGTTTGACAATATGTTTATTTTCAAAATCATCCATGAAGATATCAGCCATTAGGGGACTTAGTGGTGAGCCCATAGCTAATCCCTCTTTTTGTTGATAAAATTGGTCATTGAATTTGAAGTAGTTCTGTTTCATGCATATTTTGGTTAATTCTATTAATTCGATGTTACTACAGTTTAATGATTGCAATAGCCTCTGATTAGCCGATACACACCCGCTATTGGCTAAAATGCATTGTTGTAGACAGTACGCGATAAATTCAACCAATCACTATAATTGAGACTGTAGCAAACATTAATTGATGCAGCTTTTACATAATCGGCCTGCTGTTTACAGTGATTCAGTCGTCATCTTTGAGTATAATTATGTTATTTACTCAAAGGTATCCCGGGTATCTTGTCGTTATACTGGAGAAGTCTACTGTCACTGAGTTCTACTTAGAGGAGGTCATCTATGAGTTACAAACGGACTGTTAATCTCCATAGAAATATTTATTTATTTGTGACTAGCTGATGCCCGCGACTTTTTACAGTCCCTCGGGAACTCTTTGATATTCCGGGATAAAAAGTAGCTTATGTGACTCTGCAGGTTCTCAACTATGCAAAAAATCACGTCGATCCGTAGCTCTGTTGCGGCGTGATTGAAGGACAAACCAACAAACAAAAACAACAACAAACACACTTTCGCATTTATAATATTAGTATGATGGTATGATTTTTTTAGATTTAATACAAGAAAAATATAGGTCCTTGTGTAGTCTTCGATGTAAGATGTAGATTTCCAAGTAATATTCAACTGAAAAGAAAGTATCTACTAGTCTAAGCTACTCGTTATGCCAATATTGCCATTAATAAATTCACTCTAACTTAACGGGTTTTTAAAGGGTGGCTTTAATGTTTCAAGTCTATAAAAACTGCTATTTAAGCGAATAAAATAATTACTGACGTGTAGAATCCATTGCAGTGAATTTGTTTGGTTGGCAATGCCAACAATGGAATTGATTCCGCCATTCGCAGTTTGTGAGCAATCGCGAATAAAAATCGCGTTTTAAATTGCTCTCGCGGTCAAAATATACACAATTTTATTGGCAATCACGCGAATACGACCGGCTTTGATTGCACTTTATTTGTTTGTGTAATTTGAAAAGTTGTGCATGCCCAAAAGTAAAGGTCTGAAGAAAAGTTGCGTAAAATTGTTCGCTAAGTTCGTTTGAATCACATGTTTTATTTAGACTTGTAATTAGAATGATGCAGAAATAGTTTTAAAAGAGTTTTGCATATTGTAAAAAATATTTTCCCGCTTTAGAGTGCATTATGGCATATCACCGAACAGCTCTTAGGATGAGATCTGTACCTGACACTCTCACTCAGCTCAGACTCATGACTAAAATGAGACAGATTTATGTCAGGACATATCGACACTCTCGTAGAACACTGTCGCATATGAATATGCAGCGAAATCTTGATTTTGACACTAACGGCTTTTATAAACAATGCATAACACCTCAGAAAAAGAAAAAAAAACATATCCATATATAAACATAAGTACATATTCAGTAGTTTTGGAGATATTCAATCGGACAAAGTCGTATCTGAAACACATACCGAAGAAAAAAGTCGCTTGTAAAGAAGCGCTATGCTGTCCGGCGGCCGCCAGTTGATTGTCACTTGCGATGTTGTTAGTAGGAAAGCCGTCGCATTTCGTATGTATTAATTTTAATTAAAAAAATACTTAATTAATAAAATTGGCGTAACCCCATTGAGTTTGGGCTCGTTTGATTCGTCATAACAAGTACTCTGATCCTAGATGATATCCAGAGTCTAATGATGTAGTTACTAAAAGCTTGCATTTAAAAATAAAAAATTTAATTTACACTTATTAAATTAAGAAATACTCAAAAACCATGTCGTATAATATGAACCAAAATTGCTCTACGGAATGCCGAAAAAACTAAGTTCAAAACTTTAAACTGCCTTTCTGTAAAGTAGCAATTTTGTAGACTGCAACTATGTTCTACGACAGTGTCGATATTTGTGTCTCATTTCATTTTAACTCTATCTTAAGTCTTGAGCAGAGCCAGAGTACGATCTATAGATCTCAGGTTTAATATCACCTCACCTTCTCAGTCAGAAAAAACATAAACTTCAGGGGTTTCTAACTTCTATTTTTTATGTATCAAAATAAGTAAGTCACTCAAACTTATTATTTCTATTAGAAAATATTATTAGATAATATAGTCAAAAGTTCGATTTTTATTTTTAACATATTCTTCATTTAACTATTCATTTTCAAAAGCTGTGAATCATTTACCGTCATTCACTAAAAGATGTTAAAGTTGATCGCGGTTTTATTTTGAGATAGCACAGTTACTACAGCTAGTGAAGTAATTCAGTGCTAAACAAGACGTGACACTTGCGGGCTAGCAACAGTGAAGGACAACCTGACACTCGAGACAGTGGAGGACAGTAGTTTCGACCAGACAACAGCTTGATTTAATGCTCTATTGTTTCATTTCTACGTTTCTCTCTATCTCTCTACGACCTCTTGCCGGTGACCTCTTTGACGTAGAATTAGGTTTTTTAAAATCCGTGATTACTGATTACTTATTACTTTATCTGTGGTTCTGATAAAATTTAAATACTTGCGAATTTCGTCTAAATCAGTTACATACCGTTGATTGTTGTATGATGCACTTATTGTGTTCTTAATCAATTGCACATTTTCGATTTCACAGCAGAGATTTTAGAAAAACATTGGAACAGAGACATTGCACTGTGACCGTCGACCGTTGTTTTTATACTCCTAACGTAATCTTTCCGCTCAATTGGAGGGTAGAGGAGAATGTTAGTCAAGTTTATCATTGCTAATAAAAATTTTTTAAAAAAAAGAGAGAACACGTGCTCGTGTTCTCTTTTTTTAGGGTTCCGTACCCAAAGGGTACCAACGGGACCCTATTACTAAGCCTACGCTGTCCGTCCGTCCGTCCGTCCGTCCGTCTGTCAGCAGGCTGTATCTCGTAAACCGTAATAGATATACAGATGAAATTTTCACATATTATGTATTTCTATTGCCGCTATAACAACAAATAATAAAAATTAAATTAAAAAAATCGGCCAAGTGCGAGTCGGGCCTCGCTCTTTTAGGGTTCCGTTAAAAAAATTAAATTAAAAAATTTCCATCTACCCACCTACCCATTTTAATTTAATTTTTTTAATTTAATTTAATTTTTATTATTAGTTGTTATAGCGGCAATAGAAATACATAATATGTGAAAATTTCATCTGTCTATCTATTACGGTTTACGAGATACAGCCCTCTGACAGACGGACGGACGGACGGACGGACGGACGGACGGACGGACAGCGTAGGCTTAGTAATAGGGTCCCGTTGGTACCCTTTGGGTACGGAACCCTAATTAAAAAAAATTAAAATATTTCCATGGGTACATGGAAATATTTTTATTTAATTTTTTTAAACGGAACCCTAAAAGAGCGAGGCCCGACTCGCACTTGGCCAATTTTTTAACAAAAATCGAGAGCGATCATGACTGACGGCTGTCAGTCATGATTTCTCTCGATTTTTGTAGTTCATAGAACTATAAGAGTGAGTGAAAAGACAGTGGACCTGTGTATGTGCACACACTTGTGCACTATAGTATATCCCGCGCCGCCCTGCCTGATTCAGTCGGTTACTCTTTTCAAAATTTTAAATTAGAAAGAAAGATTCTAGTTCAAACTATGAAAGTTCGTTTGTATCACATGTTTTTTAGACTCGTAAATTTTTTAAATTTTAAAACTATTTTGTATATTGTATAATGTTTATCATAAAATACGCATTCGTTTGTAGTTATTTATGCCATAGGAAAACTCACCATATTACTTGCAAGCGGTCTAATGATAAATGTCGGAAAGTGCAAACAGGATGAAAGTACTGTGGCGCATAAATTCAAATAGGTGGTAGTTAAGCACGTGCGGCTGGCGCTGCAAGATAAACGACCGCCGCATTACGTGCGTTTTTTATCATTAAAACTTTCCAACTAACTGGGAACGCAACTGAACATACCGCATATAATTTGAATTTGTGCATTTTACTAAAATACTTTTTATAATTTAATTTTTGTACCGTAATTATTTGTTAGGCTGTTTTAAGCTCGAATAGCGAGATTCTCGAAGATTCGATATATTGTGGAAATGACTTGGGATTTTACTAGTATTATCGACATAATAATAATAATATATATTGTATAAGTCGAGATATGAAAACGTTTCTTATGAGTGTTTAAGGGCCTATACTACCAACCAGGAATAAATTTGTAATTTTGACAGAAACTTTATACGAAATCTGTCAAATCTGTCCTTTTAACTCAGAGTTAGCTGCTAACTCTGGGTTAAAGGGATAACCCGGAGTTTCTGTTTCATTTATCTGTTTCATTTATCTGTTTCATATTAATAATTTTGTTTTGAAACGTCATTTATTGTCAACCTTAAAGTAATTACTATAAGGTTGTCATTATATGACATCGTTGTTGTAGGTAGTACAGGTCCAGGCCTATGGTTTCGCTCGCTCGGCATATTTAGCGGAACATAAAAAAAAGGTTTGATATCAGTATCATATAAGGTTGCTGGCTGGTTTATACGTCATTTAATTTAAAAAGAAATATTTTCAAACTAAGAAAACAACTGAACATCACATTTATGCAATTGTTTTAATTTTATTCAAATACACCTTATCTGGAGCGAACTTCGAGTATTTCTTCCTTCTGAGTTTGATTTAAAATTTCATTGAAATACTGTTTTTTGTTAGTTTTTTTTTAATCGCGTATCTTTCTGGAGTTGATGACTGAATTATGCCTGACTTAGCCCCAACGGAGATTGCCAGGGCACTCGAAATGCAAAGAAATGGTCAAACCTACAGAGTGATATCCAGAGATCTTCGTCGACCAGTTTCAACGATCCATCGCAGTATCCAACGGTTCAGGGAGACCGGTACTTATGTGAGAAGAGCAGGACAAGGCAGAAAAAGACGCACTTCGAGTAGGGATGATCGTTTCATTCGGCTTCGTGTACGTGGGAACCCCCGTTTGACGGCCGTCCAAGCCCGACATGAGTTAGAAGCAGTGCGGGGTGTAACCGTAAGTGAGCGTATGGTACGAAGAAGGCTCGAAGAAGCTGGTTTGGGTTCATTTGTGCCCGCCAAGGCTCCAAGGCTCGAGGTAAATCATCGTAGAAACAGGTTAACTTTTGCTCAGGAACATCGACTTTGGAACGCGGACCAATGGAGTAAGGTATTGTTTAGTGATGAGTGCAGAATTCTCTTAAATCAAATTGACGGCAGGCAAAGAATATACAGACGCAAAGGAGAACGATACATTCAGACAAATTTTGAAACTACAGTTGCACACGGTGGTGGATCAATAATGGTTTGGGCGGACATTTGTTTGGGAGCTCGCACAGACTTGGTAGTGATTGACAGAGGGAGTCTGACTGCAGACCGCTATATCAGAGAAGTTTTAGAAGAAAATGTCCTATCGTTTGCCCCATATATCGGTGACGATTTTGTTTTTATGCAGGATAATGCTCGGCCGCATACCGCTCGGGTAACTCAAGCTTATCTTAATGATATGAATATCACTGTTAGGGAGTGGCCGGCGAGATCACCGGATATGAACCCAATAGAGCACGTTTTGGACTTGCTGAAAAGAAAAGTTAAGTCTAGAATTCCAGCTCCTGCCAACGTGGGAGAACTGCGAATCGCCGTAGTTGAGGAATGGCGGAGACTATCCCAGGAGACCATCGATAACATCATTCTCAGTATGCCTAGACGGGTAGAAACTTTAATAAGAGCACGTGGAGGAAATACGCGATATTAATCACCATTTTTCTAATTTAATTAATTGTTATTTTAATATTAAATTTCACTTTTCCCGGTTACATGAAAAGTTCAAAAATGTACAATTTTTCACAAATAGCCTTTACTCGCAAAATCTGTTCTTAATGTGATCTCATTTTAAGTAAAACAAATGAAACTTTAAATAACAAAATAAGTGTAGTAAGTAGATTTTAAAATAAAACCATATTTTTTTAATTATGGACCTTTTTTATGTTCCGCTAAATATGCCGGCGAGTTTAAATAGAGTGTGCCCCGTCGGGTCCCATTTGGATTAACAGATACAACGTCTGTAAAAGTCTCCAAATAATATAATACTAACGTATGAGGCCTAAATTAGAAGGAGCCTCGTTCAACGTTGCGAAAATTTTTACGAAAATGAACCGTCTTAATTCGCCCTAAAGGTATTTTTTCTACGGTTAATTTTTCGAGATTTTTGCTTTCATTTTCGAAGGTCATCGGTGAGCCATCCGTCTAAATTCGGCCTTAGGGCAAAGGGCCTTAGGGTTCAAAAAATATTCGCAAAAATGAACGATGAACGAGGCATCGTCTAATTTCAGCCTTAGATATAACATGTATAATAATGCGTGTGTTGATCTCGTAAAACAGCTTTCTAATAATTACTCCACCCTCATGGAACAAAACGACATCCAAACCCGTCAATAACGGCTGATAGCGCAATCTAGATATTATATTGGAAATTGCGCGGAGCCTGTAATGTTTTTTTCTATTTTTGCTGTAACATCAGTTTTATAGATTTATAGATTTATAGACTACGCTTAGGTACAACGTCCACCAAAGGAGAGGAGCGAAGCTCCGCGTCTTTTTGATGCAAACTAAACTTTATTCACTTTGGTATTACGGCAGGAATATCCAAGCAATACTCTTTGATTTAAATTTTTTCATACTTATTTCTTCTGTTCTGTACATGATCATGACACTAGCCAACATTGGCGATTAAGAAAAGGAAGTTTTGAGAAGAGTGCCAATGAGTAGGACAGCATTAAAATGTCTCCATAATATAATGAATTTGTCAATAGGTGTTTCTTTATACCTCTGAAACCTCAAAAAAAGCATCTTCTCCAGAATTGATGCGTTTGAAATATTGTGATGCAGGATATAGGTTTTTTTTTTTTTTAATATATAGACTAGCGCTTGACTGCAATCTCACCTGATGGTAAGTAAACATGCAGCCTAAGATGGAGTGCGCTTGCCTAGAAGATGCCAATTCACTCTTGATTTAAAGGTACCCAAGTTATAGTCGTTCGGAAAAACAGAAGCCGGAAGGGTAATCCATAGACTGCGCATCGCAAAAACCTGATAAACCACAGACAGGGTGGGTTCTAGGAGGGGTGAAAGTGACCGATTATTTACGAGGGTGTCGTTTGAGACACGATGCGGAGCCGAGTGTATCAATACGCCCGAGTTAGGAATCGTACTTTCTCCCGAGTGATACATAGTGCTTTATACTACACCTACGAGGAAAATAATAGACAAATCATTTAATTGAAGTCTATTATATCTATTAAAACTTTACAATTATTAAAACTCTTGGTAGTATTTTTTCTCTTTTTTCCACTGTAATAAATCTTCATAAAAAATATTATTTAGTCACTATTTTATATATTATTTTTCTAATTATTTATTTATTCGGTACTTACTATGAAAATAATGATACTTGTTTGTTGAAACAGATTTCTATTTTTTTTTTATCATATTTTTAAGTATTGGTATTACTGAACTGATTTCATCAAAATATAAAAAAAAGTCGTGTGGTGTCGTGGGACATCAGATAGGAACGAAGTTCCTTATTATAAAAATATTAATTTCAAGTTCTATTCGAGGCTTTGAGTATATTATAAAAGATTCGAGGTGTAAAGAAAATAATTATTCGGGTATACATTTTTTATCATGATTTTTTTATCGATAGAAATAAAAAAAACTACTTTATAAAATTATCTTAACACCTTTATTTTGTTTACAATGATTTATAAAAATATATTATATTAACAAGTATAATTATTATTACTTTTTTTTTTTTTTAAAAAGAATATTAAGTTTTTATTGGATCCTTAAGAAAATTTCATATATACAATACTATATTAAACCTAAATTTAATTCTAAAATTAAAACTAAAATAAAAACTAATTAAAATCTAAATCAAGTATAATTTGTTTTTAATTTTTTACCAAATATTATAAATTATAAATAATAATAAATTAATAATAAATAAAATAAAATAAATAATAATTATCTGAAGTCAGGATTCGAACCTCTGAACCGATAGTATCACTCCTTCTTTTTACCGCTGCGCCCTCGAAGCATTGATGGAATGTGTAAAATAAACGAAGACAAGGACTGTAACGAAAAAATCTTACGCTTTTATTTTTTAACGTTACGGACGTTTTTTGCCGGTAGGGTACCTCTCCGCAACGCCCCATAAGGAACTTCGTACCAAAAATACCACGTTAGTAATGGATTTTCATACAACTTTTCGGCCCGCTGAAGCACGTTAGTAATGAAATTTCATATATTTTTTTCAGCCCGCAGATTTGTTTTCACGTAAAGACGTATTTTCTTTCTCACTCTTTTTCGATATGACACAAATCAGAGCAGCACTTTCCGAGCAGGTGTAGTATAAATATATTTTTTCCATTTCATTAACTTTGGTTAGGATTTAGATAATAATAATATGGGGCTTGATTGAGAGCTCTCGAGATAATCCTTATTGAATAATTAGGTCGTATTAATGACAAAAACGTTACGTGATCTTTTGGTTACTAGCTGTTTGATATCAAAATTGGGCGTATAAGCTACTTAAACTGATAATAATATGATAGCAAAAATAACTAGTGGTTCGCCCCGAACTGAGACCTCGCGGTAACGGTTTCCCATAATTGACGATCAAAATTGACATTATTATTATGCCCGTTTTCACCAACCATACCTAAATCATCCCATTTGTAGAAGTCTCTTTACATAGGTAGCCCCTAAATACAATTCTAACATCCCAATGTCATTTTCACCTTTAGTTGTCCCGTAGAGGTTCGTAATAACAAAGTTGACAGAAAGTGTCAACTAACTTAACATAGGTAGCCCGTAAAGGTTAGGGAACTGTTATAGTGAAATCCTCAAGGCCTCAATCAAACTTAGGTATAGTTTTTTGGAACATTCAAATTAAATTACTTGTACACAGCGTCAACTATTGACACGATCAGAAATATGTAAAAACAAACTGCAACGTGAAGTTTTATTGATGTTTGCTAAATGACTAAATAATAATCTTAATTGAATAATAGGTATGTTACATAAAGCTGCATTTGCTATATGAGATGAGAGCGCCATCTATTGACATCATTGTGAAGTTCTGTTGTTGCTGCTCATTAAAAGTTAAATAATTTAGTTTCCTTATTACATTTATCTAATTTTAGTATTTGTTGTTCAAGTACATGATATTACGCTAAAATTGTAAAACTTTCAAGCCCCAGCTTTCAATGGTTATTCCGTTCTGAGGTCAAATATAATCTCCACTTTGAAAGCCCCCCATTTCGTCAATTTTAGGAAAAAAATTAAAAAAAAAATACTTTTGTACTCTGTTCCAAATTATCTTTAAAATGAGGTACTGTAAACCTATGAAACGCAAAATTTTTTTTTTTCTTCGCATTCGCTTCTATGAGAGCCCCCCTGAAATAAAGATTTTTATAACTTTTTAAGCCATTTTCGGCTGGAGGCCATCGGTTTACATATTATATCTAAAATTGAAGTAATTTCGTTCAGTAATTCAGAAGTTATAAGGCTCTGACAGACGGACGGACGGACGGACGGACGGACGGACGGACGGACGGACGGACAAGTGCAAATTCACTCAAGTAGACTCAAAGACCTTCGCTTCGCTCGGTCGATAATCAGCTTTCCGAACCGGTGGTAGATTCATGACTTATCATAAGTGATAACATTTGGCCTACATGCAATAAATGATTTTGAATTAGAATTTTGAATAATATTATGCTCGGTCTTTGTACATAGAAAGAATAAGTAGAAACTTTTATTTTTTTGAAACAGAATATTTTTGCATTGCAATATAGTAGAAATAATATTTAGTTTAAACCAAAACAGAAAACGTGTTCTGCTGAACGACAAAAATAAATACTCCAAAAGCGTGTACATCGCCAATGCAGTCGGTAAACTGTAAAACTATTGAAAAAACAAATCAAACTATGCAAGCAATGCATCACGCATATTTCACGAAGTTTCGTTCCAATTAAAAACCAATTTTGCGAAGTGGTATTTTCGATAGAACACGGTGTCCAATAAAGTGGAAATATTCCCTAACCGAGTAATTTCAAATACACACATTTAAACAAGACGAGTTGTTAACAGGTTTAGAGTAGTTAAATTAATATTCGACGTATGAAAGTTTATGATAAAATTATAACATTTTGAATATATTATATCAAATGGAGCATTGCTAACAAGTAACTTAGGAAAGGCACAGAATATATTTTATAGGTTTCCTTAATGTAGCGTCATCACATTCGATTTAACGTAGATTTATCAGATGATTCGATATTCGTCTTTGTTGTCATCACAACCTATAGACGTCAACTACTGGTAATAATAGGTATAATAATAAATATAGGTGGTAATATAAATAGGTGGTAATAATCAACTAATAGGTATTTTGCAAGCATCGCCACACTACACGATCATGTGCCGCTTTTGTAACTCGGATGCTAGCGGTTCGCTTGAGATCATCTGACCACATAGCAGGGTGTTTTCTAATGCTGCGTTTCTTTACGATTTAGTTTACAAAGTCACCATTCATGTACCTTTATAACCGGAAGTTCATCAGTTCTTCCAACTGTGTAAACTGCCCATTTTCACTTTAGCTTCGCGACTCGATGAGCTATGTCTATTTCTCCTCCAGTCTGTTAGTCTCGATTTGATCCCGCAAGGATACTCTGAGCATTGCTCTTTCCATCGCCGGCTAAGTGACCCTTAGCCTTCTTGTGAGGCTCATAGGATAACGCCTATGCTTAGTCATCACAGACAACACGCAAACTCGATATTACATAATGCTATTCAGTAATACAGTTTACAACATCATTTAAATCTGTTACTCATGGGGATACTAATTTTCTTAGTAGTCACGTACCTACCTACAATAAATTCAAATTCAAAATTTTTAAATATCAACAATAAATTATATACTTTGTATAGTGTGTGTGTAATGTAGTAAAGCGGGAGTTTGAAGTCGGTTGATTAAAAAGAATTTTTTATATTAAAATATAATAACCATATTTTCCTAAAGAACAGCAGATATATTTGCAACTTATATTTATTTATAAACCACTGAGTCCGTGACTTTGTCTGCTTGGATTTACGGATTTTCAATTCCCTGGGAACTTTTTTAATTTTTGGGTAACATTTCTTCCTTAGAATATAATATATTGCTACGAAGACCCAACTGCTTATTACAGCAATTGCTGTTAGCATGTAGCAAGGCCAAGGCAATTTAATAAGATTTACGGCTTCACAATCACGGAGTGCACATCCACTTAGTGGGAGCACTGCTGTTTCCTGCTAATTGGAACTGTTGGTAATGAAAATTAGTTTTTGCAACGAAGTTCCTTATGGCGCGTTGCGGAGGGCACCCTAGCCGGCAAAAAACGTCCGTAACATTAAATAAAAAAGCGTAAGATTTTATACATTTCTTGATGGCCTAAAAATCTTATATAATAATTTCAATAGGTTGTGCATGGCCTCCGTAGCGCAATCGGCTTGCGTGAGGCTGTTAACCGAAAGGTTGGTGGTTTGAGCCCACCCGGGGGCGCGCAATTTTATTTTCATTTTTTATTTTATTTAATTATATTTTATAAAATCGATATTTAGGCTTCCCTAGGGTCATTTTGATTTGTATCGATAAAAAAATCATGATAAAAATGTATACCCGAATAACTATTTTCTATAAACCTCGAATAGAACTTGAAATAAGTATTATATAATAAGGAACTTCGCTCCTATCTGGTGTCCCACGACACCACGCGACTTTTTTGACGACATGAGCCAAGCTTGTATTCTCCTCTCCCCTCCAAATAAGTGGAAAGCTTGTGTTTTAAGTGGGTACGACAATAGTGCAAAGGGTAGGGATCGAACCTGCGACCTTTCAAGTTTCAGTCCGCACCTTTAAGCGGACTACTGAGGCTTAAATTATTAACACTAATAACTGTCCATAGTTTGATATACCTACTTGCAAAATTTTGCGTTGCGAAAATTAATTATGATGTGACCGGTCATGATACAAGCTTCAAAATATACTGGTAATGGTTATTTAATGAGTTGGAAAGTTCATTTTCTTGCGAGGTAGGAACATGTGACCTAGTTACAAAATTGTATTTACAAACAATCCCACTGGTTAAGCAATATTGATCCCGTTCGGTCACAGGATGGGTACTCTGGAGTTCCAATTTATTTTTTGAGAAAGCACGTTAAGCTCTCTGTCCCGGTAAGAAACGAAACTATTTCCTTATTCATGCGTAGAATGCATTGAGGAGGTATCCACAGAATTTCAAAAAGCCTCTCAAATTTTCGAAGAATATTTTCTCCAAATCCCTCTCAGTTTGACAACGCATAATATATTATCATCCAACTATAACAGACATTGATGGTATTTCTTATAAGAAGTTAACAACCATAATTAAGATAGTATTCCTTACTATCAGTAATAAGGAATCCTATGTTTATGATAAAAACTGTTAACACCTACTTCAAACCTATATGTTCTTAAGTTGTTTTTATTCTGACGTAGGTAATTTATAACAAAGCCGTTGAAGTCTTTACAGAAGCACAAATATTGTTAATAAAGTTTTCATCCCTTAATCTAATTTAATGTGAAAAATTAAGGGGTAAAATAATTAAACTTTTGCAATTAGCCTGTACGACCTTTACAAAGTTAAGAAACGCATTGCCGTATCTCGGTGGAAATCTCAACCGCGACTTTCTTACAAAGTTGTTCAATTAATTTCTAACAGAAAACACTCGTGCCTTCTGCCAGAAATAAATCTTCAGTTTAAGGCATATTGGCGTAGATTTGAAGCGCAGTGACGTACGTATCATACTTTATACAAATCATACTTATATTATAAATGCAAAAGTGTGTTTGTTGGTTTGTCCTTCAATCACGCCGCAACAGAGCTACGGATCGACGTAAAATTTTGCATGGGCATATGTGTTAAATACCTGGAGAGTGACATAGGATACTTTTTATCCCGGAAAATCAAAGAGTTCCCTAGGGATTTTAAAAACTAAATCCACACTTACTAAGTAGCGGGCATCAGTTATTTATAAATAATTGAACAGGTGTGTGTATGAACAAGTGTGAACTTGTATGAACAAGTGTGTGTGGTATCCCGCTGTCAATCCATTATCTAGTTTTTTCTTTCATTTTTTTCACATACTGTACCTGCATGTAGTATTTATTTAGAGTACATACTCGTAAGTTCAGTATACATAATTTTAAAAAATATAGAAAAGACTCGTCGTTTTGATTTTGCTTCTATGCCTTGACCTTTGAAATTATTTATCTATAATTTTCTAACATACTAATAATATTATTTGCAAACTTTTAGGAGTGGAGCACTCAAAAGGTACTTTATTAAATTAATTTATGTTATGATTATTCAGATCTGAATAAGGCTGAAGTAAGGCTTCAAGTGCTTAGCGCTAATTCGTCTGACTGAAGTGAGATCGATACTTGAAATCGTTGTGTATTATATAGGTACATACTAGTAGCTCATCGGTTTAGAACTGATCCGTAGGTTACTACCTCACTAGTAACACTTAACCAATTTTAAGTTTTAAATTCAAACGATGGGGACAAGGTACTGACTCCATGGAAGAATCTGCCTTTTGATTATTAAACTGACTTTTCGAAATTGAGTTAGACGGGCATTGAAAAACAGAACCAAAGTACACCATAGCGTCAACCAATGGGATCATGAAAACCTTTCCAATTAGTAAATCCGCATCCGTAGGTATAACAAAATTGAGTCAGACGGGCATTGAAAAACAGAACCAAAGTAGACCATAGCGTCAACCAAAGAAATCATGAAAACCTTTCCAATTAGTAAATCCGCATCCGTAAGTACAAATAAAATTGAAGTGTTTTCAAAATAATTCCCTCTTGTTAAGCTCATAATATGATTAATTAAATAAAAAATTTATTTGGCTGTCTGTCTTTGTCTATTTGATCGATCTAACCTTTTGAACCTGCTTATCTTCATATAACCGACCTAATCTTTCTGACTAATTAAATAAAAACTGGTGGTATAAGTGACAGTAAAATCAATAATAGGTATAATACTTTTTACGGTCTAACTGCTGAACAGATTTTGATGAAAATAGGCACAAAATACCTGGAGATGGGCAGAAGTTACTTTTTATCCCAGGAAATCAAAAAGTTCCCGATAAAAAAAAAACCATAAGCACGAAGCTATGGGCATAAAAATATTTTGGTAGAAAGTACTTAAAACATTAGTTAGGTAATCCTCCACTCGAAGAGTTAAATAACACTTACACGAAAAAATAACCAAGAAACGTAAGCTTTCACAAGTCACGAGAGCGATATAATTTTTTTGTTTAATCCCGCCCGCCCATAATATTTTATGAAAAAATAAAAGCGCCGCGCTCTCGCTATTGGCACGTACGGTTTTGGTGCCCAGTCTTTATTTAACTCTGTAAAAGGCTTTTACGTGGAAATTGAAGAGTATTTCACTTATATTGAATTGCTGATTGCCGGTAATAATGCAGTTCAAAGACCGAAAGGGAATTGATTTTGAACTCCCCATCAGAATCAAGGGCATTAATGATTCAATTAATTTATTTATATTATAAACCTACTTTTTTGTGTGAAAAATGCTTTAGGAATAAATTTTTAGATTTGAGCAATGCGATTTTATTTCCGGAAAATATACTTAAAAATATTCATTGATCTGATTCACCATTTGATATAAAAAAATTCATTTCAATCGAAATAATACGTTTTGTTGATAAAAGTTTTTTAATAAAAGGTTACAGTATACATCCTTAACTCGTCCTTATTATAAATGCGAAAATACTTTGAAAATGTCTTTGTTTGTTAGTTTGTCCTTCAATCATGCAGCAACGAAGAAAACATAGGGTTCCCGTGGGAATTTTAAAACCAAACTACGCAAACGAGATCGCAGTCAAATTCTAGTACTTACTTATATAATAGAGAAAAAAAAAGTATATTTAAAAGTGTTTCAAGCAATGAAAAAGGTGTTTTTCTCAGCTTTGCTAGTGAACCCTAAATGTGTGCAAAAATGCAGTAAGTGTTCCATAGCACCCTATCATCACGTGCGCTCGACGGCTGGAATTAATGCTCCCCTTTATGAGGGTTTGTTATGTAAATAGCGAGTGAATCGATACATTCCCTGTGCTGCGGTTTTGATTCACGTGGCTTTACAATTTTCACTCCCCTGTCAATGGAATGAAATATTTTTCCGATAGTGTTATTTTAATGTTGCTTCAGTTTCTTCGTTTTATGTACCTATATAGAATAGTTAGATACGGAAGGCATATGAGGGCCCAAGGTGTTAGAATGGCGAAGCATCTTCGGAAAGCGCAGCGTTGGAAGACCTCTAATAAGTGGACGGACAACCTTAAACGAGTCGTTGGCAGCTACCGGATATAGGCTGTGGCGATTTCAAATTGAATTCAAAGACTTATACGCAGCAGTGGACATAGTTTTAAGTCTTTCAATTGGGATGATGATGTCTATAATGATGCTCAGAATACCTAATGGATTTCTCTCTAAGTTATATTCCTCATTGGTTTTGTTCGTGACTCCTTTACATTAGTCACATAATGGTAGTCGTTTTCTTTATAGTATATAAAGGTAGAATACGAGGGATTACGAAATATTACTGCGTGCGACACAATTAATGATACAGGTAGTTACAAAAATCTTAGTAGATTTGTAAACAGCTCTATTCACCGAAGTATCAGTGTTAAGATAAACAAACTTCCTTCAAGCTATGGTCCACGTCACTCAAGGTGCAAAAAATCGATTTTTAACTTATGTACTTCTCTAAGATAGGTAACTAAAATGTTTATTTTAATTATATTGGACAACTTGCTTAAAAAAACTTTATACATTTAACATTCACATAAGTAGATCTAGATATTATATAAAAGCGAAAAAATTACTACTAATTATATTTACAAAAAATACACGCCGTCCAAGTGATCGCTAATGGGAATGGTGCCCAAAACACTGGCGCTATTACCTCTCTGAATAGCGAGGCTAAGCCTTTGGGCTAAATAAGCTTTGGTCTTTGGTCACCAGAGGCGTGGATCAATTTTTGGGACACGACATTTACAAAATTTTTCGTGTCCGATGACCATGGACCCAGAGTCTCAAAAGCAAGCGCCGCAAAAATATAATCCTTAGAAATGGCAGAATATTTGCGGATTGTGAGAGTATTGGACAACTCATTATGTTCTTCAGTCAATAGGTAAAAATTAATATGTAATATAATTAAGTTAATCGTATGCAGCAGATTTCAATCCGAGAACTTTGTATCTCTGATTTCTGTAAATTTAAATTAATATAAAAAATATTTTTAAAAAACCGACTTCAAACGCTCGCGCCTGTACAAAGTACATAATTTATTGCTGATATTTTAAAAACCGCTCGACCGATTTCGATAAAACTTACCAAAGTTCTGAAAAGTATACCCTTTGAAACAACAAAGAATTTTCCAAATAAGATTCCGACGAATTGTGAACCTCCTTCTTTTTTAAAGTTGGTTAAAAAATAAAAGTTGTTACAATCAATTTCAAAAACGCAAATGTAAAAGACTAGAATTTTCTTTAGAATAAGACGTAGTAACCTTCTTCTAAGTGCTTCTTATACAGATTTCTTTCAATATTTTTATATTTTTCGTTTACAAATCACTTATTTAAACAATGTGTAATTTTATCATTAGGAGTAGGTAATATGGAACGAACAAAATGTTTCCCCGTGAGTAAATACCCTATCAGAAGCAGGCGTGTAATTAATTAATCCCAGTCGCCCTTATACCATACAATTGGGACCCTTTGTGACAACAATCCTATTTCTTCGGTTTCTTATTACGAATCACTTCAATTTGCAGGAAGGTACTCACTCAATTATCTGTTTTGATCAAATTACTGGTTAAGTGATTGATGCTCCTCAATCCATTGGAAAAGGTAGATAGAAAAATAAAAGTTATTTTCCAACATTTTTGATAGTACCTTCCAAAAAAACTAATAATTCCGTTAAAATAGTAAGTAATTACGTTTTAGTAAAAAATTCGTAAAATTTTTAGTTCCATAGTATTAAACAAAAATTAATATTTCTTTGCTATAATCCGCCAAACAGAATAAATCTTTTAACACACGACGCACGTTTCGAGCATCATCAGGAGTTGTTGACTCCACAATTCACAAATTGCAAATCTTTGTAATTGTAAATGGTCGAGTGTTATTCTGTTTGACGGTGAGGATTTATTCTGTTTGACGGATTATAGCGAAGAAATATTATTTTTTCTTTAAATATCATGGAATTCCGCAAAGTAAAGCCCGATTTTATTCGATATTTCATGGTATGCGATAATTCATCACTCACGCAGCAACTGAATACCAGATCGACGTGCTTTTTTTGCATGGCTATAATAAATTAATGATCTGGTGAGTAACATAGGCTACTTTTGATCTCGAAAAAGCTAAGAGTTTTGTGTGATTTTAAAAACCTAACTCCACGCGGACGAAGTCGCGGGAAAAACTAAACTTTAAAAAGCCTAAAAGCAAACTCCAATCTAAATAAATAATGGTAAGCGTTAGGGTTTCCTTAACAAGCCAAGAAATATAGTAACGAATCAGGTTCACGTAAATTCACATTAGAGGTACGGCGTAAAGCATTATCCATCTTCCAGGATTTCTTCGCAATACTAAACAACTTGGAGTTAACTCAGTTGGTTTAGTAATATAATGGCAATATACGACTAATAAATTTCGAATTAAGATTGAAGAGTTAAGTACCAATTGGACCTGAGTATGAAAGACCGTAGAAGCAATAAAGAAAACTGAAATGTAATTTTATTAAATACTTTAATATAAAAAAATATTTTCAAAAAACCGACTTCAAACGCCTATATAACTTATTGTTGATTTTTTTCAAAACTGCTTGAACGATTTCGATTAAATTTAAATGGATTTATGTGAAGTATACCCTTTCAAACAAAAAAAGAATTTTCCAAATCGATTTAGGTGTCTTCGAGTAATCGGTGAACATATATTAAAAAAAAAGATGCCGACGAATTGAGAACCTCCCCCTTTTTGAAGTCAGTTAAAAACAATAAAAGTTCAAATCTAAAGGTAAAAAAAAAGTATCCTTGCGATAGCTTGTGCATTCCGCAGAACATTGCGGCAATTAACTGAACTTTAATTGTTAAAATGTACTTTTAAAATATTTCATTGCCAATGTGGTCCATCAGGTCTGAGTAAATTAAATATTTTGATAAAATTCCTAATAAATTGAAAAATTACTCGAACAAATAATAAACGATAAAAACTAACGGTTGCACTCAACAAATCTCGAAAATATTTTTTTAAGACTTTCAACAATAAGGCTTTTTTTAACACTAAAAAGATTTGATTAAATTCCTTTAAAAAGCCAATTTGAATGTAAAACCACTGTATTTTATAACAATATATTTTTTCATAACACTAAAAGTGAATAGTAAAAATGATAATAAAACTAGTATAAACTACACAAAATATATAAAACTATCACTCATGACTTCGAGAAGCAAGTAATAGTTTTGAGTATTTTTATGAAGTTAACATGTAATGCATAAACATTTCAATGTAATGTTAACTACACTTATGTAACTTTTTACCTAACAACCATGATAACTTTGGGGGTTGAGCCTCGGTTACCGAATTTTCGTTTCAAATAATAAAATTTCATAAAACTAAACTTACCTTCTAGGAATAAATATCCAAGTGCACAACAAACATATCCGAGACTATTTCCCTGGTTACCAACACACAGTTCATTAAATATTTCACGTTTGAATTAAAAATTGCCTTTGATAGTCCATTGAAAGATCTAAATTCCCGTAGCAGTTACGTAGACGCGTAGCCGTTGCGTCGGCTACAATGCGACTGAACTGCTACGCGACTATGCTTCGCTTCGACACAAAATAAAGATATTCGGCCTCGTTCGGATGTCTACGGAAATTTCCGAGTCCAGATGTTTATTGCTGTGTAAAGTAGGAATATTTTAATTCCATAACATAAATATTGGATGCGAAATAATTATAGTTCAAAGTCTGAATATAGAATTATAGTCATGGTGTCATATTATTTAATTCAGAGTTCATTAGTAAGTTATGCGCAGCACTACATTGAGCAATGAGTTTGTTATAAAACTGTGTATTTTAATGGTAACCTTGACGTCAGTAGATTTATAGATATAGTGCAAATTGTATGTATTTTTGAATAGTTTTCAATAATAAGTAATAGGCCAATAATCTGTTATATGCGCGTATTATATAATGAATTAAACCAATATTAATGAGATCTGAATAGTTAATGTACTGTTTTTTGTTGCGATATTTCCACCTAATTAAGTAAGGTTATTTTTAGAATTTTCTTCGACGTTTAGTACATTAATGAAGTGGTTTTTCGATCACGTACCTTGTAACAAAGGAAAACATGTCGGAAGGTCTCGGATATCTAATAAGCAAGATGACTCGGCAACGCAGGGTTACCCTAACCCTTTACTTTAATAGAGAAAGTCTTTTCGCTATTTTCATCCTTACTAAGCAATTTTCGTTCGGTTCCATATTTTATACGTTATTTATGTTACTAATATGGTATTTTGCTTATAGTTATGGGCATCGTAGTTGATGTTGTTGTCAACTAATAAATGTCCAAAATTGGACAAGGCTCTCTTAAAAGAATCGCCACAGACACAAACTTCTGCCACTTGCAAAGCTGCCAACGACCCGATTTAAATTAAACGTCGAAATATTGGGGGTTGCGTTTCCAAGCACCTTGTGACCCTAACATCTATCGCTATGTGCACCGTTCATTACCACTTCAGCTTCGCAACTAGATGAGCCACTTGATTTCAACACCTTCAAATATGGAAATTATGTTTGCCCAAAATTGTTTGAAGGATGTAGGATACAGGTGCAACAGTGTTCGCACTGTATCCTACGTCAGAGGGGTGATGTTATCAAAGCCTTAGAAAAGACAAACTTTTGAAAATGAATATTGTTACAAGGTTTAAAGTACTATGGAACTAGTTTTAAACTCTATTTTATGTAGGTTAATCTTATACTTAATTTTTTATTTAGTAATTTATCTATTAAATATTAAACTGAAAGCTTTTTTAAGAACTTTAATTAATAAATTAGCCAAGCTGAACTTGACTAATATTCTCCATTCCCTTCAAAATAAGTAAAAGCTTGTGTAAAGATTGAGTTCGATAATAGTGCAAGGGTGGGGCTCGAATCGTCTTCCTTTCAGTTTTCAGCCCACATCTTTCACTTTTACTTAGGCTGTTAAGGTTTGCGCGGTCTATTCAAGTAAAAATATAATTTTTGAATGAAAAATAAATTGTTTAAGAATTATAAACCAGACAGTCTGGGCTGTGGAAACTCCACTTGGCTGTGTTGCCTTGAGGCTTTTCGCAAAACACGGTTTTCATTTTTATTCAAGTTCATGCTTTTGTTCAAACTGAGATTCCTTGTATTTTTCGATCGGTATTAATCGTTTAACAATATGCAACACATTTTTTTATAAGAAATAATCTCGTTCCGTAAATTTTTACTCGTTAGTTAACAATTACTGTTCTGTTAATTGGTTGTCTCCTAACTTTTTAAAACTAAACTAAATTGATAAGTCTAGTAATTGCACTCTAATATAAGATAACTTTCATATTAGAATAGAATAGAATATTGTTTATTCATTGACAAAAAAATAGAAACAAACAAAAAATAGAAATACATATGAAATGAAAATACAGTACTAACTAGATAACTTTCATATTCTTCCTTATACTTTTATAGCTATTATTACCTAACTTAGTTTGAATAAGTACCTACAATTGAATTAGTGTCATCCTTATAATAAAGATTTTTGTTCACGAATTATTATTATATTGTATAGATCAGCTGTGCTTTTCGACATAATAGGTATTATGACATTTTCACACTAATTTTTAGGGTTCCATACCAAAATGGTAAAAATGGAACCCTTATGGTGAGACTTTCTCCGTCCGTCCGTCCGTCTGTCACAGTCGATTATTTCAGTAACTATTAAAGCTATCGACATGAAATTTGGAATAGTTGTGTATAATAGTGGCCCAAAATCAATGGAATAAAAAAATCCAAAACTATTTTTAGTTTTATTAAAAAAGGGGGAAAATCGTGGGTTTGAAATTTCAAAGTAAAATAACAATACCGAGTGGGGTATCATATGAAAGGCCTTTACTTGTGCATTCTAAAACAGATTTTTATTTATTTTTATCTATAATGGTTTTTGATTAATTGGGTAAAATGGCGAAAATAATACCGTCCCCCCCCCCCTCTATCTCCGAAGTTTACCAATAGAAAAATCAGAAATAATTATGGTCAATAGAGGTTTATGTATATTTTACAGGAAAAATAAAATCAATGCTCTAACTATTATAGTTTTTTTTTTATATTAACAAGAAACCTCTACAAACAAAGTTAACGATAAATAAGCAAATTAATATAATATTATCGTTTTACTTTTACTTTTGGAGTACGGAACACTCGGTGCGCGAGTCCGACTCGCACTTGGCCGGATTTGTTTTTATTTACCCTTGCGGTAAAGTTCGTTAATTTACCTATAGCATTAGTGAGGGGAGGAAATGGTATATAATTTCGGCAACAATACTAATATTTAATAACTTATAATAGTATCAAAAATGAAAAATGGAAGTGCCAAAATAAAATATAAAATAAAAAAAAGTAACAACAATGATTCACATAAAATGGCTACAATATCATAAAATATTCACACAATAAATGGACGAAATAAACAAAACGACAATCTCAATATTTTTTGGGCGTTACGGATTTTTTGCGAGTGTTTATACTTTACGGCAGGTATATTTCAGGTAACGTAATACACAGATTTAGAAAATGAAATTCACACGTAAATTCCCGTGAGGGATGAAATATTTTCAAAATGTTGAGTCGTTTTGGCATAAAATTCTTTTGACAAAAAGAAAAACTGCCACACTGAGAGTATCCCTTGGACAGCGCACAGAACCAACGCATCGATCCTTAAACAATTAAAGATCACGAAACGGCTATCTACCACCTGTCTCCAGAGGATCCTTGATTATTTCGGCCACATTCCCAGAAGAGAGGGACACAACCTTGAAAAGATTGTCGTTACTGGCAAAGTGGATGGAAGGAGACCTCGGGGACGAAGCCCGATGCGTTGGTCGGATCAAATCCGCACCGCTCTCGACACCAAGATCCACGAAGCTCTCCATGTCGCAGAGAACCGGACGACATGGCGCGACATCGTCCATAAAAAGATCATTGGTGGAAGGGGTCACGACCCTCAGTAATGGGGAACACGACGAAAGGAGGAGGAGGAGAGTATTCTTTTTTATTAATTATAATAAAATATAATATTCATAATATTAATGCTGCGTTTTGAGCATTTGAACGATTTAAGTTTTTTTTAATTTTTCTTTTTCGTAAAATTTTTTTATTAAAGATGTTTTTTTTTACATCATATACACATTATAAAGTACCCACGCTTATTAGAGGTGGAAGTGTTAAATAATACTAGCTGATGCCCGTGACTTCGTCCGCGCGGAATAACAGTTCGGAAATCGGTTCGGTTTAATTTTCCGGGATTAAATAGGTTATAGCCTTTAAGCTATTCTGATAAGTTATATAGTGATAGTACATTGGGAAGTTTTATCTAAATCCAGTAGCTTTTACATGAAAGAGTAATCCATCCATCCATCCTCATAAACTTTCGCATTTACAATAGTAGCATTGGGTTAGAATATAGTAAGAAAAAGACATATTAACGCCTTTATACATTCGCAAATCTGTATCTGTGCGCTATAAATCGATTGCTGGAATAACAGGGATTGCGATAATCTGTTTTTGTACGAAGGCTCAGATCCGTCCAACTATAAATCATTTTCGAACGTTTTACGGTTTTATACGGATTTGCGCGACGGACCAGTTTATCTTGTTTCGATTTAGGATTTACCACTGGGGCCAGCTTTAGTGTTATGATTTACAATCAAACTTGGAAATACTGAACTGATTAACAACGAGCTTTGTCGAACTTCGAGTTATTACGTGTTTATGGATTTGGTACAAGCAAATCATTTAAACCTCCTGATCTTCTACATATTTCGATACTAGATGATGCCCGCGATTTCGTCCGCGTGGATTATGGTTTATTTATATTAAAGTCCCGCGGGAACTTTGTAATTTTTCGGGATTAAAAGCCTAGGTATTAATCCTGGTTATGAGCTATCTCCATTCCAAATTTCAGCCAAATCGGTTCATTTGTTGTGGCGCGAAAGATTAACACACATCCAAACATCCATCAAAACATCCATCCATAGATCATCACAAACTTTCACATCTATAATATAATAAAACTGTAACAGGTCCAATTCTGTACATTGAAGATATTTTGAAAATTTTTGTTTGAGGGCACTCTATAATCGATACTGAAGCCAAAACAATTTTTTTTTAATTTTTTGTCTGTCTGTCTGTCTGTCTGTCTGTCTGTCTGTATCTTGGCCGCGCATCACGCCGAAACTACTGGACGAATTTAAATGAAACTTGCCACGATTTAAGTTAATACTACGAGGTATAATATAGGATACTTTTTATTCCGAAATTCAGCACGGTTCCCTTGGGAGAGGGGATGAAAGTCAAAATGTGTATTTCGCTGTAATTCATTAAGGCGTATTCCGATTTAATCCATTCTTTTTTTATTAGAAAGCAGGTTTTTTAGAGATTATCCTGTAATTATTTCAAGGTCGTCAATTTCGTAGTTCAGAAATTATAGACATCACGATCTTCAGTAAATGTTCCAAATAACTTGAACCCCGGAATCTACAAGATACTTTGAATGAACGGCTCATCTTAAGCTGGCAAGCGTACTTTATCGTATATAGCCATCGTGGATAGCCCTATTTTGTCAAAGTCAAACTACTCCAAAGGCGTCAGATTTTGCCAAACGATCATTATGCCTACATACTACATAATATAGTAGGTATGGATGTAATACATCGTATGGACTTAATGCTACAGTGTTTTCCTATGCAATTTAATATTCTAATCATACTAATATTATAAATGCGAAAGTGTGTTTGTTTGTTGGTTTTTCCTTCAATCACGCCACAACAGAGCCACGGATCGACGTGATTTTTTGCATGGGTACTATAGTTGAGGACATAGGCTACTTTTTATCCCGGAAAATCAAAGTGTTCACGAGGGATTTTAAAAACTAAATCCACGCGGACGAAGTCGCGGGCATCAGCTAGTTTATAATATTAGTATAATATTAGTAATATTGGCTGTTGCTCGGAGGGTCATTTCAAGAGCGATCCAATTGTATTAAACAAATTTCGTTTCTAGAACAGTTTACAAAACCCTCCGATATCTTTGGCGCAAACAGATGCTTTACATACTTTGAACTGCTTCCAGATCTATCCTGAAAAGGTTAAAAATAAGAAAAAGTTCAACCATTTATTTCAATCGTACCTTGGACTATTTTGGACACATTACCCGCCGTAACCCTGGAAACCTAGAAAAAGTGCTGGTTATACTAGCAAGGTAGAAGGGAAGTGGTCAAGAGGACGTAACCATATACGTTAGTGCGAGCAGGTCAGTACTTCTCTCGGTACACTTTCTACACAATGCCGAGGATAGATCTAAATGCAAAAACATCGTTCAGTTTTCAGTCTGAACCTTTAACCATTGGGCTATTGAGGCTTATGAGGCTTAGTTATTGCTTAAACGCACATAACTCCGAGAAGTCCGAGGCGCGTGCTCGAGATCAAACCCGCGACCCCCGAATAGGAAACCGAAGTCCTAACTACGAGGCTACTGTTCTTTATCTACATACTTCTGCCAAAAGATGACTTGCATATCCAAAACCTGCTACGGCTACTTATACATTTATTACGCAAAAGCACGCGAGGCCGTGATTTTACTAAAAGCTTATACATTAAAAGCCCTTTTCAAAGAAATGCATGCAACATACTCTTACATTCATATATAAACAAAAACTGTATTCAATTTTCAACCAGCGTATACTGAATAGTGTTCTTCATTCCACGAAGACTTATTTTCGGTGGAGGAATGGCTGTTTAGATATTGAGAGAAGTATCTCTGCAACGCGTTTCTACTGTATATTAATGTGTATGTACCAATTTGATATACCTACTTGTAAGTATAGATGTATATTATTATATCAGTCCTGACTCGTGAGCATGACACTAGTGCAAGCTAATTGCGAAAGATTTTCACGCTTAATTTTTTTTAATCCATGACAAGATAGCCCTTGACTGCGATCTCACCTAGTGTGCTGTGTGGTGGCGTTTGCGTTACGTAAACGTAGAAGAATACATACACGAAATTGAGCTCTAACACAATACTGTTATGGTTTATTTTACTTTGATGGTAATGTCGTAGTTTACTATTCATAGCTAACTATCCAATCTTGTACTAACCCTACTGTACGCTTAGCACAAGATTTGATAGTTAACTATAAATAGTAAACGATGACATTACCATCAACGTAAAACAAACCATAATACTATTAAGTTAGAGTTCAATTTTGTGTATGTATTCTTATACATTTACGTTACGAAAACGCTCCAAACTAAAATCGCCTGTATTGAATTTGTGACATTAAATCGATACTATTATGGTTCATTTTACTTTGATGCTAATGTCATCGTTTACTATTACGATCAAACGAATTAAAAGTCGGACTAACCGCACAGATACTAAATGACGATGCGGTCTAAGATGGTAGCCGGCTAACTTCGAAGCAGGACCATAACATAGCGACCGCCTCGTGATATCACCACCATCCACTGACCTCTTAGATTAAATACTCGTACATCGGAAGTTCCTAACAAAGTTCCGCTCCAAACGTAGGCTCAAAACAAGCAATGAATGTGAGTGCCATTTAATTGGAACGAAGTTCCTTATCGCGCGTTGCGAAAGGGGGCTAGACGGAAATTAAGACCAAAAGTTGTAACGACACTTTTTGATGGCCTAAAAATATCTTATATAATAAATTCAACGGATTGTGCATCGCTCCCGTGGCTCAATTGGTTCGCGTGCGGCTGTTAACCGAAAGATTGGTGGTTCGAGCCCACCCGGGGGCGCGCAATTTTATTCTCATTTTTTATTTTATAAAATTATTTTAATTTTAATAATCCTACTTCCTACTAATATTATAAAGGCGAAAGTTTGTGTGTATGTTTGTTCCTCCTTAACGCAAAAACTACTGGATGGATTTGGCTGAAATTTGGAATGGAGATAGATTATACCCTGGAATAACACATAGGCTACAAATTATCCCGGAAAAATCCAAGGTTCCCGCGGAATTTTGAAAAACCACTGATAGATGGCGCTAATTGTACTTAAATCACGCTTACATTATCCGCAGCATCGAGAATAAGTAAAAAATTCCAATTCAACAATCAAGTAGGATAAACACAGTTATTGAAGTTTTTCATTATCAATAGAAAATTTCTTAGGGATTAGGGATGGATTGCGAAATAAATTATACAAATAGTACAAGGTATCGATTTGTCCAGTCATAGTGAGTACAATGTACATTGCTAGATATTATAATGACTGATCATGTGTAGATCCTATCCTATCCTATTATTCCTATCAATATTATAAATGCGAAAGTTTGTGAGGATGGATGTTTGGATCGATGGATGGATGGATGGATGTTTGTTACTCTTTAACGCGACAACGAATGAACCGATTTTGCTGAAATTGGGCACAGACATAGAATATAGTCTGGAATAGCACATAGGCTACTTTTTATCCCGGAAAAGCAAATAGTTCCTGCGGGATAGCATCGCTATTTTTTACGCATTTGTCCTTCAAAATACGCGCAATGGAGTTTTAGATTAACGTGATTTTTTTGCACAGGTAAAGTTAAGAGCCTGAAAAATGACAAAGGCTACTTTTTATCTCGGGAAAACAAACGGTTCCTGCGGCATATTAGTATACTACTTTTCACACATTTATCTTTCAATTATGCGCCAATGGAGTAACAGATTGACGTGGTTTTTTGGATTGGCATAGTTGATGACTTGAAAAGTGACAAAGGCTACTTTTTATCCTGGGAAAGCAAACAGTTCCCGCGGGATATTAGTGTTCTACTTTTCACATATTTATCTTTAAATTAGGCGCCAACGAAGTTACAGATTGACGTGGTTTATTGGATAGGCATAGTTGAGGACTTGAAAAGTGACAAAGGCTACTTTTAATCCCAGGAAAACAAACAGTTCCCGCGGGATATTCGTATGCTACTTTTCACATATTAATCCTTCAATTATGCGCCAACGAAGTTACAGATTGACGTGGTTTTTTTGATAGGCATAGTTGAAGACCTGAAAAGTGAAAAGGCTACTTTTTATCCCGGGAAAAAAACAGTTCCCGCGGGATATTCGTATGTTACTTTCACATACTTATCCTTCAATTATGCGCCAACGGAGTTTTAGATTGAAGTTTTTAGCGCAGGTAAAATTAAGGGCCTGAAAAGTGACATACATACACACATACTGTAGTAGTAGGTATGTATGAATGTATGTATGTATGTATGTATGTATGTATGTATGTATGTATGTATGTATGTATGTATGTATGTATGTATGTATGTGTGTATGTATGGAATGCATGTATGTATGTATGTATGCATGTATACATGTTTGCATGTATACATGTATGAATGTATGTATGTATGTATGTAGGCATGCATGTATGCGAACATACATACACACATATCTACTACTACTGTATGTGTGTATGTATGTATGTATGCATGCATGCATGTATAAGTGTATGCATGTATTTATGTATGTTTGTATCCTCCTCCTACTAACAATAAATACTTTAATTATATCCTATCCTACTTATTATTACTCATATTATCCCACTAATATTATTATTATATTTTATATTTATATTATACTCCATAACTTCGTTAAATTTGAACTAATTTTTATTATTACTTTAACCGACTTCAAAAAAGGGAGGAGGATCTCAATTCAACGGAAACTTTTTTATGTATGTTCACCGATTACTCGAAGACGCCTGAACCGATTTGGAAAATTCTTTTTTTGTTTCAATAGGTGGTTTCACTTCCCAGGTGGTCCCATTTAAATTTTATAGAAATCAGTCGAGCGTTTTAAAAAAAATCTACAATAAATTATATACTTTGTAGTGGCGCGGGCGTTTAAATGTATGCTCCCGGGACAAAAAGTAGCCTGTGTTATTTTCCAGGTCGTCAACTTTACCTGTGTAAAAAAATCAGCCAATTGCGAGTCGGTCCTCGCTCTTTTAGGGTTCCGTTAAAAAAAGAAATTAAAATATTTCCATGGGTACATGGAAATATTTTAATTTAATTTTATTTTTTTAATTTAATTTAATTTTTATTATTTGTTGTTATAGCGGCAATAGAAATACAAAATATGTGAAAATTTCAACTGTCTATTACGGTTTACGAGATACAGGCCGCTGACAGACGGACGGACGGACAGCGGAGGCTTAGTAATAGAGTCCCGTTGGAACCCTAAAAACCACGTTGACTATATTATGCACTTACACTTTATATGGTGAAATATTAAAACTGCGAAAGTGCGTTGGTTTGTCCTTCAATCACGCCCCAACAGAGCTACGGATCGACGTGATTTTTTGCAGTGTATCTACCTATAGTTGAGGACGGAGAGTGACAGGCTACTTTTTATCCCGCAAAGTCAGAGTTCCCAAGGCATTTTAAAAGCTAAGTTCACGCAGACGAAGTCGCGGGCATCAGCTAGTATTTTATAAAATCGATATTTAGGCTTCCCTGGGGTCATTTTGATTTTTATCGATAAAAAAATCATGATAAAAAATGTATACCCGAATAATTATTTTCTTTATACCTCGAATAGAACTTGAAATTAATATTTTTATAATAATAACTTCGTTCCTATCTGGTGTAGCACGACACCACACGACTTTTTATTTTCTGTACTGGTACTGGTATTTTGATTGTTATTGTGGTGAATTATGACACTCTTTCTAAGCACATAACGTTATTTTTTACAATTTTCTGCGAGCTCGTCGTACTAACCCGACGATACTGCGTAGGAAAAGGAATATGCTTACGGCCGACTAAAAATGGCTTATCACCGCGTCGAATATTGCGTTTCTAGGAGTATTTATTCTAGGACTTATCTCTATAAAATTAATCTTTGATTAAAAATTGAAAGGCTGCTTCTTCCTTTTTTTGGACATTTTTCTTTTTTTTTATTCGATGACAAGCAAATCCTTGACCGCGATCTCACCTGATGGTAAGTGAAGATGCAGTCTAAGATGGTAGCGGGCTAGCTTGGAAGGGGTATGGCAGTGAACATTCAACCCATACCCCTAATTGGTTTCTACCCGCCATCGTGCCGGAACGCTAAATCGCTTGGCGGCACGTCTCTGACGGTAGAGTGGTAACTAGCTACGGTCAAAGCCAGACCAGACCAGACCAGAGACAATTCAAAAATTATAAATTCCCAAATTGACCCCGCCGGGAATATATTAACAGTTCCAGAGACACTCGTATATAAAATGTGTTGCTTCAAATTGATTCATAATTTAAGCTTTCATTTGTCGGACAGTCAGTCCAGTGTTAATCATACATTTTATCATAGAAGTCAGTGCGTAAGAATAGTGATCCTTAGAAATCGGAACTTTAGTTAGTAGTGCGTTGGACAAAATATAAAGCGTTTACACAGTAAAAAACTTGTTAACAAAATAATGGACTTGTTCTCTGTAGATAATTTGTTTTGTTTTTGGGCAAACAAAAGCAAAAGTGTTGAAATCCAAACTAATGTTAAAAGCACTTTTCCATTAAATGACGCCACCCTCAGGCGAAACGCTTACCCCGCGTAACTGAATTAAATAAATCCACATAATAATAAATTGAATAAACTTATTCTGGTGCCGCAAGCCGCTTTAGTTGTTTGCCCATTAGTTTGTTGTCAGTAACATTCAGGACAGACTGCCCAAACACTCTCCTAAAAGGGTCTCGTTAACCTTTCAAGGCACAATAGAGCCTTTGATAACATGCGATTAACCTTCAAGTTAATTCTGAATAGTTACCATAAAAGCAAAATATGCTAAGTACATATAGTAGTTGACCGAGCGAAGCGAGGTCTCTGAGTTAACTAGAGCGATTTGCACTTGTCCGTCCGTCCGTCCGTCCGTCTGTCAGAGCCTTATAACTTTTGAATTACTGAACGTAATTACTTCAAATTTAGATATAATATGTAAACCGATGGCCTCCAGCCGAAAATGGCTTAAAAAGTTATAAAAATCTTTATTTCAGGGGGGCTCTCATAGAAGCGAATGCGAAGTAAAAAAAAAAATATCGCGTTACATAAAATTGTTACGTATCATTTTAAAGATAATTTTGAACTGAGTACAAAAATTTTTTTTTTAATTTTTCCCTTAAAATTGACGAAATGGGGGGCTTTCAAAGTGGCGATTTTATACGCTCGCTTGAAGACGCTCTCTAGGAAAATCCGCTATGGATTTTCAAACTGATTTTATGTTTTTAGGTCACTTATATCCTGTACTTGAACAACAAATACTAAAATTATATGAATATTATAAAGAAACGAGATTATTTAATTTTTAATGTACATCAGTAATTCATATAGCATCAACATAGCTTCACAATAATGCTAATAGATGGCGCAGTCAGTAACTATTCCCATGGAACTACGAGTTACGACTAACGACCTATCCCAAAAACAGTTTTGCGTCGACCATTATTATTTAGTTACTTATTATAATACAATAATTGTATTGTAATTTTTTTTGTACCATATTATTCAATTAAAATTATTTTTTAGTTAAATTTTAGTTAAATATTGTATATTTTCTATTCGCGTCGATAGATGACGATTTGTACAGATGCCCGTAACCCGGTTTCACTCGTTAGTACCTACATAATAATTCAATGTTTTCACTAACGTTCCCTAACCTTTACGGGCTACCTATAAGTTAGGTGATTGATGTTTTCTGTCAACTTATTTATCACGATCCTGTACGGGACACCTAAAAGGATATTGGGACGGATGTTTGGACTTAGGATTGTATTTAGGAGCTACCTACGTTAAGAGACTCCTACTTAGGGGATGATTTAGGTATGTTTGGTGAAAACGGGCATAATAATAATGTCAGTTTTGGTTATCATGTATCGATTGAATGAATAATCATGGGATACCGTTACCGCGAGGTCTCAGTTCGGGGCGAACCACTAGTTCTTTATGAAACTGCGAGTATCTGTCATTGTTAGGCACTATTTAATTTGCACTGTGACTTTTATATTCAAATTCAAATTCAAAATTATTTATTTCACGTAGGCCAACCTGTGGCTCTTATGACAAGTCATGACTCTACCACTGGTTCGGAAAGCGGATTCTGCTGAGATGAGCCGACAAGAAACTCAACAGTTGCTTTTTTCAAAATAATCATTTTACTACCTACATTTTACTACTATCTTGTGGGCAGCTGGATGCCAAGCCGATTTAGCCTATGCAACTTTGTTAGAATAAAATAAAACATTTCCACAATGAGGGGAAGTTCCAAAAAAAAAACCTACAATTCAATTCATGTTAAGACGGACAGACACAAAGCAGCCTCATTCCCGCCGGCTGTACCCGTTCACGAGCATAAAAATGTGTTTTCCATAAAAACATGACTAATATCTGTAAATTGCGTTTGGAGTGGATGCGACAATAATGCAACGGGTGGGGATTGAACTATCAACCTTTCGGGTTTCGGGTTTCAGTTATTGAGGCTATATGGCCTGAGGCCGTAACGTTACTGTTTGACCGCTATATAAGCCATAATAACCTAAGCTTGGTAGTAGGTAGGTAGATACGACCTTATGCCACTTGTATAGAGCGGATGTGAGTACCTTAATAAGCTATTAAAATCTAATAATTATCTAAATTAGTATCTACCTAATTCAATTGAATATCATTAATATTAATATACATATTTAGATTATAATAATGAATGACTGAACTCGTTATAATATTAAACTGCACTCTAATGTATTTCTTCCGACAAACTATTGTTCTAGATAATTCATACAAAAGTACTCAAAAGCATAAATTTCAAAAGGTACCCGAATAGATATCATATCATTGCGTTGCAAACTGTCCGTAAATCTTCCTGCATCACCTTTTGTTTCGTCCCTCGCTTTTGAATATTCTCCGAGCACAGTAGTGTCCGAACCAAGCTCGTTTTTCAATTTGAATGAATAGAACTTCCGTATTCTATGGACCTTTTAGCCGAACTGTCTATTTTTTCAGTATAATTATTCTTTTCCTGTAATGAAACATCTCGATATGAAAATGTTAAGTTTCATTTAGTAGTAAGTAAAAGCTTTTAAAAAATATTTAAATATAGCACCATGTTTTATTAAAGTTGAAGCTTGTAGGCCGTTAGACTATTTTAATCTAGCAGAACTAGTGTTACTCATTCGCAAAACCTTATCTACTTCACCTTTTTCAAAAAAATATCAAAAAATTTATTCCATGTACGTGGCCGGTTCAGAACGCTGATTCTGCTGAGAAGACCCAGAAAGAAACTCAGCAGTTGTTATTTTCATAAAATATACAACTTGTTATAACGATACCTATTATTATGTATAAGTTTTTACGTACACTGTGTCAGTTAAATGCAAAGCCGATTCTCCCAAGTAACTTGGCGAATTTGTTCTAAATCTTTGTGCAGTAAATATACACTTACATACAATTGTTTTCGGCTTCATAGACCGTCGACTCTTTCGCACTAAATGACAAACCCTCATAATAAAAATAATAATAATTGTCCTCCCAACTGAATCCGGGCACAGCAGCTAATCTCCGCGAAGATTAGCCATCTGCGCGGAGATCACTCTATTCCCTGACTCTCATAATCCGATGGGACGAAAATCGGACACGATCGGAGAGACATCAGGCGCACGACCGACGGCTCCCCGAGGCACGGGGGTGACGAACCACCTACTCCCTAACTTTGAAATAGTACTGAGAATTTCTTGACAGAATGAACCCAATACCAGCTTTTGGGCCCAACTCGGGAATCAGCGTCATTCGCAGTCAGATACGCTTACCTCTGCAACGAGGCAGTTTTAATAATATATTACATAATACATTTCCATATATGTATGACTTTACAAGTCTACACAATATACGAGCGACGCTTTACGAAGTGTAGGCTGGCCGACTGTCTTTTTTGATGCCCGATAGTTGCCATTTACTGTATAATAACTACCTGTGATAACTACGCTCGATCAAATGATCATAAAATAGATAGGTCACGATGTGGTATGTATTGTTGATAATAATGTAACCATAAACCTTCGGACGCCTGCATTCTATTTGCGTAGCGGAACTCAATTTCCTAACAATACAAAATATATTGCGCTTATTTACGGCGCTCCTACCAAGTTACGAGTAATATTCTATTGTAATCAAACAATGATAGTAATAATGGAAAGGTTATGTACGCAACCACCGAATATTTTATGACATCTGAATGATGACAAAATTAACCTGTACATTTGGAATAATGTTACGAGAGTTTGAATTTTGTTCGCGTAAGTAATTCTGGAATGTTAAACTAATTTAGTATACGTGTTTGAGCCGCTGTAAATTATAATAATTTCATTTCAGTTTAGTATCAGATTCATCTCATTTATCATTAACATCTAATTTCGCTACATCCATTAAACTAGTCGTTTAAATTGTATTCATCGTTTCGAGGTTCAACGCTCTGCTTCAAATGTTGAAAGTGTTTTCACAAACCCTTTTTAGCTTAACGCCGTTACTAGAATCTTTAACACGTGTGCTAAGCTGTGAAAAATCCCATTTCCTTAAATGTTTTTGTAGGGAAAAACTTCCATTTGATTGAACCGTACCTAATGCCATTAATAATGACCGTACAATCTGTGCGGTGCAGTGTAGCTATAGATGTAAAGCAACCGGTTTAAAACGGTTAAAACAAAATTTTGAGGTTTTAAACCCCAAATAAACCATTTTAAACGGTTGAAAACTCACCTACAAAAATACGCCGCGGGTAGCGGTCGTATGAAGTGGGAGGGGAAGTCATCGGCAAAGCTTCCGCGAACGGGTTATTAACCTAATGCACACACTAGATTTTAGAATACAACACAATGCCGTCCGTTTTACTTGCGCATGAAAGAGAACGTTATGTCGTCAAGACCGAAGTTTCTTTGAGAATCCGCCGACAGCCGTCGCGGCGCGACACACAGTTTATAGGTAGGTACTCCGTTATATACCTACCTCGGTAAAATTAAGAAAATATAGATATAATTAAGATAAACCTAGTCCTCAACACCAACCGTTTACAAAAAAAATGGTATATTTCGGTTTTAAACGGTTTTTTCGTTTTTGGTGTAATTGGTTTTAAACCGGCCTTACATCTATAGGTGTAGCCATAGTGCGGCATAGACAACGATGGTGTCGGTGAAATTAGACGAACTAATTCTTTTAACTCATGTCCGTTGTCGTGATTTACAATTTTAGACTTAATATTTGCAGTTGCACCCTAAATATCAGTCTTAAAATACGGAATGAGTAATAACTAGTAAATTACCACCAGCATCATTGTCTATGCCGCACCATGGTACACCGTACAGAGTTTAATTAGATACCAGTAACTTTACAAAACTCGTATGGTTTTAAAATCTCGGAATAAGGGTCGGAGTTACTACAAATTGTTATCATAATTTCTCACCAAAAACTTCCGAGTGAATTTGCGCTATGAATATTCAAAGTAAAAGTTAAGGTGCTCTGTGCCAAGTTTTTATTAGTGCTGTCAGGCTTCAGGCAGGAGCATTGTTGCAAATTGCAATTTTAGTTTTCAAATGGAATGCAGAGTGGAATATTGTTTGAAATTTTCTGAAATTTAGAACAAACAATCAGAACGGAATTAAGGTAAGCAAATAAAAATCAGCAGTGAAGTCCGAGTTATAACTTCTATAAACGCTGAACGGATTTCACTCAGTTGGTTTATTTACAGAACTCGTACATTCTAACTTCAGAAAATGCACCGACAAAAGCTACGTAGTAGTCGGTTGGCTAGCATAGTGGTGTTTAAAATTGCTTTAGGCTTAAGTCTATACTTAACTCCGTTGATATGATTTAGCATTTCTCAAATAGAAGAAATCAAAGCGACACAGCCTGGGTGATTGTGGACATTAATTGAGTTTGCAACTAAGCCCACTTTCCGCTACTAACGATTTTGAATGGAGATCTGCTAAAGTAATAAAGTGAATAGGCATCTTCTAGGCAAGCGCACTGCAATCGTGGCTGAATCCTAACTTATCATAAGGTATGATTGCTGTCAATCACCAATCTATTTATTTATTAAAAAAATATATACTTAATTACAGCAAAGTTTCATGAGCCATTCTCACACAACACCATTTTGATGTTTCATCATTACCCGGGTATTATGATTTCGGATACAAAAAATAATAGGTATTATCCCTCAGGTAGAATAGAATAAAAAAAAATTATAAGTGAATTAGGAGCTGCGCGTGATAAATTAAAGACAAAAAACGTAATACAGAGCTGAGGTCTTTGACTTTATTAGTTGATTAGTTCCCTGAACTGTGAGTGCACGAACTCGTAATTCCACTTTTCTGGAAAAGTACTCCCTCGGTACGTTAGACCTATAAATTAGAAGCAATGGCGCCGCTCTGCTGTGAGTTTTATTGTGATTTATGCATCCTATTATAGGGCGAACGACTAAACTGAAAATCGTTTTGCTGTTCCAACGATGTCACTATAACGATATGGGGATGTAAACTTTTCCGAATACGAGTACCTAATATCGCATAAAAAAAGTTTACTCTGCAATACGATGCCCGTATAATACAACAGTGGGATCAGCGTTACAGTTCTATGGGTACAGTTTTTGCAATTCACGAAGGCGAGTGAGCTTTACTTGTGGTTACTTCGTGTACATGCACATTGCATAAGTGTGCGTGCCTGTCAAAGCCTAGGTGGGAGCGGGCAGGCGCGAGCATTGCGCTCGCTCACACTTATACAGATACGACACACATACAACCATAAGTCAGTCGCCCTCGTGAATTGCAAGAACTATACAACATCTTGTTTCTTCTTTGAATGTGAATTCGTTGGTAGGTATAACAAAATTTATATCATACTAATATTATACTTCTTCTTTATCAACCAATAGACGTCTACTGCTGGAAAAAGGTCTCTTGCATTGACTTCCACAGCCTCGGTCTTGCGCCGCCTGAATCCTCGTCTTCCTGCGACTTGTTTGGTGTCGTCGGTCCACCTAGTGGGGGGTCTGCCAACACCTTGCCACTCCAGCACCTTGGGACCCCAACGACCATATTTAGCTCTTCGAACTATGTATCCCGCTCATTTCCACTTCAGCTTCGTGACTCGAATGAATAATATACAATTGAAAGTTACTATCTGGTACTTTGACATTTGACACAGAGAATTATAACCCTAGAGAAGGTATATCCTTCTCTAAGGTTATAACTCTGTGTCAAATTTGAACAGTTTTTATCCCGAAGAACCAAAGTGATAACAAGGAATGTTTAAAAAACCTGAAAACACGCAAATGAAGTCGTGAATATCAGGTGGGTAAATTCAAAAAACTGAAACAAAAAAAATGCGAATTTTTGTGAAACTTTTAGATGCAAAAGTATAGTAATTTTCAAAATTGTGGGAACATTAATATTCTGGACGCAATCTACGATAACTTATGCAAATAAACGTGAGGTTTTGTGTTTTATTCAAAAGATATAATTTCGCCTTTACTGCTAAAGCCTGAATGCAGATCGTGATAAAACTCGAGCGTAAAAAAAGCGATTTCAATAAGTACGCCGCAGGTGTGACGAATACAAATTTTTAATAAACGCTTTTTAATCTGTTTTTTATTGTAAGTATGCCTTTTTGTACCTGCTATAATTCTCACGGATACGATGGATTTTAAATGTGAAAGCCGTGACCTAAGCCGTTGTATCAAATTGTATAAAGCAATATAAAGCAATATTGTATTGCATAAGATATTGAAATAAAAATAATACGAAATACCTACTATACTTGCTACTCGTAATAACGATCTACGGTGGAAAATTTTAATTGCAAAAGGTATCAAAGCTCCAAGCAAAAGATCTACGAACACAAAGGGTAGGTATCTTCTCAGAAGAAGGCATTCCTAAGTCCCGACGGTGCTTCTGTCAAAGAGTAATGCCCTGGGATCGGATACTTTGCACTTTGATCTATGCCGGTTCTTTGGCGACAAAGTATCCTTACTTTCTTATACCTCATACTTGACAACGTAGGTAAGAATATCTACTTGACGATGTTGATACTTATTTCGCTATAGTAAAAATATCACGTGTAGTGTTTTTATAATCTAGATTCTAGTCTTAGTTTGGAAGAGATTCTAGCACATCTACATACGAGTATGCTATATAATATTATTAGTAAAAGATTCACATGACAATTCGAAAGCACTTTAAAGTTTATTTGAAAAAAAAATATTCTCTTTCATTCTATTCTTATGAATTAACTAGCTGATGCCCGCGACTTTGTCCGCGTGGATTTTGTTTTTAAAGTCCCTCGGGAACTCCTTGATTTTCCGGGATAAAAAGTAGCCTAGATGTTGACCCGAGTAATAAGCTACCACGGTATAAAATTTTGTAGAAATCTGTGCGGTAGTTTTTACGTGAAAGAAGGACAAACAAACAGACAGACAAACAGACGAAAAAAAAATTAGCTTCTGTTTTGATATCTGTATCTTGAACACAATTAGAAGCAAAAACCCTTTTTTGAATATATTTCATGTACAGAATTGGTTTTGTTTCTGTTTTATTATATGTATACTGTATAGATAAAAGCAGTGGCATGAAAGAGATAGATGAATAGCCAAATGTCTGTGTTAGAACAGGAGGTCAGTCATGACGAAGCGAAACCGTAGCATACTGCCAGTTTAAATTGTATCTAGCCCTTTTGTTTCGTTGCCATGGTTTCGCGACGATGAGTTGCTCAATCTTATATATATAAAAGAAAGTGGTGTTAGTTACACTATTTATAACTCAAGAACGGATGAACCGATTTGGCTGAAAATTGGTGGAGAGGTAGCTTAGAACCAGGAGACGGACATAGGATACTTTTTTATCCCGTTCGACCGCGATTCCGTCAAGTCACTATAAAACGTGGTATAATAAAAACGCATCTGACATGGAATAACAAAACGCAAATGACAGTGGAAAAACAAAACGTAAATGACAGCTAAACGTAATTTTGTCTTTGGTTAAGTATGGTAAAAAATTTGACAATTATAAAAAGTGTTTTAATGCATTATCTATATATATAAAAGAAAGTGGTGTCAGTTACACTATTTATAACTCAAGAACGGATGAACCGATTTGGCTGAAAATTGGTGGAGAGGTAGCTTAGAACCAGGAGACGGACTTAGGATACTTTTTATCCCGTTCGACCGCGTTTCCGTCAAGTCACTATAAAACGTGGTATAATAAAAACGCATCTGACATGGAATAACAAAACGCAAATGACAGTGGAAAAACAAAACGTAAATGACAGCTGTACGTAATTTTGTCTTTGGTTAAGTATGGTAAAAAATTTGACAATTATAAAAAGTGTTATAATGCATTATTGATATTATAAATGCGAAAGTGTGTTTGTTTGTTGGTTTGTCCTTCAATCACGTCGCAACAGAACAGCGGATTGATGCGATTTTTTGCATGGGTATAGTAATGGATGTAGTAGTGGTTCCTCAGACCGGGAGAACTACTTTTTATCTCGGTTAATGAAAGTTCCCGCGGGATTTTTAAAAACTAAATCCATGCGGACGAAGTCGCGGGCATCAGCTAGTATTCTAAAACAACTCAATAGTTGTTCAATGATTCCAAAGTAATTTTTAGATTTACTATTACACTTTAATAGAAACTACTAAAATTTAATAGAAAAAACTCTTCTTATGACAAATCTGCATGGGAGAAAATGCTTTGCAACCAGCCTCCCAGAGCGGGATTGCCATTCCAGCACCTTGGGACCAAAACGCCCATCTTCGTTCTTCGAGTCATGTGCCCCGCTCATACAGCCCAAGATACTGCTTGACTGAATTTAAACGAGGACAATGCAGAGGTGATATTTATTTTTATATTTAATGACTTCATTAATAATAATACAGTCAATTTTCGTTACTTCGAGCAAGTTGTTGCGTGATTACAGTGATTAAGTTTTCCGTAATACGCTTTTATTTTCAAGCATGACTAATTTCCTGAAACTTAGTTATTGGGTTCGCTTGAAATTAATGCATATTGAGAAACTTTTACTGGCGGTTATATACACGTAAGACGTTCTTAATTACCTGATTGCAAACCTGATTGAAACCGAAATATGTAGTATATTTTTATAAGATTTATGCGTCGCAATAAAAATAATCCTACTAAGTACAAATTTAACCAACGTAGAGTGATGTTTTACCGAGGAATAAATTGGGCGTTCTAACTAGAGCTATAATTTTTTAAGCCTAGAAATTATTTTTAACGAGACAAAGAGTATTGAAATAACTAACTTTGGTTTGGATTTTTAACCGACTTCAAAAAAGAAGGAGGTTCTCAATTCGTCGGAATCTTTTTTTTTTAAATGTATGTATGTTCACCGATTACTCGAAAACGCCAGAACCTATTCGGAAAATTCCTTTTCGTTTGAAAGGGTATACTTTCTAGGGCCCACCATTGAAATTTTACTGAAATCGTTCGAGCGGTTTTTAAAATATCAACAATAAATTAAATACTTTGTAGTGACGCGGGCGTTTGAAGTCGGTTTTTAAACAGATTTTTTTTGTATTAAATTATTGTTGAAGAAAATAACCAAATTAAAATGGATACAACTTTTTTTATATTAAAGTAAGTCTATTAAATAATAATGGGCGAAAAACTATTGAAAATCTATAAAAGCATGCTAGGTATAATGAAAAGCACTTCAAATTCCACATAATTCACGAAATCCTTTATTGCGAGAGTAAAAACCAGAACGTTGGGAATTATTAATCTGAACAAAGCAATGTCATTAAACGCAGGTGTTTCAAATAGGAAATTTATTGGACCATAAACAAAAGACGATTTTTAGTCTCTGAGGTGCATAAAAAGAGAATGAAAATATTTTTTATACGGGATTTATTAAGAATAAAACGCATTTTATCTCTTTAATTTCAATTTCAAATATTAAAGCAGTTACAATATTAAAATGTTCATAAAATCCTACCAAAACCAGATCTGAAGGTATATACGTACGGCTACCGTTAAAGTTGAATTTGTCCACAAAGTTGCTTTGGGTTGTAAATATTTTTAAGTATTTTGGGAAATACCTAAGATTCGGAAAATCTTGTAACTACATTAAACATAGACAATGACGCCACAAGTGGGAAATAAGACTTGGTGACTATTGCAACAAAAAAAAACTTGCCCGCTTATGAGCGCCTTAATGGTACGAAAACCGCTATTAAGGACGCCGGTGCGGTGTTCAACACTTCCAGCAATGGTTAAAGTTTAGTTCGAATAAAGTTTTCATTGTGTTACCCCTGGATTAATACGTGAACTTCGAAAAGGGCGATCAAGTTTCAGCCGCGCTGCTCTTAATTGCTCGAGTGGGAGTCAACATTAATCAATTAGTGACTTTCGTGTTTTGTGACGTACTATACATAGACTAAGAGCTAATGAATTGTATTTCTTCAACATGAGGCAGTTTTATACCGAAAATTATTACCTACTACTGACAATCTAACTGTTCATCGTTGACATTATTTTTCCCAAAAAATAATGTCAACGATGATAAATGAATATCGAAATATAAATTTAAAGTGTAATAGACATAAACTTGTTTATGGCTCAAGTTCATCCAAATAACTAGATGGACAATATACTATATAGACGGGTAATTATTTACAATCGGAAGTATGACTTTAAGATAAGGGATTTTGAGTCCATTTAGCTTTATTAATACCTATTGTTTTTCGTAGTAATAATATGTAATGTAATGAGGCTTTAGAGTTGAGATTTCGTCTTTTAATGTTGCTCGCACATTAGAGCTAAGTCGAACCGAGATGAATACCGAACAAAATCATTATGACAGACGTACCATCCAACTTTCCGTATTCAGGTAACACATGTTTTTAACTTTTATGGTTGTTAACATAAAGGGACGGCAATATGATATAGAGAAAAGAGAGATATGTTTAAAGGCGGGAAACAATGCGCCTATCTGATAGGCATATAACATAAATCTACCCAAAATCCCCCAAGCTGATTCCATAATCACCACGATTAACTTTCATATGTACCTAATTTAGTACGCCAAAATACGAAATTTCATAAAGCGGCAAAGTAACGTCATGTAGATTGTAGTAACCTACGGCGTAATTAAGGACCACTTAAAACGTGAAATGTGCAGTGTGATGTAAACAGTAAATTTGTGATTCTGAATAGTGATTAAAATTAAAATTATTGCAACGTAAAACAGGGGACGTATTACGTAACAAGTTTAGGTACAACTTTGTTGCTATCGTATTAAGTGTTTATTGGCTTTACCCTTGGTAAGGTTGGTACCATAGCTAACATAAAAGGTCGTCGTCGTCGTTATCTATCAAACATACAGCTGGACATGAGTCTATGAAGGGATCTTACACATTACACAATAGTTATTTGTGTTATATGGGGCCAAAGAAATTTTATGTTCCCCAAGGGCGTTATTTTGAATTCAGAGCGAAGTTAAGGATTCTAAAGTAGAATCCTGAGCGTAGCGAGGAATTCTATCGCGCTATCCTCTGAAGCCAATATTCGTTTTTCGAATAGGTATGATGAAAAAAAAATTAATTAATTCATACCTATTCACCTGCAAAAATAACAATTCAAAACATGTTGCACAATACCACATTGGTGGCACAAGAACGTGATATTCTATTTTTGAATAAAGTTAACCAATTGGAATGAGGTCTTATAATGCTGCGCTACTCCGGTGTTGGGTTGCCACTCGAAAGTCTTTGAAACACATGGATTCTTTGAGCTATGAGCCTATTCCCACTTCAGCTTTGCGACTCGAAGCTCATAAGTGCAACTCTCTCTCTGATTTTCTTACGGAGCTCCTCATTTTTCAACCAATGACTGAATAAGGAAACGCCAATTATCTTCCTTTGAATAGTTTGAACTTTTGTAAACTTTGAACAGTTGTAAAATTAGACCCTTTAAATTAATTCAATTTCTGGAACACCCGCCGTCATATAAAATTACATTGCTCGAAGAAACTTTCTAACGTTGATTAGTTGCACGGAGCGTCAATTTAAACTTTAAAGTCATTAGCGAATACGTAAACTGAGAATGCAGGAACACGGTCGCGGACTTGCTATTTTCTAAATGTATAAATGTTTGAAATAAACATTCACTTTGTCTTTGAAGGGGTTAAGGTTGGCGGCGCAACAATTGTGGAACAAACTTACCCTAAATTCATACGTACGAGTAAGCATAGGAGTGTACTTAGTGCCAACTCGGTACAGTGTGCTTAGCATTTCATTTCGCAATTATATTTTTTCTAAACAAACAATATTTTGTTGCTAACTGCGAAATGTTAAAACGCAAATACAATACATGGGGATTGGGGCCTCCCACCATATCGAAAACATAGTGGCGCTTACATGAGCTATGGAACCGCTTTGCAGGCATTGTACTGCAAACTGCAGTACAACGCCATGTTACCGTAGCCCAAGGTAAAGACAAGCTTCAAGAGCGTGATAAAATGGCTAAATATTATAATTTTTTATATCTCTAACATCCAATATCTTTACCTATTTAGAGATAATTAGCAAGCTTGTACTTCATACAATGTCTTCGTATGTTAGAGTTATAAGAAAATTAAAACGTGCCTTTTACTTGTTGTAAGTGAACAGTTCTAGGTAATGTTGATTAAAATCTTGTAAGATACACGAGTGTAAGACTTAATGTTTCTTGGAGAAATTTTATCTTTAACATTCTGTATCGATTATTGGAACAAAATAGCGAGTGTTTATTTTTCGAATTTTTAGTTGGTTCGACTCCTGGGTAAGACAAGCGAATTTTTGAAAATCTTTTAATGCAGTTTTGTTTCTCTTTAAAAATACAGAGAATGTTTCCTTTAAGTAAAATGATCTAACTTAAAGATATAAGGTAGTTCCCCTCCAGGGCCCATATACACTTGTTGTTTTACCGATAAAACGTTGTAACACCAAAAATAATTATTAAAGGAAAGCAAGATATCGAAGGGTTTATTAATTAGTAAAACTGGTTGATTAAATAACCTGGTTAATCCGAGTGTGAAATTTTATTGATTTTAGGGTTCCCTAAAATCAAAATTAAAGCTAGGAGGGACCCTATTACGAAGCCTCCGCTGTCCGTCCATCCATCCGTCCGATACTTGACAGAATGTATTTTGTCGCTATAACAACACTTAATAATAAAATAAAATTAAGTGGCACGCGGGGACTGCCGCGGTCAAGCTATTGCATAGCATATATCAACTTATGCAATTATAATATTTATGCAATATTTTTTTTGCATAATAAAAATTATGCAAAAACAATAATTAAAAAACAAACAAACAAGAAAAGCGCACTGTCACTACTTCGCGTGTGAGATTCGAACCTGCGACATCTAAAGAAAGTGGTCGCTCGTCCACTGCGCCAAACAGAGCTAAATGTGAACCTCTAAAATGTTGAACGCTTACTGAACGACGGTGTTAGGTTTTTTTTCGTTACGGAATTTCTTGATTCGGTCGCCGCGCTCAAACTGTTTGTCCTAGTTCAAAGCCCGCGATAAAAGCTATGCAATAGCTTAAAAAGTTAAAAATTAAAGAGGTCTCTATACAATAAACTCTTGTTTTTGCTCGATCATGTACGACGGTACGGAACCCTTGGTGTGCGGGTCCAACTTGCACTTAGCCGGTTTTATTAAATTGTTTCCTTGCGTGTATATTTTCACGCCACCACTAAAAGCCTGCAAGAACGACACCTTATTAGCTTAAAGTAAACCGTGAATTGTTATGAAGGTAAGACTAAGAACACGCGAAAATAACTCAAATATAAAGCTGTAAAAATACTATTATAAAAAAAATACGTGTGGCACTCGGGGACTGCCGCGGTAAAGCTATTGCATAGCATTTTCTAGTCGCACGCACACAAACACCGTGCCGAACTGAAACGACGTTAGACGATGCACGGCTATCAACGCCGCACCGCTGTGCCGGTCGGAGTGGGGGTGTTAGGTTTATTTTCGTAACGGAATTTCTTGATTCAGTCGCCGCGCTCTAAGCCCGCGATAAAAGTTAAGCAATGGCTTAATAAAGTAAATAGCTATTGCCGGCGACTTCACATTGCTTGGTGTTAGATTTTAAAAATTCCGCGTGGATTCTCTTTTCTTCCGGGATAAAAGAGAATCTTTGCTCTCCAAGTCCTAAACTATACCCAAGCCAAAATTACGTCGATCCGTTGCTCCGTTGCTGCGTGATTGAAGGACAAACCAACAAACCAGCAAATAAACACTTTCTCATTTTAAAGATGATCTAAATGGATAGAACTGGATGGTCTTAAAACTTTCTCCAAAATCCTCTAATCTTAAGTGCTTGCAACTGTTGACACAATTGCTCTTAAGCGACGGATTATGTCGTGAGGAAACTTATGTAACACGAGAGAAATTCCAGGATAAAATATTTGACCCATTAATACCCATTACTTTGGTTACCATTTCCTTGTGAAGTAAGTTCCACCATAGTGCTTGAACTACTGAGCCGATTTTGATTAATAGGATTTTGATTTGATTTATGTTACCAAATTAATATGTCGGGTTAATGTTTTCAAACTTTTTCTTGTTTTAAATTAAATGTAGTATGAGTATTAAGGTGTGTTATAAATGCATGAATAATTATTTATATTTTTTTTGTTTTAGTATTTAAAAATAAAAAGGAAAATATTATTATAGCTACACTTTGAGATTCATGCCAAAAGCGACGATATATTATTATAACATAATACGTATAATACGTGTACCAAAAAACAGAAAGGCCTAAGATAACGTCATGTATGAAGCGTTGATATTAAAAACTTGTACGATAGTGCCAAAGATTATATTAACAAAAAATTTTACTGAAAGCAATTTTCCGCTTCGGAAAAATGACTTGTATTTCCGAACACCTATGTACATTATTAAGTAACATCGCGTTTATTATGCGGAGCACGCAACACCGTGATTCCACTAAAAGCTTTCCTCGATAGAAAGGCATTTTTATAAAGAAATATAACATGTGTATCCTATAGAAGGAATTTTATTCAGTTGGCGTAGTTGCGGATGTCGAAAAAATATTTTTATCTAAGTAAGAAACGTCGAAGGCAAAGTATTGTGTTTTTAAATAAAGTGAGAAAGCAATTCCCTCAGCTTAGTAGCTCTACTGAAAAATACCATTACCTTTAATTATATTTAGACATAAATGAACAAATTGAAAAAAATCAATGTCTTCCATAGTCTTAAGTAATAATTAGATCCATTGGCTGCTTACTGAGATATAAGACTTATTGGAAAGGTCACAAAGGTTTGGGGAATTTGTTTATAGATTAACCAATGAAATTACTCATTACTCATTACAAAGTAGATGGCAGATACTTAATCAGATAATCAATCAGACAAGGTAATAATGTGACCCTCGTCACTAAAACAAATGGGGAAAAAAATCTGGAGTGCCTACCCAAATCCTTCGTCATTCAAAAATAACCCTTTTTTAATATTACTTATAACCATTTCTTAAAGACTTTTGATGATTAGGTAGCTGACAACTTCTGCTCTTTTATATTTTTACTAAAGTATTTTACCTACACTTGAGGGCTTTTTTAAATACGTATCAAACTATGCGGGGAAGTCACATTATTATCTTGTGAAACTAACAGTTGCTTCTACTTAACTTGCGCTGATGGGTAGTTAGGCCGTGGCTGCAGTGTAAAATGGTTAACAAAATCAGGGTGCAATTACTGAGATGTGAGTTCAGTCCACGCTAGCCCGCAAGTTTTGATATGCGTATTTTTTGTTTAAATTTAAGCTTCTCCTAAGTATCCTTGGACAAAGTATAATACTTTGTAAGTTTAGAAGTCCTATCTTGGTGATGGCTGATGAAGTTACCATACTTACTTGACCAAACAAATATTTATAACATAAATCTTGGTCAAAAATATTTATTTTTCTAGAATTTAATAACAATCATTTTTCGGAAGAAATCCAAGAACCAAAGGTTTCCGCCCAATTATTTCTAAATGCCATTAGTCGTTAATGAAAAGATTTTATTCAAAGGTCTCAGAGGTTCGGTCGGAAAAGATGCTCTTACAAATATTTTATGAAGGACAAATTGCCATTACAATATTTATTATGGAAATGTTTTGAAAAGGAAATTCGTAAGTTAGTCCAATATTTTATTCACGAACTAGCTGATGCCCGCGACTTTGTCCGCGTGGATTTAGTTTTTAAATTCCCTCGGGAACTCCTTGATTTTCCGGGATAAAAAGTAGCCTAGATGTTGACCCGAGTAATAAGCTACCACGGTATAAAATTTTGTAGAAATCTGTGCGGTAGTTTTTACGTGAAAGAAGGACAAACAAACAGACAGGAAATCGTCCAGTTACAGTTTTATTATAAGTATATAGATAATGTGGTAAGTAGTAGTATGTTTATCGAATAAATAAATTGATCGATTTTCTACATTATTATTTTCGGGTGTGGTAAGTATGAGTTGAGTATATCAAAATATAACTATACAATATACTTATGACTTTGTGACATTTTTATATTAAAAAAGTAAAAAACATTAATTACACCATTATTTTACTTCAGCTTGCCAAACATTTTGCCACCTTTTTTCGAGAAAATTTCACTTGTCGAGAAAAAACAACTAAGTGACACTGCAATTAAAAAAACTACTGGAGATGACTGGAGTGCAGTGGAGTATCTAACTAGAAAGTCGCCGCCTAGACGGCTGCGTTATGTAAAAAATATCTTTGTGGCATTCGACTAAAATGTCTTGAAGTACGACAAGTTATACTATCCACTGGCTTTAGTTAACCTTTAGGTCAAGGTTTTGGCAATTGCACAAAAATGAAATATTCCTACAGAAAGATAACATTTTTCATAAATAATTTAGTATCTTTTAGGTTTATCTTTCATTTGCCAAGTCCATTAAGTAAAGTCTGATAGAAACGACCGTGACACAGCTCAAATTTTTGAGATAGAGCCTAAAATAGAGCCACATTTTCATTTTCATTTTCATTTTGTTTTTTCAAACAATAACAAGCCACAAGTAAGAACAAAAGAAGAAATCTATGTAATTAGGAAGTATCTGATTCTGATGAAAATATCACATCAATCAATTATTATAATTATCATACCAAAAAATAATAAGTAATTGTTTCTATTGAAATATAAGAGTAAAGACGATGCGGTAGTTTTCCATATATATTATTAAGACAGGGAATATGATATGAAATGCAGTAGGAATTTCGACTTGAACTTAAATGTACATAATAATGGAGACGCGCACAACGTTCGATATCCGTAAAGTAATTACATTCCCATCAAATATTGCGGAGTGGTAGTTAACATCAAAGCGTCGACACCAATGATTAAACTAAAGCTCAAGAGGATTACTTAATATAATATATTGCCGTATTAAAATACTTACAGAAGGTATAAGATACTTTAATTTTTCTATCTACTACTAATTATTATTATAGATCTAGATAGGATTCTGCTTCAACTTAATAGTGCTTATCTAACACTTAGGCAATCGGGTTTGGTTTTATTCAAGTTCATCAATAGATCTCTTTACTTTCCACAATCTCGATGGAAGTGGAGGGTTCTTGAAAAATTCAGACTTCAAATACTAATCGAAAAACTAGATCACCGAAAGGTGACTTTTCCTTTACAACCAATTTTCACTGAAAGTTATCTTTTTAATGGTATTTGTTTTTCTGTATGAAATAACGATGCAATCAAATGTAGGCAACTAACTAACCCCTATTGAATTTATAAGGACAAATGTTTGCGCAAACAACCAACCGATACAATTTGATCGATTCTCTCGCTACGTCACCAATTTGCCAACAAATGCCGACAAATGTGTAATATGCAAACAAGGTCTACAGATGAAATATTGTCTCTAGACTACTTATATAAAGACTTATATACAAATTCTATTTGAATAGCGGAAAATTTTCACGGATGTCAAAACCTAAATCGCAAGAGCAAACATGCTTTATAAGACTAGTCGCAATTAGGGTTGTCAAAGCGTAAAAGTGTTACTATCCGAGTATGAGTTTAACAATATGTTATTTACTTAGTATGTATGTATGTTTTTAGTCTAGTTTATTAGAGCACTGATAGCCTAGTGATAGTTCTGCAGTCTCCTATTCGGGGGATCACGGGATCAATCTCGGGCACGCACCACTAACTATTCTGAGTTATGTGCGTTTAAGCAATCAAATATCACATGCTTCAACGCTGAAGGAAAATATTGCACGCTTGAGAGTTCTCCCTAATGTTCCCAAAGCTGTGCGAAGACTGCCAATTTGCATCGGGTCCGTGCCACATGGTAAACTATAATGACCTATAACCCTACTCTGAGAGGAGACCTGGGCTCAGTAGTGAGCTGTTGATGGGATGCTGATGATGATAAATATAATTTATGTACATGAAACGCTAAGAAGATACGAACGACACCCTAATTAAAAACAGTTTAACAGCGGCGTCAATGTAGTGGAACATCTGTACATAAAATAATATTATTATTATTAAACATAATATTATTTTTTTTAATAATATTATCTATCTATCTATAATATAATAAAACTGTAACAGGTCCAATTCTGTACATTAAAGATATTTTGAAAATTTTTGTTTGAGGGCACTCTATAATCGATACTGAAGCCAAAACAATTTTTTTTAAATTTTTTGTCTGTCTGTCTGTCTGTCTGTCTGTCTGTCTGTATCTTGGCCGCGCATCACGCCGAAACTACTGGACGGATTTAAATGAAACTTGGCACGATTTAAGTTTATACTTTGAGGTATAATATGGGATACTTTTTATCCCGAAATGCAGCACGGTTCCCTTGGGAGAGGGGATGAAAGTCAAAATGTGTATTTCGCTGTAATTCATTAAGGCGTATTCCGATTTAATCCATTCTTTTTTTGTTAGAAAGCAGGTTCTTTAGAGATTGTCCTGTAATTATTTCAAGGTCGTCAATTACGTAGTTCAGAAATTATAGACATCACGATCTTCAGTATAAGGTCCAAATAACTTGAACCCCGGAATCTACAAGATACTTTGAATGAACGGCTCATCTTAAGCTGGCAAGCGTACTTTATCGTATATAGCCATCGTAGATAGCCCTATTTTGTCAATGTCAAACTACTCCAAAGGCGTAAGATTTTGCCAAACGATCATTATACCTACATACTACATAGTAGGTATGGATGTAATACAACGTATGGACTTAATGCTACAGTGTTTTCCTATGCATTTTAATATTCTAATCATACTAATATTATAAATGCGAAAGTGTGTTTGTTTGTTGGTTTGTCCTTCAATCACACCACAACAGAGCCACGGATCGACGTGATTTTGCATGGGTACCATAGTTGAGGACATAGGCTACTTTTTATCCCGGAAAATCAAAGTGTTCACGAGGGATTCTAAAAACTAAATCCACGCGGACGAAGTCGCGGGCATCAGCTAGTAATATAATAAAACTGTAACAGGTCCAATTCTGTACATTGAAGATATTTTGAAATTTCTTGTTTGAGGGCACTCTATGATCGATACTGAAGCCAAAACAATTTTTTTTTAATTTTTTGTCTGTCTGTCTATCTGTCTGTATCTTGGCCGCGCATCACGCCGAAACTACTGGACGGATTTAAATGAAACTTGGTATGATTTAAGTTCTTACTACGAGGTATAATATAGGATACTTTTTATCCCGAAATTCAGCACGGTTCCCTTGGGAGTGGAGATGAAAGTCAAAATGTGTATTTAGCTGTAATTCATTAAGGCGTATTCCGATTTCATTCATTCATTTTTTGTTAGAAAGCAGGTACTTTAGAAATTATCTTGTAATTATTTCAAGGTCGTCAATTTAGTAGTTCAGAAATTATAGACATCACAATCTTCAGTACAAGGTCCAAATAACTTGAACCCCGGAATCTACAGGATACTTTGAATGTACGGTTCATCTTAAGCTGGCAAGCGTACTTTATCGTATATAGCCATCGTGGATAGCCCTCAGCCCTGGCGTCAGATTTTGCCAAATGATCATTATACATACCTACATACTACATAGCAGGTATGGATGTAATACATCGTATGGACGTAATGTTAAAGTGATTTCTTATGCAATTTAATATTTTAATCATACTAATATTATAAATGCGAAAGTGTGTTTGTTTGTTGGTTTGTCCTTCAATCACGCCACAACAGAGCCACGAATCGAAGTGATTTTTTTCATGGGTACTATAGTTGAGGACCTGTAGAGTGACATAGGCTACTTTTTATCCCGGAAAATCAGTGTTCACGAGGGATTTTAAAAACTAAATCCACGCGGACGAAGTCGCGGGCATCAGCTAGTGTTTAATAATAATATTTATATATCATTATATTTTTTTTATAATAATAATTATAAATTATATATAAATAAAAAACACTCTTTGCTTCACCGTAAAAATATTAAGAAAGTGCCAACCCTAGCCCAATCTTACCTCGCGAAGAGTCGAAGAGTCAATATTGTCTAGCGCACCGTGGGCCCTCCCACAACTATTTGTAAGACGAGATCTTTTGTTCTCCTATGTGTGGGGTTCTCTTCACTTTCCAACTTATCTTCTAGACACTAGAGTTAGACGATAAGGTGGTAAGTGTGAACTGTAGAATAGAATCTAGTGGATAGTGTAGTGTTAACACATATTATTAAAATTGGGAGCAAATACAGGGTGCATTTTTAACCGACTAATACAAAGCCAAAAGGAATAGTTATGAGTTATGATTTCAGTAGTCTATGTAAGTATGTATGTATGCATGTCCTTCTTTACGTATGTACCACCGTAACACCTAAAGTACTGAACCGATTTTGAAAAAATTAGTTTTTAATCGATTCGTTATCATCCGGCCAGGTCCGATTGATATAGACTTCATTTTATATTATGAACCATATTATCTTCATGTAATTTTTTCTTATGGAAAATGTATGGCAAATATATCTACTAATTTCAGATCTTGATAGACTGGCAAAGACAAGATTGATCAAATTAGTTTAACATTAAATTGTTTGGGAATCACCCGAATATTCTAATCCAATAAAGATTAACTCTGTGGAGACAAAATTATAAATCGTTTGAACAAAACGGATGGCAAATCTTTGATTTTCACATTACTTAGGTGGTTTTTGTCTAAAGAGCTATTTAACAAAATACAGGAAATTCTAATTATAAGTATGTAAATTTTGAAAAAGGTGTCTCAAACAAAAAATGCGTGAGTGTCCTGGATAATAATAATCTAAAGTCAGGATTCGAATCCCCGATCCGATAGTTTCACTCCTTCTACGCTTCTTCCGCTGCGCCACCAAAACTATGTATGATGGAACGTGTGGCACAAAGGTCGTGACGGAAGAATTCTTTTACTTTTTTTCGCCTAGCCCCCATCCGCCAAGTCCGTACCGTCCGCTAAGGAACTTCGTTCCAAAACTTCGTATTTAAAATATAATTCTGATATTTCTAAGCTTCTTTCTAACAACCTCCTATTGTATTATGACTAGAGCTATCCCAATATTACCGCAGTCGAATAACGAAGTGAAAACTCGTGTATGCAGGTTAGCTACACGAAATTTTGCTAAAAAATAGCTTCTAACGGATTATTTTGTGAAAACCAAAATCAGTTTTAAGGCAAGGAAATAGAGTCCGCTTTCCTCTGTCTAAAAAATAAATATGAGGTTGATTTTATAAAAAATATAATTCTGTGGATGCAGCATTTCACCCACTTTACTGTAGTGGATACATTGAAGTACCCACCGCACTTCAGCTGTTGTATGGAAAGACTTTATTTTTATTTTGTATCAGTTTCTAAATAATCACGGCTTCTTTCTTACATGTATAACCTCCATGGCATAACGGGTGCAATGGTTTTCATGACAACCCTGACGAAGAGTTCCCCACGAAAAAAGCTATAAACATTTAGTATATTATATCTTCTTAATATATATAAATTACGTGTCACGTTGTTTGTCCGCGATGGACTCCTAAACTACTTAACCGATTTTTGGGTCGTTGCACATCTCGACCGCAATAAACTCGTCCAAATGGTCGAGTTGTGATAATTCATTTTTATTAATTTTTTTCATGCACAACTCGACCAACAGCAAAATACTGAGTTGTTTATGTACAGTCAAATACAAAAAGTGATTCACGTATCTAATAGGTATTTTGTTTAACTCATAAATTAAATTACTAACAAAAATGAAATCAGCGTTTCATACATATTATCAGGACTTCAATATTATGTATGAATGGTATTTTTTGAAAGAGCTAAATTTTTTTGAATTTAAAAGTTCTAAAGTCTTTGGGGGTGGAATTTTCAACTTTTGCGAAACACATTTTTCTTATTTTTTTATCGAAAGCCCAAAAATTAAAGTTTCATGGATATTACATGAAAAATAATTTGATAGATGACGGACTTTTATACAAACTTTCAACCCCCATTTAACCCTCTTGGGGTTTGAATTTTCAAAAATCCTTTCTTAGCAGACGTCTACGTCATAATAACTATCTGTTTGCAAAATTTCAGCCCGATCCGTCCAGTGATTAGAGCTGTGCGTTGATAGACCAGTCATTCAGTCAGTCAGTCAGTCAGTCAGTCACCTTTGCCTTTTATATATTTAGATTATTTTTTTATCGAAAGCCCAAAAGTTAAAGTTTCATGGATATTACATGAAAAATAATTTGATAAATGACGGACTTTTATACAAACTTTCAACCCCCATTTAACCCTCTTGGGGTTGGAATTTTCAAAAATCCTTTCTTAGCGGACGTCTAAGTCATAATAACTATCTGTGTGCAAAATTTCAGCCCGATCCGTCCAGTGGTTAGAGCTGTGCGTTGATAGACCAGTCAGTCAGTCAGTCAGTCAGTCAGTCACCTTTGCCTTTTATATATTTAGATTAGGCTCAGTATCGATAATTAAGTACCCTCCAATTTTATTTTTATTATGATTAATTATTAATTAAGAAACTACTTCAATGACCTTAAGAAGGTGGCGGGAAGCGGCTGGATGAGGAAAGCGGAGGACCGTGTTTGGTGGCGCGCTCTCGGAAGGGCCTATGTCCAGCAGTGGATGAATACAGGATGATGGATTGGATTGGATTGGATAATACCCGTAATAAAGTTTAATAAAGTTATATTATGTATTATAAAACCATCAAATCACTCTCGCACTCATACTCGTAGGGACATTTAATGTGTGGGCTGGGGGGATGTTTGACCCCTCCAATAGGTCTGGCAGCTTGCAGAAGATATTGCAATAGTTCTCTCTCTCTAGATCCTAAGCTATACCCAGGCAAAAAATCACGTCGATCCGTAGCTCTGTTGCAGAGTGATTGAAGGACAAACCAACAAATACACTTTCGCATTTATAATATTATAGTATGATGATATTATCTCTCACACACTTAAACAAGTGAATCATGTTCTAGCGCTCATACATATGGGGACGCATAATGTGTGTCTGGGGGGATGTTTGACCCTTCCAATAGGTCTGGCAGCTTACAGATAATATCGCAATAGTTCTCTGAGTATCATGTATAAAAATCAGAACTGAGAATATAAGTTAACTTAAATTATATATTTTTTTGGGAGCTTCAAAGCGTCTGGCTAAAGTTACCGCCGGCGGTAAGCGTCTGGCAGTATTAATTTATAAATTTTTACAATATTCTTTAAAACATATATGAAAATCAGCCTTGAGAATTTAAGATAAGTTATTCTAGTTTTTACCTACCTTTAGCACCTGGTATCTGGAAATTGGCCGTCGGCACAATCTAGCTGGTAAGCATACACTGAAAGGACATTCGAACAGTACTCTATCGTACACAAATAATTGCTGAGAAAATAACTTAGGTCTAGCGGCACTGGGATCTTGCTCTATTGTAATGAATGCTTGAACACAAAAGGAATGAAAAATAAAACGACACATTGCTAATGCTATTTTTTTTTTGGTAAATATTAACGAATGTGTATGAGTACAGTGTACAGCAATTCGAAGATACTTACTCGAAAATCAAAAATCAAAATCAAATTTGGTAGGTCAGTACCTATCACTATAAATATTACTTTAGGTATAAGTGCGGAATTGTGTTTGTTTCTTGGTTTGTCCTTCAATCACGCCGCAAAATAGCAACTTAGCAAGTAGCAACGCATCAGCGTGATTTTAATATTATAAGAGCGAGAGTGTGTCTGTCTGTTTGTTTCCTTTTCAATATTAACGCAACAGTCCATCTGCTCCTGTTTTAAAAAGAGAACTCTAGTCCCAAGGAATTTGAAAAATAGGTATTTGAAGAAACTATTGCCGTCGCACCTACCTCCAACCTGTCCCGTAAAGTACGAAAGGGACAACTGCAGCTCAGGCTGATTTTACCTTCAAAAAACTTGACCAAAAGACGTTTCGTATTCTGCTGTTTCCTTCTTCAAAACCGGACAGATCTCAAAAATTCTCATATCAAAATTTAGAGGAAAAGTGTTATGTTATATTATTTTCTATTATATTATTTTCTTTTTTGTTAAAAACTGATAGTCGTCTGAACATGGCGGTAAAAAACGGTTTTTTTTTCTGATTTTTGGATTTTCATATTTCTTTTAGTGATAATGTTTTGGAAAAAAAGAAATGGTACGGACACGTATTAATTAGACCTAGATTTTTTTGGAAAAAAATTATTGCTCTAGAGGCATTATCCACAAAGAAAACAGCAGAATGTGTTTGTATGGAGAAAGGCCTAATAGAGTCCCCTCTTAAGTCGAGACTGAAGCAGCATTATCTTTCCTCTGTACGCTAATTTCATCTTTAATATGCCCTGTAAAATATATGTATATAATTTATAGTATATTATGTACCTATTACCTATTTTAGTATTACTATATACCTATTATATTATTATACCTATTATAGTATTACTAGCTGACCCAGCGAACTTCGTACCGCCATCCAGCAAAAATATTTAGGGGTGGGTGACCCTTATCATTTCGGGGTATGAAAAATAGATGTTGGCCGATTCTCAGACCTACCCGATATGCACACACAATTTCATAAAAATCGGTCCAGCCGTTTCGGAGGAGTTCGGTAACAAATACCGCGACATGAGAATTTTCTATATAAGATTTATTTATTTTATGGCCTATAACCCTTCTCTGAGAGGGAGACCTGCGCTCAGTGGTGAGTCGTTGATGGGTTGCTAATGATGATTAAGTATATTATGTTTATATAAATATTAGTAACTATTTTAATATATTGTGTATCTTGATCAAACTAGATCAAACTTCAAAGTACCTACCCACCTCTGCATGTTCTCACTGTTCTCACATTTGAAGGCTTCTGGAAGAAATCTCTTCCTTAGAGATAAGCTGTCCTTGTCACGTCCTTTATAATTAATCATTATATTTCCGGTACCCTCTAGAAGTCTAGAAGGTACTACCTACACTTTTTAAGCAGATTAAAATTAATTTTAACATAACTTTAACACAATAAATTATTATAATGATACACTGTAGGTAAGCGATCTTTATCATATTTAGAGAATAATTATAAAAAGACTAGGCAGGTAGGGTTTTTACAATTCACGCGACCTTGTAAGTCGATTTGAATAGTCCTTACAAAAAACTTGATAGTTAAAAACTGTGATGATTTCCTAACTTCCATGATCTACCTTCCTAAATGCATGTAAACCTTTATGTAAACAGTATTTCAGTAATAGAGTGATGGACCAATCAGGTGGGCGCGGGGCGTGAGAGATACCTAAGTAAAATGACACTGCCGTGTTAAAATCATTGATATATAGGTAACTAGCTGATGCCCGCGACTTCGTCCCGCGGGAACTCTTTGATTTTTCGGCATGCCTATGTCACCCTCCAGGTTCTCAACTATACCTATCCCAAAAATCAAGTCAATCCGTAACTTCGTTGCAGCGTGATTGACGGAAAAACCAACAAACAAACATACTTTCGCATTTATAATGTATATTAGTAAGGAAGAATTAATACTGCGATAATTTTAGAGTACAAAAGCTACTACTGTGACTTAAATATGATAGTTAGATATATTCCCTTGGGGACTTTTTTATAGGGAATAATGATTACTTTAATCATGTAGTACATAATTTTTATGTATCATCAATAATTTTCTCAGCATACGCCAAATAATGCATTTTATAGACAAAATATTGCTACTTTGGGTTACATTATTGCAATTTTCTTAAGGATCTCTAATTGTTTTGAAAAAATTATAACCTATGTTACTTCCCGATAACTTAGCTTTTGGTGGGTTTTATTCCACCCGAATGATTTTCGACGATGTGGTTGTGGGGTTGTAAGGCCCACGCGGTCACAGGTCACTGGTTAGAATAGGAATTAGTGGACTGTATTGAGTTTTAATTCGATAGTTCCTATTTCTGGACAAACCTTCAACATCAACAAGCAAGCAGTAAATTAAGGATTCCACTGACCTTTCGATGTCGTCGACCCGCCACGCCGCGCCGCCGGTGCAGGTGGTAGGGTCGGCTTTTGTTCTGCTAGACTTCTCACTGTGGGTCGAACGAATTACACAACACTATGCAGCAGCTGCCGTTATGGAGAATCCAAGTTAGAGGAGCACGACACTTTGTTGACACGATGGAAATGCGATAGTTCTATAAGCGACACTTTAGGCGACCGAGCGATGACGACGCCCGATGCTAAGCTTGTCTCACTGGCGAATGACAAGACGAAAAAATCGAATCGGTAGGGTGGATCGATAAAATCTTACCTACAAGATTGACGTTGCTCGTAGGTTGCCGAGATTGTGTGGGTCTATCGAATTATAACCCTATATTTCTAAAAAGCTTTCTATTGGTGAAAAAACCGGCCAAGTGCGTGTCGGGCCACGCGCAGTGTAGGGTTCCGTAGTTGAAAGTCTCAGATATTATTGCTGACCTAGGATAGTGCTTTTATTTTATTTATGAATATTGAATACATTTTGAGTTCCATGGTTTAAATACTATAATATACTACAAAATATGTAACTTACACTACGTGTAATACCTAACTTAGACAAAGCAGATATAACTCCTTAACTAATGAACCCTACTTAGCCTTGATAGTTTTGCTTTAAAATTCATTATATATACTAGTGCTGAGAATTTTTTCTTGTATCCTATATACAACCGTTTGGCTGGTCTCTGGGGGGGGGACACTTGACTCTAATAAAATTTAGCACTTTAAAATATCATATTTCACAAACGGATCCCTGAATTGAAAAACGGTGTTCCCATACCCACAATATTTTTGAAAGACCTATTCAACGACACCCCACACTATGGGATAGTAGAGAAAAAAAATCATCCCCACTTTACATGTAGGGGAGGTACCCTAAAAAAAATTATTTTTCAAAATATTATTTCACCACTTTGTTGGCGTGATTTATATTTACACCCTTGTCAAATTACAGATTTCTAGTACCAATAGTCTCTGAGCTAACCCGCGGAAGGACGGACAGACAGACGGACGGACATGGCGAAACTATAAGGGTTCCTTGTTTACTACGGAACCCTAAAACTTGGTTCAAATCAGTCCAGTAGTTACAGAGCCCATTTGGTACAAACAAACAAACAAAAAACAAACAATCAAAAATCTTTCCTCTTTATAATATTAGTATCTAGATAACATACATAATTTATGTATAGAAAAAAAATCAGAAAAAGAAACTTCACGCTCTTGGTTGGTCAGCACTTCTAGTAACCCTTATAAAGACTTGGTTTTTACATTAACCGTAGAACCTTCTAGGCTTAGTATAAAAGCAAGTCTTTCAAGGGTCGTGACCGCATATAAACCTTGACTGCATTAAAGATTTTGTTTGTGATTTTTCTTTGAAAAAATACACCAAAGTTGTTAACCATTATTCTCCAGCTTTCATTGACTAGGTTATGAAGTTGATCACCTGTAAAATAAAGAAAAACTTAACAAGTGTAAATTAAAAAAAATATTTTTATAACCAAACTTTTATTAGCTAAATACATCATCAGTCCTTGGATATCATTTTGCGTCATGAGTACTTGTCAAGACGAATCTAATGAGCCCAAATTGAAGGGGTTACGTTGTTTTGTTATAGAGTTCCTAAAGCCACCTTCCAGCTACATCATCACAACCTGGATATCATCTAGGATCAGAGTACTTGTCAAGATTAATCAAACGAGTCCAAACTTGATGGGATTAAATAGTTTTATTACCAAAATAGCCAAAACCACCTTCTGGCTTCATTATCAGACCCTGATATCATTTAGGACCAGAGTACTTATCAAGATGAATCAAACGAGCTCAAATTCGATGGGGGTTACGTTATGTTATTACAGAGTTCCGATAGCCCTCTTCCAGCTCCATCATCAGATCAGCTCCATGTCCCAATAATATTGCATTGTCATCCGATTTCCATAGTTGCAAAATTTCAACTCAATCGGAAGCCGGGAAGTAGTTCTAATTCATGTTGCAAGATTTGACCTAAACATACATACATTGCAAGTAATAATATTATTTACTAGCTGATGCCCGCGACTTCGTCCGCGTGGATTTAGTTTTTAAAATCCCTAGGAACTCTTTGATTTTTCGGGATAAAAAGTAGCCTATGTCACTCTCCAGGTCCTCAACTATACCCATGCAATTACGTTGATCCGTAGCCCTATTGCGGCGTGATTGAAGGACAAACCAACAAACCAACAAACAAACACACTTTCGCATTTATATTATTAGTAAGGATCTTACTCTTTTCCTTATTTCCATTGTATAAATTTTCTAAGCGAGAGATAACTCCATCAGCTGTGTTGTATCCGTAATAATAGGTTTTCAAATCCATTACGTCCTTTCCGTTTTCATCTTTAATAATATCGAAGACAAACAATATCTCCATTTGAATGTTTTCTGAAAATAAAATCTAAAATATTTTAGTTCCGATTCCATCAACGTCGAGTGATTTTCGTCGAATAAATTGGGGCCTCTGTTTTTGTATATCGGGCAAAATATCAAATTTACGCCCTCTATCGGCTCTCAGTGTAATAATTACACATCAATAGCAGGTTTTGATTCGCAAATTGAATTGAGCGCTAGATAACTATCAGAATATAATTGAACACAGTATGTTGAATTCAGTCAGAGCAAACAGAACTGCAGTATTAGGCTATAAAATATAAATATCTAGATTCTACATAATTATATTATGCAACATAGCATTGTTTTCCTTCACCGATAAAACAAGCGATATTTAATTGTTTCAAACGCATATAACTCCGAAAAGTCGAAGATATGCATGCCTCAGATTGAAGCTCGGACCTTCAGAAAAGGAGGACATTAACCTCTAATCTATTTGTCACTGCAAAAATATTTATGTTATGTTGACATAGGCACTATTGCCTATGTCAACATAACATAAATATTTTTGGAACGTAAGTTCCTTATCGCGCGGTGCGGAAGGGGGCTAGACGCAAAAAATTAAAGAACCGACACTCGACACATTTTTGAAACCGACACTTTTTTGTTGAATGTGAATTTTGCATTGTGTTCGGTATTTTCGCAGTACAACAGTGGGTCTCTGCACTAGGCTACGGAGACCCAATGTTGTACCGCGAAAATACCGAACACAATGTAATCGAAAGGAACTACGTTCCATCCGGGTGTCCCTTGACACCTCTCAAGTTTTTTTCAACTTACATTTCAGCAAAGGATCTATCAAAGGTGGTAATTAGCTATAGATATACTTACGCAAGTTTAGGTCACCTCTCCCATTTCCACTAACTGGTAAAACAGATAGCAAAACTCCGTCCAAAACGGAATAAAACTCTAGAAGGATATTCGTATGAAACAATAGTCGAATTGTTTTTAACTCCATATTTATGCTGTAAAAACAAGAAAAAAGTTTAAAACTGTAATACGATTGATTTTGTTTGTATAACTATAAAATATTAGCCTATGACACCCGGACTATAATTCTTTTTTCCTGATACTGAGTACCAAAGTGGTGCTCAATTCGATTACAATCTAGGCTAACTTAGTTGGCTAATGAGTAGTTTTAATTTAACTCAAACTTATAAATTATTATCTTATATACTAAGAGATTGTCCAATGACACATCTTAGTTTTTCTTGGTAATAGTAATATAATAACGAAGCGATTGACACCTCATTCATCAAAATCGGCCAAGTAGTTTAGGCGCCACGGTGGAACACTAATAAATAGTCACATGCATACAGACATACATAAATAGACTGCTAAAATCATAACCCTTCCTTTTATCTTTGCCACAGTTTGGTAAAAACAACTACGGACTGCAGTTTAATCAGGGCCGTCTTAACCATACTGGACGCCGGGGTGCGAAAAACAGCCCGCGCCCCCATTGCAAAAAAAAACAAAATTTAATTTATTTTTTATTTTTGTATTTAATTTACGCTAATACAAAGGTAGACTTTTTAACTGAATCCAAAAAAGGAAGTTCTTAATTCGGCTCGCAATCGGCTCGTTTTTTTTTACTATGTTCACCGATTTCTTCGAGATTCCACCAACCTCTGCAATATTGTGTCAGTTCCTAGTTTAATTATAAAATAGGTAAGTACATGTTATTGGTATAAGTATGAATTCAGTACGTAACCTTACCTGACTTTATCAATAATCGCATCTTTCAATCCTCCCGCTGTCACATCAGTCCAATTGAAAATGAAAGTATCAGTATTTACAAATATAGGGTCTATAGACATTTTGTCCAACTTCTCAATACCAAGTTCAGGGATTCCATTAGCAAATACCTCCACAATACTTTGAGTTTGCTGCGTCATACACGCGGAATCGTCGACTGAACATTTTTTCAGTGGATATTCTGCACACACCAAAAAAAAAAAAAAAACGTTCAAAATATTTTCAGACAATTCAATAACTTCTAGATCATTCGTATCACTTCAGAAAATTCACCCTCGAACAATCTGTTCTGTATTTTATACATTTTGAATCAGCCGCAAATCACCGCAACCGCAAAACAAGTGGATACCACTCATACATAGCCAATAAACTATACTTTATTTACTTGTTTTCTCAGATGTGCATTGAGATAAAAAAATGCGTGAGTGTCGTGGAATACTCGGTTAAATGAAGTTCCTTTTAATAATAAATAATAAATTAATCATAAAAATGAATAAAATACAAAATAATAATCTGAAATCAGGATTCAAGCCCCCGAACCAATAGTTATACTCCTTTTAGCCGCGGCTTCCGATTAGCCGCTTAGCCACCAAAGCTATGACGGAACGTGTGTAAATAAACGAAGGCAACACACAAAGGTCGTGAAAGAAAATTTCTAACACTTTTTTCGCCTAGCCCCATCCGCTAAGTCCGTACCGTCCATTAGGGTTCCAAAATGTCATGTAGTAGTTACCTACCAGTGTTACCTACCTTACTATCTAATTCCTACCCATGTGTTACAATATAGTAGTACGTATTAAGAACGTACTACAAACGAGAGATCTCTGTAGTAGTACATAGCATCTGAATGCAGATATTATTTCTAGATTGTCTTCAAAACCTCATTGACTTTGATTTTGTATCATCAAACTATATTAGCATGGGATGTGCCAGAGAGATCTCTTTTAAAAAAATAATTTTTTTGATTATTAAAATTATTAATTATAATAATTTTAATAATCAATTATAATAATATCAGAACAAAATATATAAGTAACTGTAATTTTTCCAATTTAAATTATCAGTTTTATTTATAGGTGAACCTTATTTAAGTATAGTACCTAATAGGGTTTTGATTCTTGACTTACGTGTTTCTGAAATTTGTATAAATGTTACTACGAGAAAAAATATCTTGATAATAATTTTAACTTCTTCCATTGTTGCGATGTAGCCTATTTAACTGTTAAAGGTAGACTGAACACGCAAACGAATATTTTCGTAGTTCATAATAATTATAATGTGTATGTAATTAAAAAAACACTTCTATGTTGATGCAAAAACCTCTCTTGTATACTTAATATTAAAACTTTAAATTCTTTGAATGTATCTTCAAATCACTAGTTGTTGTGAAGTGTAAAAGGAAATATTATAAATTTTGTCTTGTACACTTATTATAAATATTTGTTTAGGGTTCAGTACCCAAAGGGCTGCTGAACCATAATAGGTAGATAGTTAAAATTTTCAAATAAAATTTTCACATTTCCAAGTGTGTATTTCTGTTGCCACTATAACATCAAATAATAATAAGAAAATCATCCTCGATTATCATCTATCTATCTAACGCCTACTCATTGAGACCATTCTAATGAGCCCAAACACACTATAGTATACTGTTGTAAGTTGCTGAAGAGTTGGGTATCCCGCAGACTACTTGATGCTGCAGCATCAGCTTATAGTTATCATGCCTTGGTAATAATCCGAAGTAACAGTACACCAAATTTCAAATCAATCGCAGCAGTAAAAGCTTGTAAGACCCTTTAATCAAGTAGAAAATAAGCTGATGATCTTCAAACGCCTGAGCAGATTTTCCTGAATTATAGCTAAGATTTGCCTCGATTACATTAGCTTTTAAACAGAAAAACTGCATCAAAATCGTTCCATTGGGAGGGCTGCTACGAGGGACCATACAGACACAAAGATACTCAGATACACATGTGAAACCTATAACACCCCTCTTTTTCTCAAAAAAGAGGGCGTTTGTAACCCGACTCCGGGAAATTGAATATAATATCAATCATTTTGATTTAGCTCGTGTCACCCGGACCATAATAACGTATGGATTGATACCTCATTCATCAAAATTGGCTCAGTAGTTTAGGCGCCACAGTGGAACATTCGTAAATAGTGACATACATACATAGACAGTAAAATCATAAACTTTCCTTTTGGCTTTGCCGTAGTAAAAGTTAAAAAAGTGGAATTGCAAATACACAGACAAATGCGGAATGCAGCTCTATGTATATAATAGATATTTTAAGCTATTGCATAGCTTTTATCGCGGGCTTTGAACTAGGACTAACAGTTTGAGCGCGGCGACCGAATCAAGAAATTCCGTAACGAAAATAAACCTTACACCGTCGTTCAGTAAGCGTTCAACATTTTAGAGGTTCACAAGTAGCTCTGTTTGGCGCAGTGGGCGAGCGGCCGCTTTCTTTACCGTATGGTGTATGATGTTGCAGGTTCGAATCTCACTCGCGAAGTAGAGACAGTGCGCTTTTTTTGTTTGTTTGTTTTTTTATAATTGCGTAAGTTGATAAAAAATGCTATGCAACAGCTTTACCGCGGCAGTCCCCGAGTGCCACTTAATTTGTACACACTTGTATTTTCGTAAAAGAGATTGCATTTTTTATTGAAGCAACAAAAAGGCTACGGATCAAAAAGAATAATTACTTGACTTCACTGCATGCGGTAAGAACAAAACTCTTTAATTAATTACTTACATACAAGACTATTGTTGTTTAATATTGTTTTGAATAATGAATATTTTTATTATAATGAATCTGTTTTATGTTATTCTGACGTAACACCTTTTTTGCCACGCGTGATTTAAATTTTTCCTGTCTGATCCGATACGGGGGTGACCTTGGCAGCAGATAGGAGTAATAATAAATAGGAGTAATTAGGAGTAATTTTTAAAAAGAATATTAGCTATGGTTTAATGAGTAATTGAGCTCCTCTCCCCTACAAATAAGTGGAAAACTTGTGTTAGAAGTGGCGGTTAGTAGACCATAGAGCAACGGGTGAGGATCAAACCGTCGACAGGCTATTTTATTGTACTTTCTAAAACTTAAAACTACTTCCTAAACGTCATTTTACAAAAGTAAGAATTGAAAAATAAACTTTCAATGAACAGGAATCGAAAATAGATAAGTTTATAATATTTTGCATTTTACAAATTACGTACACAACCCAATATTTACTTAATAGAAAAATCTGTATTTTGGAACAGCTGCTGTTCTACTCTTCGAATGAAGAAGCAAAGAAAGTCAATAGTACCCCAATAAAATTAATTTGCATGCTCAATTTAAGATGAATATTGTATTTCAGTGCCATAATATCATTGCATGTGACGTGTTCATAAATCTCTCCATAATTTCGGGTCGCTAAACATTTGGTTATTTTAGGACAAGTTATTATATTAGAGTAAAATAAATAGGGTTAACGAATTCCTCGTTGTCAACACAGCATTGATCCATTGATCAGAATTGATCTAATTGGTAAAATAATAACATTTTCATCTAGTTCTAATACCTATATTCAATACAGCAGATACATAGAATCATTATAGTGTTTATAATTAAGTGCACTTTTCTATTTTTCAATAAACAGCACGTATAAATAACATTTTCATCTAGTTCTAATACCTATATTCAAAACAGCAGATACATAGAATAATTATAGTGCTTATAATTTAGTGCGCTTTACTATTTTTCAATAAACAACACGTATATCAACCAAATGAACTTTAAATGGGTAAATAGTAATATTCAAAGGTTTCATTCAATAGTGTCTTAAAATAAATCATTAAATTTTTTAACATAAAAGTTAGAGATTTATTTATTTACATTTTGTATTTATTTTTGCTCAATGAATAACTTTTTAAGAGCGCGTGTAACCCCAAAAAAAAATCAGATTTCGCGATGAGATAAAACATAGCCACAACCTCATGTGAGGCGCGACAAAAGAAAGCGTTTTGCGCGGAATAGGAATGTAGTAAGCGCCAAAATACTTTGTAACTCGTAAAATATTCATTTTCTTTTCAATTCACTAGGCTACTCTCTTGATAATATCAATCGGAATTTTTTAATTTTCCGGTATAAAATATAGCCTATGTGCTATTCTGATATATATATACCATATATATACCATTGTGAAGTTTCATCAAAATCGAACGGATTTTAGTTTTAGATAGTTTTTGCGTGGAAGAGTAACAAACGTCCATCCTTTCATCCATCACACAAACTTTCGCATTTATAATATTAGTTGGACTTATAGCTTTTGAAATAGTTGAAAATAGGCAAGAAACTCATTTTGACTTCACAAACAACAGAACTCCATAATTAATTGAGATCGGCTGAAACTTTAGTCATTAATAGAAACGTCGTAGAGACTTGGTTCACCCTTTACAATTAATCTAGAGGGAACAAAAAGATCTTTATTCAGACGAATCTTGTCTATCGAGAGCTGGGCATTTTCTTACTAAATACATTGCAAGTTAAATAAAAGCTTGTAAAAATTGATGCGAGCGAAATAGAGAGTAACCTTTTTTGGACTTCGGCTAAAAATAAAATAGAAAGAAACGACATAGGTACGTATTATGCCTACATAATATCATTGATCTTTTTTATGCAATCGAAGAGCTTTCTCTACAATTGGTGGGATATTAAAACGCACCAAGAATACGTAGTGCCTACCCAAAGACTGGAAGCGACAACAATGGCGGAGCATTTCAATAAGATTTGCATTAGAATGCGCAGGCAATGGTGCAGTGGGCTTTGTGACGGAACTGTGAAACGTGCCCTCTTCGGAAAAGTTCACGTTCAAATGTAGGTACGGTTTTTTCTCATGAATTTTGTTTGTGAGATCTTTGATAAAGGCTTGAGTGAGTTTTTGAGTAAAAAAATTAAGTCTACATAGACCGTGATCCCCGTTGATATTTGTGATATTAAGGATCTGTTTCACCACCTTCTGATAAGTGTCGGATGGCTTATTCTCATGTTTTGTCTTTTTCACTTGACATAAAGTAAGAAAGTGTCAAAATTAGGGTTACGGTGAAAATTTACGGTTAGGCTATCCGACACTTATCAGAAGGTGGTGAAACAGGCCCTAAAATTACATAATTTGAAACTCAAAATGTTTGTTCCATGTTTGCCTAGTTGTGGCTCTTGTGATAAGTTTTAACTCAACCACCGGTTACAAAAACAGATTTTGCTGATAAGAGCCGGCCAAACCTCACTAGATAGTTTTTTGAAAGCATACGAATGAATTCGCGGGCAAAATATCGTAGTAATAAAAATGCTCTGCTTAAACGTTTCCAAAAAAAAAAAATGCGTGAATGTCGTGGAACACTCGGTTGGAATGCCTTTTAATAATAAATTAATAATAAAAATAAATAAAATAAAAAATATCTCAAGTTAACATTCGAACCAATAGTTTCGCTCCTTCGTTTATCCGCTACGCCAACAAAAGCTATAATGGAACGTGTGTAATAAACGAAGGCAACAAGTGTCGTCACGGAAAATTCTTACACTTTTTTCGCCTAGCCTCCATCCGCCAAACCGTCCAAAAAGGAACGTTCCAATATTACTTATTGTACTTTGTTAGATAGATTACATAACACAAATATTACGAGTAAATCCGCAATTCAATTAATATATTAGAATTATTGGGATCTGAGTCGTAGCCAGAAATGCTCAAATTCATCCGAGAACCGCAATTAATGGATAACGCCACATTGAGTTAGATCTGGCTGCTTTGGAGTTGATAAGATAACGGTTAATTCGATTCTAAGCCGGATTAAAACCCGGATACATACCAACTCTGAATTTATTTTCTTGCTATCATAATAATTTATGTTCAAACATCAATTTGTGTAGGCAGTGTATTTTGTTTGGTTTGTTCATTTCATCGTTCATCTCAACTCGTTATCGGCTCACGGCACGAGTCACCTCTCAGAATGAATGGTTTAGTTAAGGTTTATGAAGATAATACATTATTATTTTGCAATCCCAAAATAAAAAGTAATATTTATTTCAGATATTATATCTATTTAAAAATAAGATTTATTTTTACAACCTTCTGTTGGAGTTACATGTTTTGAAAAACCAGTGGCTACCCTTTGTTTAAATATGTCTATGTTTAATTTGGATAAAATGTCCTTTGCTGTGTGCAAACCAACGAACAAACACATTTATATCATTGGTGTAATTTGTGGATTTGGTTTAGTTTATTTTAGGTGTATATCGAAAAATACTAACAGATTAAATAATACTCCATTATTTTACTTTTGGCTAAATATACAATTTTTAGTAAAGTTTCCAATTAAAATTTTCTTTTTTTAGATGAAGTTTGTGGAAATGAAATTATTATCTTAATAATTTCAAGAACGCGGTATCTCAACGAAGCGACGACGTTCTGCTATGCAAGACACTGAATTTTGAAACTTAACGAACTCAGTTTTGCGCATTTTTATTACGTAATGTTAAAGTACTTCGTAATTTAATATATTACACTTCTTTTCTCAGATTCTTGGCTTTAATTCTGATTTTGTGTGCATTTGCTTTGCATTTTTGCTAGGGAATTTATAGACTTTAGGGAAAAAGTGAACCTATGTATATGATTATCATTTTTTAGGGTTCTATTTTTTATTATGTTATAGGGTTTTCAATTTCCTAACCGAAAATTATTTAGTAATTCATTTGCTGCGAAATGGTTGCGAAGTAATACAAATTATTAATTGGGGTCAGCTAGTAATGTAGTGTGAGGGTAAAGTACAATAATATCCAAATATTATAGACCGTATTAACCTGAGGGCCGATTTCACCAGTATAAAACAAATCTAATTCGAGCGTTCTAGTATTTTGGCAGATTTTCAATACAAAAACTGTCACCATGCCCAATTTATTCCTCGGCTAAACGTCACTCGACTTTGGCGAAATCGGCTCTAAGTGATATTAAATCTTTTTCTTTTTCTCTAATTATTTTTATTAATAATGCGTTTAGTTATTGTTTTTTTGTAAGCTTTGATGAAGAGTATATTATTATAATAGAGATTCTACGCAAATTAAAATATCATGTTATCATTTATATTATTAAGAAATTGGTTAAGAAATGTCTAAAAATCTTTTTTAATAATAAAATTTACAAAAATAACACGATATTTGTTTAAGTCTTATCTAAATTTCGTCAGTCTAGTCCGACAGAGCATTTGTATTCATCGCAAAATACCGACATACCTGACAGATTGCTTGGGGGCTGAAATTGCTATGCATCTTGAGCATTATGAAGCCGTCATGGAATTTTCTTATTAAGCGAATATTTCTCGATAAATCTGTGAACCGCTCTACAGTTTATCCTCCTTTCAATGCTAACGAAGTTTCGATGGCAAAGTTTCATCGGAAAATAGGTTTTTAGAAGGAAAAAAATCTCTCTTTCTTTCTTTGTTTAGTTTAGTTTGTATCTAAAGTTGATAACTGTCGTCCAATCAAACACACCTGAGCTATACTTAAGATTATACCGGACAAAGGTGCAGATAAAAAAATTTAAAATGGGTTTTTTTGGGTAAATTACTGTCAAATTCAAATTTTAAATTCAAAATTATTTATTTTATAAAGCCCAACTTGTAGCTCTTATGACAAGTCGAGAATTTACCACCGGTTAGGAGAGCACATTAAAATTCAGCAGTAGCTTTTCAAAAAAAAAATGTTACAAAATGTAGCTTATCTATCTTGTGAACAACTGAAGCAAAGCCGATTGTTGCCAAGTAACTTTGTCATCAAGAAATTCACTAATTGTATAGATAATAATATCATCTACTTGTGTGATTACTAAATGTGTCTTTACGCTCTGCTCTTTGTCGTTTATTTATGACTCGCTGATGCCCGCGACTTCGTCTGCGTGAACTTAGCCTTTAAAATGCCTTGGGAACTCTGACTTTGCGGGATAAAAAGTAGCCTGTCACTCTCCAGGTCCTCAACTATAGGTACACTGCAAAAAATCACGTCGATCCGTAGCTCTGTTGGGGCGTGATTGAAGGACAAACCAACGCACTTTCGCAGTTATAATACCATATGCACTTACACTTTATATGGTGAAATACTATATGCACTTACAATTTATATGGTGAAATATTATAACTGCGAAAGTGCGTTGGTTTGTCCTTCAATCACGCCCCAACAGAGCTACGGATCGACGTGATTTTTTGCAGTGTACCTATAGTTGAGGACCTGGAGAGTGACAGGCTACTTTTTATCCCGCAAAGTCAGAGTTCCCAAGGCATTTTAAAGGCTAAGTTCACGCAGACGAAGTCGCGGGCATCAGCTAGTTTCACCATAATATAAAGTGTAAGTGCATATAGTCAACGTGGTTTTTAGGGTTCCGTACCCAAAGGGTCCCAACGGGACCCTATTACTAAGCCTCCGCTGTCCGTCCGTCCGTCTGTCAGCGGTCTGTATCTCGTAAACCGTAATAGATAGACAGTTGAAATTTTCACATATTTTGTATTCCTATTGCCGCTATAACAATAAATAATAAAAATAAAATTAAATTAAAAAATAAAATTAAATTAAAATATTTCCATGTACCCATGGAAATATTTTAATTTAATTTTTTTTAACGGAACCCTAAAAGAGCGAGGACCGACTCGCACTTGGCCGATTTTTTTACACAGGTAAAGTTGAGGAAAATAACACAGGCTATTTTTTGTCCCGGGAGCATACATTTAAACGCCCGCGCCACTACAAATATATAATTTATTGTAGATTTTTAAAACACGCTCGACTGATTTCTATAAAATTTAAATGGGACCACCTGGGAAGTATACCCTTTGAAACAAAAAAGAATTTTCCAAATCGGTTCAGGCGTCTTCGAGTAATCGGTGAACATACATAAAAAAAGATTCCGTTGAATTGAGATCCTCCTCCTTTCTTGAAGTCGGTTAAAGTAATAATAAAAATTAGTTCAAATTTAACGAAGTTATTGAGTATAACAGTCAAAATAGTTCAACCCCTATCTCAGAGAACATACATCCATCCATCCGTATACGACATCTAATCTATACAAACATACATCCGTATACATCCATCCTCACAAACTTTCACATTAATAATATTAACATATATACATACATACATACATACATACATACATACATACATACATACATACATACATTCATACATACATACATGCATGCATGCATATTGGCGCATAATAGAAGGATAAATATGTGAAAAGAAGCATACAAATATCCCGCAGGAACCGTTTGTTTTCCAGGGATAAAAAGTAGTCTTTGTCACTTTTCAGGTCCTCAACTATGCCTATCAAAAAAACCACGTCAATCTGTAACTTCGTTGGCGCATAATTGAAGGATTAATATGTGAAAAGTAGCCGAATATCCCGCGGGAACTGTTTGTTTTCCTGGGATTAAAAGTAGCCTTTGTCACTTTTCAAGTCCTCAACTATGCCTATCCAATAAACCACGTGAATCTGTAACTCCGTTGACGTCTAATTTAAGGATAAATATGTAAAAAGTAGAACACTAATATCCCGCGGGAACTGTTTGCTTTCCCAGGATAAAAAGTAGCCTTTGTCACTTTTCAAGTCATCAACTATGGCAATCCAAAAAACCAAGTCAATCTGTAACTCCGTTGGCGCATGATTGAAATATAAATGTGGGAAAAGTAGTATACTAATATCCCGCAGGAACCATTTGTTTTCCCGAGATAAAAAGTAGCCTTTGTCATTTTTCAGGCTCTTAACTTTACCTGTGCAAAAAAATCACGTTAATCTAAATCTCCATTGCGCGTATTTTGAAGGACAAATGCATAAAAAATAGCGATACTATCCCGCAGGAACTGTTTGCTTTTCCGGGATAAAAAGTAGCCTATGTGCTATTTCAGACTATATTCTATGTGTGTGCCAAATTTCAGCAAAATCGGTTCATTCGTTGTCGCGTTAAAGAGTAACAAACATCCATCCATCCATCCATCCATCCATCCAAACATCAATCCTCACAAACTTTCGCATTTATAATATTAATAGGAATAGGATAGGATAGGATAGGATAGGATCTACCCATGACCAGTCATTATAATATCTAGCAATGTACTCACTATGACTGGAAAAATCGATACCGTGTACTATTTGTATTATTTATTTCGTAATCCATCCCTAATCCCTAAGAAAGTTTCTATTGCTAATGAAAAACTTCAATAACTGTGTTTGTCCTACTTGATTGTTGAATCGGAATTTTTTAATTATTCTCGATGCTGCGGATAATGTAAGCGTGATTTAAGTAGAATCAGCGCCATCTATCGGTGGTTTTTCAAAATCCCGCGGGAACCTTGGATTTTTCTGGGATAATTTGTAGCCTATGTGTTATTCCAGGGTATAATCTATCTCTATTCCAAATTTCAGCCAAATCCATCCAGTAGTTTTTCCGTAAAAGAGGAACAAACATACATACACACAAACTTTCGCCTTTATAATATTAGTAGGATTGATTAACAAGTTATTAAAATCTTTATTTCAGGGGGGCTCTCATAGAATGCGAAGTAAAATATTTTTTATGGCGTTACATAGGCTTGTATATTATCTTTTCAAAGATAATTCGGAACAGAGTACAAAAATTTATTTTTTAATTTTTCCCTCAAAAATTGACGAAATGGGAATTCAAAGTGGAAATTGATGTCAAGTTTCTCAATAATGGCTATTTATTAAAGCTTTAACTTGTGTAAAATTTCAGTTATATAAATATACTAGGACTTCAGTCATTAGTTCAGGGCAAACCACTAAATATTATAAGTTTAATAAGAGGAGTTTATTTAGAAATCACATAAAGATTCTGCAATTTTCTTTTAGAGCAAGATCCCAGTGCCGCCAGACCTAAGTTATTTTCTCAGCAATTATTTGTGTACGATAGAGTACTGTTCGAATGTCCTTTCAGTGTATGCTTACCAGCTAGATTGTGCCGACGGCCAATTTCCAGATACCAGGTGCTAAAGGTAGGTAAAAACTAGAATAACTTATCTTAAATTCTCAAGGCTGATTTTCATATATGTTTTAAAGAATATTGTAAAAATTAATAAATTAATACTGCCAGACGCTTACCGCCGGCGGTAACTTTAGCCAGACGCTTTGAAGCTCCCAAAAAAATATATAATTTAAGTTAACTTATATTCTCAGTTCTGATTTTTATACATGATACTCAGGGAACTATTGCGATATTATCTGTAAGCTGCCAGACCTATTGGAAGGGTCAAACATCCCCCCAGACACACATTATGCGTCCCCATATGTATGAGCGCTAGAACATGATTCACTTGTTTAAGTGTGTGAGAGATAATATCATCATACTATAATATTATAAATGCGAAAGTGTATTTGTTGGTTTGTCCTTCAATCACTCTGCAACAGAGCTACGGATCGACGTGATTTTTTGCCTGGGTATAGCTTAGGATCTAGAGAGAGAGAACTATTGCAATATCTTCTGCAAGCTGCCAGACCTATTGGAGGGGTCAAACATCCCCCCAGCCCACACATTAAATGTCCCTACGAGTATGAGTGCGAGAGTGATTTGATGGTTTTATAATACATAATATAACTTTATTAAACTTTATTACGGGTATTATCCAATCCAATCCAATCCATCATCCTGTATTTATCCACTGCTGGACATAGGCCCTTCCGAGAGCGCGCCACCAAACACGGTCCTCCGCTTTCCTCATCCAGCCGCTTCCCGCCACCTTCTTAAGGTCATTGAAGTAGTTTCTTAATTAATAATTAATCATAATAAAAATAAAATTGGAGGGTACTTAATTATCGATACTGAGCCTAATCTGAAAATAAAGTATTATGTGGCTAAAAAAAGTGCCCTCCAATTAAAATTTTCAAAATATATTTAAATGTATAAAATTCGTCCAGTTACCTACAATTTTACTGTATAGAGGGATTGAAGGACAAACCAGCAAAGACACTTTCGCATTTATAATACTATAGTATGATGATATTATCTCTCACACACTTAAACAAGTGAATCATGTTCTAGCGCTCATACATATGGGGACGCATAATGTGTGTCTGGCGGGATGTTTGACCCTTCCCATAGGTCTGGCAGCTTACAGATAATATCGCAATAGTTCCCTGAGTATCATGTATAAAAATCAGAACTGAGAATATAAGTTAACTTAAATTATATATATTTTTTGGGAGCTTCAAAGCGTCTGGCTAAAGTTACCGCCGGCGGTAAGCGTCTGGCAGTATTAATTTATTAATTTTTACAATATTCTTTAAAACATATATGAAAATCAGCCCTGAGAATTTAAGATAAGTTATTCTAGTTTTTACCTACCTTTAGCACCTGGTATCTGGAAATTGGCCGTCGGCACAATCTAGCTGGTACGCATACACTGAAAGGACATTCGAACAGTACTCTATCGTACACAAATAATTGCTGAGAAAATAACTTAGGTCTGGCGGCACTGGGATCTTGGACCACAAGCCCATTTGTATTCACCAAAGAGAACACCTGGGGCGCATTAAAATCAATCTTTTATCCCGTTCTGAATTCGGCTTAGCTATTAAGTCGGGATAACATCTCTTGAAACAAAACACCTTGTGTTTATTTGCATAAGTTATTTATAGAAGCAAAGAACGTTTCCTGTATTTTTTTTAATTCAGCTTTCCAAACCGGTGGTAGATTCACAACTTGTCATAAGAGATATAAGAGCCACAATTTGGCCTGCATGAAATAAATAATTTTTAATTTTAATTTACTTAATTATAAATACTTAAAAAAAATAATTTTTTCATGTGTACTTTGTTTATAATCATACTGTGAAAGTGTTTGTTGGTTTGTTGGTTTGTCCTTCAATCACGCCGCAACAGAGATACGGATCGACGTGATTTTTTGCACGGGTATAGTTGAGAACCTGGAGAGTGATGTAGGCTACTTTTTATCGCGCAAAATCGAAGAGTTCCTGAGGGATTTTAAAAACTAAATCCACGCGGACATCACCTATAATAGTATTATTTATAATTTTACCGTCTAGTTACCAAAACGATTACAAGCATTTTTTTATTATTATTGTTTCTCGGTCCAACTACTCAGATCCTCAGATGCAAATCACTGGGTTTTTTTATCCTTTAACTAATGGCAAAAGAATTTTTAAAAATCTTAAACTTATTACTAGTCAGAACCTATATGCAACTACTGTAACTGTGATTTTTCCATGTTGTTTGTGTATTATGTTGTATGTTATAGTCAAAATAATTATGTTCCATAGTGGGAGTGACATCAATACCAATCAATAAATAACTTTAGATTTCTCAATTTTGTTAGTGGTTTAAACTCGGATCACACGAAACGCGCGATCGTACTTCGATATTTTCAAAGTTCACCAACTTCATATACCGGTTGTCAATATATTCCTGAAGGATTATTATAATGTGAAGTTTGAAGCGCGGCGTTTGTACAAGTTTGCGACGTTGTGTAACTTCTCCGACTGTAGGTATAGTCGAAATGAGTTCAATACCAATAAATTAGAAACTTTACCTTGCAACTATTTGTTGGCGTTTTGAAGCCTGAATCACACAAAACGCGTGACGGCAAGATGTCAATCGCGGCTCCTAGAATGTATTAAAAATATGTAACAACTAATTTTCAGCTCCGGCAACCAATCTTAAGGATAAAGTGACAATGGTTGGACCATATTATTCGAAGAAAGTGATAGTCGTTGGGGTATTTAGTTGCTGGAACGACGACCTGGTATTATTAAAACGCAGTGTTTTCGCTTGGCAAACTACCCCCTATTGCAGGAACATACTGGGTACGGGCAGCTCATGACCGAGGCGTGTGGAAACCTCTACCAGAGACGTACTCTTATGCCCAGTAGTGGATATCTATCAGTTGAAGAAGAAGAAGAAACCACACTTTTACTGTCACGCACGCAATTACTATCTTAGTTTCATAGGATGTCAATTTGACATAATCAGAGGGAGATTAGGCAGAGATCCCATCGCTCAACGTATTCTTTCAGCTCCCAAATAGCAGACTATTACTGGGAATTTTTTAACAGGTAACAATAGATCCAATGTAATTTTTTGCACGACTCGGCAATCCATCCTGAGAAACATCCTGGGCCTGGGTCCAACAGTCAAGAAGTTTTACACAGTTAAACAAGGAACATAAAGGACACAAACCGGTTCTTTTCTTTTTATCACAAGTCATACACGAATACGCGCGCATTAGAGCAGCTGCTCTTGCACCGTGCTGCCGTCACGCGTTGTTTGTTTCAGCCTTTAGTTTCTATACATACACAAGTTATTATAGTACCTATACTTTATGCAATATCATGACATCGAAAACTATAACGTTAATGAAGTGCTCAAGCTGAAGAACTAAGTAGGTAGTCGGATTCCAACGTAAAACTAGAGGAGCTCGTAATAGATAGAAGCAGATGATAGTATGCTATCGACTACTTCAAAGGAAGATCTTTTAAGTAGTTCTCGGGAAGCTATTTCAGTATATTAACTACCTATAGTGATAGAGTTTGACTAGTTCGCTAGTGTGAGATCTTTTTGCATAGTGGGGCAAAATAGAGAGCATCGGGAAAAAGCTACCTAATTTAACCTAAGATTTAGTTTATTTCAAGAAAATAAAATAAAAGTAAAAAAGCCGTAAATTCATTTAGTATTCTCTCATCGTCGACCTAAAAACTTTGTTCGAGTATGGTTCGAGTAAATAAAATACAGTTCAAGATCATTAAGCTTCGGATCTTTGGGGGTCTTGAGGAGTTTACAAGGAGATACACGCTTGAGATGACAATGACCTTGTCTTGAACTGATAATTATAAATCTACCCTATAAGTTACAATAATTAATTATTAGTAGTCTATCTATCTGTATTTGAAATTTTTATAATATCATATTATCATTAAAATTAAAATATGCCTAAATTATATACAACTAACAAAATTAAAACTAAAATAAAAATTAAATAAAATCTAAAACCCCATCGAAGTCACTGCAGTGTGGCATAGTACCCAAGATGCTGGCAGCATTACCCCTTTGGATGGCCAAGCTAATCCTTTGGCCAAGGTAGCTGCCAGCTCTTGGATCCCCGGTAGACTCGATCATCTTTTTAGATAGCTCTACAAAAAGCGCTCGAGCCTCCGGGCCCCACGGCCCCAGGGTCTCTACACCAAAAGGCACAAATATGAAACCACTGTCAAGTTTTTCATATTTGCGCCTCTTAGCCTGTTCGGCGCTAGTAGCCGCTGCACCCGCCACAGAGGAGGTCGCATGGATGTGGGATGCAGCTAGAGTATCTACACAGGTAGCATCCCACACAAGCGACCTCCCTGTCCTCCAAGGAACAAGCGTCATACCATCAGGTCTCTTGCCATCACTACGTGCCAAACCAATAGGTTCTAATACAGCTGGCACGTGAGCAGTAGCAAGAGACCTGCGGATGATGTCGTTGAGGGCATTATGGCGGAAGAAACGACCAGCGCTCTTCGAACAGGAGAGCCCGTGATGACCGTAAGCGTCGACGTGGTCACCGAAGTGGCAACGGTGAGGCTATTTGAAATTATATAATATTGTTCTTTGTTTACGATGTAATAAATTCCATAATAAATGATAACGAAGCTGTACGAAATCGTTCACCTTTAAATGTTTCGAACCTCCCTACGAGGTAGCAAATCCAGACAACATTGATAGGTTTCTAGTTTTAAACACTATGACGACAAAAAAACGCATACGAGTACGAGTACAAAGTACGAGTCGTAAGTTGTGACGATTTTCAAAACGAAAACTAAAATATCAAAACGCTCGGATAAGACTATGTACGTTGGTAAAATTGGCCCTTAATAGTCGAAGCTTTCAATTTTTTATTTTGATAGAAGATAATTAAAACCACCCGTCAGCTTGTAAGGTTTAGTCCGATGTTAGGTACGAAAACAGACCATACAAAGACGTAGAGAAGAAGTAAGACTATAAAAAACTTTTTATCGCCGCAACATAGATACCGCTCTCCGACAAGTTAAGGAAGGCATAATGTCCTCGTATCGTATTAATGACATCGTTAGAGCGACAAAACGCTTTCCAGTTTAGTCGTTTGCTCGGTAATCGAATACATAAATCACAATAAAACTCCCGGTAGGGCGACGCCGCTGCTGTTAATTTATATGTCCTGACGTATCCAGGTGTATTATTGTTTTTAACTCTCAAAAAATGCGATTTTGTACTGGCATTAGTCTATATACCATTAACATTAAAAAGTACTATTGTCTTCGTACACACTACTCTTTTGCACACCGTACACCGTAGTTATATCGCATAATAGACCAGGAAAATGCTCTATGCGCGAAGTCCACCTTTTGCACTATAATATTATATTTTCTGGTGCCATTCAAGAAAACGATCGTCGAAACCCTGCAAATAACTTACTGAATTTTTGTGGCCTTGTTAGCACATCTCAGCATTGAAACTATATCATTATGCCTGTGTTAAAGCAGGTGGTTCTGCTGTTGTCAAACAGAAGCGTTATCCTAACGATATATACAAGATGCGTACGCAACGCAATTTTCAATGATGTCAGGAAGAGCAAATTTCAACTGCGTCGATCGAATCGAAGGAATGCTAATGACATCAGTGGTCAACGTGTTCTAAGCAGTAAAATTAAGCAGAGCCTTGGGTAGCGTGATTCTCTTTTCACCCATTGTTCTCCTAATAAAGTGTATCGCTTGTTTTACCGGTGAAGGAAACAATCGTGAAGTAACCTGCATGCTTTAGAGTTAGTCTCCACAATGTTCTCAAAGGTGTGTGAGGTCTGCTATTCCACTCGTGACAAGCTGGTGGATTATGGACTAAAACTTTCTTATTGGAGAGGAGATCTGTGCTCAATTGTGAGCTGGCGATCGGTTGAGATGAACTATTGAAATAGTATATCCATTATCTATCACAGCAATGTTGTATGAAACTTTGTCTAAGCTTTGTCTTGTTCGTATCCTTTCTCGAATTGACCATCTGAAATGGGGTTGGACAGGGCATATGTTACGCTGCAAATTAAACAAATGGAGCAAACAAGTCACTCTATGGTATCCAAGGGATGGTACCAGGAGACAGGGACGACCAACCCGAAGATGGGAAGACGACATCAGTCGGACATTGGGTCCTTTCTGGACAAGGGTTGCAACTTGCAGCAGACCGAGCCCAATGGCGAGAGTTGGAGGAGGCCTATGCCACTAGGCACACCGAACTACGGGACATAATTTAGAAAACTAATATTTAATACAAAATTTTCCATGTATTTTGCCATGTTCGGAAATAAAAGGCTATTTTATTTATTTTTATTTTGTCTTGTTCGTATAAGTATTATATAACCTTAAACAAGAATGTAACATTTCATCAGCCTTATTTAACCTGTAGCAATATATAAAATAGCTGAGATCTATGTAACTTCACTGAGCCGGATTTGCATGTTGTCTGAAGTGAGTACGGGTGCTCTATTCATTCAATTTGAGAGGCGGACCCAGTTCGCACTCGTGTAGCCTGAGGATAATTCATGGAGAGGAACAAAAGGTGCGATGTAGGATGATTTACGGAGATTTTACATCGCGATAGTATTAATTCCTTTCCTACTCGTAGCAATTGTTCCACTAACAGTGACTTTTAAAATTTTGAGCGAAGAGGTTTAAAGAGGCAACATGATTTTAACAAAACCGTTGAAGATCCAGCATCAGTTGTATGGTAGAAGTAAAACAGTATTTTTAAATACAGAAACTTGACTAGAATCTCTATTTCCCGCGCAATTTCGGCGACCTCTCTGCCGCGAAACAAATACCTATTTATAGCAAAATCAATTAATATGACTGAGTAGAACGCCCAAATTTGGCGGGTAAGAGATAGATGTTATATATTATATGTTTCGTATAACACTTACGACTGACATTTCACGACGCAGTTTCGATGCCACTGTGATAGGATGTGCTAGGAGCACTCCTCATATCCCGGACAAAGAAGCATTTCCGTGGGATAAGTGAATAACACAGACGTGTTATTCACTTGGGGTTAGGTTTTTCACACGTAACATAATGTTATGATATTTTCGTTATTTCTCTAAACCCTAAAAGGTTTGGTCGTGTCAGTCACGAAGTAAAAAAATAACGAGTAGGTACCCTCTGGGAGGACTATATGAGCGGGCTGATTGTAATACCAACCAACATTAATGCGACTGTCATCAACAATAATTGTTTGGTAGGAAAGTGAAACTAAACTTCAAGAAACCTAAAATGAACATTAATCAATTAGTAGCAACATTTCCGTTGCCAAAGAGAACAGAAAATGACTCACAGTTCAAAAGTTTGAAACAGACTATGATTAGTTCGCCAGTAATTACAACGCTAACAATCTCCCCCTCTATTCAAGTAAATAGCGCAATTATTTTAATAGGAGACACGTTTATGTGACACAAAGAAATAATAATAGTTTACGGGTTTTTGTAAAGGGAAGGAAAGTAAGCTGCATTATAAGCACAGCATAACTACGTATAATAAAAAATTAAGTGGCACACGGGGACTGCGCCGGGAAAGCTATTGCATAGCATTTTATCAACTTATGCAATTATAATATTTATGCAATATTTTTTTTTGCATAATAAAAATTATGCAAAAAGAAATTAAAAAAAACAAACAAGAAAAGCGCTAGTGAGATTACGATACTTCGCGAGTGAGATTCGAACCTGCGACATCATACACCATACGGTAAAGAAAGCGGTTGCTCGCCCACTGCGCCAAACAGAACTACTTGTGATACTCTAAAATGTTGAACGCTTACTGAACGACGGTGTTAGGTTTATTTTCGTTACGGAATTTCTTGATTCGGTCGCCGCGCTCAAACTGTTTGTCCTAGTTCAAAGCCCGCGATAAAAGCTATGCAATAGCTTAATAATGGTATAGTTGTGACTAAAAAAATATTTACACCTTTGTAATTCGTATAGTTGGATATTAAACGGTCATCATCAGCTCAATATATACATCTACGGCTGGATATAGGTTCCTTGAAAGGATTCTTACAGAAAATGATCTTGTGCCAACTGTATCCAATGATAAACGATAATAATAGTCAATATTATTAAACAGTAACATTGTAACGAATAATAATCGATAAATACCCCATGGCAATCCATTTGATAACATCTGGCTGGTCATAAAAATACCAATATGTATTATGTAGTATCTATAAATGTGAAAGTGTATTTGTCTCTTGGTTTGTCCTTCAATCACGCTTTGAAGGACCAACCGAAACGATTTGATTTTCCCCAGTCAGTCAGTCAGTTTCCCGCTAGAGTACGTCAGGTCCACGTGAGCTTTTAGCAACCTTACTCTAAGCATGCGAATTCGCGGTAAAAAGCCAGTAGGTATTATCTAATTTGCTGGATACATATTTTTTTAGATAACTCATAAAGTTAAATAGGAGGGCGAAGAGGTTTGCTTAAGAGCTTAGCTTAACTTATCGTTATCATGTGAACTATATTGTGTAAACAATAGAATGTAGTGATGGGCTACAAATCGACGCATGGCGCGATGTTTAAAGGTAATTTAAATTCTTCGTTGCCTTTTCTTCAAATTGAAATAATAACTTTCATTAGCTCTTTTGATTAGTCTTTCTGTTCTTCATCTGTAATGAATCTACTATCGATTTCAAAACTTTGTTTTAACTTCCATTATTGAGTTTCCAGAGGTCTGCTTAATTGAGGGGTATATTTTACAATCAACTTACAAACAACTTAACTTGAACTTCGTTAAATTTACCTACGCTATTAGCAAAAGCATAAAATAAACAAGTAGGTACAACTTGAAATTATACCTACCTAAATCAAAAATGTTTAATTCTACGACAAATCATCCGTACTAATATTACAAATGCAAAAGTGTATTTGTTGGTTTGATGGTTTGCTCTTCAATCACGCTGCAACAGAGCTACGGATCGACGTGATTTTTTACATGGGTATAGTTGAAGACCTGGAGAGTGACATAGGCTACTTTTTATCCTGGAAAATCATCGAGTTCCCGAGGGACTTTAAAAACTAAATCCACGCGGACGAAATCGCGGGCATCAGCTAGTATCTAATAAGCGCATAGCCATCACACTTTTTGAAAAACTTAGATGTGCTCATTCATTTTTTAATGTATCTATTGTCTTTATCTACATTTGCAGGAAATTCAAAGAATAAACTGATGCTTAAGCAATTAAATATCACATGCTTCAACGGTGAAGGAAAACATTGTGAAGAAACCTGCATGTCTGAGAGCTCTCCATGTTCTCAAAGGTGTGTTCAATCTGCCAATTTGCATTGGGTAAGCACGGTAGACTATGACCTATAAACCTTCTCTGAGAGGCAGATCTACGCTCAGTCGTTGATGGGTTGCTGATGATGATGATGATGATGATGATGATGGTGTTCTTGCTGCATCAATGCATTTAAATCCATAGCGAGAGAGTACTAGACAATCAGGGTACCAATTGTCTAAAAGTTATTCCATTGATCGTAATCGTATTCGATTGCATTAGCGTCAAAGTATTGATAAATTCAGTACAACCAAATTTAACATGGAGCGTTACGGAGCGTATCGTACATACCTGAACGTATATAAGAATGCATACACGAAATTCTGTTATGGTTTATTTTACTTTGACGCTAATGTCATCGAATACGATTACGATCAATGGAATAACTTTAGACAATCGCACCTCAGAGGTGATTGCGATTGTCATACTGCACTGTAGCAATTACTTTTACACAATCCCACAGCCGGAGAGACGTATGGAGATGTCCGTCGTCGATTCCCCTGGTTCCGCAATCTTTTACTACCTATCATTACTAAAAGTGTGTTTGTTTGTTGGTTTGTCCTTAAATCACACCGCAACAGGGCTTCGCATTGACATGATTTTTTGCATGGGAATAGTTGAGGGATTGAATGATATAGGCTACTTTTAATCCCGGAAAACGAAAGAGTTCTCGCGGGATTTTAAAAACTAAATCCACGCGGAATATTTAGTATACAATCGTCTCGTATTGTGCACAATCGTTTTGTAATAGGTATATGTAACAATAATATAGTATACCTCCAATCGGGTAGTATACTATTTATATTTTATTCGGTAAATTGATTCAGTATAAAAGGCCAAAGGCGTTGGCAATTTCAAGTAAAAATTTTTGTTTACAGATGTTCGTATAAAATTCTGCCCCTTATTTTGAATGAAATGAAATTACGACAATGATACGCCACCAGCGGCAACTTCACCAAGTGTTGGCACCGAGTAAACTTTACGTCTGAATTATTCAAGGCGTGAAGTCACTCGGACGTTTTTGGTGCGAAATTATGTTAATAACTTCGTTCTATCCCCATTTGTCTTCCTGTGGTTTCATAAATAATGTGCTATGAACGGCGACAGACGCTTTCTTCGGAGTGACACTAAAGCTTTAATTAAGATTCTTTTACATTAACTTTACCTGCTAAGATAAGGTAGATACCTACTTGCCTAACAACTTTTCTTGGAGTGAAGTTTATTTTCGTTAGAGAGAGATTTTTTAGTTAGACGAAAAAATGAGTAAGAATTTTTGTTGCTAGGTGTAAGAATTTTTCGTCACGACCCTTGTTGCCATCGTTTATTGTACACGTTCTATCAAAGCTTTGGTGGTGCAGCGGTTAAAAGAAGTGTAACTATCAGTTCGGGGGTTCGAATCCTGACTTCAGATCATGTCTGCTATTTTTTATTTTTATTTTTGTAACGAAGTTATTTAGAAGAGAAATTCCGAGCAAAATATTTGCTGCAAAATTTACTAACGCCATCTATTGTGGGCAGTGTGAACTTGCTTTAATGTTTTTTACGAGATGGTTTTAACATGTGACGAGAGATGGAGTTGATCTTGAACTTCGTTCCAGCCGAGTGTTACACGACACACAATTTTTTTTTTTTTATTCGATGACAAGATACATTAGCTCTTGACTGAGATCTCGCTTGATGATTGGTGACGGTGCAGTCTAAGATGGTAGCGGGCTAATTTGGAAAAGTTATGGCAATATAAATGAATCCCTTATCCCTAGTAAACACGCCACGCGCCACGCCATCGTATCGGAACGCTAAATTGCTTGGCGTACCTTTCTGAAGGTAGGGTGGTAACTAGCTAGACCAAAGCCCCTGACCTGACCAGAGAGAATCCAGAAATTATAGATTCTGGAATAGCCCCTGCCGGGAATATAAGTATCGCCACAAGAATACGATTAGTGCTTATTGTGTAGAATATACTTATACTAAATCTATGATTAGAATTTTCGAATTGCCGATTACTCCAAAGGGCTAACCTTTGGAGTAATCGGCAATTTGCTAAATTGAATAAGCTAGCAAATATATTTTTTGAATAGGTACATAATTATTGTTCACGACTCTTACTCGACATCATATAAATGCTTTAAGGTACTTATAGCATAGATTCTGAGGCATTTAAAAAATAATAAAAATTGGCCAAGTGCGAGTTGGCCCCGCACACAAAGGGTCCCGTATTAAGATCGAGCAAAAACAAAAGTTTATTGTATGGAGACCCTCTTCAATTTTTAGGTTATGTTTTTTATTAGGAAAGTGTTGTTAACGCCAATAGAAATACACATTCTAACCTTAAAACCCTAAAACGATTCATATTAATCCTAAATCACGATCTAGAACAGCCGATATGCAAACGAGCAGTAACTAGAATAACCTTATCGAGTAACTGAGATTTTACATAAATAGATCTCATGGTCCAAGATCCCAGTGCCGCCAGACCTAAGTTATTTTCTCAGCAATTATTTGTGTACGATAAAGTACTGTTCGAATGTCCTTTCAGTATATGCGTACCAGCTAGATTGTGCCGACGGCCAATTTCCAGATACCAGGTGCTTAAGGTAGGTAAAAACTAGAATAACTTATCTTAAATTCTCAAGGCTGATTTTCATATATGTTTTAAAGAATATTGTAAAAATTAATAAATTAAAACTGCCAGACGCTTACCGCCGGCGGTTACTTTAGCCAGACGCTTTGAAGCTCCCAAAAAAATATATAATTTAAGTTAACTTATATTCTCAGTTCTGATTTTATAAAAATCAGAACTGAGAATATAAGTTATGAGTAATATTATAAATGCGAAAGTGTGTTTGTTGGTTTGTCCTTCAATCACTCTGCAACAGAGCTATGGATCGACGTGATTTTTTGCCTGGGTATAGCTTAGGATCTAGAGAGAGAGAACTATTGCAATATCTTCTGCAAGCTATACCCAGGCAAAAAATCACGTCGATCCGTAGCTCTGTTGCAGAGTGATTGAAGGACAAACCAACAAACACACTTTCGCATTTATAATATTATAGTATGATGATATTATCTCTCACACACTTAAACAAGTGAATCATGTTCTAGCGCTCATACATATGGGGACGCATAATGTGTGTCTGGGGGGATGTTTGACCCTTCCAATAGGTCTGGCAGCTTACAGATAATATCGCAATAGTTCCCTGAGTATCATGTATAAAAATCAGAACTGAGAATATAAGTTAACTTAAATTATATATTTTTTTGGGAGCTTCAAAGCGTCTGGCTAAAGTAACCGCCGGCGGTAAGCGTCTGGCAGTATTAATTTATTAATTTTTACAATATTCTTTAAAACATATATGAAAATCAGCCCTGAGAATTTAAGATAAGTTATTCTAGTTTTTACCTACCTTTAGCACCTGGTATCTGAAAATTGGCCGTCGGCACAATCTAGCTGGTACGCATATACTGAAAGGACATTCGAACAGTACTCTATCGTACACAAATAATTGCTGAGAAAATAACTTAGGTCTGGCGGCACTGGGATCTTGCTCTATCAGTCACTGACGTCAAAGAGGCTAAAAGTAGTTTCCTTTCCTACCTTTTGAGAGTCGTAAAAATAAAATATAAAGCATTTTCATTCGAAACTTGAACGTTACAAACTGATTTAATTAAACTTTGCGAAATTCATTCTCGCAAAACGAGACGTCTTCGTCGCCTTTGGAACTCCTCCTTAATAAAATTATGATAAAAACTTAATTTCCATTAATTTGAGAGAAATGCGAATTTCAACGAGACATTTCCGACTGAATGTACCTACCTAAATTGATGATGAAACCAATTCATGTAAAATTGTTTATGTTATAAGTACCACATCAATCACGTAACTTTGAAAAGTTCCTACAATTAAGAATGTTCACTAATTTAGCATGTTATCTTTCTTTATGGAGAATACAGGAAATCTTCTATATATATAAAAGAAAGTGGTGTTAGTTACACTATTTATAACTCAAGAACGGATGAACCGATTTGGCTCAAAATTGGTGGAGAGGTAGCTTAGAACCAGGAGACGGACATAGGATACTTTTTATCCCGTTCGACCGCGTTTCCGTCAAGTCAATATAAAACCTTTTATAACAAAAATGCATCTGACACGGAATAAAAAAACGAAAATGACAGTGGAAGAACAAAACGTAAATGACAGCTAAACGTAATTTTTTATTTGGTTAATTATGGTAAAAAATTATGGTAAAAACAATTATAAAAATTATAGTTTAACGTAATTGATAATATCATCAGTAATATGTTTTCTCTTTGAATCATCATTAACAATGCCGCGAGCAAGACGATCAAATGTTTCCTGCTACAAAGCTACGGATTGACGATTTATTGGATAAGTATTGTTGAGAACCTGGAGGGTGACAAAGATTTCCCGCGGGATGTTATGAACTAAATCCACGCAGACGAAGTCGCGGGCATCAGCTAGTTTAAAATAAAGCATACTCGTGAAAGTATACACGTAACGAAAGAAGATACGTCAAGTTATAGAATTTTAAAGTGAGCGCGCGACGACCCGCGTTCAATGCGCGTGACTATTATATTATAATGGAAAATATTAAAATTATAAAGTCGCAGTAAATAAAATCTAAAACAGCCATTTGTTGTAGTAAAATATGAAAAACAATTGTACTTAATTGTACCAAAATAAATGTTTGCTTAACAGAGAACGATGGGAGTTTATGTATTTGCAGTCAACTTTGCAATTTTTTTTTATCGAGAAAGGTTTGCGTCATCGTTTTTAGGAAACAGCCATCAGGCCAGAAATACGATCAATTATAACTACTTTGTTTTGCATAATATTATGACTCATAGATTTTAAATAAGACAATCTTCATTCGGCTTGTGAATTGGCTCCACGAATGAAGATCGTGATTGAACACCTCGCCTTAACAACTTATACACTAAAACCTTCCTCATGAATCACCCTCTATCTATTGGAGAAAACCGCATGAAAATCCGTTCGGTAGTTTTTGAGTTTATCGCGAACAGACAGACAGTCAGACAGACAGACGCAGCGGGGGACTTTGTTTTGTAATAATATGTAGTGATGTTATGTTATGTAATATAATATGTACTATCATCTTCTGCCCGTGACTTCGTCCACGTGAAATAGTTTATTGGTCTTAGCGTGATGATATATTATAGCCTATAGTAACTTTTGAGGACGTTTTCGTACGTTACATGCTCAATCTTGGTATATCAATGCGCTAGTCTAATCTTGACGAAAGTTAACATTGAGATAGCTTGCATAGATAATAATTTACTTGCAGGAATGAGATACTTTTTATCCCGAGGAATCAAAGAGATCTTTCAAAAAAAATCCATGCAGATGAAGTCTGTCATTTGCTGATAATTTTTATCGAGAAATTTTTTATTACTTTATGAAATCCCCATAACAATTTAAAATCCATTTTAATTGTTCTGTCAGAAAAAGGAAAATGGATTCAGTAGCAGACAATTGAAATGTCACCTAAGGCCCTTCCTGGCGTCAAGGCTCTAACAATACACTTTTATCCCGGTGTTTGAACAGCCATACTGTCTGGAACGCTTATAAAATCACAAAAACTATACTTTTAGGTTATATTATGCGTTAATTTTTGTACCTTTTGTATAATTTTTTACTTAGATTACTTTTATTATAGACACCGTCCTAAAGTAGTAACCACCCTAAAAGGAAATTCTTCTGAAAGTTATAATAACAACGAGAATTTTACAAATATTCTTATTTCATAGTATCGGAATAAATTTAAAGCGTTTCGCTAGTTTAGCGACACATTTTACTTTTAGTATAGTTTAGAACAAAATTCATAATATTAATATAGTGATTTTCATGCAATATTGGCCGAATATTCGCCGCATATTCCGAATATTTCCCTATTACTTTGAATGTTTCAAATCTCACTTCACAATCACCGTTTCAAACAGAAATAGCATGGCTCCTATTTCAAAGAAAGAATAGCTAGCGCATATCATTGAGATATAAATTGAACATAAATCTCCCCACATTCCCTTTGTTTTGTTATTCGAAACGTTGATTCTCACAGAGCTTAGCTGTGAATTTAGTTATAGTTTTAGAAATAGTGTCACAAAAAATTAAGCTCTAACTAATATTCTTTAATGTTTTATGTTTTCATCGAAGCAATGGCTGGGTCATGCGTCATGCTCGTGAACGGGTGCCACCAGCGGCAATGGGGCTACTTTCTGTCTGCCCGTCTTGACATGTGTTGAATTATAATTAGAAATAATTACGTATGCTTTTGTGGACCTTTCCCTCATCGTGGAAACTCTGCATACATAGAATATCTGTTAAGTATATTGTAAAAGTATTTTGAAAAGAGCAACTGCCGAGTTTCTTGCTGGTTCTTCTCGGCAGGAACGGCATTCCGAACCAGTGGTAGACTCATTGACGATTCAAAAGTACTTGTAAAAGTTTATTTGAATAAAAAACATTTCTATTCTATTCTATTCTATTCTATTCATCGTTCGAACAGACTTTAACAAAATCATAACTACTCCTACCTATTATAGGGAAGTTATAGTTGCGTATTCCACGTGAATTGAACGCCGTCGATGTAAAAATCTCTTACAATAGTAGACTAATATATACCTACGAGTCGACCCGCTAGCATAATATATACCTACGAGTCGACCCGACAGCTCGGGTGGGTTCTACTTACTGCAAAAATAATTCCTTTAGTACCTGGGTGACCGAGCTTAGCTCGGTTTTCTTTTTTTTGGTAAAATCGTGTTTTTTGGAAATTATATATTTAGAAAAAAAAATAATAATAAAATTTATAAGGGAAAAAATAATCGTCTGGACTCGAACCAGGGTCTTCTGGTTTCGGGACCGCCGATTTCTTAACTGAGCTACTGAGACTTTTTTACCTTCGTATACTAATCGTAATGATTTTGTAGGGGGTTTTTCATTGCCTGAAAACATGGATAAAACGACGTTTTCTAAAAATGAAACCTTGCTAGATCGATTTTTCGCCCCCGAAACCGCCTGCATACTAAACTTCATGAAAATCATCGGAGCTGTTTCCTAGATTCAGATTATATATACATACATATACAAGAATTGCTCGTTTAAAGGTATTATATAATATTTAAATAGATTAGATAGTTATTTATGACGTATTTATGGCGTAGTTTTAAGGTAAAATACTTAGATCACTCAATATGCGCTGTGAAGGATATTTTACATGTTTAAAAGCAGTGTCCATTTTATGAGCAAATGTGTTGAAAATATACTTAAAATACCCAGAACCGATATAAGACGATGCTTGACGGCGCGTTTTCAAATGTGCTCGTATATAATAAAAGTGGAAATAAAATATAAAAGAGGGCATTTCTCAGAGTTGTTCCTGACATAGAGTACCTAATGCGTCATGTGTCATTGTGTGATACATTGTGATCTTTAAAAGTAGTGACGTAGTCGTAATTCCTAGTTCGATGACTTGCTCTAAAATAGCAAAATTGTTTCCATACGTCTTTGGTTTTTGACGTAAGATTTTGAGATTTTTCGACCTAACTAAAGTTCGGCCGTTCAGAGAATGCGTTCCTGACACCTATCAGTTAGTCACTTATTTGACACTCAGTTTGGCACAAAATTATAACATTAATTGATTATTGATATAATAATGTTGTTTTAATGCTCATCAATTGTTAAAACGGTAAACAACCAGCAATAATATTTTTATCGTAACTGCAACGCCATTACAAAGTTACGTCGTCAGTTCAATCGCGACGTGTCAGGAACGCATTCTCTGAACGGCCGTAGTATAGTCCGTGTGTTAACTAGTGTCGTTTTAATCGTATTAAAATATCCCTTGACCTGGGAAACTAATATGTATAACCAAAATCATAAAGAGGACCTATCATATCGAACCTACATAATATACGAACGGTCGCGGTGTTAGTTTTGACCACAGATTAATGATTATATGTACCAGATAGTTTTGACGTGTCATAAGAGCCACAGATTGGCCCACATTAAATAACTGCTTTTTAACTTTCAATTTTGATTTATTTTCTTGCCTAGTGTCATAAAGGAGGACATTTGCCAGAGGTGTCACTGACAAAGAGTAATGAGTTCGACTTTGGTTCTTTGGTAAAAAAAGTGTTCTCACGCGTCTTTTGTTTTTTACGTAATGATTTATAAACCGAGGAGTGCTGGGAAGATTTGTGTTCATAATATCTTCTACACTGAGATTTTATATAACAATAACATTATAAAACAAATCGAATTAAATACGTACGTAAGGTATAAGATAATTTAATATAAAAAATTCTTGGATAGAAGCAGGCAGGTCCCGACACCGGAGCATTCTCAGGACATGTCGACTTTACAATGCTGTATTGTCTAGACTAGACAGGCCTCGCCTCAGGAGATGTCGACTTTACAATGCTGTATAGTCTAGTGGCTAAACGTGCGTCGAGAGTAGTGTAAAAGTCTTGTGTGGTGGTGCATGTGAGTGGTGGTGGCATTGCTTGCTTGGGAACTTGGCTTTCTTTTCTTGGCTTTGTTTGACCATACAGATTTTTTTCTGTTGGCGGATTATAGTAAAATAAATCTAACTTTTTCTTGCTAAAAAATTCTTTTTCAAAACCGACTTCAAAGCCCGCACCACTACAAAGTACCTATATATTGTATCTTTTTTAAAAACCGCTCAACCGATTTCAATAAAATTTATATATGACCACCTGGGAAGTATACCCTTTCAAACAAAAAAGAATTTTCAAAATCGGTTCAGGCGTCTTCGAGTAATCGATGAAAATACATTTAAAAAAAAGATTCCGACGAATTGATAACCTTTTTTGAAGTCGGTTAAAAATACACTGTTCGTCTGGTGTGTGTATTGTTCCTTCATCCATCTTCAAAGATCTTTGCAGATATTTAGACCTTTGTAGTACGATATTTTGTAAAAGTTATTTTGTACGGATTATAAACGGTACAGGAGATAGCTTGCATCCTGGATACGAACGCTTTCCAGGTCCAGGTTTAAATAAAACTGTATTTTACGGATAGGCAGAACTTAAAAAACAACGGACTTTCATGCCTACCTACCATGCCTTTCAATTCTTTCATTACTGGAATTTAAATTTTATCGAGAAAGCTGTTTTAAAAATTTTATGTATATATTTATTTTTATGTATGTATATGTATTACGTATATATTTTTATGTGTATTTCATATTATTGTTTCCACAGGCTTACAACCCAATTATCCAGTTCATCAATTCCTTTGTTAATAATTCACGACGCTTCTACTTTGTACCTATTTCAGTAGATACGAGTGAAATAATAGATTATACGAAATTGATAAATGCCATCAATCTCACCTGGAAAATGCTCTTCCAATGGAAATTATTAAGAGTAGGTTTCATTGTAACATCTAAATCGTATGTCTTCCTACTTGTAGGTAAACTCCACCTTTATGTGACTTAGGGTTTGGTTTGTAAATAAACTAAAACCCTACTAGTTGGACTTCGTCGTATCGACCTAACTCTCACCGAGATAGTCATGCCGTGCAGTTCATTCAAGGGAAGAAAATATTTATGATTTCCTCTATAGTACGTAATCATTAAAAGAGTACACAAATATTGTGATATCACAATGAGATTTGCTTCAAAAAACTTTCAGCTTCGAGAATTAAAGTTCAATCACTACTTACAATAAGATTTACCGTAAAGGTATAGGTTACTATGCAATAAATTCTGTGTTTGAGGCGCTCGCTGGGTCGTGAATCGTAACTCGTAAACTGCGGGTGTCGCTTTTGTCCCCGTGATAATAATTTTCCTCGCTCTAGCTTTAGTCTTCATGAACGGAACGTGAAATAGGTCGCGCAAAATTGATACGCTGTCAAATCTCTCCTGCAGAGTGTTTTGCAATTATAAAAAAAAAAAAGCCGGCCAAGTGCGAGTTGGACTCGCGCACCGAGGGTTCCATACTCCAAAAGTAAAAGTAAAACGATAATATTATATTATTTTGCATAATTATCGTTAACTTTGTTTGTAGAGGTTTATTGTTAATATAAAAAAAACTATGCTAGTTAGAGCGTTGGTTTTATTTTTCCTGTAAAATATACATAAATTTCTATTGAACATAATTATTTCAGATTTTTCGATTGGTAAACTTCGGAGATAAGGGGGGGGGAACGGTATTTTTTTCGACATTTTGGCCGATTACTCAAAAGCTATTATATATAGAAATAAATAAAAACTGTTTTAGAATGCACAAGTAAAGGCCTTTCATATGATACCCCACTCTGTATAATTATCTTACTTTGAAATTTCAAACCCCTGATTTTCCCCCTTTTTTAATTAAACTAAAATAATTTTCGCGTTGATTTTATTTTTCATGTAAAATATACATTAACCTCTATTGACCATAATTATTTCAGATTTTTCGATTGGTAAACTTCGGAGATAAGGGGGGGGGGGGGGGGGGGGAACGGTATTTTTTTCGACATTTTGGCCGATTAATCAAAAACTATTATATCTAGAAATAAATAAAAAACTGTTTTAGAATGCACAAATAAAGGCCTTTCATATGATACCCCACTCGGTATATTTATCTTACTTTGAAATTTCAAACCCCCGATTTTCCCCCTTTTTTAATCAAACTAAAATAATTTTCGCGTTGCTTTTATTTTTCCTGTAAAATATACATAAACTTCTATTGACCATAATTATTTCAGATTTTTCGATTGGTAAACTTCGGAGATAAGGGGGGGGAACGGTATTTTTTTCAACATTTTGGCCGATTATTCAAAAACTATTATATGTAGAAATAAATAAAAAACTGTTTTAGAATGCACAAATAAAGGCCTTTCATATGATACCCCATTCGATATAGTTATTTTACTTTGAAATTTCAAACCCCCGATTTTCCCCCTTTTTTTAATAAAACTAAAAATAATTTTCGACTTTTCTTTATTTCAATGCTTTAGGGCCACTATTATACACAAATATGCCAAATTTCATGTCGATAGCTCTAATAGTTACTGAATTAATCGACTGTGACAGATGGACGGACAGACGGACGGAGAAAGTCTCACCATAAGGGTTCCATTTTTACCATTTTGGTATGGAACCCTAAAAAATAACTAGCGTCATTTGCACGTAAGACGGCTGAGTTTCGTTATGTTTAGCATTTTTGGGAGGTAAAATTTTTAACCGTAACCTTTTAATTAATATGAGTGATACATAGGTGATATTGGATGTGAATTAATTAATTAACCATAATATCACATAGGATCACATAAGATCACTCAGATTAATTGAATAATTAGTATTGCAATTTAGGCAATTGAAGTGAGGTTACGGTTAAAATAAAATTTTACCTCCGAAAAATGCTAAACCTAACAAAACTCTAACCGTCTTATAAAACAAATAAATTATAATTCGTTGATTTAACGTGATAGGCAGAGAAATAAACAGAGAAACTTGAGTAGTAAAAATGGAAATTTAAGTAAAAGTTTATTAATTATTCAAATTTTAGTCTTAGGAACAAGAAGAAAATCAGTTGAGGTGATGATTAAGCTAAATCCAACATTTCTGAAATTACAACTCGGTAGCGGTAATTCATGCATCTCTGTTTAGAAACTCCTAATGAATTCAAAGTTTAAATTGCGGCTTTAAGCCTGAAATTCTTATAAGCATTAAAAAGTTTATGGAAGTGCTAGCTAATTAGATAGGTAGGTACTAGGTTGGTCTTACGAGGTGACTAATTTTGCTCGCGGCTTTGTTCACGTGAAGTTAAGATTTGCCACTCTTGACTTTTTTGACACCTTCTGTCTATAATATTATTTTAATTATCGAAAGATTTCAAAAGTTTTTGTATACACTCGTATATAAAAAAAAATATAATATTATTTTTGTGAAACATGGCAGTTTAATATCATCACCATGAAACGTCTTCATTTGAGCTCGTTTTACAAAAATTCAACACCAGGGACATTATTTTAGCTAAGCTTACACTAAGTGCAGACGGTAGAAGCCTCGTAGTTTTTGGATGACGCTTTTAGGTAACTTAAGTTTTGAACATGCCTCAATCTCATCCCTCAACTGCGAAACCTTTATTAGGCTGCTGCTTTCATTTCTCAGATATTTTAGTCTGTAGTGGTATTACGTATTTTCATCTCTGGTCATAACTTTTTAACTCAAAAGTTGTTATGTACAAACGCCCTTCTCATTCTGAGACCCACTCCCATTTTAGTTGTTTCCAGACGTGGACCGGCGATGGATGAGATGATGATGACATTGTCAGCACATCAAGCAGCGTTCAATCTAACAACAGCAAAACAATAACGACACTGCCTGTTCTAAAGGTACGTTTCCACTGAAATACTTGGCAACTTCTGTGTTTCAAACCAAACGGTTGAAACGGTTTTGAAGCTCCAAATTCAGCTCTTTAAAAAAATCAAATACTTTTATTTCCATTATGTCTACACTGAAATAAAACAAATCGCCAACAATTTGAGAAACATTTGCAAGCATAAATATTGGATACGACCAAGCCTCAAAGGAAGAAATTAAAGTACGTGGAGATTGAAATCGACCACGTCACGCGCCCAGACATGACATATTTCTGTCTCCATTGGTTTCCAACTACGGAACCAAACGGTTTCCGCCAAAAACGGAAACACGATTCCCGACATTTGTTGAAAATTTTTGTTGATAACACAAGGTACATAATTTCAGAAACTTTTGTCACCAACACGTGTTGACACCACAAAAGTTGGCAATTTTTCTTTTATGGAGACTCAGCCAACGCAGACATTCGATTAAGTATATATCTATCCCTTTCATTCCATTGCAACGATTTTGCGACACAGAAGTGCTTACAACACAGTGAACAGCCTTAACAAATAGAAGGATCTATGAAAATGTTGTGACGTATAAAAAGCTCTCAAAATATGATATAGCTAAACACTGCACTCTCCTTCCGGTGCAGTCGGACAAAAATCGAACTGATGATACAGTAAAGTACAAACAAACAGCTACCAACCCACATCACATCGTACTTTATCACGTTACTGTCAAACTGTCCAACTCGGAACACAGGTATGTTTTACCAAGTTTTACAATGCAGCCGTAAGAAGCTCAATTGCATTATATATAGAGTTGTATTTCGAATATCCGTAGTTGTATGCATAGAAAGCTTCGGATTTCATGACATCAACGTGCTTGACTGACAGTTCGCGAACTGGATGAAGCTCTCTATTTATTGAAGTTTTGCATCGAATAGGAATCCATCACTTTATTATGAAAACTCACCCTGGAGCACACCTGGGAACACCTATACAAACGAAGTTTGATTCATATTTTAATATTAAGTAATAAAAGACTATAAAAAATATTTCATAAAACGCTCACGAAACCAGACTTTTATATCAATCTTTGAGCTTTCTCTTGAGCGTATTTACAAAATTTCACGGGAGCGAGTCCTAAGGCTTAACAATTGAAAAGAACCACTTGAGGAAGGTCGATAACAATTCTTTTGTGCGACATCGTACCTTTGTGGTATATAACATGACATGTTTCGCCCTCTTAAGCTGCTACCTATTTATATCTTCTTATTCTTCTTTGTCAACCAATAGACGTCCACTGCTGGACAATACTGGACACAGACTGCTCCTCGCCACGATCTTTTGGCACCTGTATCTAGCGGCTCCTTAACATTACCATCCCTAATACACTTTAATATTAAAAACCGGCCAAGTGCGTGTCGGGCCACGCGCAGTGTACGGTTCCGTAGTTGAAAGTCTCAAATATTATTGCTGACAGACGGACGGACATGGCGAAACTATAAGGGTTCCTTTTTTACTACGGAACAGATGTTCTTACAAAAATATTAACACTCAATAATTAATATTAAAATTCATAATTTTATTACACATTTTAAGGCTTGAAAAGTATGTTTATTTGCACACTTCATAAAATTAGGAAAACTAAACTAAAGTCCACGAGTTACATAGTACAATCTGCATGCTGATAGTAAATACAAACGTTGCAAAATAATCTGTATAACTGTAACTTTAGGTTCATTTTTGTTTGAAGCTATCTTATTTTCGAACGAAGTCCAACAGTTTCTCAACGCTTCGTTAAAGTAGAGGCGAGGGATTACACGGCCGAGACACTGATTTAGATTGCTCAATGAATACGTGCATCCCACACTACACAGGTATAATTAAACTGTTACTTTCAAAGTTCCCTTTGGGTCGATGGAACTTTTCGTAATTTCGTATACGGAACTTTGTTGCAGTATAGGACAAAAAATACAGAAAAGAACGTTTCTGATTTGTAGAAACTTGATGATTTGGTAGCTTTTACTGTAAAAAAAGTAAGTTATAATTAATGGAAACTACTTGGATCTGCATTTTTGACATTTATTTCTGGGGGTGATCAGATATCGTTATAGGCTACTTTCGAACTGATCTCCTTGGAATAGGGGTGATAAGAATTTGTTCTGCCCTCCACTTAACCTAATCTAATGCAATATTTATTATTTGAGAATTGAGAAGTATTAAAGCTTTTTATATTACAGCGTACACAATGTATCCATTTAGGGAAGCAAAAAGCGTGTTTATTTGGAGTAAGTAATTGTTAATAGATAGGTACTTCCTGTACCTACCTAGGTAGGTACTACAAAAAAGTATTTTGGTGAGCGCGTAAATTGTAGCGAAAATGTACAATATAGATTATAGAGCCTTTGTAAATCAATTGCTTAACATCTGCCTTCCGATAAAGTTTTGCGAGTTGATTACGCCAGACAGGTCACGCGAGGTGTTCGTGTTTGTATTGCGAAGTCGTATTAAACTGGTAATTTTCATGTAATTTTCTTACGCCCACTTTTAAAGCAGCAGAACATTAACATGTGGATTGCATTATTGATAAGTTTTAAAATTTCAGAATGTACATGTAAAATTATGTAAATTTAATTCATAAATTAGATATTCATTTTTGACAAAAAACCGCAACGTTTTTGAGGTTACGGTTTGCCTGAATTCAATTATGTATACCATTTTATACGACGTTCTTTTCTAGGTTATTATTGCCTGGTTAAGTTTATTTCTATTACTATATAAGATACATTATATAAATTGATTCACTGCATCATAATTAGGAGTTTATTTGTGAAACATTAGGAAAAATTGTAGTAATTGTAGACCTTCGTTTGTATGGGAGTTTCTAGGGCGACTTTTTTAATAGCAGTTGTGACTACTATAAATATGATATGTTATACCTACTGATATATTAAAGGATATAAAAAAATATTATTATGGAGTAAGTACATGAATACCCCTCAACTATCACAATATGTATGGACACGTTGAGACCAGCTATGCTTATGATAAAATATAATTATGTATAGTAATATAGCATAGTCTGAACTGGGGTCCAATACGATAAATGATATTTCAGCTCCATTATTTCCAGGCCATAATTTTGTGACACCATTGGGTATAGTAACATAATCGTGAAACTCGCGTAATAAGCATTAGCTCTGGTTGGAAATCAATCATTCGGATTGACCGGCCTCTGCTAAAGCGCATACCGGGACTTTTACTCAATTACGGGCACAAAGGCTGCGTTATTGCTGGTACACTAAAGCGACCACAATTCTGATACGTTACGAATTTCGCTGTTTCGAATCATAATTAACATGATTGGAACAAGAACTGTAGTATTCTCTACAATCTACTTACTTGTGTCGAATGCTGATGGATGAACGAATTTTCGATATTACTTAAGTGAAGTTCGATTTAATCTTACCAGTAAGTACCTATCTTAAAGGAATCAAAATAAATTTTATTTGTATACCTTATCAAGAGATTTTTCTCTTCAAAACAAATCGATCATGTCCCTTCTTGGAAATTAGATGAAGAAGATCACTCAATTTAAAATTCTATTAGGCTTGTTTAGACAAAATAATTTTAGAGAGAATAATTTCGTAAAATAACAATAACTATAGTACCTAAGCAGTAGTAGTTATAAATATTATATTCATTTCAACCACCTGTCGCGGTACAGAATCAAGACTTATTAAGCTCATGTGGGATTAAGTGATTCATAAGCATGGGTTGCCCGTAAAAAAAGCCACCTTTGCAGCATGCACCCTACCACTATTTTCTTCTCTCTCTGTCTATAATGTAATGTTTATTTTTTTATGTATCTGAATAAATTTTTAGATACACACCACCATAAAAAAATTTCGAGGCCGGCGGGGCTCGCCGCTCGCACCAAACATTTCTTGGGAATCTACCTACACTACTTGGGAACTACATGTTAATAACGAAATTAGTGATATGTATCTACTTTTTACAGTATATAGCAACTGTTTATGTACCTATTTTGGTGCGATAAAGTTTCTTACAAGCTTTTATTTTACTTTTTACATAAATACAGCAAATATTGAAGGCTGAACTAAATTATACCTACTCAATATGAACTTCTATAGAGTATTATACTCGTATATTTCTCCGACAAATGTTAGAACACGTCATGTACATGTATAATCACCAATTTAATCACGGCATTGTACATTAGGAATGTCTTGATGGAGCTGAAATTGCGTTGCGCTATAACGCGAGATATAGCCCGAATATCGTTCTCGAGACTGCCTCTATTCCAATTTACTCTGTAATTCCAAATGGAATCCTAATTACTACGCAAGGTTTCTATATTGCCAATGAAGAGAAATTACGCTGGCCGCTGCGTTATTATTATTGTGTAATGGTCTATTTCACCATAGTTAGGTAAACTTTAACCGAAGAACATAAAGACGTTTTGACAGATTGCCAATACAAAAATGCTAAAACTACTAATTTACTTGTTGGTTAAAGTTTACTTAGCTATGGTGTAATAGGCCCTTAATTTACTATTTTACTTAAGCCCGTTTGCAGAAACGCCGGGTTATCATTTTAACTCAGAGTTAGCTGCTGCTTTGACAGATTTTTTATAAAGTTTCTGTCAAAATTACAAGTTTATTCCTGGGTTAAACCTAATCCGGCGTCTCTGCTAGCGGGCTTAAGTGCCGATTTCACCAACGTCGAGTGCCGTCGACAATTATTTTTAGATTTCCGTAATTAAACAAGGAAGGCTCTATATGAAAATGAATATGAAAAGTGACAAAAATATATTTTATAAAAAATATAATATAATATACTTCCCTTAATCGTTGAATTATAGGTATTTAAAATAAAAGTTGTTCCTAAATTTATAGCAAAAAAATTTGTTATTTATTTAAAAAAAAAATTGTGAGCCGTCGTGGGACGCCTGGCAGATGTGAAACATCGACATTATTTTGTAAAAGAAATATGCAGAAAAGAACAGATTGTGATAGGAACTAAATACCTATGTCACTAAGTATACATATAATAATACTACTACTACCACTACCACTACCCTTACCCCTACCCCTACCCCTACCCCTACCCCTACCCCTACCCCTACCCCCACCCCTACCCCTACCCCCACCCCTACCCCTACCCCTACCCCTACCACTACTACTACTACTACTACTACTACTACTACTAAACAGATTGTGATAGGAACTAAATATGTCACTAAGTATACATATAACATCGCATGTCGTGGCGAGGCGTTCGCCACGCGAGAAATCTGTTTTACGTGCCGCTATAGATGTTTCACATCAAAATTCAATAGTGAATTATAATAGTCGCCATAGATAGGTACTGTGTTGTTGATGTTGGGAGTTGGAAATTGGCTGCTTGGAACAAATACTGTTGTCTTTAAGTAGAGTTCAATACTGCATATTAATAAGTATACCTTCGTTCCTGATTAATTCTTACTTTTTGCAAGAATTTTTTTTGCGCCTTGTATTAGCAAGTATAACATAAATATCCACATATATAAAGCTGTGTAAGCTTATCTTGATAGAAAAAATCTTCACGATGTTTTTCATGTTATCTTCGCATCTATTTTAGCTTATAATACCTAAATCTTTGACGTATAAAATAAAATGACGACTTTTCGCTGAAATAATGCCTTAAGGTGGGTTCAGATTCTGCCGTACATTATTCAAGGCCATGGTTACTCAAAACTTGTCTTTTACAGTAAAAAAGTTTAAATTCATGTTACACTGTCGACTGCATTGTCGGTCATATTCGTTCGAGCACAGAAAAAATTCAGTGCAGTGTGAATCCACCTTAAAATTATAATAAAATTTCGCTGATGCCCGCGACTTCGTCCGCGTGGATTTAGATTTTAAAGTCCCTCGGGAACTCTTTGATTTTCCGGGATAAAAAGTAGCCTATGTCATTCTCCAGGTCCTCAACTATACCCATGCAAAAAATCACGTCGAACCGTAGCTCTGTTGCGGCGTGATTGAAGGACAAACCAACAAACACACTTTCGCATATTTTATAATATTAGTATGGTTAAGCCCCCAATTAATTTTCAGTATTGATTCAAAATAATAATAATTTTCAGTTAAGTAGTTACTAGTAACTACTAGTACATTAGATTTGAAGTTAATGTGTCAAATGCCAGAAAAATTATGCGCCGGAAAATACAAAAAAAAAACTCGCATACTTCAATAATTCATGAATCGTTAAAAAACTCGGTTTAAGAGAAATTAGAGTGGAGACAAACTACTCCCACACGGAATGGCACGTATGGCAAAGTTGAATTATGACGTCTTTTACGAGTGGGTTATGAAATTAAAAACGTGCTACGCGAGAGTCTTGCTTCGCAGACGATAAATAGGTACGACTTGTATTATAAGTCAGTACAAGTAGATATACGTAATACACGAAAAGGCAGAAATGAGGCTAAATCCATACAAATAGGTATCCAAAACTTATTTTTTTAGAAGCTGCAATTGGTATTATTTAAAGTTGAGCCAACCAATCTAAGTTTTATGCCAAAATTGTCATCCCTTATTATATATAACTTCAATATAAAATGTTGTAGGAAGTAGAACTGAAACATATAAATAAAATAAATTAAATCATTGAATTAACTACCTATTCAATATTGCTAATGCAGCTTTGATCCTATATGTGGATTACATTCATTACAATAGGGAGCTTTCAGAGATTATTAACTAGTTCCTACTACACAATACCTTATCGTGAACCAGATAATTTCATTTTACCTAATGGAATATTGATACAATAGGTAAAACGATGTCTATACATTCAACTTTTATAACTATGACATAAAAAGAAATACGTAAATAATTATCTAAGTTAAAAGGATTGTGTATTTTTCTTATAAAATATTAATCATCAAACATTTTATAATAATAAATGCGAAACGGTGTCTGTTTTACCTCGCGACTTTGTCGCGGGATAAAAAACTGAAAATAATAATTTTCAGTTAGTACAAAAAAAATAGGCTACTCTCTTCATAATATCAATCTGAATTTAATGTAAAAATTTTGGCTCTGCTATATGCAACACATTGAAAATAAATGAATATTGGTTAAAAATTAGACCTAACTTCGCGATTTTTTATTATCGAACAAATTTCATCATTTTATGTTTTTGCCCAAACACGTCCCTTGGCAGTTATTCTTGCGTGTTTTTTTTCGGATACTTGAAACTTGATCTACTACTGTAAAAATCAAATCTGTTTACTGTTAACGAGCGCACACCCACTCTTAATGAATACGCCTGTATTGCTGTGACGTCCCGCCAGCCGTACAGTTGCCGTCACGCGTCGTTTCAGGCATGAATACCAAGGCGTCTGAATACGTCTGGAAGTTCAAACGAATAGGGGATGAAATTCAATTCACGGAGATAAACGGCGCTCTCTGCAATGATGTTCTTACATGCAGTTCTAAGTGAGAACATTTTTAATAGACACGTTCCACAGTTCCACTGGAAAGCCCGCTGCACCATCGCCTGTGAATTGTGATGTTAATCTCATTACAATGTTACGCCATCGTCACTTTCAGTCTTTGGACAATTTTAAATCATCTTTTTAAAACTTTGACGAATGAGTTCACATAATCATTGCCCTCCATTCGCCCTCGATTTTGTCCACGTCAAGTTAGGATTTTAAAAAGCGCTCGGGTTTCTGAACGACATAAAATGTAGTCTATGTCACTCTCCAGGTCCTCAACATGCAAAAAATCACTCCCATCACTCCCATTTGTTGTTCCGTTGCTGTGCGATTATAGGACAAACCAAAAAAACAAACACACTTTCTTAGTAATGCTGATTATAGGTAGGTACTTTATTATAATACTTCTCTGTAAGCAGTGAGCAAAAACATGTTTGATATATTTTTTACTGACAAGTTATTGCTTATCAAAATCTTGACGTGAATCCTGAAAAGATCCTGAATATGTCCCCTGAAATGTAACTATTTTGTGGTGGTGGCAAGTGGCAACGCCATGCTGTATTTTAGCTTTTTTCACATTTAAATCTTTGTTTGCCCAGGATAAAAAGTATTCTATGTCCATTGTCCATCCCCGTAATGCAAGCTTTCAAAAGTCGAAAATTATTTTTAGTTTTATTAAAAAAGGGGGAAAATCGGGGGTTTGAAATTTCAAAGTAAAATAACTATACCGAGTGGGATATCATATGAAAGGCCTTTACTTGTGCATTCTAAAACAGTTTTTTATATATTTCTAAATATAATAGTTTTTGAGTAATCGGCTAAAATGTCGAAAAAAATACCGTTCCCCCCCCCCTTATCTCCGAAGTTTACCAATCGAAAAATCTGAAATAATTATGGTCAATAGAGGCTTATGTATATTTTACAGGAAAAATAAAATCAACGCGAAAATTATTTTAGTTTAATTAAAAAAGGGGGAAAATCAGGGGTTTGAAATTTCAAAGTAAGATAGTTATACCGAGTGGGGTATCATATGAAAGGCCTTTACTCGTGCATTCTAAAACAGTTTTTTATTTATTTCTATATATAATAGTTTTTGAGTAATCGGCCAAAATGTCGAAAAAAATACCATTCCCCCCCCTTATCTCCGAAGTTTACCAATCGAAAAATCTGAAATAATTATGGTCAATAGAGGTTTATGTATATTTTACAGAAAAAATAAAATCAACGCTCTAACTAGCATAGTTTTTTTTATATTAACAATAAACCTCTACAAACAAAGCTAACGATAAATAAGCAAATTAATATAATATTATCGTTTTACTTTTACTTTTGGAGTACGGAACCCTCGGTGCGCGAGTCCGACTCGCACTTGGCCGGCTTTTTTACTCTCGTGTAACTACGCAGTACAACAGGGGTTTAGCTCGAAATGTAGAAAAACTAGTTAGCCTAGTTAGAAAACTAACCAATATTTACTGGTCTACATGTAGTGTATTTTCGTGCGGAGTTTGAATTTATAAACCAATGAATGACCTGATTTTATGCACATCTATACTAATATTACAAAGAGGAAAGATTTGTTTGTTTGTTTGTTTGTTTGTTTGTTTGTTTGTTTGTTTGTTTGTTTGTACCGAATAGGCTCTGTAACTAATGGACCGATTTTAACAATTTTTTCACCAAAAGAAAGCTAAGTTATCAGGAAGTAACATAGGCTATAATTTATTTTCAAAAAAATCAGAAATCCTTAAGTAAATTGCAATAATGTAACCCGAAGTAGCAAAATTTTGCCTATAAAATGCATTGTTCGGCGTATGCTGAGAAAACTATTGATGATACATAAAATTATGTACTACATGATTAAAGTACTTTATTCTCTAAAAAAAAGTCCCCGAGGGAATATATCTAACTATCATATTTAAGTCACAATAGTAGCTTTTGTATTCTAAAATTTAATTAGATCGCCTTTATTATATCAAGCATACCCTGCATATCAAGTTCACATTAACAAAATTGAAAGTATCCAACGCAAATTCATTAGATTTCTAAATCAAAAATTTCACCTTCCAAAAACATCTTATGTTAAATAAAGCCTGTTCCGAATTACACCTTTAGTCCAGTCATTTAAGTTTAAATTTGGTAAGAATCTCAGAATTCGAGATACCCAGCTGTAAGTCTGTAAATACTTGTATATTGACAACCTAAAAGTGGTCTCAAAACCTACATATTTCAAGGTCAAAAGTCACAAAAATCGGTTTTTTGCGCTTTTTTGTAAATATCTCATTTCCTATGGGTTTTTTGCTATTTGTATTTATTATCAATATTGTAGAATACAAAATTCTCTACAAATTTTGTAAAAAATTTTTCTTATACGGTGAACCGTTTTCGAGATAGAGGGCGGAGAGCGTGAGGTCACAGCATCACTTCAGGTCAACCGGTGCCTCCGGTCGAAAACGCGCCATATATAGTTGATGAACTATCGATAAATCAATGATTATAAATATTTGTCAATTTTTATTAACTATTATATTATATTTTATCATTTTCTTCATGTATTAAATCTATATATTATATTCAATAATACTGATAACCGTTTCCTAAAATTAAAAAATAATTAAGGGAAAAACTGAAATCATAATATAATTATATTCCCATTTAAACTAATGACATTTTAAATAGAAAATAATTAAGTGCATCTTCTTTAAAATCTGTAAATTTTAAAATCCTTCCACTACGTCAAAAATTATACCTGGGAATTATACGGGCCCCTATTATACACTACGGACCTTTCTATTTATAGCCAGTAGGGACAGATGTTCAATTGTATGGTATAGTTACAGTACCCGGCGATATATATCGCCGGGTATATACAGTGTGTCCGGACACGAACTAGCGATATTTTAAACACTTATATAACAACTAATTTTAAGTACAAATACACTCTAAACTTGGGCCCAATCCACTTCCCCTCTATGTGGCAGCCATTTTGTTTTTGTACTGAAATATTCTCTAAGCATGTACAAAAAAAATCATATCTCTCAAAGTTTTGGTCTTACTGAGATAAAAATGGGCTTATTCGAAGCGCAATAATACTGTTCTACCGTCTACGTTACAAAACAAAGTGTTCACATTTCGATAACCTTTGAAAAAAATATGAAACCCGAAAAAAATAATCGTAAAATCATGCAAATGAACAAATTATTGTAAATAACTGCAAAAACACCCCCGACAACCCTTTTTATTTTTTTACTAGATCAAGAGATTTTGAGCTAAGCTATAATACAACATTTAATTTATAACTGTATGTCTAATACTTTCAGAGTTATTGTTGTTTGAACATAGCGCATACGCAAGCACAAAAGGCCTTTGTCGGAACCCTAAACAGGAAATCATTAAAAACACATAACATTCATGCGTATGCGCTATGTTCCAACAACAATAACTCTGAAAGTATTAGACATACAGTTATAAATTAAATGTTGTATTATAGCTTAGCTCAAAATCTCTTGATCTAGTAAAAAAATAAAAAGGGTTATCGGGGGTGTTTTTGCAGATATTTACAATAATTTGTTGATTTGCATGATTTTACGATAATTTTTTTCGGGTTTCATATTTTTTTCAAAGGTTATGGAAATGTGAACACTTTGTTTTGTAATGTAGACGGTAGGATAGTATTGTTGCGCTTCGAATAAGCCCATTTTTATCTCAGTAAGACCAAAACTTTGAGAGATATGATTTTTTTTGTACATGCTTAGAGAATATTTCAGCAAAAAAACAAAATGGCTGCCACATAGAGGGGAAGTGGATTAGGCCCAAGTTTAGAGTGTATTTCTACTTAAAATTAGTTGTTATTTATGTGTTTAAAATATCGCTAGTTCGTGTCCGGACACACTGTATATATATATATATATATATATATATATATATATATATATATATATATATATATATATATATATATATATATATATATTGTACTACTACTATATACTGTATATAATGTCTATAATGCTCCGAAATCTGTGAAAAGTCTCGATCATCTTCGTTATATGCATTACGTCAAGTCTACAAAACTTAATAAACCTGTGCAGCTTTCAAATATTCCACCAACAAGTGCAGCTGCTCATCATTTCAAACGTGTATATTATCAAGTTCAAACTTGGTTAGGGCATGATTTGGAACCCCAGGTATGGGGTTGGGCAGTGCGAAACGATTTTCTGGAGCCTATCATGACAATTTTACCACCTGCTCCAGAAGATTTGATAAATACAATTTTCTGCAACTGCAAGAGTGGTTGTGATTCGCGATGCGGATGCAGGAAAGCGGGCTTGCAATGCTCTTTAGCTTGTGGCCAATGTAATGGGCAAGCTTGTCTCAATGCTCTACCATATCAGAGCGACATTAACGAAGATGGAACCTTTGACCCCGAAATCATGGAAGAACTTGAGACAAATGTCGTTGAAGACGATAATGAAGACCAGTTTGAAATTTACCAGCAGCCGGAAGACGACGATGAAGAGGAAGAAGATGATTAAAATTATATTTTGTAGTGTATTGTAGTTTTTGTACCCTTTATTCCATTTTTTACTTTTAATAAAAATAAATGTATGGAATGATATTTTTTAATAAAAAGATTAATTCATAATTTATTCATGTAAGAAGCTATTAATATTAATTAGGTTAAAATTCAAATATAATTCCTATATTTTCATTAACAATTCTGCAATTACATGGGCAGGTAAGTGTTGTTAAATAAATTAATACTGAATAAAAAGTGGATAGGTTAGGAAAAAAATGATAAAATATAATATAATAGTTAATAAACATTGACAAATATTTATAATCGTTGATTTATCGATAGTTCATCAACTATACCTATATGGCGCGTTTTCGACCGGAGGCACCGGTTGACCTGAAGTGATGCTGTGACCTCGCGCTCTCCGCCCTCTATCTCGAAAACGGTTCACCGTATAAAAAAAATTTTTTTACAAAATTTGTAGAGAATTTTGTATTCTACAATATTGATAATAAATACAAATACCAAAAACCCATAGGAAATGAGATATTTACAAAAAAAAGCGCAAAAGACCGATTTTTGTGACCTTTGACCTTGAAATTTAATAGTTGCGCACACCCTACCATATGTAGGTTTTGAGACAACTTTTAGGGTGTCAATATACAAGTATTTACAGACTTACAGCTGGGTATCTCGAATTCCGAGGTGAACTTACTATAATGACTGGACTACTTGTACCTCTTTACATACGTAGAAATATTGCTGATATTTGCTTTCTACTCAAGATAGTCAGGGGGTCAATTGACTGTCCGGAACTACTTGCGAAGCTAGGTATAATAGTGCCTTCACGACGCTTACTCCGTGTGACTAGAAATAATAAGATATTTAATATTCCCCGAACTAAAACCAATTACAGATATAACTCATTTATTATTCGTGCTTCTCGCCTTTTAAATTCTGTTTACAATGAACCTAATGTTGACTTGTTTCGTGGCAATTTGAATAATTTACGTAGGAATTTAACTAAGTTATTAATCCAGTCTAGTACATCCTTAATTTCTTAAAGTATATATACAATTTTCAGAATCGTTCTTGTCTATCCAGGTACTCCTGTGTGTATTTAGTATTTACCTGCGAAAACCTATTATTAGCTGTTAGTTACATTATTTCTTAAGTATATATAGAACTAGCTGATGCCCGCGACTTCGTCCGCATGGATTTAGTTTTTCAAAATCCCGCGGGAACTCTTTCATTATCCGAGATAAAAAAGTAGCTCTCCCGGTCTGAGGAACCACTACTACATCCATTACTATACCCATGCAAAAGATCGCATCAATCCGCTGTTCTGTTGCGACATGATTGAAGGACAAGCCAACAAACAAACACACTTTCGCATTTATAATATCAGTAATGCTTTATTATAACACTTTTTATAATTATCAAATTTTTTACCATATTTAACCAAAGACAAAATTACGTTTAGCTGTCATTTACGTTTTGTTATTCCACTGTCATTTGCGTTTTGTTATTCCATGTCAGATGAATTTTTGTTATACCACGTTTTATAGTGACTTGACGGAAACGCGGTCGAACGGGATAAAAAGTATCCTATGTCCGTCTCCTGGTTCTAAGCTACCTCTCCACCAATTTTCAGCCAAATCGGTTCATCCATTCTTGAGTTATAAATAGTGTAACTAACACCACTTTCTTTTATATATATAGATTATAAGCTGTTGGTTTTCCTAAATAAATAAAATAAAATAAAATAAAATTATTGCAGTATTCTTCCTTACTAATACACATTATAAATGCGAAAGTGTGTTTGTTTGTTGGTTTGTCCGTCAATCACGCTGCAACAAAGTTACGGATTGACGTGATTTTTTGGATAGGTATAGTTGAGAACCTAGAGGGTGACATAGGCATCCCGAAAAATCATCATGTCCCTTCTTGGAAATTAGATGAAGAAGATCACTCAATTAAATCACTTAATTAGTTCCCACGGGATTAATCCACGCGGACGAAGTCGCGGGCATCAGCTAGTACGAAATAAATACATTGTTTCTATGGTGTAATATAATAAAGTTGAGCTTATCGATCCCACTACGGTCTATACTTCATGGAAGTATATACTTATTATTTACTAGCTGATGCCCGCGACTTCGTCCGCGTGGATTTAGTTTTTAAAATCCCTCGTGAACACTTTGATTTTCCGAGAAAAAGATTTGATTTTCCGATAAAAAGTAGCCTATGTCCTCAACTATAGTACCCATGCAAAAAATCACGTCGATCCGTGGCTCTGTTGTGGCGTGATTGAAGGACAAACCAACAAACAAACACACTTTCGCATTTATAATATTAGTATGATTAGAATATTAAATTGCATAGGAAAACACTGTAGCATTAAGTCCATACGACGTATTACATCCATACCTACTATGTAGTATGTAGGTATAATGATCGTTTGGCAAAATCTGGACGCCTTTGGACTTGGAGTAGTTTGACTTTGACAAAATAGGGCTATCCACGATGGCTATATACGATAAAGTACACTTGCCAGCTTAAGATGAGCCGTTCATTCAAAGTATCTTGTAGATTCCGGGGTTCAAGTTATTTGGACATTATACTGAAGATCGTGTTGTCTATTATTTCTGAACTACGAAATTGACGACCTTGAAATAATTACAGGACAATTTCTAAAGAACCTGCTTTCTAACAAAAAAAGAATGGATTAAATCGGAATACGCCTTAATGAATTACAGCGAAATACCCATTTGGACTTTCAGCCCCTCTCCCAAGGGAACCGTGCTGAATTTCGGGATAAAAAGTATCCTATATTATACCTCGTAGTATTAACTTAAATCGTGCCAAGTTTCATTTAAATCCGTCCAGTAGTTTCGGCGTGATGCGCGGCCAAGATACAGACAGACAGACAGACAGACAGACAGACAGACAGACAGACAGACAAAAAATTAAAAAAAAATTGTTTTGGCTTCAGTATCGATTATAGAGTGCCCTCAAACAAAAATTTTCAAAATATCTTCAATGTACAGAATTGGACCTGTTACAGTTTTATTATATTATAGATTAATGGCTGACAATTGACATCCACATCGATCCAGATTTTAAAACATCAAGTGAGAGCTCTTTAATTTTCCAGTATAAAAAGCACCAATCTCATGGGTTCGGCAGGTGAACCGTTGACAGACACACTTTCGCGTTTATAATAATAATAAAAAAAATACTAGCTGATGCCCGCGACTTCGTCTGCGTAGATTTAGTTTTTAAAATCCCTCGGGAACTCTTTGATTTTCCGGGATAAAAAGTAGCCTATGTCACTCTCCAGGTCCTCAACTATACCCATGCAAAAAATCACGTCGATCCGTAGCCCTGTTGCGGTGTGATTGAAGGACAAACAAACAAACCAACAAACAAACACACTTTCGCATTTATAATATTAGTAAGGATTTTTTGTACTGCATAGAAGTAGGCGTTACTTTGCGGAAGTTCATGATTAGTAAGGAAAAGTTTGAATTATTTTGCTATAATCCGCCAACAGAAAAAATCTGTATGGTCAAACATGCAGTTACAAGCTAAGCACCGCTCACCTTCCCAACTAAGCTTGGCTTTCTTGCTTGGTTGGCAAGGCTTAGGTTATAACTGCATATTTGACCATACAGATTTTTCTGTTGACGGATTATAGCAAAATAATTCTAATCTTTTCTTGCTAATAATATTTTTTGTCAAAGGAATATTTATATGCATTATTTTTGATTCCGAAAATAAAGCAGAACTCTGAACACTAGGCCGATGACCTTAGAATCTTTGAAGCACGTTTCCTTGCAAAATACCAGAATAATTTTGTGTTGCCATCACCTGAAGAATTTGCGTATAATGCGCCATTTGAGGCCCGTAGTGTAATTTCGAAGGCACACCGAGAGTAGAAGCTGCTTGCATAATTTTTGAGTATGTGGCAGAAATTACCTGAAATAATATAAAGTGGAAGATTGCCAGGCGTTCAAATAGTGAAGATAGAATTGTCCTTCTAAATAAGGTATGAAAAGAGCTTTAGCTTTGACATCGGAATAAATATAACTTGAAAGAAAACTGCTATATTACATATTTGCTTAAGTATGTTGTTTATTTTGCAAAGCTAGGTATTCTAAGAAATTTTCAGATAACAATGGCAAGAAACAAGAATTGTTGTTGTACCTTCAAAGTATCAAGCAACGAGCAAGCTATACACTCCGGGTAAACAATTTTCCATCTAAGTAGGTACTAGACAATGCCGGTAAACAACATGAAGGTACAAGTCCATAGTAATAAAATAAAATTTGATTATCTGTCTGTGATCATAAAACTACATAATTTTCAAATTCAAATTCAAATTCAAATTATAGGGACAGACAGCTAAAAAGGGGTACCTTTTTAAAAATTCCATACAGTTCATACGGTTCAACCACTTTAACACATTGCGATAGTAGGAACAGGTACCTATGAATGCATGGCGGTTTTATCGGCAGATGCAATCTTTTACATCCGGCATTCGGCATTTTACATAGCATACGGCTTTCGTCTGGTTGCTGTCTAATCTATCTGTGATCTGTCGACAAAATCAACCTTTGGCCAAAAGTTTTATCGACTTTTTTGAAATATAGCAAGGACTGGGTAACTTATCGATAGATCATAATTGAATATAATTTTTTTTATTTAAAAACCGACTTCAAACGCCCGCGCGTCGCTCCACTAAAAAGTATATGATTTATTCTTGATATTTTAAAAACCACTCGACCGATTTCGATAAAACTTCAATGAGACCACCTGGGAAGTATTCCCTTTCAAACGAAAAAAGAATTTTCCTAATCGGTTCAGGCATTCGTAAATGGTCACATACATACCTACATAATTATGTACAAACATGGACTGCTAAAAACAATAACCCTTCCTTTTACTTGGCAATATAATATGTTTGAGTTTATCGCGCGACACGACGCACGACGCGCCGCGCAACGCCACGCCTATGCGAAAACGTCGCCTTAGCTTTCCGTAGTCGAGTAAAAAATAGATGTAAAAGTGCATGAGAGACGAAGTCGTAGTCAAATACTAGTTTGAGATTATAAGCGCTTGTCTTTACATCACTCGAGGCAAGACCGCGCGCTTCAGCCAATATTGACTCTACGTGGAAAGAACTTGTAGTTAATCTTATAAAATTGTTTACTTACTTACTTTGCTGGCGCAGGGGTCCTAAGAGCTTTGAGCTTTGATACTGGAAGTTGTCATATTTTATCCTGTCATACGCCGACGCTGCAATTAGCTCTTCCAAGGGCTTGCAGGTTTAATAAGCCAGTGATCCAGTGGTTTAATCGGCCAGTGATTCAGTCTTGGATACAGTGGTTTAGTAAGCCAGTGATCTAGTCTTGGATCCAGTGGCTTAATAAGTCAGTGATCCAGTCTTGGTTCCAGTGGTTTAATAATACAATGGTCCGGTCTTGGATCCAGAGGTTTAATAAGTCAGTGATCCAGTCTTGGATCCAGTGGTTTAGTAAGCCAGTGATCCAGTATTTGATCCAGTAGTTTAATAAGCCCGTGATCCAGTCTTGGATCCCGTGGTTTAATAAGCCCGCGATCCAGTCTTAGATCCAATGATTTGACTGGTTCGTCCTGTGGCGCGATTCTTAAAAAAATGTTTTTTTTTTTTAAGAATATTAGCCAAGCTAAGGTTGACTTTCCTCCTACCTCCTGCAAACAAAGGAAAGCTTTTGCTACGACAATAGTGCAATGGGTGGGTTCGAACCTGCGACCTTTCAGTTTTCAGTCTACACCTTTAACTGATGGGCTATTGAGGTTTCTAGCTTTAGATTTTCACAGTGTCATGATTGCAATCGCTTCTGATTGGCTAATACTATCTTGCTATTGGCTAAAATCGCAAAAAGAAGCGATAAATTTAGTCAATCATCACAACTGTAGAAATGATTGTTGAAGACAGAATCGGCCTGTTCGATATCGATATCGATACAACCGTGATGGCCAAGTTGTTAGGGAGTCAGCCTCCTTTTCAGATGATCCGGTGATCGAATCTCAAGCCTAGCGCATTAATCTATCGCTAGGTAAAGGAAAATATCATGGGAAAACCTCTAGAAACCTACATGCCTGAGCGTCCAATAAAGGTAAAATTATGTGAAATATAGGCAATTAGACACAATGTCACAGAGCTTTATTTTAATGCATTTATATGAAACGTTCCGAGCGTCTGTCACATAAATGCACAGTGAACCATAATATTTAAGTGGCAATTACGTCCGTATGCATAATATATCACCTTTATAATAACGTTACCGTTATTTGACTGTGGTGATATAATGTAGATTTTATAGTGTGATGATAACCTCCTTCATACATACATATTAAAGTAGTGAATCACAGTTAGGTCTCCTGAAGGATCGATATTAAAATCGTATGGCACTTACTGACGACTTTATCTACATGTTTTCTGTGGGGTAATCGAATTCTGAATTCATCATGCAGAATTGGTATGATTTTTTTTTTTAGTTTTAGCCGCACACATATACCTGCGGTTCGACTAGACTCTAGACTCTACTGATCAGTACCCTTAGTATGAGTTTGAACATCTTTACCCTTGATAGATTTAGTGTCTCGACACACATGTTATAATGCCTCTGTTTTATCAGGACAAAATGGAACCTATGTCCTCTCAACTCGATCCGATTAGCTCCAAGTCGTTAAGTAGATACCAATTCAAAAAATTACGTCGTTACCTTGCTCTGTTACTGAGTGATTACAGAACAAACCAACAAACCGACAGCCAATAATCCATAGTCTATCACGGTGTCCCAATGCAAATCAGCAGAGTTCACAAACCTTTAAGAACATTATAGAGAACTCTCAGACGTACGTGGTATTTAACGTACGTTGACGTACGTTGGTTTAATAATAAAAAAAATACTAGCTGATGCCCGCGACTTCGTCTGCGTAGATTTAGTTTTTAAAATCCCTCGGGAACTCTTTGATTTTCCGGGATAAAAAGTAGCCTATGTCACTCTCCAGGTCCTCAACTATACCCATGCAAAAAATCACGTCGATCCGTAGCCCTGTTGCGGTGTGATTGAAGGACAAACAAACAAACCAACAAACAAACACACTTTCGCATTTATAATATTAGTAAGGATTTTTTGTACTGCATAGAAGTAGGCGTTACTTTGCGGAAGTTCATGATTAGTAAGGAAAAGTTTGAATTATTTTGCTATAATCCGCCAACAGAAAAAATCTGTATGGTCAAACATGCAGTTACAAGCTAAGCACCGCTCACCTTCCCAACTAAGCTTGGCTTTCTTGCTTGGTTGGCAAGGCTTAGGATTGGTTTAGGTTGGATTACAGAACAAACCAACAAACCGACAGCCAATAATCCATAGTCTATCACGGTGTCCCAATGCAAATCAGCAGAGTTCACAAACCTTTAAGAACATTATAGAGAACTCTCAGACGTACGTGGTATTTGATCATAACTCCAATAAGTCAGAGTTGCTCGGGATCAAACCCGCAACCCACCGAATAGGAGACTGCAGTTGCAGCATAGTTCGTACTTATCGCTTACCGCTCTGCTGCATGAAAGATATAGGCGGTACAAAATTGGAGTTGATATCAACTACCATAACATGGCGCGCTTCTCCATACTAAGGGCCTGTTTTACCACCTTTAAGTAAACCGACGAATAAAGTGATGACGTTTAGACAGTTTTTGTATGTCGACACTGTCGTAGAACAAAGTTGCTTCTACAAATTTGCTACTTTACAGGAGAGCAGTTTAAAGTTTTGAACTTGGTTTTTTCGGCATTCCGTAGAACAATGCTGGTTCATATTATACGACATGGTTTTTGAGTATTTCTTAATTATAATTAACATTAAAACTTACGAAACGCGACGGCTTTCCAAACAACATCGCAAGTGACAATCAACTGGTGGCCACCGGCATTTGACAATTGTTAGCGACAGCAGCGCTTCTTTACAAGCGACGTTTTTCTTCGGAATGAGTTTCAGATACGATTTTGTCCGATTGAATATCTCCAAAACTACTGAATATTTTTGTTTCTTTTGCTGAGGTGTTAAGCATTGTTTATAAAAGCCGTTAGTGACAAAATCAAGATGTCGCTGTATATTCATATGCGACAGTGTTCTACGACAGTGTCGATGTACAATCTTTCAAAACGTCAAAATTCGTCCGTTAAAGTTCACTTGAAGGTTTACTACCTTCAAGTGAACTTTAACGGACGAATATAATATAATAATAATGAAGGTAGTAAATAATAATAATAATAATAATAATGATTGATAATCCTCCGCCCGCTACAAGTATTTATTTATGTAATGTATGTGTAAGTTTATTATATGTGTATATATTTATGTTTATTATATTTCCCTTTGGCTTTATATGTATTTATTTTGTACGCGGGTGTGAGAGTCAAAATATATACGGGATAATAATGAATATAAGAATAAAAAAAGACGCCGCTAGTCAAGTAAGAAATCCTTGGATTCTTGGATTGGAAATTACTTTTGTTTGACGGTCGTCTCAGCACGCACACATGCGTTGTGAGTTTGATGGCGCTTTGTACGTATTTAGTCATAATTCCTATTTCCGTGGTAATACTCTGACAAATACTTTCAAACGTTTTGAATTTTGATGGGGCGCGCCATGTTACCTTAGTTAATCTCTAGATATAGGTAGAGGTACTGCCGTTGCTAGTCGACCATAAAACTCGAATCCTTGTGTGAGTTTTAACAATTTACTTACACGTACAGGCGATAAACATGTTAGTGCAGTTTCTACTGCAATGCCGATTCTGCTACGTGATCTTTTTATCCAACTCCAACTTTAGATATTACTTCGAATGATAGCGTAATATAAAGTTAGGGGCGCCATATTAGACAGAATCATTACACTGAGAACCCATTTAAATAGGACATCTGCTGCACGACTGAATTACAGTATTTTTGATAAGGCCCAGCTTTAAAGACTAAGAGTATGCTGAAAGGTCGAGTTTCACGCAGCGCAGAGTAGAGCAGATTTTGTTATGATAAACAAAAAAATCGGCCAAGTGCGAGTCGGGCCTCGCTCTTTTAGGGTTCCGTTAAAAAAAATTAAATAAAAATATTTCCATGTACCCATGGAAATATTTTAATTTAATTTTTTTAATTTAATTTAATTTTTATTATTTGTTGTTATAGCGGCAATAATCATCTATGAATGTGAAAATTTCATCTGTCTATCTTTTACGGTTTACGAGATACAGCCCGCTGACAGACGGACGGACGGACGGACGGACAGCGTAGGCTTAGTAATAGGGTCCCGTTTGTACCCTTTGGGTACGGAACCCTAAAAACTAATAATCGAAAAACTTTATAATAATTATAGAAAACTATTCCAATTTCTTTATACCTAGTACCTAGTACCCATTTTGAAAACAATTTTTAACCGATAAATACTAGGGCACAGCAGCTCATATAATGTAATATAACCTGCCCTTATTAAAATTGAAGACTTTAATTATGTAGTCAAGGGCGTCATTCAACGAACCTTAGCTTGTAGGTAAAGTGATGTTTCATTAAGTATTATGCTGATCGCGCATTAGAGGTGATCTGTAAGTAGCTCATCATCATCATTATCAACCTTTAGATGTCCACTGCTGGACATAGGTCTCCTGTATGGACCTCCACAGGCTTCGGTCTTGCGCCGCCTGAATCCAGCGGCTCCCTGCGACTCGTTTGATGTCGTCGGTCCACCTAGTGGGGGGTCTGCCAACACTGCGCTTACCGGTGCGGGGTCGCCACTCCAACACCTTGGGACCCCAACGACCAACAGCTCTTCGAACTATGTAAGTAGCTACCCAGAGTCTTTTCAATACTGAAGTTATGATGACCTCCTTGGTTAAATATTGAGAAGTATAGTCTTTTATATGGAAGGCGCTGAGTTAAAATGCTAGTAGGGAAAATTTGGGAAGTTATAATTTCCAAATATGAAAAGGGAAAAGGGAATTACCAATAGGGAAGTTTTATTTACCCTTTCAACCGATTATGTGAAATTTGTGAAACCGAAATGTGTAATTAAATACTTAGGACTTACAGCCATGTCACCTGCATTTCTGTAGAATGACCGATGCTAAAGTCTGGTTAGTTATTAGCTCCAGTCTGAATCAGTTAGTCGCAGCGGACAAGGTGAGTTAAATACAACAACAACCGCACTGCTGCAGAAAGATTTCTTGCGAGTCTACGACGTTTATTCTAAGCTAAGTAACATTCATAGTAATGAAAATGCGTTATATGAGTTTAAATATAGAAAATAACATAATAGAAATATTTTTTATTCAAATAAGTAAACTTTTTACAAATGCTTTTGAATCGTGTGACTCTACCACTGGTTGGGAATGTCCTTCTTGAACCAGCAAGAAACTCGGCGTTTGCTCTTTTCAAAACAAGTTTACAATACAATAAATACTATGCTATGTATGCAGTGTTTCCACAATGAGGGAAATTCCTTAAATGCATACCTACTAACAATGCAATATATCTTAAGATGGGCAGACATAAAGTAGCCCCATTCCTGCCGGTGAAACCCGTTCACAAGCATGACGCATGACCCAGCCGTTGCTTCGCTCAACCATATGACTTTTGTCGCAGTCTTTGCGCGCGGGGCGGCGGATCAGTCCTAATGTGCGATCAGTGTAATTATACTAATTATTATTATTGGGTGAAAGTAATTGAAAGTCACGGTGGATAATAAGGCGATATCACGTATTGTTACTGAGTATACTACATTTTATTGTATCTATGGGCCGTACCTCCGTGCTAATGAGTTGTTGACACGCTTTGGCCTATTATTATTATTGATTTATCTATATTTATGTCCTAGGGAGTCACAATAAAAATGACTATTTAATGACTGTTATTACGACAGACCTTTCTATGTCAAATAAGACTAAGTACCTGGATGACCGAGCTTAGCTCGGTTTTTATTTTTTGTTAAATCGTGTTTTTTTGAAAATTACTTCGCTTTATATGTTTCTGGGAAATTATATTGTTGCTTAACAAAGCCATATTATATTTTCAAGTAGCTTTAGTGTTGCTGTGTCGGTAAAACAATTCGCTAATAGGATAATAGCTATTTATGCAACTGCATCGTAATGAGGGTCATTTTAATTCGAGTGCTGTTTTTTGATACGAGGCTTGCCGAGTATCAAAATAGGATAGTACGAGAATTAAAATGACTAATTACGTTCAGTTGCATACAAGATTTTATCTACGACAAGGAAAATAAAATCATTAACAAAATACGCCGTAGGCTCAATAAAGTAACAAAAAGTAACTCCGTAAGCCGCCACCAGCCGCCTGTGGCGCCTCTGTCAACAAAAAGTAACTCCGTAAGCCGCCACCAGCCGCCTGTGGCGCCTCTGTCATATGAACGGTACAAAAGTGCCAGAACTCAGAGCCTTAGCTTTAGGTATCCTATTTTAAGAAGATAACCATTTCGATTTAGCCCCCATACAACGAGCTGCATCGAAATGAGAAGCAAAACCGAAAGAGGGTTCATTTAGATTCAGCTGTCAAATTCGAAATTGGAACTTTTCGATGCTGGAGTAGATAAACAAATTTGCACAATCGGTTTCTTTATTATGTAATTACTACCGTATTCTTTGTTTTTAAAGCTCGGTCATGAATTAGATGCGCCGATAAAGTGCCCCCAATAATAGTTTTTTCACAAAAGCAGGAACTTGAAAAAAAAAGAGGAAAAAAACAATCATGTGTACTCGGACCGGAGTCATCTGGTTTCGGGACCGCCCGTTCTCACCTGAGCTATTATGACTTGTAGAACAAACAAACACACTTTCCGCTTTTATAGTAATAAATTAATATTTCAGTGTTACTAGTTAATTTTTAAGAAAATTAAAGAATTTTAAATTAGTACAATTTAAAATATTATATATATACATACTGAGTAATTTACTTCAATGATTAGTATCGTGCGTGTACGATCCACTGGGAAAGCTTATAAGTTTCACGTCACGATACGACGTCGGTCTCTTACACGATATTAGCGTACCTCAACATGAGCCAAGTTATGCAGACGCTGAAACGTGCATCGGCACACTTTGTATTTGAAATTGATATTGCAGCGTAATATCGGATGCATCTCAACAGGAGCTTCCGCGACGTGACTTAGACCAGGAAAAAGTGTAGACCTAATGCTCGAAAACATGTTTATATGTAAAGAACTGTTGGGACGAAATGTATGACGAATGCAATTCATTCTTAGGGCTGATTTCACCAACGTAAAGTAAGTCTTATCCGAGCATAAATTTCATATTTTGTATACTTACAGTATTTACTTATGTACTAGCTGATGCCCGCGACTTCGTCCGCGTGGAAAAGGTATTAAAAAAAGAACCGCTTTGTGTTCATCGCGAGGTTTTTACGATTATCCTTCGCCACTTTTTTTTTTATAATATAAATTATATTATTAATATTTCAATATAAAGCTACTTGGTACCTACAAACCTACAATTACACACTACACAATCGAAATTTCGCACCTAAATACCCACCCACAATTTAGGTTGGCAGTGCCCAGTAACATCAGGATTGAGGAGTTGGTAATTGGTCTTCAATGTTGTAACTTGTAGTCCAGTGATGCAGGATGGGGGAGGGCGATTCCCAATGATGGAATGAAACTACCGATGGGTAGTGAAATTAGTTGTATATAATATATTGGTGGCATCTATAAAAACACATAGCTACCGTAGGAAATTTCCGCGAGCGAAGCGAGCGCGAAATTTTTTAGGACTGCACTACTTAACTATGTACTTTATACATGGTCCTTACAATACCAATTAAGTAAATACATTTTCGAAATTTTTTACGATTACATTGCATCACTATGTAGTCCATACTTGGCAATCCAGGAAAGACATTTTTCGATTGCACTACGCCTCTACGTGAAAGTGAAATTAGCTGAATAGATTGATACACACAATATCAATTCACAATCGATAGTTTCAAAATCCTCACCAATTAAGTGGGCTGTAACCAGCAGCACCAAGATTTAAGGGTTAGTACCAGCATTTTCCATACTTGGCACCTACATAAGCAACATAAAACCGACTCTGTAGCAAGCGAAGCGAGCGCGAAAATTTTCAATTGCACTACGCTATTTTGTAGTTCATACTTGGCACCGACAGTAGCAATTGAAATCGATACTTTCTACTATCTATAATCAGACATCATCGCGAGTAAAGCAAGTGCGTCATTTTTTACGATTGCACTACGCCACTATGTAGACGATACTTGGCAGTTACAACAGCAATGCAACAGTGACATTTTCGCGAGCGAAGCGAGCGCGTTTTTTAGGACTGCACTACTTGACTATGTACTTTATACATGGTCCTTACAATACCAATTAAGGAAAGACATTTTCGCGAGCGAAGCGAGCGCGAAATTTTTTACGATTACATTGCATCACTATGTAGTCCATACTTGGCAATCCAAATTGGACATTTTCGCAAAAATTTTTAGAGCTGCACTACTTAACTGTCCTTCAAACTTGGTTCTTACAATACCAATTAAGAAAAAAAACATATTCGCGAGCGAAGCGAGCACGAAAATTTTGGATTACACTACGATTCTTTGTAGTTCATACTTGGCATCTACAGTAGCAATTGTGAAAAGACATTTTTGCGAAATTTTTGCGATTGCACTGTGCCTCTACTTAACTGTGTCCTTCATACTTGGTTCTTACAATACGAAGTAAGAAAAGACACATTTTCGCGAAAATTTTCAATTGCACTACGCTTCTTTGTAGTTCGTACTTGGCACCGACAGTAGCAATTGAAACTGATATTTTCGCGAGCGAATCGAGCGCGACAATTTTCTCATCGCAGTAAGCCTCTTCGTAGTCCATACTAATTGGTATCTACAAAAGCAATCTATAATCGACATCATCGCGAGTAAAGCAAGTGCGACAATTTTTACCATTGCACTACGCCACTATGCAGTCCATACTTGGCACCTACAACAGCAATGCAATAGTTACATTTTCGCGAGCGAAGCGAGCGCGTTTTTTAGGACTGCACTACTTAACTATGTACTTTATACCTAGTTCTTACAATACCAATTAAGAAAAGACATTTTCAGAGGCGTACTCTGTGTAGTTCATACCTACTAATTGATATCTACAAAAGCAATCTATAATTGACATCATCGCGACTAAAGCGAGTGCGACATTTTTTACGATTGCACTACGCCACTAAGTATTCCATACTTGGCACCTACAACAGCAACTCAATAGTGACATTTTTAGGACTGCACTTCTTAACTTTGTACTTTATACCTGTTTCTTACAATAACAACTAAGGAAAACTTTCGCGAGCGAAGCGAGCGCGAAAATTTTAACGACTACACTGCATCACTATTTAGTACATACTTGGTCTTGGGCAATTCAGACGTCTTCGAGTAATCGGTGATAATACATAAAAAAATTAAAAAAAAAAATATTCCTCCTTCTTCAAAGTCAGTTAAAAAGAAATCTACAATCGACATTATCGCGAACGAAGTGTGTGAGACATTTTTTACGATTGTACTATACCACTATGTAGTCTACACTTGGTACCTACAATATCAATTCGCTATCGACATTTTGTAAACAGTCATTTCAATCAATGTTTAATGCTGTAGCTTACTGGTGTAGCATAAGTAGGAGGATGATTCTTAAACCGAACCGAGTGATAATGAAATTAGCTGAATACTGAATAGATTGATGCCATCTAAGAATATAAAGCTACTGTGGGTTTAGTAAACGGAAAACGAAGACGCGAATTTTTTTACAGCTGCGTTATGCCACTACACTACGTAGTTCATACTTGGTACCTACCATTCGTGAGCAGTACCCAGCAGCATCAGAATTGAGTCAGCTTTTACGGCTCCGTAAGCCGTAAAAGGCTCCACTACGCCATTATATTTTAAATAATATTTGGCACCTACAATACTCATTCACAATCGACAGTTCGTAAATATCCATGATTTAGGTGGGCAGTACACAGCAGCATCAGGATTGAGGAGCTAGGGCCTGGAGTTCAATGATATATTCAAAAATTAAAATGTAATGAATGGCTCAGGTCAAGATATAGCTGTGGTATGGATGTAATAAGATCTATACGTATAATTATATCGTATGCGAGCGACCTGGAAATCCGAGAGAAGTTCTGTCCTGTATCTCCGATAATATTTAGCAGATCTTCATCAAAATTGTACTAAATATTACTTATAATATACACTTTCTAATAAAGAAAGAATTGTTAAAATCAGTTCATATGTGACTGAGTTATGGAGTAAAATCAACAAATATTTTCATCCCCTATCCTGGAGTAACCTTATGTTTTATCGGGATAAAAACTATCCTATATATTGAGTCGGAGTATCAGCTACCGCTGTACCAAATTTCATTTTAATCCGTTCAGTAGTTTTCGCGTGATGCGCGGACAGACAGACAGACAGACAAAAATTAAATAAAAATCTGTTTTGGGCTCAGTATCGATAATAAAGCTTCCCCCGGTTAAAATTTTCAAAATATATTAAATGTACAGAAATCTTCCAGTTACAGTTTTATTATAAGTATAGATTTGCAATACAAAAACTGTCAGACCACACAATTTATTCTCCGGTAAAAAACGTCACTCGACGTTGGTGAAATCGGCACTTAGTGAAGAAATAATTTGTAAAACCGCCTACATATGGACATTTCTAAAGTGTATGACGCTTTAGTTCACAAGGGTAAGCTCACTTTTTCAAGCTTTTATTTAGTTTCACCTGTCCCGATGTTTGTCATAAACGATGTTTGTCATCAAATCTTCCCGTTTACCGATTGAGCTGAAATTTTGCATACATGTGTAAATCGCGTGACAATGCAATATTATGTTGCTGATCTAATGATGGAGCTGGAAGGTGGCCATGGGAACTTCGCAATGAAACGACACAACCTCATCGACTTTGGGCTCGTTTGAATCATCTTGACGAGTAATTTGTCTTTCGATGGTAACCAGGGTCTAATGATGGAGCTGGAAGGTGGTCACAGGAACTCAGTAAAGAAACAATGTACTCTAGTCCTAGATGATCTCCAGGTCTGACGATGTATCCAGCTACTAAAAGCTTGTTTTTTAAAAATAAAATTTTTAATTTACACTTGTGTATTTGTGTGAATTCACTTTAATATTAATATTATAATAGTAGAGCCAATAGTGGCACTCTCTGACATTCATTTTGTACTACTTTTGGTGACCAGTTGAAAGATGAACTTACGCCTCGCAGACTGTATGCAACTCGTGTTGCTCACATGATTTCCATTTTCAATATGAAAAATGCGTGTTTCCTTCGCAAAACTTTACAGGTTATCGATTCTAGTGTATAAATGCGTGCGCGTTTTCGGGAACGTTTGAAGATTGAAAAAGTATTAAAATGTGTTAGATCTGACAATCTGAGTAGCTTATCTACAATGTTGCTTCATGTTGTGGTACCTTGATTTCCATCTATCCTTCACTATTATCTAAGGTCGTGACACAGACCAATATTTTATCAGAACGCGGGGAATGGCAGGAAGATGCAACGCCAAACGTTCTTATTTGAAATTCGATCTTTCTTTTTATGAAACTCACGAAGAGATTGCATAAGCGCCGCGCCTGTGTATCTTCCGTGGATTTGTAGGAACTTCAATGCGGTAGGTATTATTGAAAAAATAGGTATGTAAGTTTGGAGCACCGATTTCTTTTAAGCACAATTAATTTTTTAGTAGTCTTTGACTGCGATCTCACCTGATGGTAAGTGACAAAACAGTCTAAGGTAATAGGAGGCTGGCTTGGAAAAGAATAGGGCAGTTTAAATTAATAAATAATCGGTATCTACATGCCATCGTGTCGGGACGCTAAATCACTTGGCGGCATGTCTTTGACTGTAGGATGGTAACTAGTCAAAACCAAAACCTCCCACCAGTAAAATATAAATACATAATATTTAAATACATAATATTATTATCTATTCAATATGCCTCACCTAAGCTAAGATGTGGGATTTTAAGCTTTACACTTAGCTTGAGGATAAAGGGGATTATGCCTAAGTATTAGTTACGCTTAAGAGAGATCTACCTCGAGCGCGAGTTTCAAAGTTGCACGGGCTCAAAGATTTGTGTGTAAATCTTTGAGCCAGTATAACTTTGAAACTAAGTATATAATTTTACAGAAATCTAACAAACCTCAGATACAAATGTTAGTTTCTAGATCATGTGTAGGTTTATACCTACTAGAGTTAGACTTAGAATTGGTTATTATTTAAATAGGAATCAAACTTATTTTGTATGGGACGTTTGTGGTTAAGGCAGATAAAACATCATAGATAGATATTAAGATAATTATATTTTGTTTGTGCCCCGCAAAAGAAAAACACAGAAAAAAAGAGTTAAATAAAATAGTAGGATACATAAAGACGGTAACATCAATAAGTAGCGATCTCTCCACCAAGGATTCTTAGAATAAGGAAAACTTGTAGATTAATTTTTTGTACGTCATATAATCCGATAAAAATCTCACGTTTAAGACAATGATCCAAAGCTTTACTATGGCGTTGATGAACTGCAAGTTATCACCAGTGATGTGGAATGAGAAGCAGCTTATAACAAAAGTCCAGCCAAAGCTGCATTCGTTAATATTTCCAGTAGGTCATCATCATCATCAGCAACCCATCAACGGCTCACTACTGAGCGCAGGTCTCCTCTCAGAGAAGGGTTATAGGCCATTGTCCACCACGCTGGCCCAATGCGAATTGGCAGACTTCACACACCTTCAAGAACATTATGAAGAACTCTCAGGTATATTTAATTGCTTAAACGCACTTGACTCCAAAAAGTCAGAGGTGCGTACCCGGGATCGAACCTGCGACCCCCCGAATAGGAGACCACAGTCCTAACCACAAGGCTATCACTGCTTTTCCAATAGTTATTGCAGCTTATTTTGAACAGCTTTTTCTGCCCAAAATTCAGCCATAAAATAAATCTGGAATATCTCAAGCCGCATTATACATGCGAAGAGCGTGAAATAAACTAAGCGGCGCCGTCTGCAATCTCGGTATCAGTGATTTATGAATTTCATTCCACAAGGAACAACTGCTTCTTTTGCAGCCTTTATTTTCCCAGTTAAATGGGGGTAACGAGCATCTTGCCTTAATAATGAAACGCCAGGGAATTACAGACTGCATAGTGAATGGGAACCGGAAAATTGAAACCGCAAACTTTTTCATTTAGAGAATCGCTCGAGCAGCCATTTCCTAGTGTTCAACGGCGTAAGTTAACTTGGCGGTTTTTATTGTTCGCGCTAGACGATTAAACTGGTAATTTAATACATGGGTTAAACGACCAAAATATAAGTGGCTCGTTTAGCCACTTACATTGTGGAAAATTAAGAAATTATTTCAGTTAGTTGTTTTAATGAGTTGTTACCTAAGCGTTTGCCTAAATTACCTAGGTACTGGTTTTAACACCCGCTTGTAATAATTATTAATAGAATAGAATAAAATTAATTTTTATTCAAATAAACTTTAACAAGTACTTTTGAATGAATCGTCGGTGAGTCTACCACTGGTTCGGAATGGCCTTTCGGCCAAGAAGAATCAGCAAGAAACTCGGCGTTTGCTCTTTTTAAAACAAGTTTACAATACAATAGATATTATGCTATGTATCTTGGATGGTATGCTATGTATTCTCTAAATGACAAAAAGCGTGGATATAATTCGTTCCAGCAATTCATGAGACAGTAGGTAATGATTAACCTGTAAATTCTCTTTTTCCTCATTGTGGAAACACTGCATACATAGCATAATATCTATTATATTGTAAACTTGTTTTGAAAAGAGCAACTGCTGAGTTTCTTGCTGGTTCTTCTCGGCAGGAACGGCATTCCGAACCAGTGGTAGACTCATCGATGATTCAAAAGCACTTGTAAAAAAGTTTATTTGAATAAAAAACATTTCTATTCTATTCTATCCAGTGTTTCCACAATGAGGGGAAGTTTCAAAAATGCATACTACTTACAATTATTCAATACATATTAAGATGGGCATATTCAATGGCACTTGTAAAAAGTTTATTTGAATAAAAAAATATTTAGTATTCTATTCTAATATGATGGTCGATCCAAACAACACCTTACACGAATAATATGCTACGACAGATCACGCTACGAAGCGAAAAGCGCTACGAAGAGTTTGAACTTGTCTCACACGTAGATAGCAAAATTATTTTCCTTTAGCCAAAATGAACGAAACGAAATGAAAGTTACCAACTCTGTTTGCAACCCAAAACCACGCATCCACATATAGCAAAGCAAAAGTAACTTAGTTATGCAAAGTGGTTTTGGTGCCAAGCTACGTTTACAAGATTCGTATTTTGTCTACGCACATATTTTAGGCTATACTTTAAAGGCCTAAAACCTTGTATCACAAGATAACTTTTATACATCAAACTAGTTTATTTTCAATTTAATGAACTTGAAAGTTACCAACTTTGTTTGCGACCCAAAACCACGCATCCACATATAGCAAAGCAAAAGTAACTTAGTTATACAAAGTGGTTTTGGTGCCAAGCTACGTTTACAAGATTCGTATTTTGTCTACGCACATATTTTAGGCTATACTTTAAAGGCCTAAAACCTTGTATCACAAGATGACTTTATACATCAAACTAGTTTATTTTCAATTTAATGAACTCGATAAAGACTTTTGAATTATAAAAAGTCACACAAAAATAAAAAGCTGTTAAAGTTACTCAATTTAAAAGTACGTGTTACAGGAATGCAAGCTTTTCAGTATATTCGAATATTTTCACGTTACTGTCAACACGGTAGCCCCTAAATGGAATTTGTTTAGGAGTTTACATATAAAAAGGCAATAAATGTCGGGATGCGATACGATAGTACCGCCGCCGTATATCTTGAAGACTATAACTTTGGCAATATTTACGTCGCCATTGTGGGTATATTGAGCTCAATAACGCATATAAAAGGAAAGCTTTTCTGTTTACATACCGAGTGTAAAATTTTCAAGGAATGCGAAAATAGCTTAACATAAATTAATGTAAGTACCTATTTCGTATAATCCAGCCACGATATTTACTGAGCTTCTTTAAACAAATAGGTATAATATTATTAATAGGTATATAGTATTATGTATGAAATTAATTTTTGTTTTAAGGAGAAACAGAAATTTAACCAAAACACTTAACCCTCAGAGAATTTAGCCAAAAGACCTCCTTTCGATCTTTTGCAACGTCAGTTCTGTGTACTTATTTCTCGGGACGCTAGTAGCACCAATTAAGAAAAGGAGAATAATTCAGAAAAGGAGAGACAATAATTATTCACGTTTTTAAACGTTAAAACTTGAATAATAAAAAAAATCGGCCAAGTGCGAGTCGGGCCTCGCTCTTTAAGGGTTCCGTTAAAAAAAATTACATAAAAATATTTCCATGTACCCATGGAAATATTTTAATTAAATTTTTTTAATTTAATTTAATTTTTATTATTTGTTGTTATAGCGGCAATAGAAATACATAATATGTGAAAATTTCACTGTTAGGACTGTGGTCTCCTATTCGGGGGGTCGCAAGTTCGATCCCGGGCCTCCTATCCTACCTCTGACCTTTCGGAGTTATGTGCGATTAAGCAATTATATATCACATGCTTCAACGGTGAAGGAAAACATCGTGAGGAAACCTACACACCAGAAAGTTCTCCATAATGTTCACAGAGGTGTGCGAAGTCTACCAATTCGCATTCTCATTTCTCCTTCTCTGAAAGGAGATCTTCGCTCAGTAGTGAGCTGTAAAAGGGTTGATGATGAAGATGATGATGATGATAGTATACGCGCCATGCAGACACATGGGAGTGTAGAGACAAAACAGCGGCGGAGAGGGGACATGACGGCATAAGACATCGTCATGTCGTTTTCCAGTAGAAACTAGAGGCACATCACTAAAGCTGTAAAGGATGAGTAACTACATAAATTACCCCTCCCAATTTGACTGCAGACGAGTAACGAAGCATCACTTATATACAGCTTGACATCACAGCCTTTCATTAAAAAATTGATAGTAATGAAATGGCTATATTAAAGCAATTTGCTCAATACACTAGTATCAATAGAGTTGAGATTTCCGTGTTTGAAATAAAACGTAGAGGCAGAGTTTTATATAAATGTTATTCTGTGGATGCTGCATTCCACTCGACTGTAGTGGCTACAGTGGAGTAGCCACCGCTCTTGAGATTTTGTTTGGGTAAAATTTTCTTTTATGTTTAAATGAAATAAAAATAAGCCAGGAAAAACTGATAGTACAAATATTGATAGTAATTTAGACAACATGGTGTAATAATATTTAAGGTATACAACTCTGGGGTGTACTAAACCGAGCAATATTCAAATAATACAGAGATTCCAGATCAAAGTACTCAGGGAAATATCCAATGCACCCTGGTACGTTAGAAATCACGATCTCCATAGAGACCTTAAGATACGAGTAGAGTTCGTGAAGAAAATCATACAAAAATACGCAGGAGCTCACCAACATCGACTTCGTCATCTTGACTGTGAATTTGGAAGCTGTTAAGCTTCTCGATAACACGAACATCAAAAGGAGACTTAAAAGAACAAAACCGTTCGAACTAGTGTTAAAAAGTGCATAAATGCAGTATTAGTGCAGTGCTTGTGTTATTTAACTAGGTCACAAAAACATAGTGAACTTATTTAATAGAATTAACTATGGACAGTTATTGGAGTGTAAATTAGATATAGAATTTAATTAAATAGAAGTTTAACGGCGGGATCTTCGACATCGACCTATTTTTGATTGAATCGTAAACAATGAAATATTCTTTGTTTTGATCGGTTAAAAATATATGTTGTAGTTTAATGTATGTTCTTAATTCTTTTGTGATTCAAAACTCTATATTTACAACTTCACCCGATCAAAAATAATTTCGAAAACAGTGTAATTTTTATCGTTTTTCAGGTCGTGTTCATAGAATATTAAAGTTAGACTAAAAAAACAAATTTCATAAAATAGGCAAACACTTTTAAAAGATTCTTTTGTGATTACTTTTTCTCTAAAAAATTTGTATTTTTTTAATCACGACGTTTTTACTTTTTATATAACAAAGTGGCTCGTGCGCTTCACTTCAGTAGCCCGCAAAGTATCATCGAGGTAGGACGTATCGCTTTCGCTGGCTCGCTGCGATCCCCCGCTGATCAAGCGATCTATTGCATAGATACCTATTATTTTCATTCCGTATTCATTTATCATAGATTAAATCAAATCAGAGGGTTAATATTGTTGTAATTTTTAGTATTTATTAATAAATCTGTAAATATTAGTATTATAGGTTTTAGGTTTAGAGTGTTATTGTATAGATAGTCTTAAACTATAGTATAAGAATAATATAATAAAGTAAATATGGGGAATAAAAATGGAAGAAAGAACAAAATATCTTGATTTAAATTACGAAAACTTTCGAAATTGATATCTGGGGTTCCCAGTGCTAATAAAAGAGGAAACCATCATCAAAATAAGAAAAAAAGGCGGCCATTTTCTTTTTCTTTGTTATTGGATCGATTTCAAATTAAGAAAAAGTGGCGGCCATTTTTATTTTTGTTATTGGACCGATTTCTTTCAAAATTGATATCTGGGGTTCCCAGTGCTAATAAAAGAGGTATCCATCGTCAAAATAAGAAAAAGTGGCGGCCATTTTTATTTTTGTTATTGGACCAATTTCATTCAGAATTGATATCTGGGGTTCCCAGTACTAATAAAAGAGGTAACCATCATCAAAATAAGAAAAAAAAAGCGGCCATTTTCTTTTTCTTTGTTATTAGACCGATTTCTTTCAAAATTGATATCTGGGGTAGTGCTAATAAAAGAGGTATCCATCGTCAAAATAAGAAAAAGTGGCGGTTAATTTTTTTTTTTGTTATTGGAACAATTTCTTTCAAAATTGATATCTGGGGTTCCCAGTGCTAATAAAAGAGATATCCATCGTCAAAATAAGAAAAAGTGGCGGTCATTTTTATGTTTGTTATTGGACCAATTTCTTTCAGAATTGATATCTGGGGTTCCCAGTACTAATAAAAGAGGTAACCATCATCAAAATAAAAAAAAGGCGGACATTTTCTTTTTCTTTGTTATTGGACCAATTTCTTTCAAAATTGATATCTGGGGTTCCCAGTGCTATTAAAAGAGGTAACCATCGTCAAAATAAGAAAAAAGGCGGCCATTTTCTTCTTCTTTGTCATAGTACCGATTTCTTTCAAAATTGATATTCGGGGTTCGTTCCCAGTGCTAATAAAATAGGTATCCATCGTCAAAATAAGAAAAAGTGGCGGCCATTTTATTTATTTTTGTTATTGGACCGATTTCTTTCAAAATCAATATCAGAGATTCATCATACTCATGAAAGAGGTCGCCGTCGTCAAAATTAGAAAAAGTGTCGGCAATTTTTTTTTATACTATAAACATTTGTCAAATATTAAATAGGTGTTTTTATTATTCTTTGCTATTCCGATAAGGAATTTCATCCCAAATAGGTTGGGGGAAAAACTTTTCCATTTTTTTGTTCGGGCAACGGTTACCACTGTGTCATAACAGGTAAATGTTGCCAAAACTTGCCCAGGGATCTTCAGATATTGATTTTGAAAGAAATCAGTCCCATAACAAGAAAAAATAAAATGGCCGCCACTTTTTCTAGTTTTGACAATGGTTACCACTGTTATGAGCACAGAGATCCTCAGATATCGATTTAGAAAGAAATCGGCCCCATATTAAGAACAAAAATGGCCGCCACTTTTTCTTGGACAATTGTTACCGCTTTTATGAGAACAAGGATCCCCAGATACGGATTTTGAAAGAAATCGGTCCAATAACAAAAAAAAAGAAAATGGCTGACATTTTGGCAACGGTTACTATTTTATAAGCACAGGGAACCCCAGATATCGAGTTTGAAAAAAATCGGTCCAATAACAAAAAAAATGGCCAAGGAACTTTGTCCCAAACAGATTAAGGAAAAACTATTCTATTTTTCTAATTTTGACATCGGTTACCACTGCTATGAGCACGGGGATCCTCAGATATCAATTTTGAAAGAAATCGGTCCCATAACAAGAAAAAAAATGGCCACCACTTTTTATTATTTTGACGATGGTTAACTATTTAATAAGCACAGGGAACCCCAGATATAGAGGTAGAAATAAATCGGTCCAATAACAAAAAAATGGCTAAGGAACTTCGTTCCAAATAGGTTGGGGAAAAACTTTTCCATTTTTCCAATTTTGACATCGGTTACCACTGCTATGAGCACAGGGATCCTCAGATATCGATTTTGAATGAAATCGGTCCCATAACAAGAAAAAGAATATGGCCACCACTTTTTCAAATTTTGACGATGGTTACCGCTTTTATGAGTACAAGGATCCCCAGATATGGATTTTGAAAGAAATCGGTCCGATAACAAAAAAAGAGAAAATGGCCGACATTTTGGCAACGGTTAACTATTTTATGAGTACAGGGAACCCCAGATATCGAGTTTGAAAGAAATCGGTCCAATAACAAAAAAAATGGCTAAGGAACTTTGTCCAAAATAGGCTGGGGAAAAAAGTTCCATTTTTCTTATTTTGACATCGGTTACCATTACTATGAGCACGGAGATCCTCAGATATCAATTTTGAAAGAAATCGGTCCCATAACAAGAAAAAAAATGGCCACCACTTTTTCTTATTTTGACGATGGTTACCTTTTTTATTAGCACTGGGAATCCCAGATATCAATTTTGAAAGAAATCGGTCCAATGACAAAAAAAGAAAATGGCCGACATTTTGGCAACGGTTATCTATTTTATAAGTACAGGGAACCCCAGATATCGAGTTTGAAAGAAATCGGTCCAATAACAAAAAAATGTCTAAGGAACTTCGTCCCAAATAGGTTAGGGAAAAACTTTTCCATTTTTCTAATTTTGACATTGGTTACCACTGCTATGAGCACGGGGATCCTCAGATATCGATTTTGAAAGAAATCGGTCCTATAACAAGAAAAAAGAATATGGCCACCACTTTTTCTAATTTTGACGATGGTTACCGCTTTTATTAGTACAAGGATCCCCAGATATGGATTTTGAAAGAAATCGGCCCAATAACAAAAAAAGAGAAAATGGCCGACATTTTGGCAACGGTTACGTATTTTATAAGTACAGGGAACCCCAGATATCGAGTTCGAAAGAAATAACAAAAAAAAAACAAAAAAAAATAAGTAGGTAAATGTACCTATGTACGTAATATGCAAAATAACAATCACACTTATATAATATAAATGTATGAATAAAAAATAAAATAAATGTTTCTAAAACTTACAAGTGTCCCTGTACGTTAGGTACATTAAAGTTATTTAATCTATGATGTAAAATTTGGGGTGAGTGAGTTCATATTTTGAAAAGCGCCTACGCGCACCTCACCGCGCGGGGACTGAGGTTGCTCTAAATGCCTACTGCGCCCGGAGATCCTGCCCTTAAGTTAAAATAATATTACTAATTAGCCCATAGGCTAGATTTTAGTGAGAAGTAAAGTTACCGTTATACTATAATGGTGCTTTATTGTAAGAGAAAAAAAAATTAGACAATAGTTATTGATTATTTGATTGTTGGATGCTTTCTGTTTACTCTTTGTTTGTGCCACTCTTACATTTCATAATGCAAAGTTCAAATACCTACACCTTACCTTGTTCCTTTATTCCCTTTAAGGTCTAGTGCAATAGTTTTATTTATTGTTTATTCCTTAAGTTATAAAAACTTTTACCCTGTTTTTAAACGAGTACGTACTCGTACGTTTAGAAATATATCTTCAAACAGATCAAATATTTTAGAATCAGGTAGACGGGACACGTATCAGAGGGATTGCTTTTATTGTAGAAACTGCACTGCGAGTAACTTGTTTACCGAGCGTACGTGCAGCTAAATTGCCCAGCGGAAGAACTGATTAGTTTTAATCCTTGAGAAATTGTTGCTCTTGTAGTGGAATTATACCCCTTTAGTTGTTGTACTTCTAAGAAAGGCGTTTTACCATCACGTTTTACAATCACTACGAAGCATGTAGGCATAGAAGGTGTCTAGAAAGTTTTTGCTTTTATTTTGGCTTTTGATTATTAATCTTTTCCTTTCGTATTCCGATTTCACCAACGGCCGATATTTTGGCAGAGTGTCAATACAAAAATCGGCCAAGTGCGAGTCGGGCCTCGCTCTTTTAGTCGGGCCTCGCTCTTTTAGGGTTCCGTTAAAAAAATTAAATTAAAATATTTTCATGTATCTACCCATGGAAATATTTTAATTTAATTTTTTTAATTTAATTTAATTTTTATTATTTGTTGTTATAGCGGCAATAGAAATACATAATATGTGAAAATTTCATTTGTCTATCTATTACGGTTTACGAGATACAGCCCGCTGACAGACGGACGGACGGACGGACGGACGGACGGACGGACAGCGTAGGCTTAGTAATAGGGTCCCGTTGGTACCCTTTGGGTACGGAACCCTAAAAACTGTCAGAGCGCCCAATTTATTCCTCGGTTAAACGTCACTCGACGTTGGCCAAATCGACTCTAGTAATAGATTTATAAGCATTAATTGTAGCTAAGAACAAAGATCGTTCTACGTATGAAACCATTTTGTAAAGTTGTTTGATTGAGTGCACATCTCTCGACTCATAAAATATCCAGGCCAAAGTTTTACTTGAGGCGCGCGACTTTGGCATAAGGATACACCTTATTTGTTCTTGTTTGAAATTCGACCTATCCTTTGCTAGAATATTTTGCGATGAGATTGCATCCTTGCAGCTTCTTTTCAACTACCGAGATTTGTCAAAGTGATAGCAATACTTTTCTTAAATACTCTCTCTTTTCTAAGTACCTACCTACTTACTTTTGATTTGAATCGAAGTTAAATATAGGTATCGCAGGCTTATTGTAAAAACCATGCTGAACGAAATGGATTGATGCACCATCCATGATGGGTGTATTAAATAAACTAATACTTCAAACTAATATTATAAATGCGAAAGTGTGTTTATTGATTTGTCTTTCAATCACGCCACAACAGAGCTACGGATCGACGTGATTTTTTGCATGGGTATAGTTGAGGACATAGGCTACTTTTTATCCCGGAAAATCAAAGAGTTCCCGAGAGAAAAACTAAAATCACGCGGACGAAGTCGCGGCCATCAGCTAGTCGTCTATAAAAAAAGTAAAAATCACGTGGGTCCACTGGGCACACGACTATAGAAGCGTAAACATTTTTTTTACAGTTAAGAGTTAAAACTTTCTTCTTCTTCTTCTTAACGTGCCGTCTCCTTGCGAAGGTTGGCAATCATTAGGGCGATTTCAACTTTTGAGACCGCGGCTCTAAATAGTGATTTTGTGCTCTTTCCGAACCACTGGCGCAAGTTTTTAAGCCAAGATATCCTTCTGCGGCCAGGCCTCCTTCTGCCTGCCACTTTCCCCTGCATGATAAGTTGAAGGAGTTCATATTTCTTGGTGTTACGCATCACGTGTCCAAAATATTCTAATTTCCTCCTTTTTATGGTTGTTAGTATCTCTGTGACCTTCCCCATTCTTTGTAGCACAGTGCTGTTTCGTACACGGTCTCTCCAAGAAATTCTTAGCATACGTCTGTACACCCACATCTCGAACGCTTCCAGTTTTCTAGACATGACTTCTGTCAGCGTCCAAGCTTCTACACCATAGAGAAGTACAGAAAAGACATAGCACCGCGCTATGCGTGTTCGGAGAGAAATGCTTAGGTTCCGGTCACAAAGAACTTTTTTCATTTTCGAAAAGGCGTTGCGTGCTTGCTCTATTCTGCATCGTATTTCGAGGCTGTGATCCCCTGTTTCGTCTACCATTGTGCCTAGATATTTAAATTTGGTGACCCGTTCAAGACCCTGACCATTTAGGGATAAAGACGTGATAAGCTCAGATGTTCGGCTTATTACCATGTACTTCGTCTTTTTGGTATTGATATTAATACCGTACTCAATACTAACGGAAGCCACCGAATCGACTAACCTTTGAAGGCCCGCAAGACTATCGGCGATTAATATCGTGTCGTCTGCGTACCTAATGTTGTTCAACAATTTTTTATCTTGTATCTATGTTATCTAGCGCCTCTGAAAATATGGCTTCAGCATACAAATTAAACAGTAAGGGTGACAAAATACAGCCTTGTCGTACGCCTCTTTCTATCTCAATATACGGCGATAATTTCCCGTTAACCCTTACATTTGCACGCTGTTTCCAGTATAAGTTTTTTATGAATCGGCAGTCGTTAAAGTCTAAGCCAATCTTCTGAAGTACTTCAATCAATTTGACATGTTGAACGCGGTCGAAGGCTTTTTCATAGTCAATAAAGCAGACAAACAGATCTTTATTCATATCCCAGCATCTTTGTACCAGCACTTGATAGCCGAAAAGTGCGTCTCTCGTTCCCAGCCCGCTTCTAAAACCAAACTGAGTATATGATAGTACGGACTCACATTTTGAGTAAATTCTGTTATGGATTATTTTTAAGAACAGCTTCAAAACGTGACGTGAGTAAAACTTTAAAGAACTTTAAACCTTCCACAACACAGTCCGATGAAAATGCAATTGTAACAGATCTTCTCGAGTTCGAAAAGTTTAATATTGCATACGTAAGAATTCTTTCACAAACTTTTTAATACCACTGCACTCGTCCGTTGCACCTTGCAGAATTTTTTTATAACTTTCTTGAGAGTTAAGAGCTGTTGGCAGAAGTTTTGAAATGACATTTATCCTAGTAATTTCCTAAGTTTCAAAGTTTGGACGCTTCTTAAAAAGTTAAAAGTGCTTGCTAGCGATTTCTATCTGGTAGGAAACTTTAATGTTTGCGATCTCTCGCAACGTAAGAGATGTCAGATTAACGGGTGCTTATGGGGTTACAGCGATCTTGATTTTCAACAAAAATTTAACTTGATTTGTGGGATTTTATATTTTATTCACTGTCGAATCCTTACTAATATTATAAATGCGAAAGTGTGTTTGTTTGTTGGTTTGTTGGGTTGTTGGTTTGTCCTTCAATCGCGCCGCAACAGGGCTATGGATCGACGTGATTTTTTTGCATGGGTATAGTTGAGGACCTGGAGAGTGACATAGGCTAGGCTTTTTATCCCGGATCAAAGTTCCCGAGGGATTTTAAAAACTAAATCCACGCAGACGAAGTCGCAGGCATCAGCTAGTACACTATACTTCAGATAAAAAGATTCATCATCTCAGCCTGCGGACGTCTACTGCTGAACATAGGCCTTTCCCAGAAAACGCCACCACACCCGGTCCTCAGCCTTCCTCATCCAGCCACTTCCCGCCACCCGCTTTATATCGTCGATCCAACGTGCTGGAGGGCGCCCCACACTACGCTTACTTGTTCGCGGTCTCCAATCTAAAACTTTTCGGCCCCAACGGCCATCGCTTCTGCAACAAGCATGGCCTTCCCATAAAGATAAAAAGATTGCTATGACATATTTGATTAATTTCTTTAATTAGTTTAGTTCTGAGGTTAAATGAAATGAAATGAAATGAAATGAAATGAAAACACACTTTATTGTACACCAATTAACACGAAACTAAGAAATACTGGATGAGAGTGTACACTGAAAATAAATAAATGATGAAAATAAAAATTAGAAATTAGGTACTACTAATATGTATATATATATATATACACATATATATATATATATATGTATATGTATATATATATACATATTATATATATATATATATATATATATATATATATATATATATATATATATATATATATATATATATATATATATATATATATACATATTAGTTAGTTTTGCGTTAGATTAGTTCTGCGGCACCGCAAATCGCAATGCGTTGCTTCCTCTCTGTAGTGCCTTTAAGGCGCTACTGCAGTATCTATGTACATGAAATAAAAACCGGCCAAGTGCGTGTCGGGCCACGCGCCATATAATCCCAAATATTATTGCTGACCTAGGATAGTGATTTTATTTTATTTATGAATATTGAATACATTTTGAGTTCCATGGTTTAAATACTATAATATATTACAAAATATGCAACTTACACTACGTGTAATACCTAACTTAGAAAAAACAGATATAACTCTTTAACTAATGAACCCTACTTAGCCGTGATAGTTTTCCTTTAAAATTCATTATATTTACTACTGCTGTGAATTCTTTCTTGTATTCTTTATACAACCATTTAGCTGGAAGAGGGGGGACACTTGACTCTAATAAAATTTAGCACTTTAAAATATCATATTTCACAAACGGATCCCAGAATTGAAAAATGGTGTTCCCACACCCACAATATTTTTGAAAAACCTATTCAACGACACCCCACACTATGGGATAGACGAGAAAAAAAAATCATCCCCACTTTACATGTAGGGGAGGTACCCTAATAAAAATATTTTTCACAATTTTATTTCACCACTTTGTCGGCGTGATTGATATTTATACCCTTGCCAAATTACAGATTTCGAGTACCAATAGTCTCTGAGCTAAACCGTGGACAGACAGACAGACAGACGGACGGACATGGCGAAACTATAAGGGTTCCTTGTTTACTACGGAACCCTAAAAACGTTTGTATGCAACACAGTGCGTTGCCAAATACCACTTCTCTACAAAGTAATTTATTATTATCACTTGCAACGCCGCCTTAAAAATCTGGTATAATATCCAACAAATACGTATAGCATCACTTTTAGTACCTGCATGTTTTTGCCCCTAAATCAAAATAAAGTTGCACAAAAACAAAATAAACCTTTCGGTAACCTAACCTAACCTAAAACGTATCAATCTACATAAATCAAAGCTATCGCTCCTTTATCATTGCCTTTGGTTAGGGTAAAAGGGAATACTCCCCGCTACAATACATCTATGTCGGTGACGATCCTACTCTAAAGTTTTGCTCGAGGCAAAGGTGGAAAGGACATTTCTATGTTAATACAGTAGCATTTGCATTTTATATGTAACTCAGTTCTACGCTGGGTCTGTTGGTTTATAATCAAAATTTTTTTTCGATTTAACCACTAATTTTGTTTTGCATGAAATAATTACATTTTATCAATACACGACTTAGAGAAAAATTAGCTAGTTTATTCATTTTTATAACTTTCAACAATTTTAATTTTCATATTCATAACATTACGATAAATCAAATCAACTTCTAGATTTGCAAAATATTTGGTAGGTACATAATATGTATTATTATATTCATAAAGTATGAGTTTAAAGACAACTTTAAATTCAGAATAAAGATTAAACAACTTATAAGTTAAAATTGACGGAGAACTTATGACAATGTTGGTGACTGGTGGCGATACTAAAAAATAAAATATTATGAATCGCGGACATCATCTAGTAACTAGTACTAGATGATGCTCGCGACTTCGTCCGCGTGGATTAACGTTTTTTGATTACCACGGGAACTCTGTAATTTTCCGGGATAAAAAGTATATGTCTTAAAATCTTATTTTTTCTCCAATCAATCCATCTACAGCATGCATGCCATTTTAGCTTCATGAAGGTTCCTCTAAACTCCAGGCTAGCTGAATAGTGTAGCGAGTTTACATCTAGCGATATCTTAGCCTACAGGATTTGTGTATGTACACCTGAGTGTTGTATGTACACCTGAGGTGCGATTGTCTAAAGTTATTCCATTGATCGTAATCGTATTAGATGATGATTTAAAATAAACCATAATAGCATTGAATTAGAGCTCAATTTCGTGTATGCATTCTTATACGATTAGGTATGTACGATACGCTCCATAACACACCATGTTAAAATCGGTTGTACTGAATTTGTGATTCTAAATCAATACAATCAAGGATTATTTTACTTTGACGCCTTGACGCTAATGTCATAGAATACGAATACGACCAATGGAATAACTTTGACAATTGGTACCCTGGGTATACGCGTAGAACCTATGGGTACGAGTAACCAGAACGCCTAGGATTCTTTTCTTAAAACTCAAAAATAACTTCCCCGTAAAAATACCCTTCGGTCCCTACCCTATTATCGTATAGTTGTGTAGTTACATCCTCCGAACATAAACTTTGTAATATTCAAGACAGCTGTGATAGATCCCAAGTTTAAATAATAGGCGGTATTTAGCGAAAGGTGACATTTCTCAAATTGCCCCATTAATTTGTAATGGGACGGTGGCAATTATATAATATCATCTGTTTGCTTGCCCCAAACATCCGGCCTCGATACAAACTAAATATTCATCGACTAAGAAAATTTAAAACTGTAACTTACGTAGTTACCTATACATAAATGTTTGTATCTAATTTATGGAATATATTTACTATGTTACTTACCGCCGTTATGTAAGTTTTGCGTTTAAAACTGTTAAGAGTAAGAGATGACTAATATTAAAGCGTACCTACTTGTACTTTCGAGGTGGTCTTGATTTTAATGAGCCTCAAAGCCCAACGGTTAAAGGTGCGGACTGAAAACTGAAAGGTCGCAGGTTCGAAACCCACCCGGTGCACTATTGTCGTACCCTCTCCTAACACAAGCTTTCCGCTTATTTGGAGAGGAGAGGAGAATATTAGTCAACTTCAACTTGGCTGATATTCTTTAAAAAAAAATAAAGTATTAAATCTTAATAAACGGTACATATTTTAAGTTTTATCCATTTAAACTGGTTCGTATTTTCTTTAGAATCTTTTTACAAAGAAAGGCAATATTTTCCTAAATAGCTCCATTAGTTTCTACAGCTGGACAGTCACCATTGCAGAACTTATTTGGAAGAGTGTCTTGGAATGCTTTATAAGCCGCCATGAAATGAATAATAGGCGGTATTTACAGGAAGGCGGCATTCCATTAATTCTTAATGGACGGTTAGCACAGACCTTATTTGAGAAAGCGCCAAAAGCGTAAGCCGTCTAGTATGAAGCGTACTCGTAGAATAGTCGGTGTATACGGGAAGGCGACATTTCTCAGATCGCTCCATTAATTCCTAATGGAACGACGGCAACATTTCATCTGTTTGTAGCAGCCGTCCTCAGTGCAGAAGTAGGGTATATTTTCGCTGATTCCGAAACGTATAACTTACATCTAAATCATAGAATTTGTGGTAAAGAGCGTTCTGGTACATTAGTTCGAGTGCAAGACTATCATTTTGCTCGTTAAAACGTCTTCAAACACGAAACATAATATCTTGTTATTGTAAGAAAAATTGTTTTCGTCTTTTGCATTTATTTGTTTGGTTACGAATTATTCACACTTTATTAATAGATGATGCCCGCGACTTCATCCGCATGTATTAAAGTTTTTTGATTCCCGCGGAAACCCTTTAATATTCCGGGAAAAAATGTAGCCTATGTTTTATTCCAGGGTATAATCTATCTCCATTCCAAATTTCAGCTGAATTTTTGCGTTTTTATAATATTACTGTGATAGTGTAATATTGTGACAACAAAATCTCACCTTGAATAATTGAACTCATTTGTTGTGAATCTAAATCTGTATAATTTTATCACGATAAAGTCTGCAACATTCATCAAAGGCGTTCGTAATTTTATGAAATCAAAACTTATTTCAAAGGTTTCAGAGGTAAATTATTTACAAAAGATTTGATTAAAAGAAATTACCAAAGGGCAAAGAGGGTTGACAAGTACACTGAACTCTGCAATTACTAAATACTAAAATATTCTAAAACTAGTTTTAAAATAAAAATCTCGCAAATGATTTTTTTTAACCTTAACCCAAAACTAAAACTTACTTTGAAACGATAATTTATAATTAATATGAAGTCTCAATTCAATTTCTCTGTTGCGAATTTGGGTAATGTACAGGTGTTGAAAATATATAATACAGCATGCAACATTAAAAAAATATTTTAATCTATTACGTCAAGTTCATAATCAAGCTTAAATTACAGGCTAAAATGTCTAACGTTATTAGGTATATTATTAAATGTCAAATTAAATAAATGTCAAAAGACACAATATACCACTATTAAATTTTTCCATAAGTTAATCACAATCACGTTAAATCATAATATTCTATAATGGCAATATGCACATCTACCAAGTTACCAACTATTATCTAAAAACCGTCAAGGCTTAAGTTATCATTATTCATTTTAAAAACTAGCATATGCTTTCGGCTTCACTCACGTTTTTCAAACTCCTCTTTTACCCCCTTAGGGGTTGAATTTTCAAAAATCATTCCTACGTTATAACAGCTATCTGTATGCCAAATTTCAGCCTGAATCGGGCTTGAAAGGAACGGGCCTCCCGAACCGTTCAGTGGCTTAAGCTGAGCATTGATAGATCAGTCAATCAGTCAGTCAGTCACCTTCTTCTTTTATATATTTAGTAAGAACCTTCAAAAAAGCCAATATTAAGCTTTTTTTATTTGAAGAAAGGTTAAAAGATATAGATCAAATCACAAGTCCAAAGCTAAAAGTGAGTCTTATAATATTTTATTTTTAATCAATTTACCAGAGAACATCACACGGCTGTCAAAAAAAAAAACAAAAACAAAAATTTCACCGGATTGCGCCATTATAATGAAAAGACCTTTACATATAATAAGATTTCCTTTTATAGCTTTAACCAGCTTCGCCTTATGTTCTTGTTTTGCCGGGGAGGCCAAGTAATTGTATTAAAACTTTTGTGATTACGTCAATCTTTACGATGAAAAGATACGAAGGAACATTATTGTACTACGTTCAGATTTAGATTAGTAGGTAACAGCCTAAACCATTGTAGTTAGAAACTTGAAATTTTGACGTAGGCGAGCACTAAGAAAGGAAAAAAGAAAGTATTTTTTGAAATTACACCCCCAAGAGGTTTAAATAGAGGATGAAAATTTGTATGAAAGTCCGTCATCTTTCAAGTAATATCCATGAAACTTGATATTTGGGCTTTCAATTAAAAATGAAGAAATACTTGTTTCACAGTTTTTAAAAATTCCACCCCTTAGGGGATAAATGGGGATGAATGTTTGTATGATAGTCCGTCATTTTTCAAGTTATATCTAAGAAACTTGGTATTTTGGCTTTCGATTGAAAATAAAAAATAAGTGCTTAACCGTTTTTGCAAAATCCCACTCCAAACCCTAATTCCACGCGGACGTAGTTGCGGGGGCAAACGCTAGTCGAGAATAAAATGATGAGTGATGAAAATAATGAGAGGTTTTATAAATGGAGAGTTTTTATGATATACGTCTACGGTGCCAGCTAAGAAAACCAGCAGGAACCATTGGGGATGAGGCAGAGATCGCTTCCTCCTAACTTCAGAAACCAATTACGGGTTGGGGCGTAATAAAACTACCAGGCCTCAAAATAAAAAAGCCAAGCCAAGGCCAACTTGTAGCTCTTATCACATTATATTGTGAGGACTCTACCGTCGATTCTCTAAGCAGATCCTGCTAAGAGCCGGCAAGAAACTCGGCAGTTGGCACTGTTGCTCGTTTCAAAACAAAAGTGTTACAATAATGTAGCATAATCTATTTTGTGGACAGCTGAAGCAATGCCGATTGCTTTAAAGCAACAACTTATTTACTATTACCCTAGACTGCACCTTGTGTCTCTTGGTAGTACGAATCTGCAGTGCAAGATCGCAGACTTATCAATTAATACAAACATGTGTCAATGTACTAAGCATTGTTTACATGTAGGTAAGTACCTAGCGACGTAGGCAGTCGTACGTAAGCTGCAACACCAACAATCTCTAACACAGCTTCGGCTACAGCACTATCAATTTCGCAGAGTGATCGTTGTGGGGACATATCGGTGCATCGATATCTATATTCGGGGCATGTTTCCACAACACGACACGGATTTGGTACACTGGTATGATGTATTGTACGATGGTAAACCATATCAAATATTACTATAGTTTGAGACATTCGTATAGAGTACTCAATTTCATTGCAGGTGACGTACACATTTTGTAGAAGTACCTAGGCTAAGAAAGGTAAATAAAAGAAGCCTGCTGCTTCCAATAAATATATTAAAATAAATCTCTGAAACTGTGAAATGTTCATTTATTATAGTTTAATGCGACTGTTTACAAGCAGAATTTCTAATTTACATTTAAATTTAGCAGCAACATAACAAGGACAAAACCCTTTCATTCGCCACGAAAATAGGTACGAACCTAAATTGCATTAAAGTTTCGAGTTTCGTAGAAAGACAACAGAGTACAGACTCTTCGAATATTCAAATTTTATTTGCCAGGTCCCTTAACAAGATAACAATCTTTGTAACCCTCGTGTACAAAGTTTTAAGTTAATTACAAATTTGAGGCCAACTTGAAACACACAAACTGAGTAAAATGTACACAAATTTCTTATCCTTTACTGATTCATCAAGATTAAGTAAATAAAATTTTATTTACATAATAATTTACTGACCAAGGTTTTAATTAAATGTTCCTTAAAATGAATTGTTTAAGTTATAACTTTCATATGAAAAATCGGCCAAGTGCAAGTCGAGCCTCGCTCTTTTAGGGTTCCGTACATACGACCAAATCACTTTTCTAGTCTAACTAGATATTTGACCGAGCGAAGCGAGGTCTCTGAGTCTACTAGAGTGAATTTGCACTTGTCCGTCCGTCCGTCCGTCCGTCCGTCCGTCCGTCCGTCCGTCTGTCAGAGCCTTATAACTTTTGAATTACTGAACGTAATTACTTCAAATTTAGATATAATATGTAAACTGATGGCCTTCAGCCGAATATTGGATAAAAAATTATAAAAACCTTTATTTCAGGGGGGCTCTCATAGAAGTGAATGCGAAGTAAAAAAAAAAATTATCGCGTTACTTAAAATTGTTACGTATCATTTTAAAGATAATTTTGAACCAAGTACAAAAATATTTCTTTTTTAATTTTTCCCTTAAAATTGACGAAATGGGGGGCTTTCAAAGTGGCGATTTTATACGCTCGCTTGTAGACGCTCTCTAGGAAAATCCGCTATGGATTTTCAAACTGATTTTATTTTTTTAGGTCACTTATATCCTGTACTTGAACAACAAATACTAAAATTATATAAATATTATAAAGAAACGAGATTATTTAATTTTTAATGGGCATCAGTAATTCATATAGCATCAACATAGCTTCACAATAATGCTAATAGATGGCGCAGTCAGTAACTATTCCCATGGAACTACGAGTTACGACTACGACCTATCCCAAAAACAGTTTTACGTCGACCATTATTATTTAGTTACATAATATAATACAATAATTGTATTGTAATTTTTTTTGTACCATTTTATTCAATTAAAATTATTTTTTAGTTAAATTTTAGTTAAATATTGTATATTTTCTATTCGCGTCGATAGATGACGATTTGTACAGATGCCCGTAACCCGGTTTCACTCGTTAGTACCTACATAATAATTCAATGTTTTCACTAACGTTCCCTAACTTTTACGGGCTACCTATAAGTTAGGTGATGTTTTCTGTCAACTTATTTATCACGATCCTGTACGGGACACCTAAAAGGATATTGGGACGGATGTTAAGACTTAGGATTGTATTTAGGAGCTACCTACGTTAAGATACTCCTACTTATGGGATGATTTAGGTATGTTTGGTGAAAACGGGCATAATAATAATGTCAGTTTTGGTTATCATGTATCGATTGAATGAATAATCATGGGATACCGTTACCGCGAGGTCTCAGTTCGGGGCGAACCACTAGTTAAATGTTAGATACTACTTAATTAGCGTATGGGGAAAATGCTCGTTTGTTTTGGCCACAATTACTTATAAACAGCATCATAAATCGGTGTTATCAGTATTTGTTGTTTAAATACACTATATAGTACATAATATGCAGAAATTTCTAATTCCTAAGTAGTTTAGTTTTTTAGATAGACCCCGTAACAAAGTGGTCTAAAACCGAAAACTTTGACGGCCCCCCATTTCTTCATTTTTTAGCTAAAAAATAGTAAAAAATTTATTTGAACTCTACTTAATGAGTTCTAGACAATAACACCCCACATGCCAGGGTAAAAAAATAAAATTTTATTTCGACTCGTTTTCCATGTATGGGAGCGAGCCCCCTTTATTTCTTAATTTAATTTTATTTTTATTATTTTTTGTCATAGCGACAATAGAAATACACACACTGTGAAAATTTCAACTGTCTATTACGGTTTACGAGATACAGCACGCTGAAAGACTGACGGAAGGACGGACGCACAGCGGAGGCTTAGTAATAGGGTCCCGTTGGCACCCTTTAGGTACGGATCCCAAAAAACAGTGTTCATAATATATAGCTTTTGCCCGCGACTACGAGCGACGGTGTGGGGGTAGGTTTTTAAATTCCCGCGGGAACCCTCAATTTTTTCCGGAATAAAACACACTTTCGAATTAACAATACTAGTGTTTGCGCCAAAAATATCGGAGGGTTTTTGAATTGTATCTGAAACGAAATGTTTTGATACTCAGAGTAACTATTAGTAGGTATAGAGTGCTAATATCTCACTGTTCGCCCAATACGCAGTGTGGACAGGTGAACTATAGTTACCTATATTGATAGATACGTGTCGAATAGGGATGGGTAATAATGCGCCGCAAGCGCAATTGTCGATGAATACAGCTGAATGGCACAATACTTACCTTACTTATGTAATGATCTGTTTTTTTTTAGTAAATCAATATTGTTTTTTAATTTGTAAAGTATGAATGTGCTTAGATTTGTATATTATATAAAAATAAAGTTAAAAATAAAACGAGCTATTTTATCTTCATATTTATTTTTGAGTTATTATTGACCCATAACCGCCGACTTATCATATTAAGCGACATTTTTACCTAAATTGAGCTTTTATTACAAAACGATATTTTAAACTATAAAGGACTATAAACTATGATGGGCACGTCAACATTTCCTATTAACATAACTGAAACATATTTGAAGTTAATATTTTATGTTCCCGGGAAATATTGATGTGCTACGGCACATAATATTTCCCGGGAACATAAACTAAAAGAAATAGGGTTCTTTATAGTCCTAGTCCTTTATTCCTTTATATCCCTACTAATCCTACTAATATTAAACCTGAACTAAATTGCCACCTGAACCAGATTTTATTATTAAAGATACACTAAATTTTAGTGTATCTTTAGTGACTAAAAAGCCTAAATAAATAATGCATTAATAAATCTTCGCATGTCCGCGATGGGCCCAGAGTTGTATAGACAGTGGGCATTCCCCTTTATAAATGCGAAAGTTTGTGAGGATGGATGGATGAAAGTTTGTTACTCTTTGACGCCACAACGACTGAACCGATTTGGCTGAAATTTTAAATGGAGATAGCTCATACCCAGAATTAACATAAAGGCTACATTTTATCCCGGAAAATTAAAGAGGTCCAGTATGTTATAACTATAGTAAATAAAACTAATAGAGAGGGAGCCAGCACGTTTCAGACCTTCGTTATTTTATAAAAGCTGAAAGTTCCTCTGTGCATGTCCCCAATAGAGATCAGAACGATCCCCGACTATGAAGTTTGGATCTTGGTGGCTTTGGGAGACATCAGGTAGTAAAGGTGCATAAATTCTGAGTATACTTTCGTCATAGTATAAAAGCTGAGTTTTACATATGTTACTTGGGGACCTATCAGAAGATGTTTCCTCAGCAGTCAGACACTTCCGATAGTTCCTCTCCGTGTCAGACACCCTTAAACTATAGTAAATTATGAGTATACTTTCGTCATAGTATAAAAGCTGAATTTTATATATGTTAGTTGGGGACCTATCTGAAGATGTTTCCTCAGCAGTCAGACACTTCCGATAGTTCCTACGCCCTGTCAGACGCTTTAAAAATCTGCCGTAGGTAGGTATAACAAATAAAAATAAAATCGCAAGTGCAAGAGTGCTGCGGTGTATAACTTTATTGCTCGCAGTACCAACGATAAATAAACAACCGGCAGTCGGCATCGAACGCGTCACATCACTATCCGAGTTTGCAATCGAAGCGGGGTTGCGGGGCAGTGCGGGCGGTGCGTGTCGCCTCCCGTCCCACGTCTCTTTCAACCCCGCGAAGCGTAATTTCTATTTTACTTAAAATTATAAAAACTTGACCAACCGGTGAAATGTGATACTGGAATTTTGTTTAGTTGTTTTTCTTGTATCATTCTTACAAGTTTTTACGGCACATTTAACCATTTTTTAAATTTAATTCTGCTAAAAGCTCGCAACAGTCATTTACACCGCTAGTACTCGTATGACTACCAGCGCTTGCGAACGGACCGATCCAATGTTCTCACCGGTGTCTACAGTTCCCAGTTAGAAACGAGCGCTCTATACCTACTAATAGTTACTCTGAGTTTTGATACAATCGGAGCGCCTTTGAATTCACCCTCGACGCGCCGCTGCGCTTCAGCCAATCAGAGCGCGTCTACCGTTCATTCGGACTCACATTGCCGAATGCGGTCGGATGGACTTCGCCCGCGCGGCCATTGCATTCGCTTTCTGAACGAGACACGGGACGCGCGCGCCGCTTATGTTTGTAAAACGCAATAAGTTGTCATCCATTTTTGCTGTTTGCGATTCTACCAAGCGATATCGCGGTCCGGATAGACCTTTGTTGTACGTGCGGAATACGAGGTCCTTAGGGATTCGGCGCTGTAATTAGTTTACGTGTTCGCGTGGTCCTTGAAACCAATCTAATAGAACTTTATCGGTGTCAGCCATCTTGAAGCCGCCCCCCGTTTGGCTAGCATCGCGTGTTTTACGTAGTCGCGAGTGCCTTTTTGGAGACGAGTCCATAGAACATTGGTGTAAGTGAAGTGATACGGACTGTTGCCAACGGGCGATTTATCCTAGAACCTTTTGATATAAAGAACATTTGAAGTGTTGGTGCATTATCCTACTACTGAGAACTGAGCAGAGTGCAGCAGTGCTGAATTAGTGGATCCATAAGGCCGGCCGCATATCTGCGCACACGGGCGCAACGATATTATCTGGAAGGGGACCCAGGGGCACACACGACTACCCGATACTCTCACAACACTTTACACCACACCTACTTACGCCTCTAAGTACCTTGAAGGAACCCACCGCGGAAACCCAGGTGAGTAATTGTAGATACGCTAGGAGTATATAATATTTCCATCGGCCACTTTGGGCCCGACCCTCCTGTTGCTCGTCGAGGGGCTACTGATGGGCCCTAGCCCTCTCAACTTTCGTTTGGGCAACTGAGGGCCGTAACAACTAGTAAAGTTGATTTTATGATCTGAAATGATGAGGTTTCTATTTAAAATGCTATTGTTTTAGTGACACATAATAGGTATATCGTGAGCAAGGTGAGATAGCTATTGGTACAATCTGAACATGCCTACTGCATGGCATCAATTTTAAGGAAATAAAATATTCTAAGAATAAAAATAATTTAAAACAGGTCTTATGCATTGAACATGAATGTTAAAACTAAGAAAAGATTTATATTAAAATTATAAAAATAAACCAGCAAAAAGGTAAATAAAAAATAATAAGATATACCTACATATTATTAATAGAATCTATCTCTCTATTTATATCTGATAGAGAATGTTGTAAGAAAAAGATGTAAAGAAACCTAGCCTTTGAAAAAAATAAAGAGTTGACGTAGTTATTGCCAACAAAACCACCTTGTGCGCTTATAAACTTATAATGATAAACCTCAGCCAACAGAATGAAATGCACTGTATTTAAAACAGAAAGCATCATAAAGAGATAAGAACCCACACATTACATTAATTAGCTTCTAAGCAAAGGCGCTATAATTAGGTTAATATAAGAGATGACGCATTGCAGTAGCATTTTCACCCTCTCTCATTATGTGTTAGCGTATGTAACTAACATTAATGTACCTAAGAATCTTTTTGATTTTCTAACATACTCATAATATATTTCATTATTTTTACGGTTCCGTACCAAAATGGTAAAAATGGAACCCTTATGGTGAGACTTTCTCCGTCCATCCGTACGTCTGTTACAGTCGATTATTTTAGTAACTATTAAAGCTATCAACATGAAATTTGGAATAATTGTACATAATAGTGGCCCAACATCATTGGAATAAAAAAAGTTAAAATTAATTTTAGTTTAATTGAAAAAGTGGGAAAATCGGTGGTTTGAAATTTCAAAGTAAGATAACTATATCGAGTGGGGTACCTATGATATGAAAGGGCTTTACCTGTACATTCTAAAACGGATTTTTATTGAAAAATGTCGAAAAAAATACCATTCCAGCCTCTTATCTCCGAAGTTTACCAATCGAAAAATCAGAAATAATTATGGTCAATAGAGGTTTACATAATATATTTACAGGAAAAATAAAACCAACGCTCTCACTAGCATAGTTTTTAGTAGACAAACAAAGTTAACGATTAATACAAAAAAATATATATGAATAAGCAAATTAATGTAATATTATCGTTTAACTTGAATACTTTTATACTTCTGGAGTACAGAAGCCTCGGTGCGCGAGTTCGGCTCGCACTTGGCCGGTTTTTTTTCTAATAACACGGTTATTCATTTCGACCTAAAACTTCAGCTGCGCTAAGATCGTCCAGAAAAGTTATAATTAAATTAAAGTAAATCGACTTTAAAGTAAACCACGCTACCTTTTTTAATGCAAATTGGATACTTTAAAGTAGGTACTATAATACCACAGATTAAGGATAGATAATACTATGGTAGGCATAATAAAACATTAATTATATTCTCCTTTATAGGGGTTAAATGACCATTAATTTTGTGCAACAGTGCGAATGAAGTTTGTACGTACAACTATTACAGTTTTCAATCCGCTTTCTTACCGTGGTACCTACTTTATTTAGGCTTCAATTTTTAATAGAGATTTTTAACATAAAACGGCACGTTTTGTCCACTTGAGTGGAGCGATGCAGAGCTAGAAAAATATTCACAAATACAATTGCACAAATATCACGTTACCGCTCCGTCCAGCTTCGGTGGACATATCTCCAGTAGAGAGGAGATTATTGTTATAGAAATGTTGTAGAAATGCGGAATATATGCAGAACTGGGTGCCCAAGCGAGTTTGCGGAGTGAAGCTCTGGTGCGAGGCAGCGAAACAAGATAGCAGAATAAGGCCGGAAGCGAGGCAGACCAGCCAGTTTGGTAAATAAAATTACGGAGCCAGGAAATTTAACTATGTTGGCCGCCGCCTTGGCCGCCACTAACTCTCTCAGCTCCGCTTCACCATCATCATTAGCAACCCATCAGCGTCTCATTACAGAGAAGGGTTTTAGTCCACCCCGGTGGCCCATTGCAAGTTGGCAGACTTCACACACCCTTGAGAACATTAGGTATGGAGAACTCTCAGGCGTGCAGATTTCCTCACGATGTTTTTCTTCACCGTTGCAGCATGTGAATTTAATTGTATCAACGCACATTACTTAGAAATATCAGAGGCGCGTACTGCGTGCTCAAGCTCGTACCTAATCACACCCCCCCCCCCCCCCCCCCACTAACTTAACTCGAGTCGAGTGACGTTTTGCCGAGGAATCAAATATTTAAAAGAATTCAAATATTTAAAGGAATCAAATATTTAATTTATAACATAATGATACAATTCGATACAAAATGCTATACGAACGATAACAATAGTATTTAATAAATAAATAATTTTTTTTTTTTTTGGTGGGTAGGTGAACAAATGTCAACACATACTTTTGAGAGCTCCTCAATATTTATTTAATTTTAAATTAGGAAAAGTGGTTTTAAACATTAAATTATGTGTTAGTGGTCAATAACCTACCAGCAGTTACTCCTTCAGCTGTTCCTACAACATTATTTTGCCTCCATAATAAGCAAAGGGAGCACACTGTTTCACTGTGAGTACTGTCACACAATTCTTTCATTATGGAATCCATCAAACAATCTGTGCAAGATTTAGCACAGCACTTCAATACCACAATGGCGGAATTCCAGAACAGTTTGAGCACATCAGTTCCAGTTACTGGCCCAACCCCAAATATTGCGGCACAATTCAGCTCGTTTAGATCGTTTGTGCTCGCTGCACTGGAGAATCTGCAGCGGCAAGTGGAACATCTCTCCAAGCAACAGGATCGGCTTGAAATGAATACCAGGAAGAAGATTCTATTAGTCCATGGTGTTCCTGAGGAGAAGAATGAAGATGTTGCATCTTTGGTGACTAAAACATTGTCAGCCCGCCTCAATATGCCGGACCTCTCAGTAGAGGATGTCAGCCGTTGCCATCGCATGGGAAGATCCAAAGCTGGTAAACATAGGGCTATTCTCCTTAAGTTTAAGCAGCTGGCACTACGAAACCAGGTCTGGTTTGAAAAGTCTAAACTTAGGAATTCAGGAGTAACCTTATCTGAATTTCTCACAAAAGATAGGCATGACACATTCATGGCTGCAAGACAGCGCTTCGGTATCTCAAAATGTTGGACAAAAGACGGTGACATTTTTGTAATTGGGCCTGATAATAAACGCATTCGCGTTTTCTCAAAATCTGATCTTGACGACATCCCTTGTTCAACTGATGGCCAGGCTGGATCTACTACTGGTACTTCTGCTACTCCTTCAGACCCAACGCCAGCTCCGCATAATAGTCGGGCCAGGCGAAACGTGAGAAAGTGATTATATTTATGTAGATAGGATTTTTCAACTCATGTATTATGCCTCTGTTTGTATTCCATTCTCATTTGAAGTCTCATCCTTGGACTTAAAACGCCTCCTATAACCTAGGTACTAATTTGGTACTTATGCTCATATTGCTGCTTAGGTAGGTAAAACAATTTGTACATAATATACACTTTTTCTTTTTATTAATTACACAAAGGTTGTTTTGATAAATTAAATATAAATGACGCATTCACGTCAGATTGTTTTACCACAGATAATATCATTTTGATTGCGTTCCGTTATGCGTGGCTCAGTATTTCCCTATTAAGTATATACTGGTTATATCGACTATAAAATATAGTCAATAATCAGTAATTTTATCTAAGTTGATGTACTAAATGTATAACGATAAGACTATTTTCCAGTATATACTTAAATCTTTGAATTAAATACATAAATAACTTAGACTTAATATTAGGTAAAATTAGGTAATTTGTTTTATGAGTGGATAATGTGTAATTTCTCTTCTTTAAATATTGTGGTCGAACGTAATATCAAACTACAAGGTGTTGTTTTTTTTTTGGTTATTTTAATGATTCTTTAACGTATTTAATCATATTAGTGTATCATACAATGTTTGACACGCAGCCAATGTTGTCCACCAACTCAATGCCAATGTTGTTTGGTATGCAGATATCTATTGATAATATTTAGATACCTACTTTGCGAATTGTGATAAACTTATTTACTAGTATGTATTGATTAGTGTTAATTCTGTCTACTGGTGGGTATTAAATGACCTAACTAATTTGTGTAATAAATTTTATATTATTAAATTATTATTTAATTTATATTAATAGTATTATACTATTATTGTTATATATATAAATATTGTATATTACATCTAGTTACAACTAATTTTATTATACGTTATGTCATCTCAAAATATTGGTTTGGATGACTCTTTTTTTTCACTTACGTCTTGTGATGGATTGAGTAGCAACGACAGTTTTCATAGTATCCCTTCCCTTGAGGAAACTCTCGATTCACACTTCTCAGATGTGCTGAAAAATTTCAATATTATTCACTTGAATGCTCAAAGTATTCCTGCACATTTTCCTGATATGCTTTCGTCCTTTAATTGCAAGAATATTCATGCTATTTTGATATCTGAATCGTGGTTGAAGCCGTGTCTATCCTCCTCTTCTTATGCTCTCCCTGGTTTTCATCTCATACGGAATGATCGCACTAGTCGGGTCGGCGGAGGTGTTGCGATATACCTCAGATCTTACATTCCATTCTCGGTCATCAGTATATCAACACAGCAAGCTGTACCAGGAGGGGAGCATTTGTTTGTTGAGGTTACTTTTTCCAACATAAAACTCTTACTTGGTGTTTATTATAATCCCAGCCTCACAATAGATTACTTTCCAGGATTTGAAAGTCTCTTGGACCAATTCACCCCACGATATCAGCATTCAATCATTATGGGTGATTTTAATACATGCCTATTAAAAAACGACTCGCGTGCACTCCGTCTTACTTCTTTAGTGAAGGCGGCCAACCTTCATATTCTTCCTCTATCTGCAACACACTCTTTTCCAAACTGTTCTCCATCTCTTCTGGACCTTATCCTTGTTTCCTCTCTAGACTTTGTAGCAAAGCATGGTCAGTGTCCTGCAGATGCTTTTTCTTATCACGATCTGATATTCCTGTCCTATAAAATTCGCCCCCCTAAAGCAAAATCAAGAATTCTTCTGCAACGTAATTTTAGTGGTATGGATCTTAATCTTCTGCGTAAGGATGCATTACAAATTGACTGGACTGAAGTACTTACTGGTGAAAACGTTGACGAGAGGGTAGAAATTTTTAATTCCTGTCTGACAAAGCTCTATGACGCCCATGCTCCAATTCGGCCGGTTAGAATGAAACATCTTCCTGCTCCTTGGCTTTCTGAGGATATTAAAATTTTACAACACAAAAAGAATGTAGCGAGAGCTAAATATAAGTCGGATGCTAGTCAAATCAATTGGGAAAAATATAAGAGCATACGGAATCGGTGTAACAGGTTGTGTAGAGATAAACAACGACGCCATATCCATAAATCCGTACTTGAAGAAGAAGATTCTGCGCGGGTATGGAAATTTCTGAAATCTCTTGGGGTTGGGAAGGCAAGTAAAAGTTCTCATTTAAATAATAATATTGATTTAAATTATCTTAACCAGCATTTTTCTGCATCTTGTACCATTGATGGTACCGTAAAACAAAATACAAAGAATCAAATTCTAGCTTTACCCACTCCAGATTACTCTCCTTTCATTTTTAGTCAAATTGACTGCAGTGATGTTAAGAGAAGTATTATGGAAGTCAACTCCGATGCCGTTGGTATTGATTGCATTAGTCGTAAAATGATCACTCCCATCATAGATCTTTTAGCTCCTGTCATTGTGTCTATTTTTAATCATTCCATTTGTACTGGTGTATTTCCTTCTTCTTGGAAGGATGCACAGGTAACTCCTATACCTAAAAAAACAAACCCATCTTGCTTTTCCGACTACCGACCTATTTCTATCTTGCCATTCCTGTCTAAGGTTTTTGAGCGTATCGTTCATAAACAGATGACACTTTTCCTTTCCAGATATAACCTTTTGAATCCATTTCAATCCGGTTTCCGCTCTGGTCATAGTACGACTACTGCTCTAGTGAAAATTACTGATGCTATCCGTTTCGGCATGGATAATCAATGTGTGACGGTGTTGACTTTACTAGATTTCAGTAATGCATTCAATAATGTTGATTATGAGCTTCTTTTAGCTATTCTAAATTCTCTTAACATATCTCCTGAGGCAGTTGACTGGTTTCTTAGTTACTTGCATGGGCGCCGGCAGCGGATACGGGTCGAGGAAAATTGCTCAGACTGGTGTTCGATAAATGCTGGAGTCCCGCAAGGTGGCGTGTTGTCACCCCTTCTTTTTTCAATCTTCATCAGTTCAATAACTCATCAATTATCTTCTCTCTACCACCTGTACGCTGATGATCTCCAAGTCTATGCTCAGTCTAAATTACAAGATTTGCCCAAGACTATTGAACAAGTAAATCAGGATTTAGATACCATTGTTCAATGGAGCAATTCATTTGGTCTCAAGGTAAATCCTTCTAAAACTCAAGTAATTGTAGTAGGCAGCCAAAAGCTAGTGTCTCGGATAGATTTGACTTCTCTACCTTGTGTTGTCTTTGATGGAGTTCAACTTCAGTATAGTGACACTGTAAAAAACCTTGGTATCATTTTTGATAAATTTTTCTCCTGGGCCCCTCAGATTTGTGAAGTGAGTAGGAAGATGTTTGCAGCGGTTGGTTCTCTGAGAAGACTCAATTACTTTCTACCCATACCTACTAAAATTGCGCTTGCACAGTCTCTCCTCTTGCCAATTCTAGATTATGCTGATACTTGTTATTTAGACTTAAGTGTTGAGCAACTTAATAAACTCGAGCGCATCCAAAATCTCTGCATAAGGTTCATATTTGGGCTTCGTAAATATGACCACGTTTCCGAATTTCGCAAAAAACTCGAGTGGCTCCCAATTCGCCTTCGCAGGAATACACATCTTCTGTCACTTCTGTACTCTGTTCTATTCAATCCATCCACCCCTCCTTATCTGAAAGAGCGGTTTCAGTTGCTATGTGATTCTCATTCAGGTCGATCTCTTCGCTCAGATGAAAACCTTCTACTTAAATTTCCCTCACATAGCACCACATTTTACTCCAAATCATTTACCGTAGTAGCTGTTCGGCTTTGGAATTCCCTTCCTGTTGATATTAGGCGTGCGAAATCGCTGCCTATTTTTAAGCGGCTACTCAATAAGCACTTTATGCCTGCTTAATCCTTATGTAATATATCTATATTTTATAATGTATAATGATATTGTGTATCTATACAGTTATATTTATTTATTTATTTATTATATTGTATTTATGTATTATATATTAGGTATATGTTATTATATTTTATATATTTTATGTATGTATTTATTTACTACTTTTTGTACCTATTATTGTGTTAAATATTGTTACTTTCAGTTTCTAATGGCATTTGTTTTCTTGTATTTTTCTATTTTGTAAGCTATTTGAAATTTTGTGTACACCCTTCCCTGTGTTTTTGTTTAAAACTCCTTCTTTTACCATGGGTTGCCTGGAAGAGATCGCTTTTCAGCGATAAGGTCGCCTTTGTACTCTGTGTTTTTTTTTTATGTATGTATTAGTCATGTAAGCTGTTATCCTGTGGTGTACAATAAAGAATATTTTCATTTCATTTCATTTTCATTTCATTTCATTTCAACAATACTCTTAAACTATTAATATTTAGGTAATTTGTATTATTATCATACAATGCAATTTACAATGTCAATATCAATTTCGTGAATTATATAGGTCGGCTATAGGTCACCAAAGCATTAAAGATAATAATATCAATTACTAATTAATTTTTGGTGGTATTAATATAAAGTACACGCACTAATGAATAATACCTAATTAGATACTTAATATTTTCTCGTTATGATTTATGCCTAATATAATAATATAATTAATTGAATATGAATTTCTGTTGAACAAAATAACCCTAAGTATCTTATTACCTACGTACTTGATAAAATATTGAAAGATTCGTAAGGTTATCTGTAATGCAAAAACTTTGTAGGTATCCCTACGACATATTTGAAATTCATAATACAGATATTATAAAATTACAGACCATTGCCATTGACCATGTATTGCCCATGACAACTGCATTTTTAGTAAATTATAGTCGGTAGTAAATATAATAAGTCTATGATTATAGTGGAACCAGAATTTACCTAAATAATGTAATTGTAATAAGTACGCAAATATTTTTTTCTTTAGACAATAGTAATCTAATCACAATTAGACTATAACCATTATATATATAATTGTAAACTTGTTTTGAAAAGAGCAACCGCCGAGTTTCTTGCTGGTTTTTCTCGGTAGGAAGGGCATTCCGAACCAGTGGTAGACTCATCGACGATTCAAAAGCACTTTGAAAATAGTTTATTTGAATAAAAAACATTTCTATTCTATTCTATTCTACTATACCAACCTATTATTATCAGAAATAATTTAAAATTTCAAACTTTTCACCTATTATTTCAAACGCATTAAACACGCAAAGAGCGAGGTACCCTCCTAAACCCTCCATAAACCAAGCGGTGCCATCTGCGCCTTTGGCATCGGAAAATTATGCATTTTCATTTCTATTGAAACAGCTGCTTACTTCCCAGGCTTTTATTCAGCTGAGGGGAAGCGAATAGGTAATATGCAGTAATATAAAGTTTGAATAAAAAGATTGAGTCATAATTATGAGTAATAGGTAAATATTTTCATTACAGAATCAGATTTCATCATTGGAATCAGAGTCATTTCAGTCAACAACGGTTCGGTCAACGGCCGACAGCTTCGAGTAACACCTTCAATTCAAGAGTCAAGATTCAATAGCGCTATGTTCCGGGCACGTGCTAAAAACTGAAACGTTGAAGGTTCAAACCTCGTCCGTTGCAGTAAAGGAGAGGACAGACTGGCTACTTTTAGCAGCAGCCATAGGCGGTTTTATTGTTTTTAGTCGCTGTTCGGAAGCTCGATTCCGCGTACGGACGCTAGCGTGGGCACCCAACAAACGCCAGTCGCAGCGATCATGTAGCGTTTTTTTAGAATAGCATCTTCTATTCTAGAATTCTAGAATAGAATGTAAATTTTTGGAGTTTACTCCTTAAGAATCGATTTTCATATTTAAGGCGCCCGGTATGAGAAAAATTCGAGGAGTAAAATCTACTTATGAATGACCTCGTTACGTTTTTCACAACGATGCAAATTTCTACCCTAACGTTAAGTAAATAAGGTTGGTTTTCGTGCGAAAGAGCTTCCGAGGTAAGCCAAGCGCGTACCGATCGGGTCCGAGCGGCGCCGAGACGCAGCGAGCGCCGCGAATGCATTACGACCGATGTTTAGACAATCGTACTTAAGGAGTAAACTCCAGTCGTGCGTCGGAGCTGACACACACACTTTTTTTTATTCAAATAATAAGAATAGGAAATCTTTATTTGAGAAACTCGGTACAGTGCAAAACATTGGAATCCTGACCCCTAAACTAGGAAAGCCCGTATCTTAGGGGACAGTGCCATTCCCAAACATTGATTTATATTATGATCTCACTGGTGCACATAAAACAATGAATAGAGATACCTACATTGAAAGATATTATAGATATTTTAAGTAAAGAAAATCATAAAACAATGAAAAATAAAAATAAAATAAAAATATTGCATGTTGTGTTTTTTTTGTGTGTGTGTGTGGTGTTTGTTTGTATGTTTATGTGTGCATGTTTATGTGTGTGTTTGAGTGTGTGTGTGCATGCATGTGCGTGTATATGCTAATGAGTGTGTGTGTACGTAAGTGTGCCATATTTACCAAATAAACCTTTACAAGTGCTTTCGAATAGTCAAAAGAATCTACCACTGGTTCGGAACGCACTTCCTACCGAAAAGAACCAGCAAGGAATTTTTAAACGCTGACTTTGACTACTTTTAGCATCGTATCGTATCGTTTTAGTATCGTAGCTTTTGAGTCACGAAAACGCGATGCAGTCGCAATAGCGCCGCTCGCTGCCGCCAAAGTAACCAGTCTGCCCGCTCCCTAATTAGCGTACCTACTTAGCACAAGTTTAAGCTTAGTTGGACAGGAAGATAGAGCATAATTTAATCATCATCATCATTAGCAACCAACTACTGAGCGCAGGCCTCCTCTCAGAGAAGGGTTATAGGCCAATATAGTCCACCACGCTGGCCCAATGCGAATTGGCGGACTTCACACACCTTCGAGAACATTCTAGAGAACTCTGAGATGAAGAAGCAGTGATAGCCTAGTGGTAAGGACTGAAGAAGCAGTGACAGCCTAGTGGTTAGGACTGTGGTCTCCTATTCGGGGGGGTCGCAGGTTCGATCCCGGGTACGCACCTCTGACTTTTTGAAGTCATGTGCGTTTAAGCAATTAAGTATCACTTGCTTCAACGGTGAAGGAAAACATCGTGAGGAAACTTGCACATCTGAGCGTAATTTAATTCTTCTTCTTCTTCTTCTTTCTCAACCTATAGACGTCCACTGCTGGACAAAGGTCTCCTGCATGGACTTCCACAGGCTTCGGTCTTGCGCCGCTTGAATCCAGCGGCTCCCTGCGACTCGTTTGATGTCGTCGGTCCACCTGGTGGGGGGTCTGCCAACACTGCGTTTACCGGTGCGGGGTCGCCACTCCAACACCTTGGGACCCCAACGACCATCAGTTCTTCGAACTATGTGCAATTTAATTACAATGTAAAAATATTTATAGAAGTTTTGATTTAACTGTGGGATCAAAGGCCAGATACAGAAATCGGTCCATTTTTGAGATGGCTTCATTTATCTTGAATTTGGCCACGGAGGTGAATCTACCGTATCTATACTCTCTACTTCTTAATCTGAATATCTGACTGGATGGCGATCCGACACAACCGACCGAGCGAGTGTTCAGGACTTCTTACTACTTAGTACTTTTTGACATAAAAATAAAAGCACTCTTTTGGAGAATTACCTAGGACTTGAAACTGAGATCTCATGATTCTGTCAACTAGATGCATAGGCAACTATAGATTCACATGTCGGGGGTGTTTTAAATCCCCACCAGGTGGACCGACGACATCAAGCGAGTCGCAGGGAGCCGCTGGATTCAGGCGGCGCAAGACCGAGGCCTGTGGAAGTCCTTGCAAGAGACCTTTGTCCAGCAGTGGACGTCTATCGGTTGATAAAGAAGAAGAAGAAGAAGAAGAACGTGATGTGAAAAATATAGCAGCCATATTTATTTATTTAGATCAAGATCCAAAACTGCGTTTCGACCCGGAAACCCACTTCCTATTCTGTGAGCCTCAAACTAAATGGCACGTCACAAGCGTGAACAATAATGAGGCAGCACCGCAAGCCGCCACACAATACAATGATCTATAGCTTGTCCGACGACCTATTGTTGGTTTAATTAGATAGCCCTGTCAACACCACCCCATTGTGCGAACTGTTGAACCTACGTTGAATCCCGTAAATCCAATTCATTTTGACTCCAATTGGTAACCTTTTCGACGAACTAGTATTCACCTAAGCTCTAAATAATGGCAATTCTTCTTCGATGATAATGTAATGTAATGGTGATGTGATTAACACACATTTTATTACAGAACAATATACAAAATTCAAAAATATTATTTCACGTAGGCCAAACTGTGACTCGTCATATGTCGAGTGAAGGATCTACGTGGTTCTATGATTTGTATAGTTGCGGACCTGCCGTGTTACAAGTTACTTTTTATCCTGATAAAACCGGGAATTCCCACGAGATTTTCAAAGAACCTCATTCCTCGCAGACGAAGTCGCGGGGCAATTTCGGGTTGAAAATCCCATGGGAATTCCCGGTTTTATCGGGATAAAAAGTAACCTGTACCAAGGCATGCCCGTAACTATACCCATCAAAGAAACAACGAAGATCCTTCACTCGATATAACTTAATTATTAGTATATAGTACATTAAATATAATTATTTGGATAATTTTAAGTGGAGGACGCTTTATCAACGATACTGAGCTCAAAAATTTTTATTTTTTATTTTTTGGAGTTTACTCCTTAAGAATCGATTTTAGGTAGTGTTGCCCAAAATTGGTCTTGCGAGACTCTTGCGGTCTCGCACTTGGTATCAATATCGATATAGTTACCTATATATGTCGATTATAATGGTACATTGTACTTATATCCATGCAAGATACCTTTGTCCAGCCATGGACGTCTATCGGTTGGTTGAAATTCAGCTCTAATTCAATGCTTTACTTTGACGGAGGTATGGTTAAAGCTAAATACTATCTTGTTCTTTATCAACCGATAGACGTCCATGGCTGGACAAAGGTATCTTGCATGGATATAAGTACAATGTACCATTACAATCGACATATATAGGTAACTATATCGATATTGATACCAAGTGCGAGACCGCAAGAGTCTCGCAAGACCAATTTTGGGCAACACTAATTTTAGGCGCCCGGTATGAGAAAAATCCGAGCAGTAAAATCAATTTATCAATGACCTCGTTACGTTTTTCACAACGTTGAAATTTCTACCCTAACGTTGAGTAAATAAGGTTGGTTTTCGTGCGAAAGAGCTTTCGCTTCGGGTAGCCGAGCGCGTAGCGTTGGTGTCCCCGAAGCGAAAGTCGGTCGGGGCGCGCTCGTCCCGAGTCGCGCGCATAGAGAAGGATATAGCGTCGCGCGTAAACTACAGTCGTGCGTCGGAGCTGACACACACTTTCTTCTGTCTGTCTGTGCGCGCATCACGCACAAACTACTTAAAGGATTTAAATGAAATTTGGCACAATGGTAGCTGATACTCTGGTTCAACATATAAGCTAGTTTTTATCCTGATAAACAATAAATTTCCTCTGGAATAGGGGATGAAAGTTTTTATCTACTTTACTCCATAACTCCGTGAAATCTAAATTGATTTTAATATTTTTTTTTTATTTGAAAGTGTATAGCATCAAATATGTTTTGTCCAATTTTGTTCAAGATAGGATAAATAATACCGGAGACAGATAGCAGCAATTCACTCGCAGAGTTCAAATTTTTATTACATGCATACCATACCTATATTATTATGAGGGTCTTGGCCATTTACAAAATTAGACTACACCATTGAACTTCAGATCCTCAATCCTGCTGCTACTGGGTACTGCCCACAGAACAGAACATTGAATTGAGGCATTGTCGATTGTGAATATATAATATTATAAGTACCTACCATGTATGGACTAATACATACTGGCGTAGTGTGGCCGTAAAAAAGATCCCAGCTTTTCAATCCTGATGCTGCTGGGTACCTACTGCGCACTAAACTGTAGGAATTAAAAGACTGTAGATAATTTATAAATTGATATTTTAGGTACCAAATTTATACTATAACGTTGAACTCCAGGCTCTCGCTATTTGTTTTGTAGCTAATAAAGGAATAAATAATAACCAAGGAAATTAATCAAAGCAATAATATACTTACAAATAAAAAATACTGATTCATTAATAAACGTTTAAAATTCAATTTCAAATATAAACTTATCTATATTTATATTGAGTAATTAAAAATAGATAAGAATAAAGTTTACGTATAAATACACGCTGTAGTTAGTAAAAAGTCATCAGTTTATCTTCTTGGATCACAATGAGAACTGTAAGTAACTATTAAGTTTTTAACTGTTCTCTATTACTTTTAACCGACTTCAAAAAAAAACAAAAGGAGGAGTTTCTCAATTCAACGTGTATTTTTTTTTATATTTTTTTTGTCGATGTCCATCCATATCTCCATCAAATCTTAACTGATTTCAATATTTTCAAGCTATTGCATAGCTTTTATCGCGGGCTTTGAACTAGGACAAACAGTTTGAGCGCGGCGACCGAATCAAGAAACTCCGTAACGATAAAAACCTAACACCGTCGTTCAGTAAGCGTTCAACATTTTAGAGGTTCTCATATTTGTTTGTTTTTTAATTTTTTTTTTTGCATAATTTTTATTATGCAATAAAAAATATTGCATAAATATTATAATTACAATCGCTCGCGATCAGAGTATTAGTAGACTTTTAACCATGCCTAGTACATAACATACATACATAAGCTCTATTCATCATCTTATTTTTACAAGCTTTTATTTACCTTGCAATGTATGTTTAGGTCAAGTCTTTCAAGATGTATTAGAACCAATCCCGGTTTCCGATTGAGCTGAAAATGTGCATGTACATGTAAATCGGATTACAATGCACTATCATTGTAACATGGAGCTGTTCTGATGATAGAGGCGGAAGATGGCTATGGGAATTCTGTAGTAAAACGATGTAACACCATGAAGTTCAGGCTCGTTCGATTCGTCTTGAGAAGTACTCTCGTCCTAGATAATATCCAGGGTCTGATGATGAGGCTGAACGGTGGTTATGAGCGTATACATGTAATAAAACTACGTTATCATATTTAGTTTGGGCTCGTTTCATTCGTATTGATAAGTAATCTGAAATGATATCCATGGAATGGCTCTGATGATGGAGCTGAAACTGCAGCTAGGATATCCAGCACACTAGTACACTCTTGAAAAAATAATAGCAGACATGTCGTGTTTGGATTCGTTTTGATCAGTATTTGATTATACATAGAATGCAATGGCGCCACCATCGAGCTGATGAGCTGATGCTGCAAATTTGGTGAAGATCTGAGGAATATCTTCGGTGATAGAGGACGGAACTCCTCAATGAATAGAAACAAATCAATCGGGATCAGAGAATGTGTAGATTTATCATTTTATCCTATGAAGCTACACTAAAAAGCTTAAAATAATAATATTAATCCTCAAATATGGTCGAGCGAAGCAACGGCTGGATCATGCGTCATGCTCGTGAACGGGTGCTGCCTACGGGAATGGAGCTACTTTGTGTCTGCCCGTCATACATGAATTGAATTGTAGTACTTTTCTTTTCTTTTTTTTTTGGAACTTCCCCTCATTGTGGAAATATTATATTTTATTCTAACAAAGTTGCATAGGTTAAATCGGCTAGGCATTCAGCTACCCACAAGATAGTATAAAAAACTTATTACAATGTAATAGTTAGCTTCATAATAATATTGTAAAATGACCATTTTGAAAAGAGCAACTGCTGAGTTTCTTGCCGGCTCTTCTCAGCAGAATCCGCTTTCGGAAACGGGTGGTAGAATCATGACTTGTCATAAGAGCCGCAGGTTGGCCTACGTGAACTAAATAAATTTGACTTTTTTTTTAATTTTATAAAAATTCTTTAAAAAAACCCGACTTCAAACGCCACTGAAAAGTATAAAATAATTTCAGTTTGTATTTAACCCGTCAAACCTTTTTTTAATTGCAGTTCCTGTACATCGCATTTGTCGCCTGCGCATGCGCGGCGTCCGCGACAGCCGCCCCACACCCAAGGGTCGCTTTCGGGCAGGGCGAGGACGCGGCATACACTCCATACAGAGTTGCCTTTATTAAGTCTTTGAGAGATGCCGATGAACAGATAGCAGTAGCACGTGTAAAACGTACAGGCGTTAATATATTTTTTTAGGGTTCCGTACCCAAATGGTACCAACGGGACCCTATTACTAAACCTCCGCTGTCCGTCTGTCAGCGGGCTGTATCTCGTAAACCGTAATTTGTGTATTTCTATTGCCGCTATAGCAACAACTGCCTCGTTGGTCTAGTGCCAACTGTAAGCTTGTTCGACTACAGATGACGAGGTCCCGGGTTAGATTCCCGGGTCGGGCCGTTAAAAAAAGGTATTGGGTTTTTCTGCCAAAGAAATTCTCAGTACTAACCCGGAGTTAGGAAGTTGGCGGTGACTCACCCCCGTGCCTCGGAGAGCACGTAAAGCCGTCTGTCCTGCGCCTGATCTCTCTCCGGTCGTGTCGGATTTCCGTCCCATCGGACTATGAGAGTGAGGGAATAGAGAGTGCACCTGTGTTTGCGCACACACTTATGCACTATAATATCTCCCGCGCAGATGGCTGACCTCTAAGGAGGTTGGCCGCCGTGATCGGTTTCGGTCGGGAGGACATTAGAGCAACAAATAATAAAAATTAAATTAAATTAAAAAATAAAGAGATACATGGAAAAGGAGTCGAAATAAATTTTTTTTTTACCCTGGCATGTGGGGGTGTCATTGTCTAGACTCTAGAGCATTAAGTGGAGTTCCACGAATCGAGCATTTTTTCCCCATATGTTTTAGTACTTTTTAAGAACTAAGATATCTAAATGTATCTAGTTTTAAAAAAATGATTTGGTCATATGTACGGAACCCTAAAAGAGCGAGACCCGACTCGCACGTGGCTGATTTTTTATTGATAGTGGTTGCAAAAACTGTATTTAGTAAATTTTAAAATAAATTTAATGTTTATTTATTAAAGTTTACCAAATAAATTGATATTTTTGTGAGTTAAAAATTGTCGACTTTGTAATGGAAATAAAATGGTCATTAAAATAAAATAAATCGTTTTGGACCCGTGACACCACCGGCTTGCACCACTGGTAGTGTAAAAGGTATTTTTTAATACCCATTACACCACCAACAAATAGTGCTGTGCTGCCATTAACTGTAACTTATTATTTGTAAATTATTAAATTATTAATTATTTGTAAATTATTATTAATTGTAAATTATTATTAATGTAGATAGGTACGTTAGGAAAATTTACTACACCACTACCAGAGCTGCACCGGGCACTATAATACTACAGTAGTAGTAGTAGCAGCATTATAATAGTACATTTTTCTACGCGGGGTATAAATCATTATTAACATAATAAAGCACATAAATATGAAGTAAATTTTTAATCTGAAATTACCAACGTAGCATTTGGACATCCCACTACTACAATTGATTAGTTCAAGCATTAATTGTTTGGCTTTGTAACATTTTGTCCAAAACATATTTTTATTTTTAACTAGCTGATGCCCGCGACTTCGTCTGCGTGGATTTAGTTCATAACATCCCGCGGGAAATCTTTGTCACCCTCCAGGTTCTCAACTATACCATCCAATAAATCACGTCAATCCGTAGCTTTGTAGCAGGAAACATTTGATCGTCTTGCTCGCGGCATTGTTAATGATGATTCAAAGAGAAAACATATTACTGATGATATTATCAATTACGTTAAACTATAATTTTTATAATTGTTTTTACCATAATTAACCAAATACAAAATTACGTTTAGCTGTCATTTACGTTTTGTTCTTCCACTGTCATTTTCGTTTTTTTATTCCATGTCAGATGCATTTTTTAGGGTTCCGTACCCAAAGGGTACCAACGGGACCCTATTACTAAGCCTACGCTGTCCGTCCGTCCGTCCGTCCGTCCGTCCGTCCGTCCGTCTGTCAGCGGGCTGTATCTCGTAAACCGTAATAGATAGACAGATGAAATTTTCACATATTATGTATTTCTATTGCCGCTATAACAACAAATAATAAAAATTAAATTAAATTAAAAAAATTAAATTAAAATGGGTAGGTGGGTAGATGGAAATCTTTTAATTTAATTTTTTTTAACGGAACCCTAAAAGAGCGAGGCCCGACTCGCACTTGGCCGATTTTGTTATACCAGGTTTTATATTGACTTGACGGAAACGCGGTCGAACGGGATAAAAAGTATCCTATGTCCGTCTCCTGGTTCTAAGCTACCTCTCCACCAATTTTGAGCCAAATCGGTTCATCCGTTCTTGAGTTATAAATAGTGTAACTAACACCACTTTCTTTTATATATATAGATATATAGATATATAGATATATAGATGTCATACTTTTAGTTGTACGTCAGCCGCTGCGCTTCAACGCCGCGGATTTTATAGCGGAAGGTCTATCTCTATAGATAAACGTTCTGCACCTTTGATCATTCGTCTATGTTCTGCACCATTTATTCATAAATATTAATATTACACGTCAATTAGGAATTATTCATAATGTACAATGTTACTATTAGGTATATTTAGCATATAGCAGCACGGATATTTAGTCACAAAATCTGGTTCAAAGATGATGTGTATGTTAGAGTCCTGTTTTCTTCCACTGGGCATTCAAGGTATTGTGCTCTATCCAGAGCCTATAAGCCTAGCTTAGCCTATTTGAGCTTTTGAGCTACATAGACGTTCAACCTTGTCGTCAGGTGAACCCTATCTTCGCAGCCCCCACCAAACTATACACCGCCGGTACTATTATTTATTAGTATTATATATTCTGTGACACCGCCAAGATTGCTTCTAGGCTGGCCATGTTTTCTACTGAGTTTCCAGAGCCTGTTTCGCTTTGTTTTTAATCTGCTCGTTTTACAATATTATTATGTACTTAACTATTACATGGTAATAATTTTTTATACTATCTTGTGGGCAGCTGAATGCCAAACCGATTTAACCCATGCAACTTTGTTAGAATAGAATAGAATAGAAAATATTTCCACAATGAGGGGAAGTTCCAAAAATGCGTACCTACTACAATTCAACACATGTTAAGACGGGCAGACACATTCCCGCCGGTGGAACCAGTTCACGAGCATGACGCATGATCCAGCCGTTGCTTCGCTCGACCTGGCACTCCCCCAAAACAATTCTTTTGTCAGAACAATCATACTAATCTTCTTCTTCTTCTTTATATACCTATAGACGTCCACTGCTGGACAAAGATCTCCTGCATGGACTTCCACAGGTTTCGGTCTTACGCCGCTTGGATCCAGCGGCTCCCTGCGACTCGTTTGATGTCATCGGTCCTCCTAGTGGGGGGTCTGCCAACACTGCGTTTCCCGGTGCGGGTTCGCCACTCCAGCACCTTGGGACCCCAACGACCATCAGCTCTTCGGACTATGTGTTCCGCCCATTTCCACTTCAGTTTGCCAGTGATGACTTACGGATCCGAGACATGGTCGCTAACTATGGGTCTCATAAGAAGGCTCAGGGTCACTCAGCGAGCGATGAAGAGAGCTATGCTCGGAATATCCCTGCGAGATCAAATCAGAAATGAGGAGATCCGTAGGAGAACCAAAGTCACCGACATAGCTCAGCGAGTCGCGAAACTGAAGTGGAAATCATACTAATATTATAAAATAAATAATTATGCGAAAGTGTGTTTGTTTGTTGGTTTGACCTTCAATCACGCCGCAACAGATTTACGGATGGACGTGATTTTTGCATGGGTACTTATAGGCTACTTTTTATCCCGTAAAATTTAAGAGTTATCGAGGGATTTTAAAAACTAAATCCACCCGGACGAAGGCGCGGACATCAGCTAGTATTAAATATTTCTCAAGTCGACCTCCCTGATCTCCCTGGCGCAGTGGTGAGCGCTGTGGTCTTATAACTGGGAGGTCTCGGGTTCGATTCCCGGCGGGGTCAATTTGGGAATTTATAATTTCTGAATTGTCTCTGGTCTGGTCTGGTGGGAGGCTTTCGTTGGCCGTGGCTAGTTACCACCCTACCGTCAAAGACGTGCCGCCAAGCGATTTAGCGTTCCGGCACGATGGCGTGTAGAAACCGATCAGGGGTATGGGTTGAATTTTCACTGCCATACCCCTTCCAAGTTAGTCCGCTACCATCTTAGACTACATCATCACTTACCATCAGGTGAGATCGCAGTCAAGGACTATCTTATCATCGAATAAAAAAAATAAAAAAAAAGTCGTGGTGGCAGATTGAACACACTCCTTACAAGACAAAATATTTCTTCTCGTAAAAGTGCGAACAATTTTGTGCCTGTTTATTCATCGACGTTGCGATATAGAAAAATAAATAAGTAGGGAATGATTCTTTTGTGCCAATACTATTTACTTGTTATCGTTGTTCTTATTCTTGCGAGAGGCTTGGAAAATATGAACTTGGCGAAGAGTGATTTGTTTTTTGTTATTTTTCTATTCACTCAAACAATTACATGGTCTTGTTGTTGGTTTTCCTTATTATGTTCATAATTACTCATTTGAAAATGGACTCGTTTTGTCATCGTAGGTATTTCGTTATCACTGGAAACATCTCGTCATGAGAGTACCTACCTACCTACGTTTCTATTGTTTTTCCGCCAGAATATTGATGTGTATTGTATAGTAAAATTTTACATTCCGAACTGCTGATAGAGACTTGCCTTAAAAGCCACTTGAAACATATAATACCTCTACATACTAGTATGATAGTCGCAAAAGATTTTCATAATTTCATTCATTTTTTACAAAGTTTAGCCGTGAAACCAGGCGCAGATTCACACCTCGCAATATAAGCCGTATTGATCGACAACGTTATGCATTACCATCGCAGTAATTTTCTATTATTTATTACCTACTAAATACATGGGAGGTTCAGCTCCCATGATTTATGGGGGTCGAATGATGTGTGCAGAGTGAATGGTGTTGACATGGCAGGCTAATTAAACCGAACAGGCAAACAATGCGACCGAGAAGCTATCTATCATAGTCTTATTACTGTCCACGAAATTATACCCGATTATACGCTGTTAATTCAATACTGATGATGTTTATTTTAGTAATCTTTAATAAAATTATATTATTATTTTAGTATTATTTTTATTTATTAAGTATATAGTAGTGTACTGTAGTATGTATTGTATATTTAATTATTATATATTATGTATATTGTTTAAATTAGTATTTTAATATATAATATTATGTATTGTGTATCTGTAGCAATTTATTAATGTTTATAGATTAATCTTTAGTACCTACTTATCTCTGCATGTTCTCACTGTTCTCACATTCGAGGGTTTCTGGAAAAAGCTGAAGAAGGAGGACAAACTATAAATAGATACATTTTCACATTATTTTATAATATTAGTAAGGATAAAATTAAAACTTAAGCCACATACATTAATCATCATTATCTCACTCACTCACGCTCACTAGGTTGTTAATGATGGTGCGCAGATTATACCTCACGATGTTTTCCTTCACCGTTGAAGCATGCGATATTTAAATGCTTATATAACTCCGAAAAGTCAGAAGTGCGTGGCGGGATCAAACCTGCGACCTCCCGAATAGGAGACCATCAGTCATAACCACTAGACTATAATTACTGCAGACATTAAATAAAGAGGACAAAAGAAAATAATATCATCTAGTGTCACTCTAGCAGCGTTTCATTATGATAATATAAAATTGTCGAGAAGATTCCCGGCAGTGACGGCGGGGACTCCATTACACGCTGCGATGATCCTGCGGCGGAACGGCCCTCCACGCTATTGTTAGTACAATACAGGGTTAATTTTAATTCACCAACAACGTCCCACATTTGTATCTTCTATGCATCAAAGTAAATAACTTTTGTTCCACGTCTTTTTAAAATTCCTAAAAATAAAAAAGTTTTTTTTTCATACAAAAATAAATAATATTTATTTTTCTGTTCTAAAATTTTGAAACTCTATGTGACACGTGTCAAAGGCAATGGGTGGCGTATTTGATACGCCGTCACTCGATATTCGGTACTTAATGCTTGTCCGATACTTACGTCTGTCACCACGGAAAGACTTTTTCGTGTTCGCGATAAACGCGAAATTATGGACTTGCAGACGATAGCTCAGCCTGATGTTATTAATACACATGACAAAGCATTTGTAAATACGAAGCGATAACTTCGGACGATAATTGTTGCGCGGTTAGTAATTTAGTAGTCGACGCTTCACGCAGGTGTGGAAGAGACATTACATAAAATGACCAAAGAGTTAGAAATGACAGAATCTTCAACAAAAACTTTTTTTTTGTGAATTTATTGCGTTATGTGCAAAGTCGTTGAACAAATTTTGTTCAGTATTATGCATGGAAGTTACATGTGGGAGGTTGTTAGTCAATTAAAATTAACCCTGTATAATTGTCTTCCGACATTATGGTTGGCACTTAGTAAATACGTAAGGTAATGAGTGTCAATAAACTTGTGATGCCTACATCTCACACCAGAAGGCTATAGTGAGTCCATCACAAACATTTGTGTAAATTAAAAATTTAACACACCCCCGACATGTGAATCTATGGCCAGACTATCTATGGTACCCAACGCCCTGTTACTCCGTTTGCTGCTCCATCATTTAATCATCCTCCTCGATCCTCGATCATCATCTATCTGACATATTTTTTATTCACCATTCTATCATTAGATAGATATTCGTGGTAAACTTGCAAGTTGATAGAGGTCGGAAAGTTAAAAAATGTACCTAAAAACTTGCGCGGTACGAGTGAAGTGCCTAAAAATTAAATAAAAATAAAATAAAAAGAAATGAATCATTTCTATTAGAAAAGCTATCTTGTCTTCTGAGAGCAATAATTGTTCGTGGTTTGTTTATTATTCGATAGCGCGATATGAGAAAATAAATATAACAAAATGTTCCTTTTGTGCCAACACCGCTTACATGTTATGATATTTGGGTAAATGTTATGTAAAAGCTTTTCTTGTAACATAAAAATAAAGATTTTGTTCGTTTCATGCGGTTGGATGTCAACCAAATAAGGATGCCAACGTTTACGTCTTCTCGTAGTTATAATATAGTAGAATACAACCACAGTGGACAGAAGAGGAACAGGGCTGTGAAATTACTGAGCGTACTCTCTAAAGTTCTAAAGATTCTAAAGTATATCCGATAACCTACTAAACCAGTAGTAACATTACCCTGGTACTGTTACCATAGTAGATACATAAGTATATAAATATAGATAAAGTAGGTAGCTTTTCTTGGCGCTCAAATTAAAGTTTAACGGTAGGTAAGCTTAATTTACTCGTCTGAAGTAAAACAGTGTAAACTGGCCATATAAAAAATAATAGCTATAATGGAAAAGGTTATGGTTGATTTTGTAGCACACGATTACGATGGGAGGGAACGAGAAAAAGTGCATGCACGTTGCTTCGCTGAGAAACGAATAGCTTTTTTTTGTTTTTAAACTAAGCACTGTCTGCCTCTATAGATTTTGGATTTCAAGCTTTTAGCTTTCAGAATTTTTCAAATATTTAGACACCTCTATTCAGTATTCATACACCTTTTAGTTGGAGAAGAGTGGAGTGCAATGTAAGATATTGGGAACGACTTCGGGCTGAGAAAAGCGTCATACCTATTGCGCTCCATTTGTGGAATTGACATTGCAGCCGAAACTTTAAACGGGATTTTCGAGCGTGTCCCATACAAAGAGAGTTTGATTTTTATTTTAACTTTATAACCGTAGACCGTTCTTTTTAATGGACTTGCCTTAGGCAAAGGAAATTTCAGGAGAGTAATTTATCAATTCACTCATTAACGCAGGTTAGGGTGCGGACGAATAAAATTAAAAGGTTTTTTTATTCAAATAATATTTAAAAACTTTAATAATTTTTGATTGGGCACTAATTGAAGTCAACACATGCATAATGACGTGATACTTTTCAATATCAATAATAATATTAGTATGCTTGCAATGCATAATTTAGTTTCGTTATACACGGTGAAAATTTAGTGGCTTTAAGGCCGCAGGGAAGTAATTCGAAAATAACAGTATAATCCATTTCAACTTTTATAGTAGTGACCCTTGTATTAAAATACAAAATAAAAAATAGAGAAATTAATATTTCGAAAACTTCGCGAACTGTTGTTAGGAGCCGTGCCGCCCTTGCCGCTGTCCGTGCGGGCGGGTCACGTGACGCTTGAAGCGAGCGGCGCGCGAGTCGCGACAGGTCGTTCAACTTTGTACGGCTATCAGCTGCTGTAGTTACATCAGGTAGAAAAGTTTCGATGAAAGTTTTTAACGCGGCATTACTGCGTCCGGCACCGCGTAGTACACAAACCGCTACTACTGTTTCTCACAGTTTCGAGTTTCTTTTCATCTATTCAGGTATCTAGTTCAAAAATAAAAAAAAAAACAAGTGGACTCGATAGTAATGCTTAAGGCGATTCAACTCGCGATGGCTTTAAAACCACTAGTTTTTCACCGTGTAGGTATATGCGATCTGACAAACCTAATTAAGGTGAACTATAGAACTATAGAACTATTCAACTAAAGATTTTTATATAAACCTGTGAAGATGATGCTTGCTGCCATCGTCGCAATTAGAATGCCATAAGCCTACTTTGTCCTATTAGTTTACAAATTGCGAAAAATCTAATTAAATTTGAATTTCGCGGGCAGACCCGTATAATCAACCTTAACATCAGCTCTTCCTTAGATAATTATGTCTTAATACGAGCTGCTAGGCAATATACCTACCATTACACAGTTGGGCGGATTATGTTGACCATTTCCTGCGGATAAGGCAATAACCGGAAATTGGTCTGCGCTAAGACTAATCGGATAACGTTAACGATTCGCTTCCTAAGCAAAGTAAAGCTAAACTATACCTGCTATTACATATCATTACCAGCATGGTTGTAGGTCAGTCTTCATTAAATTAGTTCCTAGTTTTAATAGCCGATTTGTCCTTCAGTCGCGCAGCTATGGAGTGACGTGATTTTTTGCATTTAAAGTTGAGAACCTGGAAAGTGACATTTATAGGCCTTTTATATTGAAAAGACAAAGGGTCCCCGCGGGATTTTAAAAATCTAATTCCAAGTGGATGAAGTCGCGGGTAAATCCAGTTAAATGTACATTTTTGATAAGGGTTAGGTACTAATTGACTCTTGCGCAGAAGTCGCTCGTATATAATCCTGATTTTGAAAACGTGCCACCTTAAATCCATAGGGCACGTTTCTGCACACACGGCGCGTCTCATGGTGCGTCGCGTCGCGCGGTTAACTCAAACATATGGCCAAGTATGAGAGCGTTCATGCAGAAGCGTTTGCGTTGAACGCGGTGGTTTCTGCAAACTTTAGGCCTTGTTCATGTACAACATGAGGGTGCGATGGCGGGAGTTCTCGCGAAATATCAAACGTATGAAGTAGTAATAGTTGTGCGTGTTAATTGTGCGTGTCAGGTTCACGCATATCCTACACCCGCGCGTTACCTATACGTGAACAAGGCCTTAGGGTTATAGGACTAGTTAATATAACCAACTTAAAACAAAGATTTTAACCAGTTTGCATTATGTTAAGATTTAAGAGGGCAAAGATAATAGCTTTAGAAGGAAGAGTTCCGCGACACGTCCCATTTATTCCAGTCCGCCACTTTTGTGTAGAGTGTTAAAACATTCCGGCCCTTTGTTTTGGCTTTTGTTTTATCTCGTGAGTGCGACAACCTTAATAGCACACAATGTTTAATTATTATTATATTAAACTTTGCACGCCACCGTATTTTATTAACCTTTAACCAGGTTATGGTATCATGCTTTAATTGAAATTTTATTAGATAACTAGCTTTTGCCCGTGACTTCGTCCACATGAATTTAGTTTTTAAAAATCCCGCGGGAACTCTTTGATTATCCAAGATAAAAAGTAGCTCTCCCGGTCTGAGGACCCACTACTCCACCCATGCCCATGAAAAAAATCGCATCAATCCGTTGCTCTGATGCGAAGTGATTGAAGGAAAAACCACCAAACAAACACACTTTCGCATTTATAATACCAGTAATGCAAAATTATAACACAATCTAGACAACCGCAATCTAACATCTTTCGAGATTTAGGTTGCTAGGTTGCCTAGCAACCTAAACTCGAACTGTATTTATATGACTACACTAGCGGCACGCTATGATGGCCGGTTTGACACATTACAATAGTGATGTGGAATGTCAATTTATTCTCGAACAAAAAACAATTAAGTTTTGTTTTTGTACCTGATTAAATAGGTTTAATAAAACAAAAATGTATATGTTTATTTAATTTATTTGAACGAACTGAATATTTGAATGAAAATGAATATACATACTTTATATGCACACAAGAAACATATGAATACAAAAGATACCAAAAAAGGTGCCACAAAAGGCCATAATTAATCAGATTCGTCCATACTACTATTTTCACTGTCGTCACTGCTATCATCACCTACATTAATAATTATATGTTCGTTTTCTATAATATTATCTATTTTCACATCTCTTTCATAATCTTCCCTTATTAATTTAACAGTTCTATTCACAACCTTTTCCCAGTCTCCTTTAGTCACATGTTCACAAGCTTCTTCTAATAATTTTAGCATTTTTTTTGTGGTAAATGGGGGTTCTGTATTGTGTCTTGCAGCATATCCCTTAATTTGAGCCCACACCAACTCAATCGCATTATACTCACAATGGTAAGGCGGTAACCGTATAACTCTGTGCCCATGTTCTAATGCTATTTCGTCAATGACGTATCGGATCTTGGTTGGTTTGTTTTCTTTTAAAAGACGTACTAATTCCGCTTTTAACATATTCATGTTTGCATCTACGCCATTTTTACGAAGCCATGCGACGATATCAGCTTTCTTTTGGGATTGGGCAGGTGGCTTGTCAATTTGCATCGAGTGGTATGGGGCGTTGTCCATAATTATAATAGATGGTTCAGGGAGGCTACACAACATTGAGGTAAACCATTCAGTAAACTTTTCTCCATTCATGTCTTCATGATAGTCTCCAGTGGTTTTTGACGCAAAAGCCATGAGAGAACCTTCGACAAACCCGTTGATGGTTCCGGCGTGACAAATTATAAGTCGCGATCCTTTTCCTACAGGAACTTTGGAAGTAGATGCTGCTGTGTCATCGTTCCAAGAACGGCCTACAGTATGGTTAGCACTAAGCCATGTTTCATCCAAGAACACAACATTTTGCCAATTTTTGATTTCTTTCACTTGCCGTAAAAAAGTATACCTTGCCATCGCTATATCAAATCTTTCCATCAATATTTTGCGTTTGTTACATTTTTTGTATCGAAATCCAATGGTCTTCAAAATCTTCGTTAAAGAACTTTCCCCACCGAAGAATAATCCAGCTTCCTTCAGTGAATGCACCAACTTTTTTCTTGTTGGATACTCCTTCTGTAAATAGTAGCCGTAAACATGTCTTCGGATAGCATCGGCATCAAAGCTATCGATGCCTACGACTGGTTTTGCTCGTTTTCTCTTTTTTGGTGTGTGAAGTTTATTTTCTTCTGTGCCAGTCTCGCCATATTTTTTTTTAGTTATCCGTCTAACAGTTCGTTGTCCAATATTAAGCGCATCAGCTACGCGTTCAACCACTGACGTTATAGGTAAAATTGGCCCTCCATTTTGAGCTTCACGATCGAAATAGTTACGAAGGCGTATTACGAACTCACGTGTCTGACTATTTAGAACAGTTCTCTGCGTACGTTCGGTCATATCGACGAAATCCACAACAAAGGGCTTGAACAGAGTCCAAATTAACGAGCAAGGGTCAACAGTAATGCAGTATCAATATTTGAAATCCAAAGCCAGGTCAAAACTATATCACAATCGCATTGCACTGACAGTTTATACTTTTCGAAGCAACGTCAATTCGAAACTGCTTTGTTTTGCATTGAGCATTGACGCGAGTTTGCCGGAGGTAGTAGTTGTGCTAGCCAGCGATCCTATGTGACGATCGTATTAGATTCCATTTTTAAAAATTTTCAATTTAGAAAACCAAATGCCGAGTTGTGGTATATATCATATAAAAATAAAAATTTTACCTTTTGTATGAAACAGCTGATATTTTTTTGCGATTTCAGAGGTTTGTCCACATAGTGAAAATTGTTCATATTCACAAGTACATTCACCCCTTAAATGGTGCAAACTGATTTTTCTACACTTGTATACATTTTAGAAATCAATTTAATAAATAAATTTTGAGTCCTAAACCTAAAACTACATTCGATAAAATTTATGAATCTCTGCACATCACTATCGTCAATAAAGTAATACAATTATTTCCTTCAAAGTCGTTATCAATTAATACGGAACTTCATGAGCGGACAAACGTCAAACCGGCCATCATAGCGTGCCGCTAGTGTAGACTATAAAACAAACACAATGGTACAAACATCTAGGGCCTGAAGGTTACCTAATGATCTAGTCTGTTTGGAATTAATGCCTGTGGCTAAGACCGTCATATATGGTATGTATGGTATGGTATTTGATCGTTGTCTCTTATGCGAGCATCAAGGCGATAAAATACATGGCGGTAAAATTGTAGCGCTTACCAACGACTTGGCAGTTGGCAATTGGCACCCTCTCAGTAGAGAATCCTAATTTCTATGATTTGTTATTTTTATTTTATTACGGAGTATGAACTACAATATTCATAATATTGTAGTTCATACTCCGTAATAAAATAAAAATACTTTTGCTTTGAGACGTTTAGAGCTTGACCAACTTTGTATAAGTTATTGTTATGAGGTGTAGTTATCAAGAAAACTAATCGAGCTACAATAAACTATAACTTTATTATTTTCTTTTCAACTTGGAGCAATATCCAACAAAAACGTGTATATTTTTGTAATATTGAAATCGACGCACATAGATATTCTTTACCTGTAATGTTATCACAAAAGTTTTAATGCTACTATGCAAGTTTTGAACCAGAAAAAACATGGAAATAAAAGTTGATGTTCTTTCTTCATATAGAGCAATTTACCTAAGCATTAGTTCTGTCATTCAATCAACCCGTAATAGAGCTACGGGTACATTGGGTTTTTGCATGATTTTATTAGAGGACTTGAGAGATAGTCTACCTTTTAATCCCGAGCAAACAAATGGGTCCCCCAGGTATTTTTAAAACTCCACGTGGAAGTCGTGGACAATAGCTAGTAATATACCCTAGTAGCTGATGCATGCGACTTCGTCCGCGTGGAGTTAGTTTTTAAAATCCCTCGGGAACTGTTTGATTTTCCAGGATAAAAGTAGCCTATATCACTTTCCAGGTCCTCAACTATACTCAAGCAAAAAATCGTAGCTCTATTGCGGCGTTATTGAAGGACAGATCAACAAACCAACAAACAAACATACTTTCGCATTTTATAATATTAGTAAGCATGATATACCTATATAAACCTAGTTTTCAAATCTTGCACTTGCAAGTAAAAATTACTACTTTTCCTTCCTATTAAGAAGATCTGCCGCCAACCGATTCAGTGTTCAGTGGGTTTAATAAAAATTGTCATACCCCTTTCAGGTTAGCCCACATTCAACTAAGTCAAACGCTAACTTGTATTTAAAAAAAAAGTTTCGGAGTGCCATGGATCCGTCACCAAATAGCGTCATGGGAAATTCGAACAAAGGAGAAAGCGAAGGTACCTATTTTTAGAGAACCTTTTAAGGAGAGTCTAGACAAAAGCAAGATAAAATATGCACAGAGCGCTTTATGTAAAAGACGTAACTGCTACACTTTCAGAAAGATGAGTGCGGTATATCACATGCTAGCTGAGGCACGTGACTTGGTACGCTTGTCTACGTTACTACTACTACTACGCTAATTTTTAAAATTCCCTGATAAAATTTTGTTTTTCCGGGTTCAGAAGTGCCTATAATACGTCCGTTTCCTGGACACAAGCTGCGTTAAATTTGCTCAGAATCGATACAGCAGTTAATAACAGCCTAATACATACTCGTAGACATACATAAGCACATCACACTTTCACATGATATTTTGCAATGTTAGTGTGGACAAATACCGCATACTTACTTACTTAATTATGTATATTGATGGTTATTACAAAGAATGAATTAATGTCCTGAAGACATTGCTTTATTTGTGTCTAAAATAAAAACACACACATTTCTGGGAAATAATAATATTATCATTACTTCATGGCGTCAATGTTTTCTCTTGCTGCATTTAAAATTACACTACTCTTGAAAAGGGGAAAACTCTGAATTCAGATGCTTAATAAGTATATCAGGTATAATCTGCATTATACCTGAGAGTTCTTCATAATGTTCTCAAAGGTGTGTGAAAGTTGCCAATCCACATGTGGCAAACAGGTGAACCATGGCCCAAACCCCTTTTCATTCTGAGTTATAGGCTTGCGATATGAGATAATGATGAGGTACCAATATAAAAGGGAAGTTTTCCTTATTTTCAGGTAGATGCAGGTACTATGCAGAATTTTTCTAGAATAACTTTTTTATTAATGTTGAAGATCCTTATCATGTTTAAGTTGCGCAGTTTTTGCAGTTTAATTAATTAGGACCGTACCTAACTAAGATTTCACGTTGAGATGCTTGTAGAAATTTATTTCTTTTTTTTACATTCAGTTCAGATGCTAATTAATTTCATTTTCGGAGCCTTGATAAGACGAGAACGTCTTTAAAAGATTTCTATCTCAAACTCTTGAATATTTAAAAATATACTGTAATTTTATTTGATCCAAAACGAAGGCATCTAAAAGCAGTATGAAAGCTCTACACAATCAAATATCTCATCATATTCTATTCTATATGCATATCTATCCAAGAACGTTATTCTATTAAGCATTAGTGCTAATGTTACCATGCATCGCCGAGTAACGTTTAACCGAGTAATTTTGATGGCAGATTTTCAATACAAAAACAGTCAGAACGCCCAATTAATCGGTTAAACGTCACTCGACGTTGGTGAAATCGACACTAATTAGTATATTTTAGTTGGTTCTATGTGCTGGTGAACCAACTGGGTTGAAATCGTCAGCATTTCAAAACTCCCATAAAGCTAGTGGTTCGCCCCGAACTGAGACCTCGCGGTAACGGTATCCCATGATTATTCATTCAATCGATACATGATAACCAAAACTGACATTATTATTATGCCCGTTTTCACCAAACATACCTAAATCATCCCCTAAGTAGGAGTCTCTTAACGTAGGTAGCTCCTAAATACAATCCTAAGTCCTAACATCCGTCCCAATATCCTTTTAGGTGTCCCGTACAGGATCGTGATAAATAAGTTGACAGAAAACATCAATCACCTAACTTATAGGTAGCCCGTAAAGGTTAGGGAACGTTAGTGAAAACATTGAATTATTTATCAAACATTGAATTTAACTCGTAGTTCCATGGGAATAGTTACTGACTGCGCCATCTATTAGCATTATTGTGAAGCTATGTTGATGCTATATGAATTACTGACGCCCATTAAAAATTAAATAATCTCGTTTCTTTATAATATTCATATAATTTTAGTATTTGTTGTTCAAGTACAGGATATAAGTGACCTAAAAACATAAAATCAGTTTGAAAATCCATAGCGGATTTTTCTAGAGAGCGTCTTCAAGCGAGCGTATAAAATCGCCACTTTGAAAGCCCCCCATTTCGTCAATTTTAAGGGAAAAATTAAAAAAAAATTATTTTTGTACTCAGTTCAAAATTATCTTTAAAATGATACGTAACAATTTTATGTAACGCGATATTTTTTTTTTTACTTCGCATTCGCTTCTATGAGAGCCCCCCTGAAATAAAGATTTTTATAACTTTTTAAGCCATTTTCGGCTGGAGGCCATCGGTTTACATATTATATCTAAATTTGAAGTAATTACGTTCAGTAATTCAAAAGTTATAAGGCTCTGACAGACGGACGGACGGACGGACGGACGGACGGACAAGTGCAAATCGCCCTAGTTAACTCAAAGACCTTCGCTTCGCTCGGTCGATAAAGAAAAAAATCGAAGTGACTATTTGTACGGGTACTGAACGAATAAATTATATTTATTCGTACAGTTATTCAATTTTTTTTGAAGGCATTGTGTTCGTTATTTTCGCGGTACAATATCGGCGGGGTGATTACGTATCTCGCGACAGGCTTGCGACAGGCGTAAATCTCGCGATCGCTGCTGTCAAACGTCAATTTAAACGTCACTTTTGTATTACGTAAATATTTTTACATACTATTTGACGTTTTGCGACCGGTCGCTTTGCAATTGCTGTCGCGTTGCTCCTGCTGTCGCTACTGCAAAGTTTTACATAATCAGCCCGTCGCGGGGTGATTACGTATCTCGCGACAGGCTTGCGACAGGCGTAAGGCGTAGGTAGAGTCATGACTTGTCATAAGCGCCACAGGTTGGCCTACATGAAATAAATTATTTTGAATTTTGAATTTTTGAATTTTGTAAATCTCGCGATCGCTGCTGTCAAACGTCAATTTAAACGTCACTTTTGTATTACGTAAATATTTTTACATACTATTTGACGTTTTGCGACCGGTCGCTTTGCTATTGCTGTCGCGTTGCTCCTGCTGTCGCTACTGCAAAGTTTTACGTAATCAGCCCGCGGGTCTCCGTAACCTAGTGGCTTCTGCAGTCGCCTAACAGTTAACAGTCGATGGTTCGAATCCCAGCTCGACAGACTGAATTTTCTATTTTCAATTTTATTTTAAATAATTTCTACATGTAAAATTTTACCCTAATTTTTTATAACTTATCACTTATAAAAAATTAGTGAAAGGTTCCACATGTAGAATTTTTTTTTAAATTAAGAATGAATGAATGATTAGCTTGTTTTTTATTTGTCATTTTTTTTTAAATTAGCTACAGTGTAACACGTTGGGAGAACCACCAGACTGTGGAAAATCTAAAGTTAGGTTATGTTAGGTTAGAACATAAAAGATTCCGGTAAGAAAGATTCCGGCCCTGCGGCCGGGCACTTAGGTTCTGTTGGTTTGAAATGAAAAATTAATTTGGAGGGGTTTTCTAAGCTTCCTCTACTCCTTTTCCCTTCTCCCACTATTTTTTTACCTTCACTCCTTCACTAAGCGAATTTTGGCAAGACTAAAGGGGGGGCCCTCCCCCCTCCCCTCCCCCAAATTTAGGTAGCACGATTCAAATATTTGACCAAAATTATTCGTCCGACTTCTGTACGAATAATTATAAATTGTTCGTATAGTACCCGTATTAATAGATTCACTCAAAAAAAATTCACTCATGCTTATAAAATAACATCACGCGCACAAGCACACATATCACAAACCAAGCATGAATAAGCATGCATAGTTGACTAAGTGTATTCTTATTTTAAATTATACAATTATTTTTATTTGAGTAAAGAAGTGATTTCCAGAACAAAGTGTCGAAATCAAGGCTGAAATTTTAGTTGTTGCTCATTGTTATAGATTATTTTCAAATAAATAAAGAAACTTATTCGTGGACTTTTCCCATCTGAATCCAAGTCAAGGAGCAACGTCAACGGACTGGCTTATTTCCTACGTAAAATTTTCCTTGCAAAACATAGCAATTTGTATTTTAAACAACCGCAGAGAACTCCTCGGTTCGGCATTCCATAACTTAAAAAAGTTTTAATGCATTTGGCAAGCTATGCTAAAAGGAAAACATGCAATGGCCCGCGTTTACCACAGCAAACGCGGCAAACAAATGGACCATATCGTTTTATTCCATAAATTCCACTTTGCGCTATCCAAAGATTTAGATGATACTCATAGATATAAATTTTCGGATTCACCGAAAATTGCTCTCTGCGGCGAAGGCTGCAGGAATATGTGAAATGTTACCGGCGTCCTAGGAAAATAGAGAAATCATCGTAGAAAAATATGAGGACCCGAAGTTTGGTGCTTTCTTTAATGAATATTTTTTTGAAGAGGGAAATTAGCCGTATTCAGCGTGGATAATAATCCATGCTGATGAACATGGCTAATTTCCCTCTCTCCTCTAATTTGTCCATTCATAAACCTTACACCTATCTACACATACACATAAAAACCAATTGCTGTTCATTAGGCTATTATGAATATTTTTTGTTCGCCTTCATACACGGGTGGTTTAAAAAGAATAAATATAGGTATAGGGAAAACCCCTGAAAAAACAGCTGAAAATACTAAAAATTTAAATTAGTAATTTACTATAGGAATCAGCGCTTCGAATTACTTGGCGGGAGCGAAGTCGCGGGTAAAAGCTAAAGGTATTTTATGTACATCCCTATCAAATTTGTCGTGATACTCTATACACAAAGGTAGCATTTCCTTGGAAAATACTTTCAGCTTTAGCTTCAAAAATTGTACCTGTGCGATTTGGCCTTTTTTACATAAACAGACTCTTATTCATGAAGCTTTTCGACAATGACCTTCCTTACGACAGAAAAGGGAATAAAGGCAGGGCCCTATTGTAGGCCCGTTTACATATTCAAAGCGTGTATGACCCTATTTACATTGGAATCTTAGTTTTTTCCACCTTTGCTTATAGGGACGTTTTCAGGTAGGGATGTCGCAAGCATATTTTTACCTAAGGTGGACCATTTCTCTTCCACTGGGAGCAATTTGTGGCGGTCCGAATTTACCTAAATCCTCAGCAAAAGGATCGAAAATGGAGAAGCGACCCTTGAGATTTATGGTCATAAGTTTCCTGTAGCACTATTACATTATGTCAACGTTGTAAGTAGTCTGAATAGTATTTACAAATCCTTAGTCAGTAGTACAACTTCATTACTCAACTTATCAGCTTATCAGCGTAAAACTTCGTACCTATCTTCTAAGTGGTAATTAGATCCACCTACCGCATAAGTTTTCCAGGGAAATCATCCAGGCTTAGATAAGAAACTTTTACTTAGTGTTTTGTTTGTTCTCTAAGGCTTTGTTCACCAACGTAAAATAAGTCTTATTCGAGCGTAAATTTGATATTGGAACGAAGTTCCATATGGGGCGTTGCGGAGTACCCTAGCCGGTAAAAAACGTCCGTAACGTTAAAAAATAAAAGCGTAAGATTTTTTCGTCACAGTCCTTGTTGTCTCCGTTTATTTTACACATTCCATCAATGCTTCGATGGCGCAGCGGTAAAAAGAAGGAGTGATATTATCGGTTCAGAGGTTTCGAATCCTGACTTCAGATAATTATCATATTTATTTTATTTTTATTATGAATTTATTATTATTTATAATTTATAATATTTGGTAAAAAATTAAAAATAAATTACACTTGTTATTATATATTTTTATAAATCATTGTAAACATAATATATAAAAAATCTTTTTAAAAAAACCGACTTCAAACGCCACTGAAAAGTATAAAATAATTTCAGTTTGTACACGTATGTTGAAGTCGGGCGGGCCTAAACAGAAACGATGAAACGAATGCGCCAAGCTAGCCAGAATATTGATTCGTAGGTTATTCGTAGGTCACAGAATATGTACTCGGGCGAGCGTTGCAGCTTCATAGTTCTATTGAGGCCCGCCCGACTTCAACATACGTGTACAAACTGAAATTATTTTATACTTTTCAGTGGCGTTTGAAGTCGGTTTTTTAAAAAGATTTTTTATATATTATTTTAAGCTTTTTAGTGTAGCTTCATAGGATAAATCTACACATTCTCTGATCGCGAGTGATTTGTTTCTATTTATTGATCAAAACTAATCCATACACTTCATAGCTGCTATTATTATTTTAAGAGTGAACTAGTGTGCTAGATGGATATCTAGCACACTAGTTCATAGATATGGAGTAACATCGACAAAAAAAAATAAAAAACAAAAAAAAACGCGTCGAATTGAGAACCTCCTCTTTTTGTATTTTTTGAAGTCGGTTAAAAATAAAGGTGTTAAGATAATTTTGTTAAGTAGTTTTTTTGATTTTTATCGATAAAAAAATCATGATAAAAAATGTATACCCGAATAATTATTTTCTTTATACCTCGAATAGAACTTGAAATTAGTATTTTTATGATAAGGAACTTCGTTCATATCTGGTGTTTCACGACACCACACACTTTTTTTTGTAGATTTTCAACCAAAACTGTCCGCCCAATTTATTACGTTACTGGACGTTGCGTTGGTGAAATTACGTTTACAAAATAATACCTTATACCCAAATAAATAAAATATTGGAACTTGACATTTTGCCAACATTTTTGTTATAGGATTGAAGTACAGAATTAGCCAAGTCCTGCAGTAGACGGATAACGAAGCCTCTCCTCTGATGCCTCTTGTATGTAGCTCAACTTCACTGCCTTTCAATAAAAAACTATGTCTAATAACATTTTCGATTCAATGAAAAAGTAAACTTAAAGGTAAGAACATAAAGCTGGAATTTGTACGAACAAAATTGTAGACGGCTTTAAATAAATTTTATTCTGTGGATGCTGCATTTCGCGTGCGTCCATCTAGTGGATACAGTGAAGTAGGTACTACCCACTGCACTTGAGTAAGTATAGTGTGGGTTGAAAACCTAGTTGCTTTTGATTTAAAAATGTATACAGTAAACCAAGTGTTCTCTATTATGTTGGGTTACATCACGAAAGTGTGGAACTTTGAAGGCTGAGCTCTTGCAGCTCAAATTGCTGGCAGGCGATAGCACTCTCTTGACAACTTGCCTGGGCTTCAAAAGCTGGGTTCTCAATAAGCGCCGGATATCGCAAAGCATTTCCTTACGAGATAAATAAATGGCTTTTATGTTATTGTGACACTTTGAGCGAAACAAAATAGCGTCTACACGTCATGATTGAGTATGCCACGTTGTCGCGCCAAACACAGTTGAACATAATATATAATAGTACTACTTATAGGCACGTAGGTGTCTTTAAGAAGCTCCAAACGTATCCATTTTGCGCTGCTTCGGTAAGTACATACAGAATTACTCTGGGCCTCCTATTGATCTCTTCGATATATTCAGGTACGTAAAAGTAAGAACAATTAATTTTATTATTAAAACCTCGAGAAGTCCATCGCCCGCTGAGTCTCCGAACTTTTTAGACGTTCATATAATGTAGCGACCTTGCCTTGGAGCCGTATCACCGCTTGCTGATAAAGTGCCTGATAGCCTATCCACAACTTGTCTGACAGATAGCGTTCAAATTTCTGTCTCACAAGTGTCCCTTAAGACAATCTAACTGATTCATCATCATCATCATCATCATCTCAGCCTGCGGACGTCCACTGCTGAACATAGGCCTTTCCCAGAGAACGCCACCACACCCGGTCCTCAGCCTTCCTCATCCAGCCACTTCCCGCCACCCGCTTTATATCGTCAGTCCAACGTGCTGGAGGGCGCCCCACACTACGCTTACTTGTTCGCGGTCTCCACTCTAGGACTTTTCGGCCCCAACGGCCATCGCTTCTGCGACAAGCATGGCCTGCCCACTGCCATTTCAGCTTGCTAATGGTTTGAGCTATGTCGGCGACCTTGGTTCTATTACGGATCTCTTCATTCCGAATCCTGTCCTTAAGAGAAACTCCTAACATAGCCCTCTCCATAGCTCTCTGAGTGACTTTAAATTTGTGGATCAAGCCTTTTGTTAGTGTCCACGTTTCAGCGCCATAAGTGAGGACGGGAAGGACACATTGATTGAAGACTTTCGTCTTCAGGCATTGAGGTATTGACGATGAGAAGACCTGACTTAATTTTCCAAATGCCGCCCAGCCCAGCCGTATCCTTCTGTTGGCTTCTTCGTCGAAATTGTTTCTACCCAATTATATGGTCTGGCCAAGGTAGTTGTACTCTGAAACAATTTCGATTCCAACATTTTCGACGTTCACGGATATCGGGACAACATGTTGATTGAACATAACCTTGGTTTTGTCCATGTTTATCCCGAGACCAACTCGTCTGGAAGAGCGGCTTAGACTACTCAGCATCTGCTCCAGATCTTCTGGAGTCTCTGCAAGGATAACCACATCGTCGGCGAACCGCAGGTGTGAGATGTATTCGCCATTTATATTAAATCCTCGTCCTGTCCAGTCCAGCGTTTTGAAGAGGTCTTCTAGTGCACTATTAAACAGTTTTGGGGATATTACATCCCCCTGTCTAACCCCCCTTCTCAAGTTGATTGGTTTTGTTTGCTGAGACTGTACTTGGACGGTCATTGATGCAGTATCGTAAATACATCGCAGCACCTCGATATAACGCCAATCGACTTGGCATCTCTGCAGTGACTCCAGAACAGCCCAAGTTTCGATAGAGTCGAAGGCTTTCTCGTAGTCCACAAAAGCAAGGCAGAGTGGTAGATTATACTCTTCGGCCTTCTGTATAATCTGCCTCAAGGTGTGGATGTGGTCTACGGTGCTGTAGCCTTTTCGAAACCCAGCCTGCTCCGGAGGTTGAAAATCGTCAAGTCTTCGGGCGAGGCGATTTGTGATCAACCTCGAAAACAACTTATAAACATGGCTCAAGAGTGATATCGGCCGATAGTTCTTCAGAAGCTCCTTGTCACCCTTCTTAAAGAAAAGAATTACCACACTCTTGCTCCATGCTTTTGGCGTTGTTCCGTTTGCAATGACGTCATTAAAGAGCTCTGCTAGCTCTTTCAGGATCGGAGTACCTCCTGCACGTAGAAGCTCTGATGTGATGCCGTCATCGCCAGGTGCCCTGTTGTTTTTAAGTTGATTGAGGGCTATTCGCATCTCGCCAAGGTCAACGTCTGGGATGTCTTCGGTGTAGTGGCGGGTCAATGTCGCACGTTTGTCGTTCGTGTCTTGAGCCGCTTTTGGAGCTTTGGAGGAGTATAGTTGAGAGTAAAATCGTTCGATCTCCTCTAGGACCTCTGCTTGAGACGTTACGATTTTACCGACGGGGTTTCTCAACTTTGTTAAGTGGCCCCTCTCAAGTCGCTTAGCGAACACTTTCGAACCTCGGTTTTGCTCGATCGCATTTTGTATATTGCGGGTGTTGGAGCGCCGGAGGTCGAATCTTATTCGCTTCTTGACGCGCTTGTTCAAAGTATGCCACTCAGGCAATGCTGAGGAAGTCTCCCGTCTCTGCTCCATAAGTTTACGGGTATCTTCGGATATCTTTGACACCCTTTTATGATCGTTCTGACAGTATTTGCGTCCCACTTCACGAACGACATCTACGAAATTGGTGAATCGTTGGTCAATGTCCAAGTTGGTTTCCAGCAGCTCGAACCGGTTCTTGAGCTCAATTTGGAATTGTTCGGAGCTTACACTTTGCAACGGTTTTGGTCGGAGAGTTGACTTCATCAGACGTTGTCTCTCTAATTGCAGATCTATATTTAAGATACCACGCACAAGCCTGTGATCGCTGCCGGTATCAAACCTATTGATCACTGAGACATCTTCAAATATATATGTGCGATCCGTCATTATAAAGTCAATCTCATTTTTAGTCACATTATCCGGACTATGCCATGTCCACTTTCTAGAGGGCTTTTTCTTGAAGAAAGAATTCATCAGGAATAGCCCTTTCCGCTCCAAGAAGTGAACAACATCTGCCCCCTGTGATTTCTGTGACCAAAGCCGTGTGGTCCTACTTTTAACTCGCCATGTTCCTGTACTCCCACCTTAGCATTAAAGTCCCCCATAACGACATTGAAGTGAGTTTTGGTGGTGTTATCAAGCGCCTTTGCAATGTCTTCGTATAAGGCCTCAACTTCGTCATCAGCGTGTGTCGACGTGGGTGCATAGACTTGTACTATCTTAAGGGAGTACCTCTTATTCAGCTTGAGTATAACATATGCCACCCTCGACGACACACTACTGATCTCCAGTACGTTATTTGTGAGGACTCTATTGACCAAAAATCCTGATAAAGACAATCTAACTGATTAACTCTTAAAAATTTTAAACAGATTTATCTGACAGCTATTTTTCTGTTAGATATATATATCGGACACTTTAATGGATAGTGGTGAAACAGGTCCTAAAACAATTAACACAGGGAGTCATAGAGGCCTCTACCAGGATACATAAGTGGCCTAGCTTTAATTTTGAAGTTCCAACTCTCAAATTCAAATTAGAACAATCCAGGCTCTGACACGACAAATCTACACCGTTACATGAAAGTGAAAGGTGGACTACAGTCACAAATTTAAAAACTTTATTTTTAATTCTTTTTCAACTGAAACCAGAGTCTGAACGGGATTGTTGCAAATGTTAAGTGGAAGAGGTCAAGTTTTAAAATTCCGCACACAAAAGATACGCTGCTGCACCGTTCCTCCCGGTATTCAAATGCAGATTCAAATGAAATGCCCGGGCTATTGTTGTCACTCTCAGCATTTGTGTAAAGCTTCGTATTAACGGTTAGGTACCTATAAATTTTATTCTCCTCAATTTTTTAATCGCGTGGATTAAGGTTTTTTGAATCCCGCGGGAGGTCTTTACTTTTCCGGGATAAATTGTAGCCTATGTGTTAATCCTAGGTATGACCTATCTCCATTCCAAATTTAAGCCAAATCCGTTCAGTAGTTTTTGCGTGAAAGAGTAACAAACATACAGACAGACACACAAACTTTCGCCTTTATAATAATAGCTACCTATTTAGGTGCATCGACCACATTCGCTAGCGCAGATTAGGAGTAATCTTGTCGAACAAAAACGGTTGTACTTAACTATTTTAAGGTTTAAGATAAAACAATACTATTAATTGCTTTTATTATTTTGCTATTTTTATTTGTAGCGTTTAAATGAGAACGATGCTATTTGCACCTTAATAAAACATTTTCATTCTTTCATTCATCCTAGTGGTTAGGACTGGTGGTCTCCGATTCGGGGGGTCGCAGGTTCGATCCCGGGTACGCACCTCTGACTTTTCGAAGTTAAGTGCGTTTAAGAAATTAAATATCACATGCTTCAACGGTGAAGGAAAACATCGTGAGGAAACCTGCACACCTGAGAGTTCTCCATAATGTTTTCGAAGGTGTATGAAGTCCGCTAATTTGCATTGGGTCAGCGTGGTGGACTGTGGCCTGTAACCTTTCTCTGAGAGGAGACCTGCGCTCATTAGTGAGCCATTGATGGGTTGCTGATGATTCATCTTAACCCAGTGCCTTGGTTTAGTCCACACCGCTGGCCAAGTACGCATTGGCAGATTTCACACTCCTTTGAGAACATAACGGAGAACTCGGAAATATGCAGGTTTTCTTACGATGATTTCCTTCACTTACTAAGCAAGATAAATTTCTTCAAACGCACATACCTCCGAAAAGTCAGATGTGCGTGTCTGGGATCGAAACCCAGACCCCTGAAATGGAAACTGAGGTCTTAACCACTAAGCTATCATAAGCTAGGCAGCTATAACTAAATTTAAATTGAGTTTTTTTACGTGCGACGTATCGGCATAACGTACGAGGTCACACTAGGGAGTTCTCCTTTCATAATATGCGTTATTGAACGCGATAAACTCACAATGGTTGGCATAAATATTGCTTGAGTTATAGCCCCAAAGATATAGGGGTGGTGGTGCCGTATCGACCTCGCAGACAGTTATTGCCCTTTTTATATGAGAACCCCTAAACGAATTACGTTTAGAGGCAAGCGTGTTGACAGCTGTTACAAGAAAAATGTGAGCAGACTAAATTATGCCATCAAAGCCATTGCATCAGAGCAGTAAAAATATAAATAAAAAAAGCTGTCTGTAGAAATTTTTTTTGTTCGAAAATCGATTTTTTTTTTGTAAAAAATACCAAATGAGGGTTTTTAAAAGTCCGTATATGAAGATGGAATGAAAGTTATAACAGTTAATTTCGATAAAAAGCCAATTAATATCAACATCAATATCATCGAGTAACGTGTGGTATATATCAGAAGAATATTGATGGTTGTACAGATTTTGAATAAAAAACAGAGTGTTATAGAGTTGTGAATAGTCATTTGCATGGAAATGTTTATTCGGTGTAGGAAATGATTGCGTCACCAGTTTAGAGAATCTCCTCACTACTCCGTCTGTAGCGCCGTGTTCTCTATCAAGGTTATAGGGCTTGTTAAAAGAGGTTACTCCGTGACTTTAAATATTTAATCAATTGCACATTAATAATAAAATACAAAATTACTAAACCCTACAGTGGAACAGTGTGACGTGTGCGGCCGGTAAGGAGCAACTGACTCGCAGTCAGCTCAAAACGTTTAGTAAAACTCGGTCGCCAAAATACCCTGTCAGCGCTGCTGCTACATTCGGCAACGGTGTAATTGGGCACTTACAATTAGTAATTTACAGCCCCAATAGTATAAGTGTTATTTATACCTTTTATTATTACCTACGAGATCAAATCAGTAATGGGGAGATCCAAAGTTATCGACATAGCTCAGCGAGTCGCGAAACTAAAGTGGAAATGGGCGGGGCATATGGTTCTAAGAGCTGATGGTCGTTGGGGTCCCAAGGTGCTGGAGTGGCGACGCCCGCACCGGGAAGCGCATTGTTGGCAGACCACCCACTTGGTGGGCCGATGACATCAAACGAGTCGCAGGGAGCCGCTGGATTCAGGCGGCGCAAGACCGTGACCTGTGGAAGTCCATATAAGAGACCTTTGTCCAGCTGTGGAAATCTATCGGTTGACAAAGAAGAAGAAGAAGAAGAAGCCACAATAGCGCAACTGTTCAAGGTGCGGACTGAAAAACCGAAAAGTTGGTGGTTCAAACCCCATGTGTTGCGCTATTGTCGTACCTACTCCTAGCACAAGCTTTACCTAGGTACGCTTAGTTTGGGAATATTATGTTTTTTTTTTATTCGATGACAAGATAGTCCTTACCTTAACTGCGATCTCACCTGATGGTAAGTGACGATGCAGTCTAAGATGGTAGCGGGCTAACTTGTAAGGGGTATGGCAATGAACATTCAACCCATACCCCTAATCGGTTTTTTCACGCCATCGTGCCGGAACGCTAAATCGCTTGGCGGCACGGTTTTGACGGTAGCGTGGTGACGGTAAGCCACAGCCAAAGCCTCCCACCAGACCAAAACATTCAGTTAGTTATTCCTATTATTTATACATTCAAAGTGGGCACAACTTGAAATGTCCATATTTAGCAACGCGACGGTCCGCCTAGCAACCAACGAAAATAGATTGTAATTTGTAGCAGAAGCACGAGGATTTAATAAAAGTTTAATTTATTTCCCGCGTATTTTCCCAATGAGAATAGCTATCCGGTGAGAAAAAAGATGTTTTTATAAAAAACCAATTTACATTTCCCAATTCCGGGGATAATCCATTTCGTTTTGATAAGAAAGGCTTCTAAGTACTTGACGTTTTTATTTTCAGGCTAGTTGACGCCACCCGTCTTCATTCGAACGAGCAACCTTTTATTTTATAAAACTCAATATATTATATCCCAAAAGGAAAAAGAAAGGAAAAATTATAAGAGAAATGTTAAAATTATTGGAACAGAAATAATACAAAACTAACTTTAAGAATTCGCTTTAACAATTTCTTGAGTATTTTTCTTAGAAAAATTCGCATAATGAAGAGTTTTCATGACTGTGGATTTCCTAATTTGTGGAATGAGTTTCTTTCATTTCGAGAGCAGGTCGAGCCTTTATTATACGGCCTTTTACAATACAGTTTCAAGCTTGATTAACTGACTATTCATTAATTTTGTAAAACGTAAACAGACCTATTTTAAGATATCTAATTTAAAATAATATAGTATTACGAATCGACTGCATAATAAATCCTTACTAATATTATAAATGCGACTGTGTGTTTGTTTGTTGGTTTGTTGGTTTGTCCTTCAATCACGCTGCAACAGGGCTACGGATCGACGTGATTTTTTGCATGGGTATAGTTGAGGACCTGGAGAGTGACATAGGCTACTTTTTATCTCGGAAAATCAAAGAGCTCCCGAGGGATTTTAAAAACTAAATCCATCAAGTCGCGGGCATCAGCTAGTTGCTTAAATAATTATTACTTAAGTACTGATTTCACCAACATCGAGAGACGTTTAACCGTAGAATAAATTGGGCGTTCTGACAGTTTTTGTATTGAAAATTTGCCAAAATGTCTTTACGCTCGGATAAGACTTATTTTACTTCGTTGAAATCGGCCCTGAAATCAGCCCTAAAATATTAGATTTATTATAACGAGATGATAATGAAGAGTACCTCCACCAAGCTAAGATTATTCGCTCTTTGGGCCCTTGTAGTTTTGGTAAAAATTCATCGTCATTCGTTCGTAAAATTGTTGAAATTTAAAAAAAGTAAATTTCTTTTAACAACAGTTTCCAACAAAGAATTCTGATATTTAAAGTACATTAGATCTATAAATCTACTTTAACTCCAACTTAGACCATTTAACCTAATGGTATAAGAGTCCAACCAATCGTAATCGACATTGTTTTGATTTTCGAAAATCGATCATAATAATTATATTGATCGATTGATCTATGTAAGGTGCATGGCTTAATGAACGTTATACATGTAAATTGAATCCGTGTTCCAAGCCGTGCACCTACTTTCATATAATACTAGCTGACCCGGCGAACTTCGTACCGCCAACTTATCTATAAGTATAAATAAAACAAATAAACTATCCTAATCCAAAAAAACTATCCTATAATTTTAAGTTGGACCAAATTACAGATAGTTACGAAGTTTGATAAAAATCGGTTCAGTAGTTTAGGAGTCCATCGCGGACAAACAACGTGACACGTAATTTATATATATTAAGATGTGTGTAAAATATTTTCATTAAAAACCTAGCAAAGCTTGAAAAGACGAAATTTAAAACATGGTAACTCACGCGTGAAAGTACACTTTTTCCTCATAACACGTTTTTAATCATAAAATGTACGAGTGCAAGATTTTAAAATATAGAAACCCCAGCTTTTCCGGCGAAGATTGCGCCCAATGTAATCTCGATGAGTTTTATAAAAGGAAAAATCGCTTTTTAACCGACTTCCAAAAAGGAGGAGGTTCTCAATTCGGCCGGTATCTTTTTTTTTTTTTTTTTTTCTATGTATGTCCACCGATTTCTCCGGGATTACTAGACCGATTCGCGTGATTTTTTTTTAATCGACAGAGGATGTTTGCGAAATGGTCCCATAAAAATTTTAACCTTCAACTCCTCAAGCCTGATGCTGCAGGCTAAAACTATGGCGATTTAGGAAATTTCGATTACGAATTGATATTGTAGGTAACAAGTATGGACTACATCATGGAGCTCCAGGTCCTAGCTCCTCAATCATAGGATACTACACTTAAAAGCTTAAAATAAAAATTCTTTTCAAAAAACCGACTTCTAACGCCACTACAAAGTATAAAAATAATTTTAGTTTGTCCACGTTTGTTGAAGTCGGGCGGGCCTAAAATACAAACTATGAAACCGACTCGCGATGCTCGCTCGACTTCTACAAACGAGTCTATCATATTCTGTAGCGTAATTATAATGTCAATGTTGGTTTTCATATATCGATTGAATGAATATTAATGGGATACCGTTACCGCGAGGTCTCAGTTCGGGGCGAACCACTAGTTTATTTACAGTATTTTTTTTGGTAGGTTAAGAAGGTACGTGACATATGGAATTAGAGTCATTGATATAAAGGTATAAGAATAAAAATATGAAGCTGATATTTATTTAAAAACTCAAGGACTTTTTAAATTAAGCTTTGCTTAATAGGATTTTAACTGGAAAAAAACATAATAAAGAAATTTTCAAGTCTACATCAAGTACTCAGGATCGCAAATCCAGAAAAAATCAGAAACAAATCCCGTCGGCTAGGCTCCACAATTATTAAGTGCATTGGTTTTAATGGTGCTTTAGCCGTAGTACAGTTCAGTTGTCCGGTCAACCGGACTATGGATAAAAGAAATTATTCATTGCACAGTTAACCGGACTATGGAACATTTTTTTATCCATAGTACAGTTGACCGGGCCACGGAAGATCTAGTGCATAAGCTAGATAACCTTTTTGATAACATATTATAGAACAGTAAAACTAAAACAATCTGAAACTATTTAATATTGACATTATGTTGACATTGATGTATTTGTCACAGTAATAGTGATTACATTGCTATTATATATAATAACTAAATTGTGTAGATAATGTGATAAATTAATTACTTTCTCTAGATATTAATCATAATAGCTGGTCAAAGGCAGCCAAAGTAATAAATACAGTTCCACTTCCCCTCCCGTGCCGTATTCCTTTGCCGCAGGATCGGTATACTCACTATTTTAGGTTAGATTAGGGTTGTACGTAAATACGGCCTGCGGCCGGGCACTTTGGTTCTGATACTTCTTTTTATCTTGTCTATTAGATTCCCATAAACAAGGCAACCGGACCACGAAAATATTTTATTTTATTAGTGTCCACACTGAATTTCTATTTTAAATCGAATATCCACGGAAAATAAATATTTTTCGTAAATCGGTTGACCGGACCTATTAAAATTACCTATTAAAAAATTATATTATATTAAAACCAATGTACTTACTGATTAAAATTTAAGGAAATTGTTCATTCATTGTATCGAATGGAAGGCGGTACCAACCTGCCGTGAAAGTTCCATAGAGTTTCCTTTCGAAGCTCGTTGTTGTTTATCAGAGGCATTTTCTCCTGATATACGACCTTAGGCCCCGCCCTCCACCTGTACCCTACGATGAACTATAAGGCCTTGGACAGAAAAACACGACCAAAGCAACACGCGATAGTAGCAGCACGGCAGAATTTCACACGGTTGAAAGATTTTTAAGCTATTGCATAGCTTTACCGCGGCAGTCCCCGAGTGGCACTTAAATTTTTTTTATACAAACAGTTGTAAAGTTAGCAAGAGTTTTTACATCTCAACAACGTTGGCAGATTTCGATTAGCAAACATTAAATATTGTCTTCAAAGTAGCCTCAATAGCCCAACGGTTAAAGGTGCGGACTGAAAACTGAAAGGTCGCAGGTTCGAATCCCACCAGTTGCACTATTGTCGTACCCACTCCGGGCACAAGCTTTCCGCTTATTTGGAGGGGAGAGGAGAATATTAGTCAAGTTCAACTTGGTTGATATTCTTTAGCTTTTTTTCTAGCCTTATACAATCGCAGAAGAATCCGTCATTCAGTAAGTATACGCCTTAGAACATCTTCAGTATCTCATTTTATAGGGTCATTTTCACCTTTCGATGCAAAAATTCATACTACGCTCGCGTTCACACCAAACGTAACCGCGGCGGACAATGCTAATTGACTTTTTAGTTGAGTTTCAAACAAGTGTAAATTAAAAATTTTATTTTTAAATACAAGCTTTTAGTAGCTACATCATTAGATTCTAGATATCATCTAGGATCAGAGTTTTTGTCATGACGAATCAAACGAGCCCAAACTCGATGGGGTTACGTCGTTTTATTACAGAGTTCCAATAGCCATCTTCCATCTCCATCATCAGATCAGCTCCATGTCACAATAAGCCATCTTCCATCTCCATCATCAGATCAGCTCCATGTCACAATAATATTGCATTGTCATCCGATTTATACATACATGCAAAATTTCAGCTCAATCGGAAACCGGGAAGTGGTTCTATTCTTCTTGCAAGATTTGACCTAAACAAACAAATAAACTGGTCAAGCTGAATAAAAGCTTGTAAAAACCTGACATTACATTAATTTTACTCCGGGGCGGGATCAAAGTTTGCGGCTGACATTAGGTACGTTAAATATGAATACATACTCTCTAATAGTGAGTGTATGAAACTTCGCGCGGCGGAGAGCAATCAAATGCTATAAGGCCATCATAAAAGTGTATTTTATTAAAACTTATAGGAGTCGTCGTCTTGAAGTCGTCGGAGTTGTTTTTGACCGAGCTTTAAAGTCCCACCTGGGCCCGAACCTTAGCTTCAGTTGTAGCTGAAACAAGATAACATCGTACTTTATGCTCCAAGAAGGCAATACTGGCTGATGTACGCTTCGTTTAATCTTTTGAACTTAATTACATTAGCAACAAAATAGATAAAGGTCTGCTCGTCCAACACTGGGCCTGGAGCGAATAAAATATTTCTATCAAAATATTAAAGAGATAAACACACAACACCTGACGACCTCCCTGGCACAGTGGTGAGCACTGTTGTCTTATAACTGGGAGGTCTTGGGTTCGATTCCCGGCGTGGTCGATTTGGGAATTTGTAATTTCTGAATTGTCTCTGGTCTGGTCTGGTGGGAGGCTTTCGTTGGCCGTGGCTAGTTACCACCCTACCGTCAAAGACGTGCCGCCAAGCGATTTAGCGTGCCGGCACGATGGCGTGTAGAAACCGATCAGAGGTATGGGTTGAATTTTCACTGCCATACCCCTTCCAAGTTAGTCCGCTACCATCTTAGACTGCATCGTCACTTACCATCAGGACTATCTTGTCATCGAATAATAATAAAAAAAACTAATTTAATTAAATGTTTTATAAATTTTACAGCACAATTGTAAAATCTAGCTAAAAACGTGAACGCGTTGCGCAGATATCTGTGCCAGCACAACAAGGCGCAGAGTAGGTAGACACGAGTCTTCATTTCACGTCCTTGAGCTGCAGTGTATGCAGCTCTCAGTATGTTCATTGTTCATGTATTAGAAAATCTGCTCTGACCTGTGCTGCGTGGACTGCGTCACAGGATACCTACGTCTAACCTAAGTTCCATAATCTATATATATAAAAGAAAGTGGTGTTAGTTACACTATTTATAACTCAAGAACGGATGAACCGATTTGGCTCAAAATTGGTGGAGAGGTAGCTTAGAACCAGGAGACGGACATAGGATACTTTTTATCCCGTTCGACCGCGTTTCCGTCAAGTCAATATAAAACCTGGTGTAACAAAAATGCATCTGACATGGAATAAAAAAACGAAAATGACAGTGGAAGAACAAAACGTAAATGACAGCTAAAGGTAATTTTGTATTTGGTTAATTATGGTAAAAAATTATGGTAAAAACAATTATAAAAATTATAGTTTAACGTAAGTAATTGATAATATCATCAGTAATATGTTTTCTCTTTGAATCATCATTAACAATGCCGCGAGCAAGACGATCAAATGTTTCCTGCTACAAAGCTACGGATTGTCGTAATTTATTGGATAGGTATAGTTGAGAGCCTGGAGGGTGACAAAGATTTCCCGCGGGATGTTATGAACTAAATCCACGCAGACGAAGTCGCGGGCATCAGCTAGTGATATATAATGATAATGGTTGGCTAGCGATTTCATTTAAGGCTATGCCTGAAAATCAGCGCTCAGCATTTTAATGTTGCAGCATTATGCTGAGTAGCCTTTTCAGTTTTAACATTTAGGAACAATTTATTATTAAATTATTTAGTGATTAAGTTTTTGTCTGTATATTTTGCTTATTCTTAAAGACCTTATTGTTAAAAGCTGAATTAATGTTTATTTATTTATTTATTAAGCTATTGCATAGCTTTTATCGCGGGCTTTGAGCGCGGCGACCGAATCAAGAAATTCCGTAACGAAAATAAACCTAACACCCCGTCGTTTCAGTTCGGCAGACTTCGGCACGGTGTTTGTGTGCGTGCGACTAGAAAATGCAATGCAATAGCTTTATTGCGGCAGTCCCCGAGTGCCACACGTATTTTTTATATAAATAAAAACTTACGACACTTTTCCTCAGGTATGCATTTGCCACCATCAGTATCTCTAACATAATTGTCAATACATTCGCACGATGGCTTGTAGCAATTTGCAGCGATTTGAGGACACGGTGGCGAATTTATGAGGTGATCACATTTCTTGTAGCACACTTCCAGTTCACATTTGTAATATTTTTCGTTCGGCGGACAATCTGAAATTAAAATAACAATGACAAGATAGCCAATGACTGCGATCTCACCTGATGGTAAGTGACATGCAGCAACTTGAAAGGGGTGTGGCAATGTAAATTAAATCCATAACTCTAATTGGTTTCTACACGGCACCATTGTAAAATAGGTCCGCTCTTTCACACGCATAATATCTGAGCAATTAATATTTTGTAAATTCTATAGATTGTTTACAATAGAATAAATTTATAAACATATCAAAAATTCAGAAGCCAGCGGGATTCGAACCCACATCACTTGGGAATCGCGCCCGGGTGTGTTAGCCACCTACACCATGGCTACGGTCGAACTACACGTCAGCATCGGGTTCGAATCCCGCTGGCTTCGGAATTTTTGATATGTGTTTATAAATTTATTCTGATATTTCCTTAAGTGTAGTTTAACACTTTAATAAAAAACTTGAGAGGTGTCAAGGGACACCCGGATGGAACGAAGTTCCTTTCGATTAATTAATTTGGCCTTGTGTTCAATATTTTCACACTAAAATATTAGATCTCCGTAGCCTTGTGGTTTTTACAGTCGCTAAACAGTTAAAGGTCGATGGTTCGAATCCCAGCTCGACAGACTGAATTTTCTATTTTCGATTTTATTTTATTTAATAAATTAATAATAAAAATAAAAAAATTAGGGAAAAATTTCACATGTAGAAATTATTTAAAATAAAATTGAAAATAGAAAATTCAGCCTGTCGAGCTGGGATTCGAACCATCGACCCTTATCGACCTTTATGCGATTGTAGAAACCACAAGGCTACGGAGATCTAATATTGTACTGTGAAAATATTGAACACAATGCCAAATTCACATTCAAAAAAGTGTCGGTTTCAAAAAAGTGTCTATCTGTCTAGCCCCCTTCCGCACCGAGAGATAAGGAACTACGTTCCAAAAATAAAAATTGTTTACAATAAAATCTAAACAAACAAACACATACCGAAAGGTTTTTGCTCATCAATCGGCGTCATGTACACAGCGGATGCTAAAACTGCGAATACGCAAACAACTAGCACCTTGGCAACCATATTGATGATGCGATGAAATATCACTGGAGCTCTATGAACTCTTAGCTCTTTATATAACGGAATAATACTAGTGTAAACATATAATATAGGTAGGTATTTATCTATCTTTGTATAAATAAATAAAATTAAGATTCTGTCTGTGTGTATTTCGAAAAAGCGGCCTTAGGTGTGACTAAGGTTTGCACGTTATATAATAATATACCCAAACACGTATTAATAAACATTTCGTCTGTCTATATATGTCTGATTCTTATCAAAGGGGCTACTCTGTATCTCAGTGGTTATCAGTCAATTGCTAACTAGAACTCTCAAACCCGCATTTTGTATGATGATATGAGATTTTATAGCTTAAGAACGCGTATAACACTAAAAAAAATCAGGTTTCACGATGAAATAAAACATAGCTGTAACCTCATGTGAGGCGCGACAAAAGAAAGCGTTTTGCGCGGAATAGGAGTGTAGTAAGCGCCAAATACTTTGTTACTCGTAAAATATTCATTTTCTTTTCAATTCACTAGGCTACTCTCTTGATAATATCAATCGGAATTTAATGTAAAAATTTTGGCTCTGTAATATGCAACACATTGAAAATAAATGAATATTGGTTGAAAATTAGACCTAACTTCGCGATTTTTTATTATCGAACAAATTTCATCATTTTATGTTTATGCCCAAGCACGTCCCTTGGCTGTATGATGTAATTTTTGCGTGTTTTTTTTACTGTTAACGAGCGCACACCACTCTTGACTGAATTTAACGGTTTCTCAGTCTAATATTATATGCATTTTTCACATTTGCATGGCGGAATTTAACTACTGGTAGAACAATTATTATTATTTCACCCTGATAAATTCACCGGCCATTGCTAGTCTACAGTTATTAATATATTTGCATGATTAAGTTCCAGTTGAGTAAAATTTAATTGGTTCTGTAATATTTTTCAATAAAATACTTAGACCTTAGTTATTGCATTTAAGGTTGATTATACGGGTCTGCCCGCGTTTTTTAATATGGTTTTTCGCAATTTGTAAACTAATGTGACAAAGTAGGCTTATGGCATTCTAATTGCGCCAATAGCAGTAGATATCAATTTCACAGGTTTATATCAAAATCTTTACTTGAAAGTGTCCATTGCGAAAAACCAAATTAAATTTGAATTTCGCGGGCAGACCCGTATAATCATCCTTAAACTTTACAACAATATTAAATTAAACACTAGGCTAGGTACACTACTTCAAGCAAGAACATTTTCGGAACATAATTTATTCTGGAAACATAATTAAGTTTTTTTTTCCACCATTTTCCTGAACACAAGGTACTAATATTATTATTACTATACTGATTTTAGTTAGCATCACTTACATATTGATTTGACCTACATCAATGACTATGCAATGAAATATTATGAATTTTTTCTATGTTAACATTTTCCTGAAATTGAATCTACTGATTTTGATTAAAATGCTCTTTTCTGCAAATCTTGTATAGGTATGTTCAAAGAAGGTTCTTGGAACATATACCATTTTTCAAGGTAATACCACCAGAGGCACTGCATTTCGTCATAGGTTTTTTTAAATTTTCAGTTTATGTCTTATCCCGATGTTTTTAGTTCATACATGTGATTTGTATAAGGAACCTTGAAAATATTATACCTACTGGTTTATCAAGTTATAAGAACTTTATTTTAGTATTCCTCAAGACATCTTAATAATAATTATTACAAAACATGTTTATTCAACGCACTTACGTTATCATGTCTGATACTTTAAAAGTAAATTGGTAAAGTAAATAATTAACTTATTTTAAGTTGTTTTTTTTTTGTAGGTATATATTTTTGTGTATATTTTTTGTTTTTTAGAGGAACCATTGAGCGTCGGCTCTAATAATAAAAGAAGATCTGCAATAAGTTTCAAGACATCCCCCCCCCCCCCCCCCAGCTAAATGGTTGTTTATAGGATACCTGAAAAAATTCACAGCAGTAGTTTAAATAAAGAATTTTAAGGTGGTTAATTTATATTATTGCTTCGCCTAAAAGTTCACCAACTATTTTATCGATACCTAAGCGGTGAACGGGTTCGAGATAATAAAGCAGTCGCGGCTTCGATAAAACTAAATCAAGCTGTCGTCTCATACAGATAAAGTCGGTTAATTCTTAATTTCACGTATCCCTGACTCTTATATCGGACGGGAATTGCCGAGAAAAGATGTCGACGACTCTAGCTGGATCTTATTTATTTTTATTAAGTTTGTCCAAGGGTCGAAACTCCTTGTAAAATATAGCAACATTTATCTCCTCGAGAAGGTATATCCTTCTCTGTTTGAAGACGGATTTTTGGGGACAAAGTTAAGCAAATATTGGAAGATGTTTTAAGCAATTTTCCTTCCCTTTTTCAAACAAATACATACGAGAAAACACGCTTTTCTATATCTTTTATTTCTTTTTATTTCTTTCTCTCTTTTCTGATCTCTTTCAGGTACCTATCATCAGCAAAATAAAGTATTATAGCTACCTATATTAAAACGACATTAGGACAGGAGCATACTTATAATTTAATTGTCTTTCTCATCAATTATAATTTTATAGTCATAATCATAAAACAGGTTGGTAATAGTTTAGAGTTAGAGAGGTCCATATCAAAATTCATTATAAACTATTTGATTTATTGTCATAACTCATAATGCAGCATGGACCAAAATAGGTTGAATTTCGACAAGAAGGTACCTACTCAGTAACGGGTGAATGATAGGAATAATTCGTTGTTCATTGGATGGAAAATTTTGATGCGTGATCATAAACACACAATAGTTAGGGTCATGAGAATTGTTAACTGATTTAAGGAGACTGATAATTGTCAGTCTCCTAAATTCAGTCAACAATTCTCATAAATATTATAATATATGTATTTAGTTAGCTCGTTGTAGTTGTATGTGTAGTAGTGTAGTTGTATATGTATGTAGTTAGTTACTACTTACTAAGCTCGAAGGAACTAAGCGGAAGCTCGCTTTATTCAGGACCTTCTTCGCGAGCTTCAGGCTTCGCGCTATAAAAAAAACACTCCAGGGGTAGGGCAGACAAGACTGCGTGGAATTCGTTTATAGGTAATATTCGAAATTATGAGTTTTAGTAGTAAAACATATCTTATTATTATTCTACCTAATAGGTGATAGATAGACATTATGTAAACCTGATGCTCGGGAAATATCATCGTAGTCCAGAACTCATATCACCCAAGCTTAGATACAATTCACAATATTGCGCCAGTCTACAATATTTCTAGCTTCTTACTAGTTTGTTTATAAACTAATGATTTCCACAATCTTACGGTGACATAATATATCAACATCATCATTAGCAACCATCAACGGCTCACTACTGAGCGCAGGTGTCCTCTCAGAGAAGGCCCACTGCGAATTGGCGGACTTCACAAACCTTCGAGAATATTATAGAGAAATCTCAGATATGCAGGTTTCCTCACAATGTTTTCCTTCACCGTTGAAGCAAGAGATATTTAAATGCTTAAACGCACATGACTCCGAAAAGACAGAGGTGCGTACCCGGGATCGAACTTGCGACCCCCCGAATAGGAGACCACAGTCAGAGACAGAGACACACTGCTTCACATAACATAACACATACATAACAATATACCTCTATTATATTATAATACAGCCTACTAAAGTAGAATGTATAGTAATGTATATGTATGTATAGCACGACGCTCATTTTCCACTACAGTAAAACAAAGTCAAGTCGATTTTTCTCGCGGAGGTAGAGTCGTGCGTTTCATATTTTTCCATCTTAAGCTGAAGGGTACGAAGACAAAAGACCCACTTCCATGAGATTAATGAAGATTGCGACTTCTAACCGATGTGCCGTACATATTCTAAGAAACATTCCTCTCAACAAATTTTATATTCGACTAGCAGGTGCCTGCGACTTCGTCCGCGTGGATTTAGTTTTTAAAATCCCCCGGGAACTCTTTGATTTTCCGGGATAAAAAGTAAACAAAATAAGCTGGAAGTAAGACAAACTAAGCGCAAGCAAACTTAGCTGGGAGTTTCTTTCGCCATTATATGAAGATATAGGGCCCTCCTATATTCGGCTACGAAGCTACGAGTATAATGTGGAAACCAATTTAAAGTTTGAATGCATTTTAAACAATCAGTTATGTAAACATTACGCAGTTCACAGTGGGTATTTATTTATTCACCGAGCGCAGCGAGTTCTCTGAATATACCTACTTGGATTAAATTGCACTTTTCCGTGTGTCTGTCAGTCTGAGTGTATGTCAGAATCATCTAATTCCTGAATTAATGATAACTTCAAATTCACAAATACACTATACCTACATAAAATTGCGTTCTAGTGCCAAAAGTGAAATAAAAGTTACAAAGAATATTATTCGAAGGTGGCGCCCATAGAAGAAAAATGGATGAAAATTCTCTTTACATAGGCTTGTAGGGGTATTGATGAAAAGAAATTTTTAAACATCTTCATCTTCACCTTCATCTCTCAGTTCAGTTGAAGACCTGGAGAGTGACATAGGCTACTTTTTATCCCCGAAAATCAAAGAGTTCCCGAGGGAATTTAAAAACAATCAACGCAGACGAAGTCGTGGGCATCAGCTAGTTATATCATATATATTTATTTATTTTCTTTAGTTACTGCGGCAGTAATAAAATTATTGGAATTTGGAACGAAGTTCCATATCGGACGGTACGGACTTGGCGGATAGGCAAAAAAATTTTTAGAATTTTCCGTCACGAGTTATGAGATGATGATATGATATGGACAGATCCAAAGCGCGTATGCTATACTACGAGATGGTTCTAACATGTGGCGAGAGATGGCGTTGATTCTAATGAGCTTTCCCGAGTAGGGTAGTGAGTTATCCATAGCGCGTATGCTATTGGCTGTGCGTAATGTATATTTTGAAGTGCTTACTTAGATTTTGGTGTCGTTCAAAAGGTTCCCAGTATAGTCATACTTATGAGCTTATAAAGAGGCAGTTATTTTGAAATTACAAACACATTATACACAGAAGCTATAATTTTATATTATTTATCTTGCGCTTGTTGTGTCTATATTATATTATGATCCGTAATAAACATTATTCATATTATGAAAGCCCGCCTGAGCAGTGTTTGTAAGCACAATATCCTTTAACGAGCGCAGTTGGGATCCAGTGCCTCGGGGTATGTCTTAAAATAAATAAATAAATAAAATAAATAAATAAATAAATAATACCTGCTAGTACATTCATCAAGTACCTTCAGACTAAACCATTGAACACGTTGATGGAGAGGGAACGAAGGAGATTGAGCGGTGTAAGATGTTACAAAATTTTGATCAGCTAAGTAGTAAAGAGTAGTTTCTTTTTTTAAATAGTAGTCACACCTACAACAAAACAGTCCCTATCCTGGTGCAAACATGTTTATATAATGTCTTTTCATTACTGCATTCTGTATGGGTCAGAACAATCAACAGTCCTTACCATTTTGAGCCGTACACCCAATGTACAAAGAGCTGCATGTAAATTACAGCTGGCTTACTGTATGTAGGCCTAAGCTCGTATCCCTACAATATGATTTCACAATCAACAATTCCTAAAGTCCCACAGCTTAAGAGTGTAGCACCCTGCAGCATCAGGATGTAGGAATTGGGGCCTCGAGTTTAACGATGTACCACCTACTTAGTTTATGCTTGATTCATACAATATCAATTCATATAATCGATATTAGGGTTCCATACCAAAATGGTAAAAATGGAACCCTTATGGTGAGACTTTCTCCGTCCGTCTGTCCGTCCGTCTGTCACAGTCGATTATTTCAGTAACTATTAAAGCTATCGACATGAAATTTGGCATAGTTGTGTATAATAGTGGCCCAAAAGCATTGAAATAAAGAAAAGTCGAAAATTATTTTTAGTTTTATTAAAAAAAGGGGGAAAATCGGGGGTTTGAAATTTAAAAGTAAAATAACTATATCGAGTGGGGTATCATATGAAAGGCCTTTACTTGTGCATTCTTAAACAGTTTTTTATTTATTTCTATATATAATAGTTTTTGAATAATCGGCCAAAATGTCGAAAAAAATACCGTTCCCCCCCCCCCCTTATCTCCGAAGTTTACCAATCGAAAAATCTGAAATAATTATGGTCAATAGAGGTTTATGTATATTTTACAGGAAAAATAAAAGCAACGCGAAAATTATTTTAGTTTCATTAAAAAAGGGGGAAAATCGGGGGTTTGAAATTTCAAAGTAAGATAACTATACCGAGTGGGGTATCATATGAAAGGCCTTTACTTGTGCATTCTAAAACAGTTTTTTATTTATTTCTAGATATAATAGTTTTTGATTAATCGGCCAAAATGTCGAAAAAAATACCGTTCCCCCCCCCTTATCTCCGAAGTTTACCAATCGAAAAATCTAAAATAATTATGGTCAATAGAGGTTTATGTATATTTTACATGAAAAATAAAATCAACGTGAAAATTATTTTAGTTTAATTAAAAAAGGGGGAAAATCAGGGGTTTGAAATTTCAAAGTAAGATAATTATGCCGAGTGGGGTATTGTATGAAAGGCCTTTACTTGTGCATTCTAAAGCAGTTTTTTATTTATTTCTATATATATAATAGCTTTTGAGTAATCGGCCTAAATGTCGAAAAAAATACCGTTCCCCCCCCCCCCCTTATCTCCGAATTTTACCAATCGAAAAATCTGAAATAATTGTGTTCAATAGAAGTTTATGTATATTTTACAGGAAAAATAAAACCAACGCTCTAACTAGCATAGTTTTTTTTATATTAACAATAAACCTCTACAAACAAAGTTAACGATAATTATGCAAATTAATATAATATTATCGTTTTACTTTTACTTTTGGAGTATGGAACCCTCGGTGCGCGAGTCCGACTCGCACTTGACCGGTTTTTTTTTTAAATCTTCATAGTTTAGATGGGCAGTACCCCTGCAGCATCAGGATTAAAGAGTTGAAACTAAGCATTTTTATGGAACCATCTCGCTAACATTCTCTATCGATTCACAAAATGGATCTCGATTTCGAGAAGGATTGATTTCGATTTTGGAGAAATCTGTGTACACTGTACATACCTACAAAGAAAAAAAAATACACACCAATTGATACACACCTCCTTTTTGGAGTCGGTTAAAAATGATCTTTATTTTAGAGTAAAATATTAATAATTAAAAAAATGGAAAATAAATAAAAATTTTTTTTTTGTTGGCAATGGGGGCGCAGGCTGATTTTCGCAATCCGGCGTCCAGTATGGTTAAGAGAGACGGCCCCTGCCTACTTGCTTTCAATTATTAGTAATAATAATATCCAAACAATCCGAGTGGATACTGCCATCGTCGTTGAAGAACTTCAATTTCACGGCAATTTCATTGGGTCGAGTACCGTTGTAGTCCACGACCACCGTCATCTCTACATAGCCAAGGAAGTGGATCCACTCTTTGATGTACTGTTCGATGACTTTGTATGGGCCTCGATTCACTTCTACCGTCTGACCCACGAAATTGAACATGTCGCGGGTGCCTCCGTTGACGAATGCCACGATATATCCGGTGTCTATGCCTTCATTCCGGCCGTCGTACATATTGCGAACGTTCCTGGAGGCACCGCGGGGAATGGCCCATCGGGGTTTTGCCGCTGGTCGCCTCAGTGTGGCTCTAACCACGAGCGGCAGCAACACGGTGTCACCCCTGGCGTTGACGGCATTCGTGGTCGCAACATAGGTGTACGGTGAACCCTGCGGGAATGCAGTGATGTTATTGACACCGCCGCTGTACCTATCCGGCGCCAGGGCGTTGTTGATGCGATCCTGCGTCTCTCCATCGTAGCCGTCGCGATATCTTTGGAGACAGACCGGTGAGCACAGCGTTGGCGAAAATATCTTATCTAGAACGGGCGATCGTTTTACGCGCAGGGCGTCCGTGAAAAGATTCGAATACGACTGCACTGGCACAACCGCTGGTATCGAGCACGCCAAATACTGTTGGTTTGCGTTGTGACACTTTGACGATGTGTTATAGTACATTGCACACTCGTCGACGCATTTTTCGCCGTAAATTGTGCGACCGTACACCTCGGTCGCAGACCTCACCACCGAGTTGCAATAGTCCCAGTCGTAGTTCTCGGAGGTGTAGCACCATTCAAAGTCGTATCCGCCGAAACGTGCGCAATTACTCAGGCAGTGGTTGTTATTGCTTTCACTGCGTGTCGTGTAGTATTCCGGTACGCCGGCCCCTCGATCCTGTGTACACTCGCGTTCGTTCAAATGATGATCTACGTAGCACTTCCCATTGGTACAGGTGTTGAGACATGGCGATCCGTCGATGGTCTTGGACACCCACTTGTAGCTAACCGTAGTTCCACTAGTTGTGGTGACAAAACAACACAGCACTATCGACGCACACACGAGTGCTGCGTATCTTAGAAAATAACACATGTTGATCTAGTGTCTCAAAATACGACTGTATCATCCGCATCAAACGTTCAGTTTTTATACACAATGGGTATATTTGTAAAGATAACCCCAAGTGGGTTGCAGACTGAAAACTAAGCTAACTTAGTTTAGCTTAGCTCGCTTAGCTAACGTAGTTTTTCTTACTTGTGTGCAAGACTGCAAACTATGCTATCAAGCTATGTGAGCTAATTGAAATATGCGAAACTAAGTTAGTTGTGTATGCTAATCCGCCGCTACACGAGCTAAGCTTTCCACCTACCCTGACCCTTCGCCAGTGCTGTCCATAGTGTCTTTACCGTGTACGTCGTTTTAGTCGGTGTAGTGTATGAACGCTTGGTTCTTGGTTTGTATGGCCCATATTTCTAATTTAGCTTAGCTTAACTGGCTTAGTCTAGCTTTGGTATAGCTTAGTTTTCAGTATCAGTCATCAGTCAGATATCTTGCAGTACACATTACACAAGAGCTTCGTAATCGGTTGAAAACGCTGTTTTTCTATATACATCGGAGTAAGGTGCCAATTTTAGAATCCCTCGTAATAAGGAGCCCTTACCCTAACCCTTACCTTAGTTTATTACGTACGTTAAACTTATAAAGAGGCAGTTATTTTGAAATTATACACAGAAGCTTTAATTTTATTTATTTACCTTACAACTACTACAGAGTTAACTAATTATTAGTAATAATAATATCCAAACAATCCGAGTGGATACTGCCATCGTCGTTGAAGAACTTCAATTTCACGGCAATTTCATTGGGTCGAGTACCGTTGTAGTCCACGACCACCGTCATCTCTACATAGCCAAGGAAGTGGATCCACTCTTTGATGTACTGTTCGATGACTTTGTATGGGCCTCGATTCACTTCTACCGTCTGACCCACGAAATTGAACATGTCGCGGGTGCCTCCGTTGACGAATGCCACGATATATCCGGTGTCTATGCCTTCATTCCGGCCGTCGTACATATTGCGAACGTTCCTGGAGGCACCGCGGGGAATGGCCCATCGGGGTTTTGCCGCTGGTCGCCTCAGTGTGGCTCTAACCACGAGCGGCAGCAACACGGTGTCACCCCTGGCGTTGACGGCATTCGTGGTCGCAACATAGGTGTACGGTGAACCCTGCGGGAATGCAGTGATGTTATTGACACCGCCGCTGTACCTATCCGGCGCCAGGGCGTTGTTGATGCGATCCTGCGTCTCTCCATCGTAGCCGTCGCGATATCTTTGGAGACAGACCGGTGAGCACAGCGTTGGCGAAAATATCTTATCTAGAACGGGCGATCGTTTTACGCGCAGGGCGTCCGTGAAAAGATTCGAATACGACTGCACTGGCACAACCGCTGGTATCGAGCACGCCAAATACTGTTGGTTTGCGTTGTGACACTTTGACGGTGTGTTATAGTACATTGCACACTCGTCGACGCATTTTTCGCCGTAAATTGTGCGACCGTACACCTCGGTCGCTCACCACCGAGTTGCAATAGTCCCAGTCGTAGTTCTCGGAGGTGTAGCACCATTCAAAGTCGTATCCGCCGAAACGTGCGCAATTACTCAGGCAGTGGTTGTTATTGCTTTCACTGCGTGTCGTGTAGTATTCCGGTACGCCGGCCCCTCGATCCTGTGTACACTCGCGTTCGTTCAAATGATGATCTACGTAGCACTTCCCATTGGTACAGGTGTTGAGACATGGCGATCCGTCGATGGTCTTGGACACCCACTTGTAGCTAACCGTAGTTCCACTAGTTGTGGTGACAAAACAACACAGCACTATCGACGCACACACGAGTGCTGCGTATCTTAGAAAATAACACATGTTGATCTAGTGTCTCAAAATACGACTGTATCATCCGCATCAAACGTTCAGTTTTTATACACAATGGGTATATTTGTAAAGATAACCCCAAGTGGGTTGCAGACTGAAAACTAAGCTAACTTAGTTTAGCTTAGCTTGCTTAGCTAACGTAGTTTTTCTTACTTGTGTGCAGACTGCAAACTATGCTATCAAGCTATGTGAGCTAATTGAAATATGCGAAACTAAGTTAGTTGTGTATGCTAATCCGCCGCTACACGAGCTAAGCTTTCCACCTACCCTGACCCTTCGCCAGTGCTGTCCATAGTGTCTTTACCGTGTACGTCGTTTTAGTCGGTGTAGTGTATGAACGCTTGGTTCTTGGTTTGTACGGCCCATATTTCTAATTTAGCTTAGCTTAACTGGCTTAGTCTAGCTTTGGTATAGCTTAGTTTTCAGTATCAGTCATCAGTCAGATATCTTGCAGTACACATTACACAAGAGCTTCGTAATCGGTTGAAAACGCTGTTTTTCTATATACATCGGAGTAAGGTGCCAATTTTAGAATCCCTCGTAATAAGGAGCCCTTACCCTAACCCTTACCTTAGTTTATTACGTACGTTAAACTTATAAAGAGGCAGTTATTTTGAAATTATACACAGAAGCTTTAATTTTATTTATTTACCTTACAACTACTACAGAGTTAACTAAGTTTCATTAAATATTATTTATCTTGCGCTTGTTATGTCTATATTATATTATGATCCGTAATAAACATTATTCATATTATGAAAGCCCGCCTGCGCAGTGTTTGTAAGCACAATATCCTTTAACGAGCGCAGTTGGGATCCAGTGCCTCGTAAATAATACCTGCTAGTACATTCATACGAGCTTAGGCCTACATACTGTAAGCCAGCTGTAATTTACATGCAGCTCTTTGTACATTGGGCGTACGGCTCAAATGGAATGGATTGTTAATTGTTCTGACCCATACACTATGACCCAAGCAGTAATGAAATAATGAAAACACACATAAACACGTTTGCACCGGGATAGTAGAGGAGTTTAAATATCTGTATAAACTAGTGGTTCGCCCCGAACTGAGACCTCGCGGTAACGGTATCCCATGATTATTCATTCAATCGATACATGACGACCAAACCTGACATTATTATTATGCCCGTTTTCACCAAACATACCTAAATCATCCCCTAAGTAGGAGTCTCTTTACGTAGGTAGCTCCTAAATACAATCCTAAGTCCTAACATCCGTCCCAATGTCCTTTTAGGTGTCCCGTACATGATCGTGATAAAGAAGTTGACAGAAATCATCACCTAACTCATCATAGCCCGTAAGGTTAGGCTGTAGGCAACGTTAATGAAAACTATTGAATTAATAAGTACTAACGAGTGAAAACGGGTTACGGGCATCTGTACAAATCGTTATCTATCGACGCGAATAGAAAATATACAAAATGCAGTAATTAATAGTTTATTGAAGTTTGATATTTAACTAAACAATAATTTTAATTGAATAATAAGTTATTATTTTATGTAACTAAATAAAAAATAATAATGTTCGACGCAAAATTGTTTTTGGGATAGACGTAACTACCTAGTTCCATGGAATAGCGCCATCTATTAGCATTATTGTGAAGCTATGTTGATGCTATATGAATTACTGATGCCCATTAAAAATTAAATAATCTCATTTCTTTAAAATATTCATATAATTTTAGTATTTGTTGTTCAAGTAGAGGATACAAGTGAAACAAAAAACTAAAATCAGCTTGAAAATACATAGTTAATTCTCCTAGAGAGAGTCTTCAAGACAGCGTATTAAATCTCCACTTTGAAAGCCCCCCATTTCGTCAATTTTAAGGGAAAAATTAAAAAAAAATATATTTGTACTCGGTTCGAAATTATCTTTAACATGATATGTAACAATTTTATATAACGCGATAAATTTTTTTTTTACTTCGCATTCATTTCTATGAGAGCCCCCCTGAAATAAAGGTTTTTATAATTTTTTATGCAATATTCGGCTGAAGGCCATCAGTTTACATATTATATCTAAATTTGAAGTAATTACGTTCAGTAATTCAAAAGTTATAAGGCTCTGACAGACGGACGGACGGACAGACGGACGGACGGACAAGTGCAAATTCACCTAGTAGACTCAGAGACCTCGCCTCGCTCGGTCAATTAAGTGCAATTCAGAATGTGCTATTTTTATTAATGTAATTAACTCTATGAAAAACCTTTATTTTGAAGCCTTAAATAGCCCAATGGATAAAGGTATGTGTGGACTGAAAACTGAAAGGTTGACTTCTAATCGCCACCCGTTGCACTATTGTCGTGCCCACTCCTAAAACAAGCTTTACGTGTATTTGTAGGAGAGAAGGGAATATTAGTCTAGTTCAGAATGGCCAATATAATATTAAGAAGCAGTGATAGCCTAGTGGTTAGGACTGTGATCTCCTATTCGGGGGGTCGCAGGTTCGATCCCTGGTACGCACCTCTGACTTTTCGGAGTCAAGTGCGTTTAAGCAATTTAACATCACTTGCTTCAACGGTGAAGGAAAACATCGTGAGGAAACCTGCACACCTGAGAGTTCTTCATAATGTTCTCGATGGTGTGTGAAGTCCGCCAATTCGCATCGGGCCAGCGTGGTGGACTATGGCCTATAACCCTTCTCTGAGAGGAGACCTGCGCTCAGTAGTGAGCAGTTGATGGGTTGCTAATGATGATGATGATGAATATAATATTAAAAACAAAAGCTCCTAGGAGCCGCACCATCACCGTCTTGAGTTGGTTCTGGCCGAGCTTCAAAGTCCAAACTGGGCCCGAACCTTAGATTCAGTTGTAGCTGAAACAAGATAACATCGCATTTTATGCTCCAAGTAGGCAATACTGACTGATGTAAGCTTCGTTTAATCTTTTGAACTTAATTCGAACTTAATTACATTAGCAACAAAGTAACACTGGGTCTGGGCTGGCTGGGAATAAATATGTATTATCTATTCAAGATAGTAAAAGATATAAAATTGTTTAAACTTTTTAGGATATAAATTTTTACTTCATAAGATTGATTATATCGTGTAAGTACACGAGACGAGAAATAGAAGGACTTGTGTTTGTTTGTTGGTTTGTCCTACAATCACGCCGCAACAGAGCAACGGATTGACTTGATCTTTTGCATGGGTATAATTTGAGGACCTGGAGAGTGACATAGGCAATTTTTTGTCCCGGAAAATCAAAGAGTTCCTGAGGGAATTTAAAAACTAAATCCACGCGGATGAACGTGGGCATCAGCTAGTTATAATATAAAACTTACGACACTTTTCCTCGGGTATGCATTTGCCACCATCAGTAACTCTAAGATAATTGTCAATACATTCACACGATGGCTTGTAGCAATTCGCAGCGATGCTAGGACACGGAGGCATATTTACGAGGTGGTCACATTTCTTAAAGCACACTAGCGCTTCGCATTTGTAATATTTTTCGTTCGGAGGACAATCTGCAATGTAAAGAACATCTTTAGGCTTCCGAAAGAACGGTTTCTAAAATGCATCGTGCAATATATTTGTTTCTTTTGATTTAATGTGTACAGTAAATTAAAAGAATCAAATATATATTGTGTACAATAAATCTCTACTAAAATAAATAAATACTCTCTAAATACTCTCAGGGATAAAATCCGGAACGAGGAGATTCGTAGAAGAACAAAAGTGACTGAAATAGCTCTGAGGATTAGCAAGCTGAAGTGGCAGTGGGCAGGTCATATCTGTCGCAGAACCGATGGCCGATGGGGCAGACGTGTTCTGGAGTGGAGACCGCGTACCGGCAAGCGCAGTGTGGGATGCCCTCTAGCTCGCTGGACCGATGACCTTAAGAAGGTGGCGGGAAGCGGTTGGATGAGGAAAGCGGAAGACCGTGTTTAGTGGCGCACGGAAAGGCCTATGTCCAGCAGTGCATGAATACAGGCTGATGGATTGGATTGGATTGGACAATAAACCAAAAGAAACAAATATATAGTACGAGTAAGTACATACCGAAAGGTTTTTGTTCATCAATTGGCGTCATGTACACAGCGGACGCAAAAACTGCGAATACGCAAACAACTAGCACCTTGGCAACCATATTGATGACACTGAGGAATATCAATGGCAACTCTATGAACTCTTAGCTATTTATAAACCAACATACCTACTATAGTGTAAACATAATAATGTAGGTAGTAATTTATTTTTATATGAATAAATAAAATAAAGTGTCTGTCTGTGTGTAGGTATTTAAAGAAACATAAAAATACTGTGCTGAAAACTACTGTGCTGATTTTAATACGGCTCTTTACTCTTTACATACATATCGATTTGAGATGACGTACAGTATTCTCTCTAATTTTGTTTTTTATGCTATTAGTTCAGACATTAATTTTATTAACTATGGAACTTTGTAAATATACTGGTTATCTACGAGTTATAAGAAAATTTTTGTTTTCTGGTGTTTTAATTGTGTCGATTGATAATATTATTTGTTATTGTCAGAAAAATATATCGACATAGAAAGGTTATCACTATTAGTTAGTTAGTGGTTAGTAAAGATAAAGAAATCAGTTGCGCACAGGCGCTCGATGCAATTGGACGCGTGTACTTTGCGACCGCGAAACCGGTTTCATAGCTTCGCTGCGCTCAACCGCGAATTCTAGTTCATTGCGATGTTAAGTTCGCCCGAGTGAGTGTAGGGTGACAATGAATAATAATGATCCGGACGAGTCCGATGGATCGGAGATATCTTTGGAGTCGACGAGTATGGCAGGAGATACGGCGAAGACTGTAAATGAGGAAAGACCACACAAGAGACAACGTGACGGAGACAAGGAAGAAATGTGGTCTATCGCAGGAAGGAAAGGAAAACGTTTTGCTAGGGCCAACGCAGGTGAGCCAATACCAGAAGACAGATTCGAAGTATGCATATCAAGTCCTGAACAGGTACCAAAACAATTTAAATTAGCTAAACTATTGCGGACTGAAAAGATTCAGAATGTTACCCGCATTAAATATTTAAACTCATATAAAGTTCTAATACAGTTTAGTAATGAGGATAGTGCTGATGAGCTTGTCAACTCAATAAAATTTAAGGAAATGGGATTTAATATTTACAAAACTATGGAAACTACTCAATTATATGGAGTTATAAAGGATATAGATTTGGATCTCAAAGATGAAGAAATTCTAGAAAGTCTGAGTTCTGACGTACAAATTTTGGGGATTAAAAGGTTAAAACGTAGAAACAGGGCTGATGGAAATTGGGAAATAAGTGAAAAAATGAGAATTTGTTTCAAAGGACCCTTACCCTCACACGTTAAAATTTTTGATACTATAGCAGAGGTGACCCCTTATGTGTATCCTGTCACACAATGTTCGCGCTGCTGGAGATACGGCCACTCGATCAAAATCTGCCCTACATATAAAATTATTTGCCCAAAATGTGGAGAAAACCACCCAAACTGTACTAAAACCTCATTTAAATGTAACAATTGTGGAGGGAAACATATGGCTATGGCCAGAATCTGCCCTATATATTGTAGAGAGAAACGGATCCGAGAGCTGATGTCTAAATTTGGCGTATCATATAAAAAAGCGCTGACTTTATATGTACCACCAAGGGGACCTGAGTTTACCTTCTCAGAGGATGACTTCCCGAAGCCTAAGAGAAAAGAGCAATACGAGTCAAGAGTCACAGATCCGCCTTCAGGTAGAAAATCTTACGCTCAAGCGACTTCTATGCCGTCTTCATCTCATCCCAAGGAAAATACTGGAATAGTATCTAGTGGAGAGGAATACAAATCTGATGAAAATACAAAAAACAAAAAGAAGAAAAAGAAGAAGAGGAAAATACTATTTCGGGTGGGTAATAAAGATGAAGAAATGGAGTGGCTGGATTCAGAATACGAGTCGAAGGCAAGCGATGATTTGAATCATAGTGATGTTAATACTGGTGATGGTTCTATCAAGGATCAAGGAAGAAGCAGGAATGAAAGTAGAGGTCCTGAATGGCAAGTGTATCTTAAAGTTCTACTTGAAAAGCTTAAATCCATATTATTTAACACTAGAAGTGAGGACTCATTGATGGATAAGATACGAAGAGGTGTTAAATATTTCGTGCAGTGGACTAAAGATGTCTTTCAAGATGTTATTACCAAAATTCCAGTGATCAAGGACCTGGTTCACTTGTTTACTTAACATGGCCCAGTACACCAAAAAAAAAAGAATCAATCTGAATTTAATCCAGTGGAATGCTCGTAGCATTAGACCTAAGCTTAATTCTTTCGAGCAGTTGCTAATTCAGGAAAAAGTTCATATTGTGGCACTGTCTGAGACGTGGCTTGATGACGAAATGTATATTAGAGTTAAAGATTATAATATATATCGATGTGATAGGGACGATGCTTATGGGGGCGTGGCCATACTAACTCATAAATCATTGCAGTCATTTTCGTGTAGGGTAGATGTTATTAATCCTGGCATAGAATTAATTCATGTTAAAATACTTAATTGCAACCATATTGAAAACATTATCTGTGTATATTGCCCCTCCGATACTAGAACTACCCAGGCAGATTGGGATAGAGTTTTTTCCATAGCCACGTCCAAAACTATTATTCTTGGTGACTTTAATGGCCATCATACTATGTGGTCTAATAAATCGGACAATAGAGGTAACCAAATTCTGGACGCGATTACAGAAAGTAACATGGTTTTGCTTAACGACGGTTCCACTACTCGATTCCAACTAGTAGATGGCCAATTACGCGAGTCTTCGCCAGATATCTCATTGGTCACCTCTGATGCTGCACTTGGATTCAGGTGGACAGTTACGAATGAATCACTAGGAAGTGACCATTTAATCATTAAGTTAAGCACGTCTTATGTTTCTGAGTTTAAAATTCAGAAAAAGAGAAATTTCAAACTAGCAAAGTGGGAGAGCTATCGTGCGTGTCTTGAAGATTCGTTTTTAGATTTAGACTTTCCAGATGACCCACAAACAGCATATAATCTTTTTATTGATAATATTAACAAAGCTGCTGAATTACATATCCCGAACATTAAAATATGTTTTAATCCAGAAAATAATTTTAAACCTAGGGAATTTTGGAACTCAAACCTGTCGAAATCAGTTGCAAAAAGACGGTTAGAATTAAGAGCATTTAGGCGCAATCCAACCCCTTCAAATTTGTCAAAGTTAGAAAAGGCTATTGCGGATGCACAAAGAGACATACGACGTGAACAATCAAACTCTTTTCGCAACTTCTGCTCATCGATTGATGAAGTTACATCATCTAGCGAAATGTGGCACCGTATGAGGTGGTTGAAAGGTTATAAAAGACCTCGTCAACACATAGAGGTGAGCAAATACGAAGTTTTACTCCATAGTTTATGTCCGGACTATGTTACTCCAGCTAAACCACAATTTATGTCAACTAACAGTTCAATAGAGGCTCCCATTACTATTCAAGAACTATGCAAATCTATAAAATCCAAAGATACCGCCCCTGGCTGTGATGATATCTCGTTTTCTATGATCCATCATTTACCTCTAGTTGCTAAGCAATGGCTTGTTAACCTTTATAATATTTTCCTATTTACTAGCTTTGTACCTTCGCAGTGGCGTGATATAACCGTGATTCCCATTCCCAAGCCTGGTCGAAGTTCAGAAAATTTGTCATCTTTAAGGCCTATCTCCCTTATCTCCTGCTTGTGCAAGATCTTCCATTCTGTCATTAATAAGCGTCTAGAATGGTTCATGGAACGAAATAATATTTTTGCGGACAGTTCTATAGGATTTAGAAAATTTCACTCTTGTTTAGATGGATTAGCTAAGTTAGTTACACAGGTTCAAACGGGCTTTACTAGAAATGAGATAACAGTGGGTTGTTTTATTGATGTTGATAATGCGTATAATAAGTTAGATATTTGCGCACTTTTAAAAAAATTAGATCAATTGGGAGTCGGTAATAAAATTTGTAACTATCTGTGGGAATTTTTAAAGGAACGTAAGTTAAGGATAAAGTCAGAGGATTATTGCTCTATTCCTCTGAGTACTGGTCAAGGCTTAGCCCAAGGAGACCCATTATCTCCTTTATTATTTAACGCTGCTACTCATCATATTTGTAAAGAAATCAATAATACTTTCATCAATGTGTCACAGTACGCCGATGACTTCGTCATATATTCTACTAGTAAAAATTTAAATGTAAGTGTCGATCACGTTCAAGACGCTTTGAACAAATTGTATATATTGTTTGGTGAGTTAGGTTTAGAAATTTCGACATCTAAAAGTAAAACTTGTGTTTTTAAAAAAGGACTTAACAGATCTCCAGTAATTATTAAAATTAACAACAATGTACTTCGAACAGAAGTTAACGTTAAATACCTAGGTATGTGGTTGGACTGCTCCTTGAGGTGGGGCAAACATATTAATGAACTTAAAGAGAAGACCTTAAAATTTCTCAACGTATTCAAGGTACTGTCAGGTTCGGGTTGGGGTGTACACCCTAAACATTTGAGAAGGTTGTATATAGCTATTATTAGAAGCCGGTTGGACTATGGCTGTTTTCTGTACTCGGACAGCTGCAACTCGCATCTTAGTAAACTCGATAGGGTACAGAACATGGCTATGCGAATCATAGGTGGTTTTTTAAGAAGTTCACCCATACATGTAATGGAGGCAGAATTAAACTTACAGCCTTTAAATATACGTAGGAGTTTTTTGGCTGGCAAATTTTTATTGAAAACCAAATCTCTTTCTAGTAAAACGGGACTGATTGACCTTTTACAAATACTGTTGTCACGTTGTACGCGTAATTTCTGGAAAAGAAGAAACAGCCCCTTACTTGCGTCTACTCAGAAGGATTGGGTTGATACTGTTATACACTCCAGTAACAAGTTAGAAATGTTCAGTCTAGATTTGTGGGTTAGTAAAATAGACCTTAATGATGTTCTATGTATGAATGTTGAAGGTATGGATCAAGCCAAGAATCGATATAGTTCCTTTAATTTGAAGCAGATCTGTACTAGGTACCTTAATAACAAGTTTCACAATTATTACCAAATTTATACAGACGGATCTAAAAACTCCAGTTCTTCGGGCGCAGCTTTTTTTGATCCACAAATGGATGTTGAGGCAAAATTCAAAATTGAAGCTAGTATTTCCATTATGCATGTCGAATTACTAGCTATTGTTGAAGCATTATCGTACATAAGCCCAATTTTGTTTGATAAATTTGTTATTCTGACTGATTCTAAAAGCGCGCTTCAACATTTGGCTAGATGCTCCTCGACTTTTCGAGGGCTACCTATAGCTTATGAAATTATCAAAATTCTTTTAAATTTTAAATCATTAAATAAATCAATCAAAATTCAGTGGATTCCATCCCATATTGGCATCAATGGCAACGTTAAAGCAGACCAGCTGGCTGATATGGCTACCTATGAAGGAATTTTAGTCCAAGTGGTCCCTTTTTATACCGACTGTATAAATTTGTTGAGAGATAAAATCGTTTCCCTTTGGAAAGAATACTTTGATTGTCGGTCGAAAGATAAAGGTATCTGGTACAGGACGGTCCAATCTGAACCATTTACATCCTGGGTTAGCAACTGTTCACTAGGCCGACGAGATGTTGTACATCTAATACGGCTTCGTTGTGGACACATTCCACTGGCTAAATTCGGTTTTCTCATGAAAAAATTGTCAACACCCAATTGTCCGGACTGTGACAAGCCCGAGGACGTCTTCCATGTGCTACTGGAATGTGTCCGTAACGAGGCCGAGAGATGGGATACTCTTGCCCGGTTCCCCATGCTCCGGCAGATCGGCGGCTGTAACAGCGCTCTGGCCCAACCGCTGTCGGATGAGGCTAGGGCGCTGGTACGGCTGTTTAGGAAGTGCCTGCTGAGGCGTGATATTGTTTAGGTTAAGACTATCTTGAAGATTTACGGAGTGGCGTAGTCCTATAGGACCAAACTCCTAAAATAAAGATTTAAAAAAAAAAAAAGATAAAGAAATATGGACATGACTATATTTTATGGAAAACCCACACCGTCCGTGTTGTCTGAAAATAATGTTTTACTTGAAAATAAATAACTACTTATTTGTGATAGGTAGATAGATAGGATTAAGTACCTAGTACTACCTAGTAGATTACTGACTAGCGTTAGCGTTAGTTAGTTAGTCATAGGGTAATTTTATACTGGAAAATCAAAGATTTTCCAGTTTTTTTCGGGATTTTTTAAACTAAATCCACGCGAACGAAGTCGCTCGTTCACATCAGCTAGTTTATTATATTTTTCTGTCATGCTGCTGCCATCGCAGGTTGCTTCCATGACGTTTCATGTGTATCCTAACCTTAAAAACTCCTACTTGTAAATAGCTTTAGGTTGTTTCAAACTTACTTTGACTAAAATAGTTGTACAGACAAGTCAAGCTGTCCATTCGTCCCTTTGACTATCTCTGAAGACAGATAAAGTAAAAACTTTTACAAACTCTAAACTTTTTGACTCGTCTTTGAACCTTTGAAACATTTTCCCCGAGTCAGTTTCATCTTTTATTTTCTATAAAGTAGGTAACTCGATAAGAGATAATAGGACAGTTGACGGTCAGGAAAATATTTAACTCGACTTTTCTCAGTTTCTTTTGGTTTAAGTTTTTGAATTGTGTCTTCTACTTAGCTTGTTTGTTATTTACTTGTTTATTTTGTTCAAAATTTAGTTATCTTCTTTAGTTTATCTCGTCGCGTATTCCAGCGTACTTGGTAGGCCTATTGGCACTACAAACACACACAAAGTCTTCTCTGTAAAAAAAAATGGTGCTTGATTTTCACCTACACCTAGCCTTTATATTATGATTTAATTGCTCAAGCTCACATTTAGGTATACATACTACTATCGTATTGGCTTATTGTGCCTATGATGCAGTCTTTGACGCTGTATGCATATTTTAAACTGCGCTTTATTCTCACACGCTAAATAGGTTTTGTATTTATTGTAAGAATAAACTTCGTTTGTATGGGACGCACTCTGTCGCGATCTCTTTAACTCCTTGACTATTAAATCACATAATATTACATCATATCAGTCGCCGTTCAAGCCCACATCAAACGAGCCCGCAGTAAACTCCCGATTGTTAATCGAAAAACGAGCAATAATTTACCGCCGACCACGTAAAGGAACACCAAAAGCGTTACTCAATCATATATATTGTTATCATATAAGGAAAACTGAGTAGAATAGGTAGCAAGTCAATTTATGATGTTTCTGTTTTTATTTTTTTTTTATTTTTGAATGAAACAATAGATCAATTGCACAGTACGGAAAAGCAGATGCTTTTCCCCGAGAGAAGAGTTGTATTAGGAGCAGATACGAAAATATATCGTTGGGGTTTTTATTGGGTTTAAATAAATTTGGCCCAAAATATATTTCACCTAAGTATTTGGAATAAGAAAAATTGTTATGGAAAATTTTTATTCAGTCTTGTTATTTAACTTGACAACGAAATGGGCCTTCCTTACAGAACTTTAAATGGAACCCCCCAAGAGTGCTGTATATTTTTTCGCATTAAAAATGAAATTGATTTTCATTCTAGTGAGCGTATTTTCCCTTGTGCGTGTAAATGGAATGGCTATGTAAATTTAAATAGGTAATGTGATGTGTTTTCTTTGATTTAACAATATAGACTTGCACAGCTACGAGTACAATCAACATCCACTGGAGGCACACTACGCGTCACTTACATGTATAGACTTCATACTTACTGCTATGCGCCTGCGTTTTACGAAAAATCCTAGGTATACCACATAGCATGTAGCCAAAAATCACTTGTCACACAAAAAAATTAAACCACCACGTTGAGGCACCGCATCGCGTTGCTCAGGGTACCAATTGTCTAAAAGTTATTCCATTGATCGTATTCGCATTAGATGACATTAGCGTCAAAGTCAAATAATTCAGTACAACCGATTTTAACATGGAGCGTTATGGAGCGTATCGTACATACCTAAACGTATATGAATGCATACACGAAATTGAGCTCTAATTCAATGCAGTTATGGTTTATCTTACTTTGACGCTAATGTAATCGAATACGATTACGATCAATGGAATAACTTTAGACAATGGCACCTCTGATGGTACATACATCCTTCTATGTTTATTAATTAACTCAGATTTTGAAAATACCATAGTTTGTTACTAATTATAATGGCGAGTAAATCGTATTTCATCGAGATTTTTAACGTTTTTTACTTAGGACCCTTTACCTATCAGCTAAATGTATTTAATCGGAACATACTCGTAGCTGCGTGCGGGCGATAAGTTTTAACGGCCCACCAAAAAGCTCGTTTGCCAAAAAGCGTAAATGTTTATTATCCATTGATACGGGACCAAAATTACGATGTCGGCTTTTTATTAAAAATCACGATAAGAATGTAACATTAATTTAGTATTGAAATTTCAACTTTGTGGTATATTAACTTCTCCTAACATTTTTAATAATCTCTTAGAAATTATTACAAAAAATTCCTTTCAAGTTTTTGAGGAGATGTAAGGGGACTTGCACTTCAATTCTTTTGAGTTAACAGAAAATCATAAAGATTCTAATAAAGGATTAAAATGTCTCGGGAGCCCTACATAAAATAATCTGATTTCTACTAAGCACTAAGCGATTATGCAGCCTTTTGCGATTTCTGTCTGAGAAAGAGAGATATTCTATCTAAATAAATAAAAATAATCATAAATTATTATTCTCAAATCCAGAAATATTGTTTATATAAGTACTTACTTTAAAAATTCACCGCAACTGTACCCTATTAATTAAAATTAATAAGTAAACTTATTGAAACCGTGCTCCAGTTGTAATAATAATATACATATTTTTTTATTATTTATAATATTTACTTCCACCCAAAAAGTAAATAGAAATTATACAAGAGTTTCATTAGGTGATTAAATAGATAACGTATCAATCCGATTTCAATTTAAATAAAATAATCTTATTCAAATACATTCATATTCATATTCAAAATATTATACGTCTTAGTCTTTTCACAAAATAGTTTAGGCTTTTAAATGGACATCTACACAACTATGGACAAAATACCGAGTTGGACGTGACTTACTCACAAATCAGTCAGTATTTTGATTAATTTCTTAAACTGGTCACTTTCAAGTAAAGATTTTTATGTAAACCTGTAAAGATGATAATTCTATTGGCGCAATTAGAATGCCATTAGCCTATTTTGTTGTTTTAGTTTACAAATTGCGAAAAACCAAATTAAATTTGAATTTCGCAGGCAGACCCGTATAGTCATCCTTAAGAGCCTACAGTTCCCCAGCTCGAATCCAAATTTTGCCCCCGCCTCACCGCCCGGCCGTGCGGCCGCCTAGTCAGTAGTCACAGCTATCTCACTCGCGCGAGTTCATCACGCGGCAGGGTTTACGCGCCGCACGATTAGGGTATTAGGCCGCGGCCGCACTGGTAAAGCGATTGTGATGCGACGGTCATTTCGTTGAAACAAACTCCTTTATAAAAATGGGGGCGGCCGCATCAGTTATGCGACGTGCGAAATTTATTTGTTTGTCACGCGTAATTTTCAATAGTACTAAAACCAATTAATGTGACCGCACTGAGTACGGCCAGTTATTACGCGATGTAAGCGCAATTCGCTAGTTTATCGCCGCTGCAATGCGGACACACGGTTTATCGCATCGCCATCCAGTCGCCTCACAAATGCAGCCGCGGCTTTGAACATAGTTAGGGAGGGGGCAGACTGGCTACTTTTAGCGGCAGCTATCGGCGTTTTTATGGCTTTTAGCGACTGCATCGCGTTTCAGCGATTGATCGCAAAAACGCCAAATCGCAACTATTAAAAAACGCAATTTTTTAACGGGAAAAGGAATAGGGTTTAGGGTTCTCAGTCTCACCGATCAAAAAAGGAAATGGCAACCAAAATCTTTAAAAGTCAGCGCCATATTGAAAGTCTTTGTTATTGAACCGATGTTCAAAATCGATATTTAGGGATCCCTAGCGTTGAAAAAGAAGAAATGGGTACTGTGGTGTGTATAAAAATATATATTTTTATAAAAAAAAATATTGGCTACCATTTCCTTTATTTAATCGGAGGGAACGCTAAACCCTATTTCTTCCCGTTTCAAAAACTATGGATCGGATCGCACATCAAAGAAATCAGCGATTGAAAATCGCAGAAACGCTTAATCGCGCGATTTGGCGATTTTGCGATCAAAAATCGCTTAAACGTGATACAGTCACTAAAAGCCATAAAATCGCTAAAAAAATATAAAAACACCTAATGCTGTCGCTAAAAGTAGCCAGTCTGCTCTCTCCCTTATTGTACATCTAGTACATAGGTATGGAAATAAAATGAAATGAATATTGTAGAAAAGTTCCGATGCTTACAAATAGTTTTATGGTTTTACCTAATGACGACAATATTATTTTTTAATATTTTTTCTTGTTCCGATTTCAATATACTTATAATTTCTTAGGTACCTATTCTGGTAGGTACGCTTGATCGCAAGCGACACGGGTTCCCCGTTCGAATGCCAGAGTGCGACTGAATTCGTATGGCGGACGCGAGTCGCCCGTCGGCCCACACGCAATATTTCAGAGTATAGTTTCTAACAACGAAAAAGAAAATTTAATTTTAAATTCAGATCATAAAATACACGTATTATACTAAGTAAAGTTTATATTCAAAGTTTAATTAGTATAGGTACAGTATTCATTGACTACTACGGTTTATTTGTAAACTTCAGAGGAAAGTTTGTGAATATTTTCTATCGAGAAAATTTTTAGTAATCGTGTTTTCACATCATAAAGTACTCAGTGTATATCCTCAACTTTACTATATATTTTTTTGAATAATATTGATTCAATACTTTTATTGATATGCAGCATCAAACGTGAGAGGTGGAGCAGTTTTTTTGACACGCTGGCATACTATGAACTCTTAAAGACCTAGAGAATGACAAAATTGTACTTCTTATCCCTTTTTAATTGTGCTTATTTCATTTTTTTATAAACTTTAATTTTCTTCCAAGGATTAATTAAAAACTTCAAAGTAATATCTGTGAATCGGCTCCGTATTTACAGCGTCAGTTTTGCATAATCTAAAATCTTAATCACAACCATTTGCATACAAAGAGAGTTGCATTCGTTCAATATTTCTCTGCCCCCGATCGCGATGATGCAACGAATATTCAAATATTGCTATTAATATTCATCGATCGCATCATGGGTTCGAGTAAACCACTAATTGAGTCTTGCTTTCATACTAAACTCTGAAAAATTTTACTTTGTTGCGATTATCTTCTACTCATTCGTTGAGGGAAAAATGGCTAAATGTGAAAAAACATACTTTCCAGCTTAACAACAATAATTAATTAACAATTATAATATTATCTTAAAACCTTAGTTAGCATTGCGTTAAAATTGCGCTAAAATCAGAGAAGCGTGTTTTAATGAATACCACCTACAGTCCGCAAGGTATAAACTCAGCTAATACATATTTAGGTATATTTTGTACTAGATGATGCCCGCGAACTCTGTAATTTTCTGGGATAAAAAGCTTTGAATAAATTAAAAATTAATAAATTCAGTTTATCTATTAATTATATTTTAAATTAAATAAATTAATGAAATCTATCAATTAATCAACACCAATTTTAATGTTGTAATGGAATAACTCCTATTTCAATTAAGCTCAATTTAACTCCATTCCAATACAATTACGACAAACAATTATCCAAAACTCATTCACAGATTATACGGGCTTACATTATAAATTTATCAGCTTAATACCTCAACATTATTAAATAGAAATGAATACCTGCAGATTATTTCATACTCTCGTATAGCACTAGATTATAAATGTGTATTACGTACCTACCTAGCACTTCCTTGTACTATGATCTAACCTATTCTATCTACAAATTATGGTTGTACGTGAGAGGATAACATACGAGTATAAGTAAGGTAAGGGTCATTATTATTTTTATTTCTCACGTTTTGGTTTAAATATTAAAAATTAATTTAAAAAATCGGCCAAGTGCGAGTCGGGCCTCGCTCTTTTAGGGTTCCGTTAAAAAAATTAAATTAAAAAATTTCCATCTACCCACCTACCCATTTTAATTTAATTTTTTTAATTAAATTTAATTTTTATTATTTGTTGTTATAGCGGCAATAGAAATACATAATATGTGAAAATTTCATCTGTCTATCTATTACGGTTTACGAGATACAGCCCTCTGACAGACGGACGGACGGACAGCGTAGGCTTAGTAATAGGGTCCCGTTGGTACCCTTTGGGTACGGAACCCTAAAAATGCTTAGTTTACCTTATTAAGGCCCGGTTGCGTGAGGCGCCGTTATAATTACGTTATAGTTAAGTTATCGTTAAAGCCACAGATAGCCGAAACACATAGCTACGAATAATTCCGTTAAATAGCTATTAATGCATACCTACTTAAATGAATTCTCAATTTGTTTAGTTGTCTGTGTGCTATCTATGTCACTAGATAACACATTTCTAAAAGATACCACTCTTTTCAGTATAAACCAGCTGTGCCAAAGCTAATTGCTCTTGGAAAATATACGAGCTTTGTTAGTCATATTATATAGACTATCGTGTTTTTTTTAATCAATATAGTATATATATATATATATATATATATATAAATTACGTGTCACGTTGTTTGTCCGCGATGGACTCCTAAACTACTGAACCGATTTTTATCAAACTTCGTAACTATCTGTAATTTGGTCCAAATTAAAAGATAGGATAGTTTTTTTTTGGATTGGGATAGTTTATTTGTTTTATTTATATAGATAAGTTAGCGGTACGAAGTTCGCTGGGTCAGCTAGATTATGAAGTATCATAGAAGAAAGTGAGCAAAAAGCGAAAATTTCGACTATCCACATATCAGAGCACGCCTTCCTGCCAACTTTTTCCCATAATCCGGCTTCGGCAGTTTTCGAAGCCCAAACATGCAAATGTCTCAATCAATATTCATAGGTTGCAGCCTCGTTAATTGAGCCTTGTATCAAAACCAAGCCCACTGCAGTGTTACTCCGCTCTTTGATATGGATTTGGATTTTGAGGCAATCTGAACTGCGGTAATCCACTCAATAGGTATGGACAGATTATCTTATCCAAGGATGACGTATTCTGATTGACGGTTTCTGGCTGCCGTTGAAAGAAGTGGCAAAAAATTACGACTTTACGAGTAAGTAGGTACCTACACCAGTAGATTATCAAGTCCAAGAAATACGCATGTATTTTTTTCTTCAATGCGAAGCTATGTAGGTCTTTTAACGGCATTCCGAACCATTGGTAGATTCACTTGACGATTCTAAAGCACGTTATAAAAGTTTATTTGTATAAAAATTATTCTATTCTTTAAGTGACAGCAAGAGCCTCCCAAGATGTAATCTAATAACCGAGTAACATACGTAATAAGTAAAAACCTGTCCACGGCAAATAGAGTATAAGTAAAATAAATGTTGCTATATATTAACCGGGACCAAGAAAGATCCTTGGGCAAACTTAATAAAAATAAATAAGATCCGGCAAAACTGGACGGCATTGCTCTTGGCAATTTCCGTCTAATATAGAAAGGCAGGGATATACGAAATTGAAAATAAGCCGACATGACAAACTGATTTTGTTCTATTGCCCCAAAATGGATCTTTGACCCAGACTCACTCTTATACTTATTTCATTAAAATAACATACTAGAATAACAGACATGTCTCGTAATATCAATAAAACTTAATAAGATCAAGAAAAACTGGTCGGTCTCTCAATATATTTTTCGTATAATAATATAAGGATAATAATATCTACCTACCTATAATATGTCACACCTTTATCAATATGAAACTAAAACTTACTACCTACTTTAGTACCAATAAGTTTAGTTAATTTGGAATAACAGAAATGAAATAAACAGATCCTACTAAGAACATTTTCTTGTAAGATGTTGCCACGACGCGCAGGACCAATGGTTCGTACTGTCAAAAATATATCAGATCTCATGTAGAGCCAAGCTTCTAACACTACACGCCCTAAATCTACAAGCCCTAACTTCACAAACTCTACACGTTAGTCAAAATATGTGGCTTGGCCATTTCATAAACTAATTGAGCGAGATTTATTATATTGACATTGAAATCTAATAAAGCGTTGCCTAGCAATCAGTTACAGGTAATTTCTATGGACCTATTGGTGAATTAGAAACAAGGAGTCCCTATATAAACTTATAAAATATGCGAAGTCTCATTTGTATGAGACTTCCGTCCCCTAGTGTAAGGGGTTGACTTGGGGGGTAAAAGTTTCAAGTTTTATAATTTTTTTGTTGTTTGTGTACTAATAATACTAATATTTTAATAAAATTACTATTAACATCATACCCAGAGAATTTTGTTTATCTGGTATAATCCAAACCGAAGTTATGAGGGTTCAAAAAACGACGAAGCGCTTCGAGAAAAGGTAGGTAGTGCCCTTGCGCTCCCGTGTCCCCAGATAGTTCTACGATACGTTATGATAAAGTTCTACCTTTGAATAGTAATAATATCTACCTCAGATTGAATTTGAACGTTATTCTTTTTTTCATTTTCTATCTAAAATTCCTACAAAGCGCCCCCAATCTTACTTTGTTTTAGAAATTTGACACCGAATAGACAGAGGATCTATCCTATGTCCAATTTTCGCGCACAATAAGCAGAAATTTCTGCAAAATAAGTTACAATTTACGCGCATCCATCAATCTTTGGCGCGGTAATGAAGAATACCTTTGTGTCAAAGGAAATTGTTTTCTTTCATAAAATAATTTTAAGGTAAATGTGAGAAATAATAAAAAAACCTATAAACCTTACCTTACCCGACATAATAAGACATAATATAATTTGACCGTAAATGTATTTTACAGTCAGATTCTGAAAATCTGGCTGTAAAACACATTACACGTGCAACAATTATTTTTGGCTTATTAAGGACAATATTGTATTATTTTAGTACAGCATAACTTCAATGCTTTTAACTTCAGTTTCTTACTATACCTCATTTAGTTATGTATGGAGTAGGTAAACTGTGCATGAGTGATATTGGCTTGGTCGAACTTAAATGGTAAACATTATTTGCGGTACCTCAGCTAACCGAGTGATGTTTCTGAAACCACCAAGCAACTTGCTAAGATCTTACTAGATCATTAATTATGTCCAGGATAGCAATTAATCATTGAACTAAATCAGAAATGTAGAATTATTCCCTTCACTGTTTTGTAAATTGGGTAGTGAAAGAATTGAGCAACTATTAATTTTGTGCAAAGAAAAGTTCAAAGTTCATTATTATTGAAGGTTTAAAATGATGCAAGGTCACTTTTTTTTCATATTATAAAAGTATTCCAATTTTACAAAACAAACACATGTCAGTACGTTACGAACGACGCGGCGCGGTAGTAAAAATAACTTTGTATTGCCAAGGCATTACTGCTGTCGCGTTGCTTTCGCAATCTATGGATGGAATGTTTTTGGATCTCAAATAATGTAACTTTCCCTCGTACATTGAAAACAATGCATCGCGCGACGTTCTGTTGCACTATTGGGAACAATCAATAACTTAAAACGATAATAAATTGACCCAGCTCGGTTTGAGAGAGATAGTGAGGCCTGTGAGCTGTGGCGAGACGCTATCGATTCTGGGAACTAGAGACAAATGTCGCATTGGTTGTGGATTTACAGCGTGCCGAGCGTCATCTGGCGACTGTATTTATGAGTTTAATCTCACTCAGACCGTTGCTGTGCATCGAGCCTCATAGCACCTCTAATTTGGTCTAGACGCCTACATACCTATACCTGTATTTCACATGACTGCTACATAGCTTCATTCTTAAGAGTGGGTGTACGTTGTTAACAGTAAACAGATTAGATTTTTACAGTAGTAGATCAAGTTTCAACTATCCGAAAAAAACACGCAAAAATTACATCATACTGCCAAGGGACGTGCAAAAACATAAAATGATGAAATTTGTTCGATAATAAAAAATCGCGAAGTTAGGTCTAATTTTTAACCAATATTCATTTATTTTCAATGTGTTGCATATTACAGAGCCAAAATTTTTAAATTAAATTCCGATTAATATTATCAAGAGAATAGCTTAGTGAATTGAAAAGAAAATGAATATTTTACGAGGTACAAAGTATTTGGCACTTACTACACTCCTATTCCGCCCAAAACGCTTTCGTTTGTCGCGCCTCACATGAGGTTGCGGCTATGTTTTATTTAATCGCACCGCGCGGGTGAAATCTGATTTTTTAGTGTTCTACGCGTTCTTAACCCCTACAACAAGTTCAAAAGCTTCGCCCGTGACTTCCACGACCGCGCGGAGTTTTTAGAATCTCGCGGGAACCTATTTTTTACCTGGTATAAGGGATCTACTCTACCCTATGTCGCTCGCTAGATCTTTAAAATAATCCATTTAAAAATGTTTGCTCTAATGCTGTATGATTGAAAGCAAACCTGTGTGTAAATTCTGGGGACACCGCTTTAAGTTTTCACTAAAGAATTTCTAATCGATTTCGAGATGTTATGAATTATTTTGAGAATGCTTCTAAGCGATAAAGTCCACCTTATTTTATTTAAATTGTACTATATGTAATCCTTTTTTAACAGACGTCCAAAAAGGAGAATGTTCTCAATTCGGCCGGTATCATTTTTTGTGTGTTCTCCTTTTGTGATATACAGATAAAAAGTAAAAATATTCTTTCTATCTATCTATTTTCGCTTAAATACTGAACGGCCTATGCAATTTCGGCTGCTAAGTAGGCAATTATTAACACATTTTAAATGACTGTTTGTATTGGCCCATGATCGAAAAGCCACCGGGTTAATGAAAAGCAAATGTTGGCTCATTGTACGACGCGTTGGTAAATATTTTTGGCTAACTTTACAAATAATAACAATTAGTATCCATGTCATTGAAACTGTGATTGTTTATGTTTACCTACTACTTATAAACGCAAGTTTAAGCCGCACCATTAGGTGCATAAGGTTAGGTTAGGATTTAGGATTTGAGCACAGAATTTGAGTCTCATAATGTACAACCTTCTACAACCGCACCGCACGCCACCGAAAGTAATTTCACTCACACCACCTGGGTGCCTGGAGCACTTCAACTATCCGTTGTGCCAGATCTTTTTTTCCACGCACTACCAAACTGTGGAACCACCTCCCATGTGTTCCCTCTTAATTACAACATGGGGTTATTCAAGGGGCGGACCAACAAATTTCTGAAATGCCGGCAACGCATTGGTGGTGCCTCTGGTGCTACAAATGTTTTCTCGCTATTCTTATAAAAAAAAATTAACTGGCACTCGGAAACTGCAGCGGTAAAGCTATTGCATAGCATTTTTTATCAACTTATGCAATTATAATATTTATGCAATATTTTTTTTGCATAATAAAAATTATGCAAAAAAATAATTAAAAAACAAACAAACAAGAAAAGCGCATTGTCACTACTTTGCGAGTGAGATTCGAACCTGCGACATCTAAAGAAAGCGGCCTTTCGCCCACTGCGCCAAACAGAGCTAAATGTGAACCTCTAAAATGTTGAACGCTTACTGAACGACGGTGTTAGGTTATTTTCGTTACGGAATTTCTTGATTCGGTCGCCGCACTCAAACTGTTTGTCCTAGTTCAAAGCCCGCGATAAAAGTTATGCAATAGCTTAAAAACCTACATAGCTCAGGTTAAATGCGCTTACTTCATAGATCACACCTATTCATACTTTATTTGAAAATATCTTTGGGAACCTCGCCGAATTGATTAGGGTATAGGTTTAATTAATACTAGCATACATACACCCTTCTAAGTTACCCCACTGCGATCTTGGGCTGCATCGTCACTTATCATCAGGTGAGTTCGTAGTCAAGGGCATAATTTCAGTGGCTATTGAGTCAGCCTTCAACTTCTGTTTGCTTCAAAGCACTAATCTAAAGCGCTAGACATCCACTGTTGAACATAAGTCTCTAGCTTAGACTTCCACATTCCTCGATCTTTCCACACTGACCAACGATAGTTCACCTAGTGGGGGTTCTGCCAACACTATGCTTTCCAATACGAGATCGCCACCCTTGCTTCAGGCGACCCGTGCAGAGCTTTACCATAATATTATCTCAAAGACCGAAAACACTCATTGAGCGAAAAAATTGCTCACAACGCGTAACTGCTCTATAATCATATTTCAGGCCTTTACGTCTGTTCTAGACGATTTAAACATTGTCCCGGAGGCATTTTCTCCGGTGACTGTGGAGACCGATCCGTGAGCGACAATTAGGTACGTCCGCACTTGCTGCAACAAAACCCGATGACCACATACGCAGTCCCGGCGCTGGAACTGGCGGTGATAGACATTAAGTATACTTAATACCCGGACAATTTAATTTCCGTCGTGAATGAGTCAAACTAGTGTTCAGAACGCGATATGGTTGTTTTCATTGCCACAACGCGTTGTGGTCGTTTGTCATGATAGCCACGACACGAATTTAAGTATGTGGCATTTTTGCGATTGCCATAAGGCGTCGTGAGCGTTTTCATTAGAGCCTTAACACAAATTTTGCGATGTGGATATTTTACAGTAACCATCAAAGCAGTTATAGCCTAGTGGTTAGGGACTGTGGTCTCCTATTCCGGGGGTCGCAGGTTCGATCCCGGGTAGGCACCTCTGACTTTTCGGAGTCAAGTGCGTTTAAGCAATAAAATATCACTAGCTTCAACGGTGAAGGAAAACATCGTGAGGAAACCTGCACACCTGATAGTTCTTCATAATGTTCGAATAATGTGTGAAGTCCGCCAATTCGCTTTGTTAGCGTGGTGGATATGGCCTATACACATCTCTGAGAGGAGACCTGCGCTCAGTAGTGAGCCGTTGATGGGTTGCTAATGATGATGATGATGATGATCAACGCGTTGCGAGCTATTTTTTCGCTCAATGAGCGTTTTCGGTCTTTGAGCGTAACATAATTATCCAATATATTGACCCCGTATACAAAATATGCGCGATACATTATTTTCCTTAGAAGTTATTGGATCAGTCGACGGCCGTCGAACAGATGGCATGCGGTTATTGTATTTTGCTGTCCAGTAAATAATGCAGCGGTGGTGGAAAAGCTGCATTAACATTTTCCGATAATAACATTGCAACGAAGACAGAGTTTTTGTTTATATTTTGAGAAATATGACAGGGAATAAAAAGTATCAGTTTTTTTGTAAATTTAGAAATGAACCCTCCAAAAAATCTTTCTAATATTACGGTTGTGTTCTTATTCTTCTTTGTCAACTGATAGACGTTCACTTCTGGTCTCTTGCATAAACTTCCAGATGCCTCGGTTTTGCATCCTAGGATTTGTGTGATGTCATCCATCCAACTAGTGGGGAGTCTTTCTGGTACGTAGTCACCACTCCAGCACCTTGGGACCCCAACGACCATCAATTCTTCAAACAAAGTGCCCGCCAATTGCCACTTCAGCTTCGAGACTCGATGTGCTATATCGGTAAATCTGGTTCTGCTTCATTACAGTACTCTGTTTACTTAAAAACGACATAATAGGCAACATTTTCTTCTTCATTAAACGCTTCTGTAACTATTCTCAACTTTGCCAAAATGTTTGATTGTGATGCCTATATCTGGTTGCTATCGATCCCGCCAATACCTAGAGACAAACGCCGCATAGAGTATGAATTCAAAGGACATCTGACGATCGTATGCATAGCTGCTTTATCAGAGTCGGTATCTATTGCATAGCATCTTGACTATTTGATTACAGTGACAAGGCGATTTGACTTCACCCTTGGAGGGCCTTTAAAAAGGCTAAAAAAGTAAGGGTATAGTATCCCTGTGTTTGCGCGGACACCTGTACCCTATAATATCTCCAGGTTAGTGGGCCAGTGTCCGTTGAGATTGGCACCTGTGCTATTCTCTAAAATCGATTTCTACAGTATGAAAATTGCAATCGCCTCTGATTGGCCAGCCACCCTCTCGCCTCTGGTGGCTTCTGCCAATCACCACGATTGAGATTGTAGCAAAGATTAATGCAGCTTTACATAAATGGCCTACAGTTTGAAGTCATCTAAAGAGTAAGCAAATATTATTCATCATCATCATCATCATTAGCAACCCATCAACGGCTCACTACTGAGCGCAGGTCTCCTCTCAGAGAAGGGTTATAGGCCATAGTCCACCACGCTGGCCCAATGCGAATTGGTGGACTTCACACTCCTTCGAGAACATTATGAAGAACTCTCAGATGTGCAGGTTTCCTTACGATGTTTTCCTTCACCGTTGAAGCAAGTGATAGTTAATTGCTTAAACGCACTTGACTCCGAAAAGTCAGAGGTGCGTACCCGGGATCGAACCTGCGACCCCCCGAATAGGAGACCACAGTCCTAACCAATTGGCTATCACTGCTTCAAGTAAATGTAAAAATTCTGCAAGTAAATATTATTAGCCAAAACAAAATTAACGAAACTATAATTTATAACATATAGACTTATAAATAATGAAACTCTTTGTAGAAACTTTTACAGTAAGTATTATTTTATCTCTGTCCACACGTACAAGATAAACGAGTAGCGGGACCAAGTAAGGAGCATGAACAAACTTAACTTGAAGTTTATTTCCCTACTGTACACGAAGGATTGAGCCTTAGGCCTGAGTGAAAAGCTTTCAGCGTTACTTGCAGCGTGTAAGTCTTTCATAGATCGTACTCTGGCTCTGCTCAAGACTCAAAATGAGATACAAATATGTTCTGACATAAATCTTTTACTGTAAGTAGGGTCTCAGCCACATATATACAAGGCACAAACGTCTTATTTTATAGTGTCTAAACAGTTCACAGTCTGCCGTGCGATTGGGTGTAAAAATCGTATTGTGACAGCTTAAAACGTAACGTTACCAAATGTTGATAAGTGTGTGGTAGTGCAAAAGGTAGCTAGAAAGCATAATATAAAGGAATTTAAAGTGACGCCCCGGTATAACGCCAATTCCACATTTGGAACCTTCTCGAATGCTGCCCATATAACCGTGATATTAGCGGGACTATGAGATGTGGCGTAATTGTATTGCGAAAACGCTGTCACTGCGGCCTAGCCTTATTGGAATACGAAGGCTACACGTATACTCCTGTAACACGGTGAAGTTAAATGGAAGCAATTTAAACTTTGAGCCTGTGAATTTTATCCCCCCATAATAAAGTCAATAATTTATGTTCTTCACTTGTTATTTCACTTACACTCACTACATTTTCTGTCTGCCCTTCTTACTTTCTTCTTAACATGTGATGAATTATAATAAGGTATGCTTTTGTGGAACTTCCCCTCATTGTTGAAACACTGCAAACATAGCATAGTATCTATTGTATTGTTAACTTGTTTTGAAAAGAGCAACCGCCGAGTTTCTTGCTTTTTCTTCTCGGCAGGAAGGGCATTCCGAACCAGTGGTAGACTCATCGACGATTCAAAAGTACTTGTAAAAAAGTTTATTTGAAGCATAGTGGATAGCACAAGTTATTATTCGTACCACCATGGATTAGGTTCAAGGTCAAAATGTGATGAAGAGTCCAAGACTGTCATCTATAGATCGTATTCTGACTCTGCTCAAGACTCAAGATAGAGTTATAATGAGACACAAATATGTCCTGTCATAAATTTGTTTCCCTTTAACTCAGTCTTGAGTCTAAGCTGAATGAGAGTGCCATCTATTATTGCCCTAAGACCCTGAGTCAACCCAAATGGTATTTTTTCTGATAAAATTGAACTTAGACCTTAGATTGAATTTTACTTTAACCAACTGATAATATGCACCCGCCCTTAGATAAGTAAAAGGATAACGAGTACAGAAATTCGTTGAATAGTCTCTTGCAAGTGCTTGCATTTGTTTGTCTACTTAATCAAGTTCTGGCGGCGTTAATGAAAAGCAAATGTTTGCTTATCATACGCTTCCGTAAACATTATTATCCCACTCACTCTACTCGTTTCACATAATTTTTATAACGTAGCTACGTAAAGTATAACTTAACCTATTGCCTACTTTTTGTTCGTGATTTCGTCTGCATGGAGTTACATCTTCATACATTACATAGATATTATCTAATTAACATTCCTACCTAATACTTAACTAGTGGTTCGCCCCGAACTGAGACCTCGCGGTAACGGTATCCCATGATTATTCATTCAATCGATACATGATAACCAAAACTGACATTATTATTATGCCCGTTTTCACCAAACATACCTAAATCATCCCCTAAGTAGGAGTCTCTTAACGTAGGTAGCTCCTAAATACAATCCTAAGTCCTAACATCCGTCCCAATATCCTTTTAGGTGTCCCGTACAGGATCGTGATAAATAAGTTGACAGAAAACATCAATCACCTAACTTATAGGTAGCCCGTAAAGGTTAGGGAACGTTAGTGAAAACATTGAATTATTATGTAGGTACTAACGAGTGAAACCGGGTTACGGGCATCTGTACAAATCGTCATCTATCGACGCGAATAGAAAATATACAATATTTAACTAAAATTTAACTAAAAAATAATTTTAATTGAATAATATGGTACAAAAAAAATTACAATACAATTATTGTATTATAATAAGTAACTAAATAATAATGGTCGACGCAAAACTGTTTTTGGGATAGGTCGTAGTCGTAACTCGTAGTTCCATGGGAATAGTTACTGACTGCGCCATCTATTAGCATTATTGTGAAGCTATGTTGATGCTATATGAATTACTGATGCCCATTAAAAATTAAATAATCTCGTTTCTTTATAATATTCATATAATTTTAGTATTTGTTGTTCAAGTACAGGATATAAGTGACCTAAAAAAATAAAATCAGTTTGAAAATCCATAGCGGATTTTCCTAGAGAGCGTCTTCAAGCGAGCGTATAAAATCGCCACTTTGAAAGCCCCCCATTTCGTCAATTTTAAGGGAAAAATTAAAAAAAATATATTTTTGTACTCAGTTCAAAATTATCTTTAAAATGATACGTAACAATTTTATGTAACGCGATATTTTTTTTTTTACTTCGCATTCGCTTCTATGAGAGCCCCCCTGAAATAAAGATTTTTATAACTTTTTAAGCCATTTTCGGCTGGAGGCCATCGGTTTACATATTATATCTAAATTTGAAGTAATTACGTTCAGTAATTCAAAAGTTATAAGGCTCTGACAGACGGACGGACGGACGGACGGACGGACGGACAAGTGCAAATCGCTCTAGTTAACTCAGAGACCTCGCTTCGCTCGGTCAATTATTATGAACCTAATTCTCTTAAAAAGTGCTATTTGTTTTCTTTACCACCCAAACGGGATAAAGTACATACTTTCAACCTCCATCTGCGGACTTACCTGAACCGATACTCTACAAAAGGTTTTCTAAACAGCAAAACGAAACGGAGCCAAAATATCAAGATTAGATAAACTTTAAACTAAACATTTTATATGCAGTGAGAATACAAAGAAAACTCTCTCTTCGAACAATCTCCGCATGCCTGATTTATGAATTTCATTCAAGCTACAACAGTAATCTTCGCGAGTTTTCCTTTTTCCAACTAAATTCATAATGAAGTTTACACCCTGTGAATGTTTTTTTTAACCACAGCTTTACTTACGCAGGCTCCTTTAGTAAAGTAATTTTTTTAAGAAGTTAGATTGATATTAACCTTTACATATTACACTTACATTTACATAATATTATTTTGATAATTGTCACACTAAATTAATTAAGGACTTAATATAGATTTCCAATGTTATAATTAATCGAAAATTCAATCGAGATGCTACTAAACAATTTAATTTGCACCAATTTGCAGATATCATAATAGTAAAATCTAATGAATTGGCATCGGTAGAAATATAAATTCAATGTTTTTGCTACAAATACTTGCATCTTTGGTTCAATTTCGCTAGGTATATTAAGATTTTAAATAAATTATTCAGATAATTTTGCTCAGGTATCTGCTATTAAGTAAATATACCACGTATCGTTGTACATATTTACTTAAGGCTTCCGCGTAAGTAAAATTGCTAGATTGTTTTTCAAAACAAAAAAAAAACTTTGAAAAGCACTTATATATTTCTAAACATTTCTGTGGTGGTGTCGTGTGATGCAGGTTGTTAGGTTTCCTCAAATATGGTTGAGCGAAGCAACGGCTGGATCATGCGTCATGCTCGTGAACGGGTTCCACCGGTGGGAATAGGGCTACTTTCTGTCTGCCCATCTTAACATGTATAGATTTGTAAGTATACATTTTTGGAACTTCCCCTCATTGTGGAAACACTACATACACTGCATTCATAACATAGTAAGATAGTAGCTATTGTAAACTGTATTGAACAAGTGTAAATTAAAAATTTATTTTTAAATGCAAGCTTTTAGTAGCTACATCATTAAACTCTGGATATCATCTAGGATCAGAGTACTTGTTATGACGAATCAAACGAGCCCAAACTCGATGGGGTAACGTCGTTTTCATTACAGAGTTCCGATAGCCATCTTCCGTCTCCATCATCAGATCAGCTCCATGTCACAATAGTATTGCATTGTCATCCAATTTACACATAAATGCATTTCAGCTCGATCAGAAACTGGAAAGTGGGTCTAATTCATCTTGCAAGATTTGACCCATACAAACAAATAAATAAATAATAAACTGGTCAAGCTAAATAAAAGCTTCTAAGAAGAGCAACCGCCGAGTTTTTTGCTGATTCTTCTCTGTAGGAAGGGCATTCCGAACCAGTGGCAGATTCATTTGACGATTCGAAAGCACTTGTAAGTTTATTTGAATAAAAAATATTTCTATTCTATATGATACCTATAGTGTTTTATTCAGGAAAGAAGCCTGAACACACGTAATATTTTTACATGAAACATTGCATTTTACATGAATGTTTACCGCGAGACAGTCGACTCGTGGTTATAGTAATGAGAAGTAAATGTTAGCTTGTAATAATGTTCCGTAAACATGATTATCTTAACAAAACGTTACCGGATCGTTTGTTTCTACTGCATTAAACGCAACTGGTGTTGTTCCTCATACTTTACCTACTTTATTTATAATATAATACTAGTTTTTTCCTGCGACTTAGTCTACGTAGAGATAGGTTTCAAAAATCCCGTGGGAATGATAAAATAAGTACTAAAACGCAGTAGTTTTGAGATTACAGGACGTAGATAGTTTAATGTAGTGATTCTGGCAAATTGAGTCGTTATCTATTTATCAACCTACGACGACGACAGTATCTATAAAGATAATGAAACAATTTAATAATCATCTCTTAATCATCTTGAATAATTCATCATATCAATCATTCATGATTAAATTGATTACTAAATTTTTTTATGACTCACTTAAATAACATTATATTTTAATCAGCGTAATACTCTAATTACATAATAGTTGACAGTTTCTAAATTACACCTTCTTTATCAACCAAAAGACGTCTGCTATTGCACATAAGCCTCTTGCATAGACGTTCACATGCTATGGACTTGCTCCGCCTGTATCTTGCGGCTCTCTGTGGTCATCGGTCAACCTAGTGTCATCACCAGTCACCACTCCAGCTTCTCAGGGCCCCAATGACCATTATGTTCTTCGAACTATACAACGTATTTATGACGAATTCCCATAACTTCGAGGTATTGAACAGACCACTTATTTATAAGAATCGAACTGCTTGAGAAATATTCTTTTTAATTGAATTTTTTTAAGCTATTGCATAGCTTTTATCGCGGGCTTTGAACTAGGACAAACAGTTTGAGCGCGGCGACCGAATCAAGAAATTCCGTAACGAAAAAACCTAACACCGTCGTTCAGTAAGCGTTCAACATTTTAGAGGTTCTCAAGTAGCTCTATTTGGCGCAGTGGGCGGGCGGCCGCTTTCTTTTGTCGCAGGTTCAAATCACATTCGCGAAGTAGTGACAGTTCGCTTTTCTTGTTTGTTTGTTTTTTAATTTTTTTTTGCATAATTTTTATTATGCAAAAAAAATATTGCATAAATATTATAATTGCATAAGTTGATAAAAAATGCTATGCAATAGCTTTACCGCGGCAGTCCCCGAGTGCCACTTAATATTTTTTTTTTCACTTTTAATGCAAAGTAATTCAAATATTTCCGACTATCCATGTTACACAAACCTTTGTGTAAAAACCGACCTTTGTGTAAAATTCAAGGCAAGCGCGCACCATCTTAGGCTGCATCGTCACTTACTATCAGGTGCAGTCAAGGACTAGTCTATTATATTAAAAAAAAAACTTTGGAGAGTGCGTTCAGGATCTTTACAACCTTGTGCCTCCTTCACTGTTTTAACACCCTTCCAGCATCCGTGTTCCCTAGCACCTATAATTTGAGTACCTTTAAGGAAAGAGTGAACAGGCATCATCTAGGCAAGCGCGCTACAACCTAGACCTGATCAGTGCTTTTCAGCGTTGATTGTTGTCAAGCGTAAGCTTATCTAGTAATAAAATATAAACAGTTTATTTTTAAACTATTTATATTAAGGTATTCCTGGCGAGTGGCCTAGGCTACATTTTAACCGACTTAAAAAAAGGAGGTTTTCAATACATCGATCGATTACTCGAAGACGCCTGAACTGATTTGGAAAATTCTTTTTTGTTTGAAAGGGTATACTCCCCAGGTGGTCCCATATACATTTTATCGAAATCAGTCTAGCGGCTTTTAAAATATCAACAATAAACTAAATACTTTGTATAGTGTGTGTGTAAAGTAGTAGGTAAGGCGGGAGTTTGAAGTTGGTTGTTTAAAAACAATTTTTTATATTAAACTAGCTGATGCCCGCGACTTCGTCTGCGTGGATTTAGTTCATAACATCCCGCGAGAAATCTTTGTCACCCTCCAGGTTCTCAACTATACCTATCCAATAAATCACTTCAATCCGTAGCTTTGTAGCAGGAAACATTTGATCGTCTTGCTCGCGGCATTGTTAATGATGATTCAAAGAGAAAACATATTACTGATGATATTATCAATTACGTTTAGCTATCATTTTTACAATTGTCAAATTTTTTTCCATAATTAACCAAAGGCAAAATTACGTTTAGCTGTCATTTAAGTTTTGTTATTCCACGTCAGATGCGTTTTTGTTATACCACGTTTTATAGTGATTTGACGGAAACGCGGTCGAACGGGATAAAAAGTATCCTATGTCCGTCTCTTGGTTCTAAGCTACCTCTCCACTAATTTTCAGTCAAATCGGTTCATCCGTTCTTGAGTTATAAATAGTGTAACTAACACCACTTTCTTTTATATATATAGATTATTATCACTAAAAAGAAAAGAGTTCCCGAGGGATTGTAAAAACTAAATCCACGAGGACGAAGTCGCGGGCATCAGCTATCAGCTAGTAAGTAATAAAACCGGACTCAGAAATTCGTTCAAAATCGTTTGAAACTTCAAAAGTGCATATCCAATAGCACCAATCACGATACCTTCCTCCTCACGTCAGCAGTATTCAAATGCAGTCCGCAGTGGAAATATCGCCTAGCAGACAACATGCAAATTCTGTTTGAAACGTGGAATGTTTCCAAGGCCTCGTGGAATACGCAGTGTCTACAAGATTAGATGTTAGAGTGCTCCACGAAGTCAATACGGACGGAAAGGTTTGGAAATGGATATGTCCCAAGTTATTGCAAATAGTGCGGTTCGTTCTTCTGTATATATTTGTGCTCATCCATACTTTTAATACTAATACAATAAACATACATAGTTCGAAGAGCTGATAGTCGTTGGGGCCCCAAGGTGCTGGAGTGGTGACCCTGCACCGGAAAGCGCAGTGTTGGCAGATCCCCCAGTAGGTGGACCGAGCCGCTGGATTCAGGCGGCGCAAGACTGAGACCGGTGGATGCAAGAGACCCTTGTCCAGCAGTGGACGTCTATCGGTTGACAAAGAAGAAGAAAGAAGAATATAATAAAATGGAAGAAGTTGTTTGTTTCAACGCGCTAATCTCTGGAACTACTTACCAGTAGGGTTTGAAAAATTCTTTTTGCATTTGATAATCCAATTCTAGAGGAATATTATAGGCTTAATCAAAATAACGGTACGACCTTTAGATAGCGAGCAAAAAGAATTGAAGTGGAGCCAATCCGAAGGCTACTTTTTATTCCGGAAAATCAGAGTTCCCACGGGATTCCTAAAATGAAACCCACGTGGATCAAGTCGCGGGCATCTGCTACTGAGTTAATAAGCGAAGAAAGAGAAAGCTTCAATCAACCGTGCTTGTGATAGGTACACTACTACAACAATAAATGCATGCGACATCTGTGTCCACTATCCAATATGATTGAAGGATATGTACTGAGAGACATGCTCATTAGTAGCACGAAAGCATGCTATTTTTGAGCAATTGCTATATAGTGGCATGTATTACTATGTCGAAACATTGCTAGACTATGCCTAATAAATTCGAGTATGCTCAAAAATCAAGTCTTCATTTTCGAGCATTTTTACCTTAGGTGCAGGTGGAAGGTTTATTTAAAACTAGTACGCTCTGACGATCTCATGAACGTCAAAATTGCAGAAGTATAAACATGTAATACTATGTTTATACTTCTGCAATTATGTAGGTAGGTGGGTTGGAAACTCGCAGCTATGTAACATACTCGTACATTTTAATTTTCATCAGCCTAAACAGCGCTTATTAACGTACGTAAGAGAATTATAAAGGAGAGTGGTTATCTCATCTGTGGATTAAGTGCGTAGGCAAAAGGAATATTAGTAATGAAATTTCTCATCTCTTGGTAACGCGTTCATTAATTTTATGCCGCTTGAGGCGGTATTGTCTTTAAGCGTGTTTGTATGAAAAACGAGTTTGCTTCGATGGGAATTGAAAGGCATTATGAAAGTAGAATTTTCACTGAAAATTAATTAAGAGCTTTGAAATTGAATGTTTTGTGATGTGGCTTATTTAGTATGCTGACTTTTTCGGCATCTTAGCGTATTTTAGGTAAAATTTTATTTCAACAGAATCCACAAAACGCAAGATACTCGTAGTGCAACTTATTAACATTGTAATTTGTAGGCATCTTCAATTTAATAATAATCACAAGCAATTTATTTTTGACATGACATGAGGCTTTCCTTTTGTTGCGTTGTTTGTATGAGGTTTTGTTTTGTTGTTGTTGTTGTTTATGTTGTATAGCCAGTAGAATAGAATAGAATAGAATAGAAATACTTTTTATTCAAATAAACTTTTACGAGTGCTTTTGAATAGTCGATGAATCTACCACTGGTTCGGAATGCCTTTCCTGCCGAGAAGAACCAGCAAGAAACTCGGCGGTTGCTCTTTTCAAAACAAATTTACAGTATTACAGTAAATACTATGCTATACATATATATGCAGTGTTTCCACAATGAGGGAAGTTCCAAAAATGCATACCGACTAACTTCTATCTCAAGATGGGCAGACATAAAGTAGCCCCATTCCCGCCGGTGGAACCCGTGCACACACACACAGAAACACACACACACAGGCACAGGCAGGTGGCACAGTGCAGTGGTGAGATTCTCTAAAAATGATTGCTACAGTGAATTGTGACAGTTGCAATCGCCTCTGATTGGCCGATACTCACTCACTATTGGCTGAAATGCATTGTTGCAAAAAGGATTCGATAAATTCAACCAATCATCACAATGGAGACTGTAGTAGTGATTTCTGTAGCTTTTACAGAATTAGCCTGCTGAATCAATGGTTAATATTCAATTTGTCAGTGATATTCAAATGCGATTCGCAGCTGAATTATTACCCTGCAGACACTATGCTAATAGTATTTGAATTGTAGAAACTTTCGAAAGCCTTCAATCCTTTACTGGCAAAGGCAAACAGTGGCTATTCGATAATGTATAAACTATGATTTTCATAGAAACAATATTGACAGAAGAGCGCCTTACAAACGTAATTCTATGTCTACTTAAATAAAATATATAATAACTAATTATTTGCCCATTATTGAGCTTCAAATATTATAATATGCATATTTTAAAAGTTTTTGTCTGTCTGTTTGTCATGACTACCTAGTATTTGAAACGATGACACATGTAATACTTACGCTACTTTTTCAACCGACTTCCAAAAAGGAGGAGGTTCTCAATTCGGCCGGTATCTTTTTTTTTTTTTTCTATGTATGTCCACCGATTTCTCCGGGATTACTGGACCGATTCGCGTGATTTTTTTTTAATCGACAGAGGATGTTTGCGAAATGGTCCCATAAAAATGTTAACCTTCAACTCCTCAAGCCTGATGCTGCAGGGATATTGCTCACCTAAAACTATGGCGATTTAGGAAATTTCGATTACGAATTGATATTGTAGGTAACAAGTATGGACTACATCATGGAGCTCCAGGTCCTAGCTCCTCAATCATAGGATACTACACTTAAAAGCTTAAAATAAAAATTCTTTTCAAAAAACCGACTTCTAACGCCACTACAAAGTATAAAAATAATTTTAGTTTGTCCACGTTTGTTGAAGTCGGGCGGGCCTAAAATACAAACTATGAAACTGACTCGCGATGCTTGCTCGACTTCTACAAACGAGTCTATCATATTCTGTAGCGTCGCGCATCGGTTTCTTAGTTTGTATACAGGCCCGCCCGACTTCAACAAACGTGGACAAACTAAAATTATTTTTATACTTTGTAGTGGCGTTAGAAGTCGGTTTTTTGAAAAGAATTTTTTATCCCTGTAAAATTTAGGACGAGCGTAAAAATAATATAATAACTTTTTTTAAACTGATCCTATTAGGGACAATATATTATGTCAATAAAACTCATGTCGTGCTATACTTTTCAGCAGGGAATATTTTTGTGATCATTTCGAAAGAATTGTCAATTCAGAGATTGTATCTACACAAACAGTTACAAAATATCACAATTTTGTCTTAAAATGGTATATGAATTAATTCATGCATTTTTAGCCATGAATATTATACGTTTACTCTTGCGACTTCATTGGCTTGGTTCCTTTGAGTATTAAACCAACTTTGGTATGCTATCGCCTTGAACAACGTTTCAAAAAAACGATCTCGATCGTCAATCACAATTGCACTCCAAATCGTGTTTGCAAATCAGAGGGTCACAAACCCTCTGATTTCCTACTCGGCCCCGACACCGCCTCCGGCCAAAGGAAATTGCCCTCAGAGACACAAGCATTTAATAAAGTGCAGTTAACTATAGAACTCTATAGGATTTGATTTGCATGTAGACTGAACTTATAATTATAAGTCTATCTAATCCATCTTTTTTCAAACTGGGGGTCGCGTTTTTAGGGTTCCGAAATAAACAAGGAAACCCTTATAGTTTCGCCATATCCGCTTGTCTGTCCGTCCGAAGTTTAGCTCAGAGACTATTGGTACTAGAAAACTGTAATTTGACAAGGGTATACATATTAATCACGCCAACAAAGTGGTGTAATAAAACTGTGAAAATTAATTTTTATTAGGGTACCTCCCCTACATGTAAAGTGGGGATGATTTTTTTTTTCTTGTTAAGTATTATGAAGGTATTGGATACCTAGGTGGATTTTATTGTAATAACGTATGAACATCAAAATCAGATTCCTGTCAAGTATTCTGAGCTCCTGTTCCAACGTGAATATAGGTACTTACTCGTAACTTAATATTATAATATTATAAACAATATGAAAGTTCTCCATTATATTAATAGTGGATCCGAACGGCTTGGCGTCAAGACTCAAGGCCCTACTTTGTTTGAATAGTTACTTTACCGTCCAACTTGTTCGAGACAAATGGTAAACTGTGCAACTTAAGGCTGTCAGCACAACTTGGCGTCGACCGCCATCTTAATTAAATCACTTTAATACCTAACGAATTTATTAAAACTTCTGACTACTGTGGCAGCGACTGATCAACATAATATTGCGAATTTAAAGGACCTCGCGCACTACGCATCCACGACTATGACTAGTTGTTATCACCTTGCACCCATATTCTAAGTCGTAACCTCATGATTTCCTTCACTCGACTCAACCTCACTGAGGTGATTTCATATTATTAGTTGTAATTTTTCACCTCCACTCGAGGAGTTTCCTCACTCGAGGTGAGTATGAGTGGAGTAAACGTAAGGTTGATCGGCATCTACCTTGAGGACGGTTTTGAGTGAATCGTAGCTAAATAACGCGTATTTTATCAGAGTTTTAAAATGTTTTTGAAGAGTTTATGGAATACCAGCTTTTGCCCGCGGCTTCGCTCACGTTAAGTTCGATTTTTCAAACCTCTATTTTACCCCCTTTGGGGTTGAATTTTCAAAAATCCTTTCTTTGCGAATGCCTACGTTATCTGTATGTCAAATTTCAGGCTGATTCGTGCAGTGGTTTGTGCAAGGTGCAATGCAAGGTGTATACCTACTTATAAATCGAACTTAACGTGAGCGAAATAAGTGTAAATTAAAATTTTTTTTTTAAAATACAAGCTTAAATTAGTAGTACATCATCCGACCTTGGATATCATCTAGGATCAGAGTACTTGTCAAGACAAATCAAACGAGTCCAAACACGATGGGGTTACGTCGTTTAATTATAGAGTTCGACCTGTAGTCACCTTCCAGCTCCATCATCAGCACCTGGATATCATCTAGGACCAGAGTACCTACTTGTCAAAACGAATCAAACGAGCCCAAACTTGATGGGGCTACGTCGTTTTATTACAAAGTTGCCAAAACCACCTTCCGTCTACATCATCAGACCTTGGATATCATCTAGGATCAGATTACTTGTCAAGACAAATCAAACGAGTCCAAACTCGATGGGGTTACGTCGTTTAATTATAGATTTCGACCTGTAGTCACCTTCCAGCTCCATCATCAGTACCTGGATATCATCTAGGACCAGAGTACTTGTCAAAACGAACTAAACGAGCCCAAACTTGATGGGGTTACGTCGTTTTATTACAAAGTTGCCAAAACCACCTTCCGGCTCCACCATCAGAGCCTGGATATCATCTAGGACCAGAGTACTTGTCGAGACAAATCAAACGAGTCCAAACTCGATGGGGCTACGCCGTTTTATTACAGAGTTTCGATAGCCATCTTCCAGCTCCATCATCAGATCAGCTCCATGTTACAATAATATTGCATTGCCATCCGATTTACATACACGTGCAAAATTTCAGCTCGATTAGAAACCGGGAAGTGGTTCTAATTCATCTTGCAATATTTGACCTAAACATACATACATACGTACATACACACATCAAAAGTGTCTAGGGATCAACATATATTTTTGCAATAACTTTTCTCCTGATTGATATTAATTAAAATTTTCTTTAAGGATTCATCAAATAAAGTGTTTTCGTTTGTCACAGTAACGATAAACCAAGTCACCTTTGCATTAATAAAGAAATTTGCCATTTTCCTAATAAAGCGATTTTTGACATTTGAACCACTAACATTAAAGTTCGAAAAAAAGACTGAAATAACAGTTTTCTTTAAAATTTTATTAGGTAACTTAAACAATTAATAATCCGTGTTTCTACCGCGAACACTAACAACACAAGAACATCGGTTTGGCATACTCAAAATGAGTTCATCCAAATCACGCTGTGGAATGGCCGCCCATGTTCGTTGCAACAACAAAAAAAGGTCTTCTTGCCACTGGATACCCTCCATATGCGGCAGAGCTCTTCTCTGTAGCATATCCCATGCATGCTCAATCGGGTTCAAGTCTGGCGACTGAGCAGGCCAGGGCAGGACATTGATGTTAGCTGCGGCGAGAGTCTGTCTTACAACTCTTGCGGTGTGCGGTCGTGCATTATCATGCATTAACTGAAATAAGGGACCGATTTGCACTTGTAGAGGAACGATGACGTCTGATACAATCGTCTCAGCATAAATTTGAGCGTTGAGGTTGCCTCTGATCCAAATCAACTCAGTTCTTCCGCCGATCCAAATACCCGCCCATACCATGATGGTTCCACCACTATAAGGATGGACTTCCTGGCAGGATTTTAATCCCTGATTATGAAATTATGAAATACACCAAAAAGGATCCATATAAATTTATAAAATCATAAATTTATTACAAAGCCACATCTCAATCTCAAGAAATCCGCATAAAAATGCTTGATCCCTAGACACTTTTGATGTGTGTACATTGCAAGTTAAATAAAAGCTTGTAAAAAGCACAAACATTAATTATATTTGTCTCAAGTGATTATCAGTTAAAATTAATATTGACTTGTTTTAATGTGTTCAATTTCATATTTATAACACTTGACACAAATATGTGACACTTGAAATTGAAAGCCATAGTTCAATAAGGTTCAAATTTCGTTTAAAAGTAAGTTTAGCCAACATAACAAATGAAACATTCCTTAAAATTACGACGCAATCGTTGAATTTTACCTCGACTCCACTCGACTCACACTCATTCAAGGAAACTCATTATTTCCTTAGCTTTACAACTAAGAATACCAATTTCGAGGGACGTTCGAGTCCTTCCTTGAGGCTCCCTCGAGTGAGGATGAGTCGAGGGGCTTTCGAGGTTTCGACTTAGAATATGGGTGTTGGTCTCGAAGTTCATACATATACGCTCAAGTGAATGCTCATAATACACAACCTGCACAAAATTTAGTTTAAACGACTCAATCAAGACGATAAACCATTCGGTCTTTGCGGCAGAGTAACTACGTGACGGGTATTGGGTTCTGATAAATTACTTAAGTAACGTTTAAGCTTGGACGACATGATGCTAGTTTTCAGGCTAGGATAGTAAGCAAGTGCTGTTTACACGATGCTTGAAAAGTTTGAACCAATTTCATTGCAGTGGCAAGTAGCAAAACGACCACAGACAAAAACAGCTGAAGTTTTAAGAAACAGTTGCTTAGGAATTTACGTCAAGTGATATTGGACAAATTATTGGAAGGGCTGCTATAGTACAAAAGTATATTTGTCTTTATAAGGCCCAGAAACACTAGGTATGCCAGCATACGACACAATAATTATAAACCCCTTAAATATACCAGCATACGACACAATAATTATAAACCCCTTAAAAATAATTTACATCGCTGCTTAGTTTCGGCACTTTATCGTCTCACAACAAAAAGTGACCACTGCACAGGTAAACACCCGGTCAGCAAGATCAGGCATTATTCTCGACAATCAAACAAGTCGGTATCTATATTAAAATAAGAAAAGTGCCTGTTGAGGCCAACGGCTTGGCCAACGAGTCAAGGCCTGGAACCCTGGTTATAGGGGCCCATCAGCTATAACCTGAGTCCAGGGTCGCTGCCCAAGCGGCCTTTCACCGCGGTCAGATCTGTTCTCAACGTAGTGGTGACTTAATGATGGTAGGGTTGCACTGACCTTCCTTGCAGCAGCCAATCCTTGTACGGCCTGAGATGGTATGATAGTGGTGATATGTTAGTGTATTGTGAGAGAGTGTATTGTTAGGTTAAGTGTAAGGTTAGCTTCTCAGGCCACTCGCAGCAGCAGGCAGGCAGCCGGTTATGGCCTGCAGCTGTGGACGTTGGGCTGACGGAGCACTGTACACTTGGCTTGTCACTAGTAAAGTCACTTTTTCACACTTAGCGTGGCGAGCAATAACCGCTTGTTAGAAGTCGCCTTTTGTTACAAATAACAGTCTGTAATTCTGCTTATAGCTAGGTCGACACATAGACCGCTTGACGGCGCAACTAAACCGTAAAATAAACTAAATCTAGACACTTAAAAAAAGCAAAACGGTGCGCGCGACCCGGATTTTCGTGAACGTGTTAGCTGTCAAAAACCAAAGGAACTTGCAAAAAACCACGCCCCAAAACGGCGGCAAGTTTAAAACTAAGTATCTGTCAACTTCATTGCGAGCCACAGAGATTGCCAGCGCTACGACCATGGAACAAGGAATTGTTGACAGGCACATGGCGCGAACAACCCCCCCGCCTGTGGTCGTAAGGATTTACGTCCACTTACTAGTAAATAGGTAAACGTGATAAGGAGCAAACGGCTCGCTGCAAGACAGAGTCTCCGACCATTACCTCGGCAACCCTGGGAACCCCATCAGACCCGTAGATCAGCTTAAGAATGCGCCCACGGCGCCAGTATAAAGGCAACAAATTAGGTTCCTTAATCAACACTAGGTCACCAACTTTGGGTGGATCAGATTTGTCAGCCCACTTAACCCGCTGCTGCAAAAGATGCAAATACTCTAGTGACCAACGGTGCCAAAAACTCTGAGTCATCTGTTGCAGCAGCTCAAACCGGGACAAACGTGAGACCTTCACGTCCCTGAAGGGGTATTCGGGTAGAGCGTTAAGGGGCTCACCAATCAGAAAATGACCGGGAGTTAAGACCTCCAGGTCATTTGGGTCAGATGAGAGGGGACAGAGTGGCCGAGAATTGAGTACAGCCTCAATTTTGCAAAACACGGTGGCGAGTTCTTCAAAGGTTAAAACAGTTTCGCCTATAACGCGCCGGAGATGAGTCTTGGCCACCTTAACCACAGCTTCGAATATTCCACCCCAATGAGGGCAAGCTGGGGGGTCAAACTTCCAGGTTACCCCCATCTTGGACAATGCTGTACTTAATCTAATCTTATTGCTAGACAGGAATTCGACAATTTCTTTTAAATATCTATCAGTGCCCTTATAATTTGTGCCGCAATCAGTGCGAATCAGGTCAGGCAATCCTCGACGAGAGACAAATCTACCTAGCGTGGCTACAAAAGCTTCAGTGCTTAAGGCACTCACAAGTTCTAAATGTACCGCCTTGGTAGCGAGATATACAAAAACGCAGAGGTAGGCCTTGAGCGATTTGGCGTTGCGGAGGTTAGAGCTCTTGATGGCAAACGGGCCAGCAAAATCAGTGCCAACCCCAGCAAAGGGTCGAGTGGCTAAAACGCGGTCGGAGGGCAGATCACCCATCATCGGCTGTGAAGTATTAGCCTTCAAGCGGTAACACGGAATACATTTGAAAGTGACGTTCCGGATGGTGCGTCTCCCTGCCAGAATCCAAAACTCGCGCTGTAAAATAGCCGAGAGTGCATTACAACCAGCGTGGGCATTTTTAAGATGGTAGTGTGTCACTAGCAATTTGACAAAGGTGCCGTCCTTAGGTAGCAAAAGGGGGTGGCGAGCACCATAGGGCAGATTGGAATTCTTGAGGCGTCCTCCAACGCGTAGCATTCCGTTATTGTCCAAAAAAGGGCTTAGGCGAGCAAGGGGGCCCTTCAAAACTAAACCTCTCTTTAGAGTGTCAATCACGCATGAAAAATGCTCCACCTGAACCACACGCACCCAGTAGTTCCGGGCGTCTTGGCGTTCAAGAGGGGAAAGCACAGGACTCAAATTTTTATTTTCTGAATTCCGCCCATTATGGATGAAACGTCGAATCCAACCGGTAACACCAATTAGTTTATCAAGGGAACTGTAACGGTTCAAAAGAAAGTTCAAGTCGGGGATCTGTTTATCCTCAACCACTCCGACTCTTAAGCCCGGCAATACTTCGGGAGCGGAAAACCTATTTTGAGGCCAAGTCGTCTCGGATTGGGATAGCCAACTTGGATCCCACCAAAGGTGATGGTGGACCAGTGAAGAGGCCTCACAGCCGCGGGAGGCGCAATCGGCCGGGTTCAGTTCTCCGGGTACGTGTCTCCAAATCACCGGTACTGCAGAGCTCTGAATTTGGGAGACCCGATTCGCAACAAAGACCTCTAAGTTGTGAGGCGCGGCTCGTAGCCAGCAAAGGACAATCTCACTGTCCGTCCAAGCATAAACGTTGGTCAGATCGACCGCAGATGCCAAAGAGGAGCGGACGTGGTTCAAGAGGCGTACCAGAAGGGCGGCGCCAGACAATTCTAATTTCGGGATAGTTAACCGTGACCGAATAGGGGCCACCTTGCTTTTTGCCAAGACGAGATGCGTCGCGACCTCACCGGCGACATCGACAGTCCTCAAATATACCACGGCGGCGTATCCTCGTTCGGAGGCGTCGCAAAACCCGTGGAGACTGGCATGACACCTTCCTGTTGGTAGGAAGCGTCGAGGCATGGAAATTCGGTTAACTTCAGGAAGTGAAGACACAAGGGAGTTCCACTCCTTCAATAACTTCCCAGGGAGTGGTTCGTCCCAACCGAGTTCAGCAATCCAAAGCTTCTGGAGGAAACATTTAGCCAAAAATATTACGGGAGTGATCCATCCATTGGGATCGAAGGTGCGAGCAACCGTAGACAATACGGAACGCTTAGTCCAGACCTTAGGAGGTGGGTCTAATTTGACCCGGTAGGTGAAAACGTCTTGGACGGGCTGGTACTGTATTCCAAGGACCGTCAGCAAATTGGGATTTTCGGGATTTTCAAAAATATGAGGATCCTGCTGATCCTTTCCCGGAAGATCCTTCAAGACGTGAGGGGAGTTGGACAGCCACTTGCCCAACTCATAACCTCCGGACTTCAGTATTGCAATCAATTCATCGCGAAGAGTCAGAGCTTCCTCAACGCTCGAGGCTCCCGTGCAAATATCGTCCATATAGACTGACGATTCCAAGGTGGCTGATGCGCGAGGGTAATTCAGTCGCTCCCGGTTAGCTAGTTCTAACAAGGTCCTGATAGCAATATAGGGGCTTGACTTGAGTCCATATGTCGTGGTGTTCAATTCAAAGACACGCATTGGCTCATTAGGATTTTCGCGCCACAGAATCATTTGGTATCTCCGATCATCGCGATGTACCATCGACTGTCTAAACATCATCTTGATGTCAGCTACGAAAACAATTTGATGCCGGCGGAAATGCGTGAGGATATCGGAGATATCCTTGATCAGCTTAGGACCGGAGTGCAAGCATTGGTTCAATGTCACCCCGTTGGATGTGGCCGCGGAGCCGTCAAAAACCACTCGAATCTTCCCCCCAGGGGTCTTCAAGACGGCATGGTGGGGTAAGAAGTAGTGCTCGTGTGCGCGCCAATCAAAATTGGATGGTGACATATGCCCCAGGCCCTCGTACTCGCGCATAAATTCAACGTACTTGGAGCGGAAGGTGGAGTCGCGCCGCATGCGCCGTTCCATAGACAAGAGCCTCTTTTCCGCCAAGGCCCGCGATTGACCAAGCGGGGGGCGAGAAGCGAGAAAGGGCAAGCGAGTTACAAATCGCCCATCAACACGGCGGCCTGTGTTGTTTTGATAAAACAACTCACATTCAAGGTCAAGAGGGTCAACTCGTGCGGCATGCGGCGGCTCCTCAACTTCCCAAAAGCGCTGGACCACGTCCAACAGCGTCAAGCCGGCTGCTTGCAATTGGTCCAGCACCGGTAGGTCCGAAGACCATAGCACGGGTCCAAAAAAGCTAGAACCGAATATAGTGGACATGGCACATAGGCCGTCCTTCTGCAAAACCCTAATTTCCCCTGACAAGACCAGGCCCAACACGTCGGAACCCAACAAAAGGTCCGTAGGACCGGGTTCAGTCCAGTGGGGGTCAGCTGGGTTTAGGCCTGATGCACAGGACACCGCAGCGTCAGTTATTCGGACCTGCGGTAGGGGACCTAAGATATTGTCAAGGACTGACACCTTGACCAAGACCCTAAGATTGCCCGTAACGGGGCCAAACATTAATTCCGCTTCCCCGTTAGGAGTCGAGGGCTCTATACCCCCGATACCTATCACCCGTCCTGTTCGAGGACTCCAAGGGAGCCCTAGCTCACCCACCAAACGAGAAGAAGCAATACAGCGCTGTGAACCCGAATCCAAAAGGGCGCGAACGATTAAAAATTCACCCTTCGGGTTGAATACCTTCACTGAGACAGTCGGCAAAAGAATGGTCTGACAGACGGACTGCCGGAGATTCAAGGTCTCAGGAGAAGTTGCTGTGGTGGGGGCTAGGGCGGCAACTACCTATTGGTGGTCGTCCTCATCAAACCGGTCCTCTGACCGGGGAATCTCATATTGAGACTCAGGGGGGACCTCCAAAGGTGAGGGGGACGGACCTCCATTTGGGTAAACCCATGCGTCATCTCGTGGCGGCAGCACGGGCCTAGTCATACGGGCTGAGGTCGGTAGGCCGTAGTAAGGCTGTCGACCCGCTCGAGGTGGGCGGCGTTCGAGGCGTGGCCACTCATGAAGCGGAGGTGAATAGCGGGCAGACTGAACCGTAGACGGAGCCGCCACAAATCTCCCATCAGAACGTCGAGGGGGGTTGGCGCCCCCCTCACGGGGGGGTGAAGCCCCCATAGGCGGGGTCGAAATCCGGACGCGTCGGGATTCATGGCCCTGATCAGGAGACCGACGCAAGTAATCCGGGGAGCGATCGGTAAGAGCGCCCCCGCCCGTGCGGGGCGCGCCCTCACTCTCCACCCGGCGGCCAACACCATTCTTGTTGGCGCACAAAATCTCCAGGTGGTTACCCCTACAAATTGGGCATGGCCGTTGCTTTTGGCAGTCCCGTTGCATGTGAGCTTCCAGACAGCTATAGCACCAGTGGCGGTCTCTTGCAATGCCCCTCCGATCCTTGATCCGCTTAGAGAGAAACTGGGGGCAAGAAAGCACCCGGTGGCCTGGACGCCTGCAATAGTTACAGGGGGCGGGTTCAGTGGCAGCAAGTCCCGTGTAAACGGGCCTTGGTCTCCGGTCGGAGGCCCTTTTACCAGGGACGCCAGTGTGACCCTTTTCCTTCCTCAGCTGGGCAGGCCGCTCTGGGGTCCTTGAAGGACCAGCAATGCCAGAGTTATCAGCCTGCCGGCACTCTTCCTCAAGGAACTTTAAAAGGTCCGAAAAGGTGGGCAGGTAGCTGGCCCCGTCCCCACCATACCTTTGCTCAAAACGCAGTTTCAACTCGGTAGGCGGGACAACACAATGTGTAATAAAAGGAAGGACCACTGGTCCACGGGAAGCTCTAAACGCTTAAGAGCGTTGCAGGCTACAATCAGTGGATTTAAGAGTGATTCTCTTAAATGGGACACCCCATAGACACGTGGCAGCGCTAGAATTTGTGCCACGTGTGTGTCTGCTAACCGGCGCACGTTGGCATACCGCCGAGTCAGTAGTTCCCGCGCGGTGGTATAACTCTCCTCGGAGAGGTCTAGGTGGCTAACTAAACCCAGAGCCTCTCCCTGCAGGGAAGAGAGTAGATAGGCCAGTTTCTGGCAGGGAGACAGGTCCCTTCTCGCGTCCACCAGGCTATCAAAGAGGCTGAGAAAGCCTAGCTACTCGCTCAGGTTGCCAGAAAAGTGGGGCAAGTTTATTGTTGGCAACTTGCCCTGTAACGCAGGCTGCGTGGTGAGTCTGGTGGGAGACTCAAGAATAGAGCTCATTCTCGCCTCCTTCTTGAGCCTCGCGGCCTCCTCCACCGGACCGTCTGTCAGCTCAAAAAACTGTTCGTAGTCCCGCACTGAGGACTCCAGCGATTCCGGAGGTAGCTCCAATGCCATGAGGTCTCGGAAGGCCTCTTCGACGACCGCCTGCCTGGTCCGCACCTGCTCGCACCGCTGGAGCAGTGCGGATGCCCGGTCCACCCGGCCTACCAAGGCGTTGGCTGTAGCAGCCCAACGCAGCTCTGATTGAATTCGCACGCTCAATTTTTTGTGGTCTGGCATCTTAGGTAGGTACAAAACGACTAAAATAAAGGTAGTTACAACAAATAGATAACAAAATCAAAACAAAGTTATTTGTTACAAGTTATGTTTCAACTTCAACCAAACAAATTAATAATCAAACAAGAATTACCCACTTTAAACACAAACAAATTACTACTTAAATACTATTTATTGATTAGAATTATTTACTTTAAAGCAAGAATTATTTATTTTAAATACATCAAACAAACTACTCTGTTACCTAACCACGAGGAGTTCTAGTAAACAAACAAAGTATTTGTTGGTTAAAAGTTCCAAAAGATACAAATTAAGCTATCAATAATTTATGTTAAGTCAATCAATAACAGAAATTAAGATAAAAGAAAAATTAAGTTTTTAATTACCCGTACTAAGCCACTAGACTCATACTAGGCACTGCAAATTACAAATTGGCTTGGTAAGAACCTACAATTATCAAATTATACCAATATTAAGTTTATTTATTACAATCTACATCTAACTGTTGGCCAGTTACGGGCCACAAACAACAATTAGATACTATTAATTATTAATCAACAAAAATTAACAAAACAAAATCTCAATAATTGCAATCATTATACAGGCCTACATGTGACAAGGTAGGCTATGTACTAGTAACTCAATAAGCCTGTGTATTAATAAGTTATAAATTTATAAGTTTACAATTAATGAGTTAACCCTAGAACGGCAAAGTTAAGTCACAGTAATGCCAAATCTGTCCGCGGAATCAATTTAACCGCGCTCTGCTTACCAAATGTTGAGGCCAACGGCTTGGCCAACGAGTCAAGGCCTGGAACCCTGGTTATAAGGGCCCATCAGCTATAACCTGAGTCCAGGGTCGCTGCCCAAGCGGCCTTTCACCGCGGTCAGATCTGTTCTCAACGTAGTGGTGACTTAATGATGGTAGGGTTGCACTGACCTTCCTTGCAGCAGCCAATCCTTGTACGGCCTGAGATGGTATGATAGTGGTGATATGTTAGTGTATTGTGAGAGAGTGTATTGTTAGGTTAAGTGTAAGGTGAGCTTCTCAGGCCACTCGCAGCAGCAGGCAGGCAGCCGGTTATGGCCTGCAGCTGTGGACGTTGGGCTGACGGAGCACTGTACACTTGGCTTGTCACTAGTAAAGTCACTTTTTCACACTTAGCGTGGCGAGCAATAACCGCTTGTTAGAAGTCGCCTTTTGTTACAAATAACAGTCTGTAATTCTGCTTATAGCTAGGTCGACACATAGACCGCTTGACGGCGCAACTAAACCGTAAAATAAACTAAATCTAGACACTTAAAAAAAGCAAAACGGTGCGCGCGACCCGGATTTTCGTGAACGTGTTAGCTGTCAAAAACCAAAGGAACTTGCAAAAAACCACGCCCCAAAACGGCGGCAAGTTTAAAACTAAGTATCTGTCAACTTCATTGCGAGCCAAAGAGATTGCCAGCGCTACGACCATGGAACAAGGAATTGTTGACAGGCACATGGCGCGAACAGTGCCATAGACTTTTAACTCTAATCTCACTAACTTACTTACTTGAAAACTTTGGTCTGAAAATTAAATTAATTCTGTTTACAATTCAGAATGACAAGCTTGCTATCACTATTTTACTATCCTAGCTAAGAACTGGCCTCGTGTCACCCGGGCATTAGAGACGTGCCCATGCATTTAAGTCCAGAGAATCTGAGCCGTTCAGCAAAGCCGTACTTTGTTTGGCTAGTTACTTTGGTGTCCAACTTGTGAAGATAAACGGCAAACTGCTCAAGTTGAGCCTCTCAGAGGAGTCCGGGCACCGACCACTATCTTAATTAAAGTATTAAAGTAGAACTTAATGCGCGACGAATTTGTTGAAAACCTCCGTTGAATATAATAGAAATATTTTTTATTCAGAAAACTTTTACAAGTGCTTTTGAATAAGTCAGGTGAATCTACCACTGCACTGGTTCGGAATTCCCTTCCTGCCGAGAAGAACCAGCAAGAAACTCGGCGGTTGCTCTTTTTCAATATAGTTCACAACAGGTACTATGCTATGTATGCAGTTTATAATCGTATGGCGTTTTATAGCGTATTTTTTAGGGTTCCGTACCAAAATGGTAAAAATGGAACCCTTATGGTGAGACTTTCTCCGTCCGTCCGTCCGTCTGTCACAGTCGATTATTTCAGTAACTATTAAAGCTATCGACATGAAATTTGGCATAGTTGTGTATAATAATGGCCCAACATCATTGGAATAAAGAAAAATCGAAAATTATTTTTAGTTTTATTAAAAAAGTGAGAAAATCGGGGGTTTGAAATTTCAAAGTAAAATAAGTATACCGAGTGGGGTATCATATGAAAGGCTTGAAAAAAAACTTGTGCATTCTAAAACCGTTTTTTATTTATTTCTATATATAATAGTTTTTGAGTAATCGGCCAAAATGTCGAAAAAAATACCGTTCCCCCCTTATCTCCGAAGTTTACCAATCGAAAAATCTGAAATAATTATGGTCAATAGAGGTTTATGTATATTTTACAGGAAAAATAAAAGCAACGCGCATATTATTTTAGTTTGATTAAAAAAGGGGGAAAATCGGGTGTTTGAAATTTCAAAGTAAGATAATTATACCGAGTGGGGTATCATATGAAAGGCCTTTACTTGTGCATTCTAAAACAGTTTTTATGTATTTCTATATACAATAGTTTTTGAGTAATCGGCCAAAATGTCGAAAAAAATACCGTTCCCCCCCCCTTATCTCCGAAGTTTACCAATCGAAAAATCTGAAATAATTATGGTCAATAGAGGTTTATGTATATTTTACAGGAAAAATAAAACCAACCCTCTAACTAGCATAGTTTTTTTTTATATTAACAATAAACCTCTACAAACAAAGTTAGCGATAAATAAGCAAATTAATATATTATCGTTTTACTTTTACTTTTGGAGTACGGAACCCTCGGTGCGCGAGTCCGACTCGCACTTGGCCGGCTTTTTTATTATTATGCTAATGTCATAATTTCAATGTCAATTGTATAATCATATTAATATTATAAAATATGCGGAGGTGTGTTTGTTGGTTTGTCCTTCAATCACGCTGCTACACAGCAACGGATCGACGTGATTTTTTGCATGGGTATAGATGAGGACCTGGAGAGTGACATAGGCTACTTTTTATCCCGGAAAATCAAAGAGTTCTCGAGAGTTTTTAAAAACTAAATCCACGCGGACGAAGTCGCGGACATCAGTTAGTGTCAAATATGTAAAATTATTTTTTTTTTTTTTTTTAATCTTAATTTTTTAGAGGCTTTCGTCCGACACGGACACGCCAGCCCCATCGTAACCTAACTTACATTTTTCTAAAATTAATTACAATAAAATTCTGGTGGAATGTAACAGAAACCACTGAAGCAGAATTCACTGCCTGCGCAGATATATATCAACAATAGATTTAAGGCCTTCTGTAGGAGGAAGACAGAGGAGGCTAGTGAAAGCACCAACGTCATATCTATTGATGTTATATCTCTGCACAAGCACTTCCCGCTGTACGCTGTATCTGCTACACTCCACCAGTACGTGCTGGACATCATCCATCGTACCGCAAATATCGCAATTAACAGAATCAACTTTTTTCATAAGAAAGGCAAACTTCTTCGATGGATAATGTCCAGAACGCAACCTATAAGCTAATACAAAATATCTTCTACTTAACTTAATATTAACACACCAGGGGAACCGAGGAGGCTGACATTGGATAGTTTTGTACCATATTCCCTTTTCTGTACTTCTTGTGTCAAAATATTCCTTAAATTTATCGTAACATTTAATTGTGAAATTATTTAGAATTTCTGTGAAATATGGTACAATGGGAGTCTCTATGCCAACTGTCACCGCTAATTTTGCTAGTCTATCAGCCTCCTCGTTTCCTCTTAGGCCTATATGGGATGGAACCCATTGCAATCTCAAATTTATATGTCTAAAATCATATATCTGTTTCAATATTTCGATAGCTATCGGTAGACCTCTGCTATAGCCAGAGGCGCATCGAGCTACGTGTTGTAGGGCGCTTTTGCTATCAGAAAAGATAACAAAATTTCGCCCGCTTAAACCTGCAATATATTTTAGAGCTTCTGAAATTGCAACAAGTTCCATCGTCATAATAGAAATTTGTTGGTTTGTTTTGAACATGGCTGATTTTCTTTCACTAAAATGCCACATAGCTGCTCCCAAACCTATACTATTTTTTGATCCATCTGTGTAAATATGTACCCATCCCCCATATTTTTCGTGAAGTTCATTTAGTACTAAGTATTTAAGACAGCCAGGTTCAAAGTCTTTCTTTGCTAACACAATACAGTCTAGATTTGCTCTGATAACATTATATACATTTATATAAGACACCCATATACCTAATTGGTATATTTGTAAAAGATCAGTAGAATATATGATACATTGTTTGCAATCATTATAAGTTGTTAACAATAACGGCTTCTTTTTCGACTGCCAATATCTGTCGTAAGAGCTAGAGCCAAGATCATTTAAAAGATTGACGGTGACACTATTTGACCAAGTCAAACTTTTCACTACATATTTATACGCAAGATACAGACGTCGTAAAAACAATGGTTGGATGCACAACTCGCTCTCCATAACGTGGATAGGTGTACTTTTTATAAATCCACCAATAATTCTAAGGGCCTGATTCTGAACTCGATCAAGTTTCGACAAATTACTATTTGCACTTACATCATACAAGAAGCTCGCATAATCCAATCTACTTCTAATTAATGATATGTAAAGATTTCGCAAGTGCTTAGGGTGAATACCCCAACCGGGACCAGCCAATACCTTAAACAAATTTAAGAACTTTGATAACTTCTCGCCTAGCTCTTTAATATGTTTATTCCATCGCAACGATCTATCTAACCACAAACCTAAGTATTTAATATTTTCATCTATACTTATTAAATTACTATTGTTAATAACTAACTTTATCTGTTTTCTTCTGTAACCTCTACTGAAAATGCACAATTTTGTTTTGCTTGTGGATAACTGAAGACCTATTTCATCTAAACTTAGAACCATAGAATTTAGAGCTTCTTGTAAATTTTGTTCACAAATATTTAAATTCTTATGATGGAGATAAAATACAAAGTCATCTGCATATTGTGAGACAAAAACATTTTTAATATGATGACAAATCATATGTGTGGTTATATTAAAAAGTAATGGTGACATGGGATCTCCCTGAGCTAGACCTCTATTTGTATGTCTAACCTCACTTAATTGATTATCATTAGCATATTTAATCATTAATTGCCTATCACTCAAATATGACCATAAATATTTGCAAATTTGTTTCCCTACACCTATTTCATCTAATATTTCAACTACTTTATCAACTAAAATATTATTATAGGCATTCTCGATATCCAAAAAACAAGCTGCTGTAGATATTTTCTGTGTAAAGCCTACCTGAATATATGTAACAAGTCTTGAAAGGCAATCTAGACTAGATTGGGCCCTCCTAAAACCAACAGTATGTGGAGACAATATTTTACGTTTTTCAACGAACCATTCAATTCTTTTACCTAACATGTTGTGAAATATCTTACAAAGACAAGAAATAAGAGCTATCGGTCTAAGTTTCGGTTCAATATTTGCATTAGTGTTTGCTTTGGGAATAGGCACGATCAAGGTTTTCCGCCATTGCACGGGTACGACCCCTAACATAAATATAGCATTATAAATATTTAAAAGATGTACCTTGCCAGCTAGAGGTAAATTGAATATCATCGAATAAGTTACCCCATCAGTACCAGGAGAAGTATCCTTCTTTTTCAAACAACATTTTAACTCTTGCAGTGTAAATGGTCTCTGTAATAATTCATTATTAGAAAAAAAATCGGGTCGGCAGTTAATGACTGAATCTGGAGTTAAGGAATATAACAATTCTTTTGCCTTTTCGTTGGATGGACAGAACTTTGACTTTCGGAATCCTTTGTACCAACGCATCTTGTCCCACATGATTGATGTAGAAGTCGATTCATTAATATTCGTACAAAATGTCTGCCAATTCAACGATCTAGCTTTCTGTAATAAAATATTCGATTCGCGAGTTTTCTCCTCTAACTTATTAAGGTTTTCCGGGGTAGGATTTCTTCGAAAGGTTTTCAGTGATAATATCTACGTTCTGCTACACTTTTAGATAGTGACGGACTCCAATATTCTTTGGGCTTAAATTTACTCGTCGGATTCATACAAAAAATAATTTTAGGAATATTTTTATTAGCAGAAACATTAATCTTTTCTACTAAATTATCGTAATGTACTTGCACATCCTTTGCTGTACAGCAAGAAATATCAATATGAGGAAATGCATTAAGTAAATCATTATCATATGATTTCCAATCAGCATTTTTAAAGTTAAGTTTTTTGGAATAGTTTAAAGTATCTTGATAACTTGTTGACATTTTAATTAAAAGGTGGTCACTGCCTAAATTTTCATTAAAAACATGCCATTCGAAGTTAACTGCTATATCCGATGACGCGAAACTTATATCTGGAGATGATCTTTGAAGAATACCGTTTACTAATTTAACCCTTGTAGCATCGTGATTATTTAGTGATACAAATCCATTATCTAGCGTAGCATCAAATATATTTGCTCCTCTTTGATCTGTTTTATATGACCAGTTAGTATGATGACCGTTGAAATCGCCAGCTATAAGTGTTTTCCTAGATTCTGCTGAAAATATACTATCCCAGTCTGATTGACGAGTTTGAACAGAAGAAGGACAATAAATAGATATAATATATTCCAAATATTTACAGTTCAATAACTTAATCTTAACAGCTTCAATTCCCTGATTGTTGACATGTGCAGCACAAATGTGTGATCTTATAGACTTATGAACAACAATAGCAACTCCTCCATAAGAATCAAAACGATCTTTTCGATAAATATTATATCCACTAATATGAAGCGCAGTATCTGCATCCAACCAAGTTTCAGAAATAATGCCTATATGTATTTTTTCTTGGTGCAACAAGTTTTCTAACATTAATAACTTAGGTTTCAAACTTTGTGCATTCCACTGAATAATATTTAAATTAAAGAGCTTATCCATTAAAAATAATCTTTGAAAAAATGTCACATAATTTTCCTTCCCTCAAAAAATTAACTATAAACAACTTACATTCTTCAACAATAGCCCTTACTACTAACATCATTTTATCACACCAATTTTGTTCAGATAACACAATTTCCTTAATTCTATTAAGCAAATTCCAGAAATCAAATCTTCTTTGTCTTCTTTTACTATCTTTTTCTGTAGAGTTCTCTTGTTTATCCAGATCACTTTCCTGACTTCCATCATAATCAAATCTCTTGTTCTGGAAATCATTATCAGTGTGATTCTCTGATTTCTTAACTTTTTTTTTCTTCTTGTCCTTATTATTGATTTGATTCTTTGTTTTCTCATCTACGGTATCTTTTTCACTTTCATGTACAATAGCTGTCGTTTTAAGAACACTGCTATAGGTTCTAGCCGTCACATTCACTGGTAGATCTGTATAGCTTGTATCTAGATCTATATTAACTTCTTGTATTTCCTTATTTTCTGTCTCTTTTTTCTTATTCGTCAAATATATCTCTAAACCTATTTTATAAGTAACATTGTATTCACTCATTATACTTCGGATTTCTTTTTCTTTCTTAAAGAAAGGACACGTCTTATCAAGTGCCATATGAGGACCTTTACAATTAATACACTTAAATTCTTGAGTTTCACAATTGTCATGAGATTCACCACATTTTGGGCAGATATTTTTATTCAGCTTACAAAATTTCTTAATGTGGCCAAAAGCCCAGCACCTTGAACACCGAGTAACTGGGAACTCAAATCGTTCCACGTCAAATCTGAATCCGTATGCCTCTATCGACGAAGGCGCAACAGAGTTTCTAAAGCATAATCTTATAGTTTCGCTTTCAACCCACTTACCCTCCTTATTCAAACGTCTCAATCGTTTGGCTGAAATTATGTCATAATCAGACTTCAAACTTTCTAGCAACTCCTTTTCACTTGTGTCTAAATCAACTCCTTTAATAATACCGTAAGACAAATTTCCTTGATTTGTAAATTGAGCTCTTATGTCCATCTCAACTAGCTTCTTTAAATTTAAAAGTTTCTCGGCCTGACTTTTGTCACTAAATTGTATAAAAATTTTATATGGACTTTTATACTTTATTTTTGTAACGCTTGAAATATTTTCATCTCTTAATAACCTAGCAAAAGCCATCTGTTTTGGAAGAATTTTTAATCCAAATAAACTCACTTCATAATAAGTACCATCCATGGTTTCATTATTATCATTAAAAGACCTATCTCTTTCGCACGACTCGCTTCTAACATGTCGCCTGGGTCTTCTTCTCGACACCGTCGTAAATCCGTCCTCACTACTATCTTCGGTCTCCCGCGGCCTCTTTTCGACTTTTTTCAGCGTTGACTCCGCATTTTCGCACGCACGATTTTGTACTTCACATAATGTACGATCACCACATATTTGAATCACATTACTATCACAACTCATAATATCTTCCTCCATAGTAATAAAAAAAAATACTATAAATGTGGGTAGATTGATATAGCACTTTACGTTGCCGCACAAAGTGACTTGGACACTTGCGCTCGCTGACGCGGTTCACGCGCGACTGATGTAAAATTATGTCAATGTCCAAATTCCCCAGCCAGGTAACAAACTCAGGAGGTAGGTCAAAAAGGTCTTTAGCTGATCCTTGGTAGGAATGAGTAGGGCAGCGCCGAACGATGTGCGCCATCGTTTGATCCTCTTCTTTCTTTTTGAATAGGTATAGTTGAGAACCTGTAGAGTGTAAAGCATCCCGGAAAATCAAAGAGTACTCTCGGGATTTTAAAAACTGAATCCAAGCGGACGAAGTCGCGGGCATCAGCTAGTATTATATAAAATTATATAATTTTATAATAGCTATTTTAATTTGATACGTATTTAGGAGGACTAGTTACTCAAAAATTCCCTGAAAGCCGATGGATACAAGCTACACAAGATCGTGTTCTGTGGCGACCCTATGTCTAACCATGGACGTTTATTACGATTGAAACGACGATGGAAGACTGATAGGGAAAACAATTAAACATAAGACATGACAAACTTTTCTTCCTTTCAATATTATTTCCTCGTTTCTGTCACCATTCTTTGTATTTAAAGAAAAATCGTTCTTTCCAGTTCAATTTAATTAGAAATTTCCTCAATACTTACTCTCTATAATAAAAACTGGCGTTTCAGGTACTTGCGAATGTTAATTAAGTTGCAAAGTTATATTAACGGTACTTCAGCAATAACTACTCTTATAACTTTTAATTCAAGGAGAAAATCTTGAAGTTGGGTTCGGATAGAGCTGGGATGAAATAAAGAAACTTTTATATAGAAGCTGAGAAAATAATTTTTCATACTTACACGGAGAACATAAACCTTTCTTGTGAAATGACGGAGAAAACGCATTGAAAATGTATGTACATGTTATATAATATGTTTCTATTCACGTATGTTCCTCTATAGCGCTTAAACTACTGAACCGATTTTGAAGAATGAGAAATAATCAACACAATTCCGGACCCAATTAATCATTTAAATTAATCCCGGGAAGAGGATGAATACAATAACAAATATTCTGACAAGGCAATCACAGCGTTGAGTTTGTCAGAACATAAAGAAACCTGAATAAATCTGTCGGTTTCCCCTAATACCTGTAATCTGTGTCCACGGCTGCAAATGGAGGTATAAACAAAGATTGAAACCGCTTCGTGACAAGCTCAAATCCGGCCGCATCAACGTTGGGTCTACCTATATTCAAAACGGGCTCAGGACTAAGCCGAGAAAATTGAGCGCATAATATTCTACCTACCTGGGGTTTTAAAACACGGCCCGTATATCCACGTGATCGCGTTTATAATTTGCTAGCCGGTGCCCGCGATTTCGTCCGCGTGGATTTAGATTTTAAAATACCGAGGGAACTCTTTGAGTTTCCGGAATACAAAATAGGCTATGTCACTCTCCAGGCCCTCAAATACCCATGCAAAAAATCACTTCGATATACAGCTCTATTGCAGCGTGATGACGCAAATCGTGTGAAAAAGTGCCAGAGTTTATATTGAAGATCAGAGGTTTCTAGTGTAACTTTTCAAGTTGCCGTTAACTGTGCATTAGATACCTAATGAAAATTATTTTTTGGGAAAATGATGATTTTATACCTTAATACAACATCTTCATTATCTTCATACTAAATGCCACTTGATTCCAAACATTGTTTAATTAATATTATTTATTATCGTAACTTACGTCCGTTATTCGATACATACGTAGAAACTTAAACGTATGTTACCTAATTAGCAGCGTTAATTATTATTATTAAAAAAAGTTCGTCAATTTTTTAATTCTCCTTAATAATTAACACAATTTTTAACACCCGACGCAAAAAACTGGGTAACAGGATGTCAGGTATATCATACACATACATAGTCCGGCCAAAGATTCACATGTCGGGGGTGTTTTTAATTTACACTAGTCTCCTATTTATGTAATATGAATATTTGCAACTATGTTTTGCCCTATTTAGAGACGAGATAGTTCAGGTTGAGTGTGTAAAGTCTGTAATACTACTTGCGAACTAAGTCCTTTAAGTATTTGTCTTCGGATGGGAGTGGAAACCTCTCGAATTAATATTTGCTGAAGACAGTTTAGTTTCGAAACTTGCAGTGCCAACTTAAACTTGAATAGCAAAGAGCATAGGAGAATAGGTAGTATACTGTCTATTGTTCTCAGGAAACGTTACCCATGCACGATTTCTAATGGAATTTGACAAACTCTCTGGCATAGCTGAAATTTGCTTGACGGGCAAGCAAATTAATGTTCTTGATTCCAATGACAATACCTACGAGTTAGACCGGCTTACTCAGTAGAATACACAGACTGCCCACTGTTGAACGCCGTTGTCTTATTATTGTGATTATAGATACATAATATTATGCGGTATGTCGATGTCTCTGGTTCTTTTACGGCTCCCCTAATTTCTAACTTGATAACGCATAGCTCCGCGAGTCGCAAAGCTGAAGTTGAAATTGGCGGGGCACATAGTTCAAAGAGCTGATGGTCGTTGGGGTCCCAAGGCGCTGGAGTGGTGACCCCGCATCAGGAAGCGTTTTGTTGGTAGACCTGCACGCATTAAGTGGACCGACGACATCAGAAAAGTCGCAGGGAGCCGCTGGATACAAGCGATACAAGACCGAGAACTGCGGAAGTCCATGCAAGAGACCTTTGTCTAGTAGTGGACGTCTGTCGGTTGACTGTCACAGAGGTGCATGACATCACTATGACAACAATAGGTCTGTTTGAGAACTGCTTAGAGATATTTTGGATGATAAGACATCTCGAACTGAAACTCTAACTCGACTAAGTACCTGTCAATGTAATCATTGGTTTAATTTTTGTTCTATAAAATCAAGGAACTTGTAATTTATTAAAACTTAATTGTTCTTTTAAAATAAAATAAAATTATATTCCATCTATACCGGAAACGTATCTTTCAAGTTAATGCGGAGTAGCAGAAATTCTATTTCAATTTCCCTTGAAACTTTTGCCAAGAGAGTAATATAAGTATTTGTTGAAAATTTTCCAACGGGATTGCAATCAAGAACAGTTCGATGGTGCAAGTTCAAGTTTCCGTCTGCGAATTGAACTCGCGACCGTCTGAGTTCACCCGCACCCCCGCACCCCCGCACCCCTGCACCGCCGCGCCCTACTACAATACTCTGATGAAATTTTTAAAAACTTTTTCGAGAAGATTGATTTCGAAATACGAGTAGGTACTCGCTATTTGAATAAAGTTTGCATAATATCGTGTTTTGGGCTTTATACTCCTTTACCAACGCCTGCCGACCCACTTTTGAGTATTATTAAAATCGTCAGTTTATATAATGTTCATTTTATTTACTAGCTTTTTCCAGCGACTTCGTCCGCGTGTTAAGTAAAGGTTTTGAAATACCTACCCCTCAGGAACCCTCTGTTTTTCCGGGATAAAAGGTAACCTATGTAGTACCCAACCTACCCACAATGGAGTTCAAATTAGAGGGTGGTGATACTACATAATATAAAGGCTTGCGCAGACATAACGCGTGACGGTACCGTGTCCGACGCGGCTCCAAGAAGTTGTAATACAATAGTGGTTTGTATGTATGTATTCACACTCCGGAAGAAGCGTTTCGCTGTGCAATGTGACGTAATCCTTACAGCTTTATATTGCTTATTAGCCTTGAGAGCTACGGATATCAGCTTGTTTGTAATAAAACAAGCTGATGTCCGTAGCTCTCAAGGCTTGCATGCTGAAGTGGCAGTGGGCTGGTCACATCTGTCGGAAGACCAATGGCTGCTGGAGTCGTGAGGTCCTCGAATGGAGACCGCGCCTCGGCAAATGGTCAATAGGGCGCTTTATGGAGTGATGATATCCGGAAAGTTGCTAGCATCGATTGGATGCGAAAGGCGGAGGATAGGCAAAGTTGGTGCTGCCTAAAATAGGCCTATGTTCAACAGAGGATGCATTTTGGCAGATGATGATGATTATATCTTCTCTTCCGTTAATTAAGGGTTTAAAAATCCCGTTGAAACTAATTCCTGGATAAAAATTAGCTAGCCTTGATTACTCCTTGTATATTCATCTTCGTTTCGCTGCCGTAACGCTGTCGATCTGTTCAAGACTTAATATAGCGCCTTGTCTTTCCGGTGCAATGCACAGGTGCATCTGACTTAACACAATTGAGTTCGTTGTTCCACCCGTACTATTGTTTGGCAGTAGGGTGACCAAATCAGAAATGAGGAGATCCGTAGGAGAACCAAAGTCACCGACGTAGCTCAGCGTGTCGCGAAACTGAAGTGGTAATGGTCGGGGCACATAGCTCGAAGAGCTGATGGTCGTTGGGGTCCTAAGGTGCTGGAGTGGCGACCCCGCACTGGGAAACGCAGTGTTGGCAGACCCCCCCACTAGGTGGACCGACGACATCAGACGAGTCGCAGGGAGCCGCTGGATCCAAGCGGCGCGAAGCCTGTGGAAGTCCATGCAGGAGACCTTTGTCCAGCAGTGGACGTCTATAGGTTGATAAAGAAGAAGAAGGTTGACCAAAACTTACCATGTAATTTGTCATACAAATGTATTAAATTTTTAATAGGTGTAAAAAAATTGCATTTGTGTTCAACTGTATAGTAGGTATAGCATTCAGCGCACCTTTCTAGCTGTTTCCTTACTCAAAAAGAGTTCACCGATGATAAAGTCGTGGACGTTAGTTACAAACATGTGAAATGTGTCTGAATGTCACCATTCACGGCTCAACGTCTCAATCAATTTAGACTATCTTGTCACAGAAATAGCTTGCATCTTGGAGTCAGTTAATGTATACATTTATCCCGAAAATAGAAACATTAATAGTAATCCTACTTTACGCCTACGCTTACGGAACCGATCGCAATCACACTTGATTTATAGACTTGGGAAAGCGACCGATGCACTCGATACCCGTTTAAAATTGCTCCGAAGACTTTCAATTTGTAACCAACTCGAGGACCAGGTCAGGTCGTAAAGAAACTTTTCTTGCTCGTTTTATATTTGGAGGGAAAAGAGAAATGGAAGCGCTCTCCAGTTTCAATACGAATTTTTCTAAAACTGTGAGAAAATCATTATTTTACGTCCGTTTCAGTTTATACTGGCTGCCGGTCATTCTTACATTGGCTAGATTGTCGGTGTATGTAGCTGTTACTCAAAAGTGTACAGAGGTCAAAGTTAAACTATCTGGGATACCTAATGCGTAATTTCAAATATGAAAAGATACAAACGAAGGTCTAAAGAAGAATATCCTGCCGGCTCAGGGCCGCAGTGAAGAAAGTCCAACTAGTAATAATAATGGTTGCCAACCTCTAGGAGACTATGGAATGTAAGGGACTAGATGGTGCATCTCCGTTGCACACAAAGTGCACTATTAATATACTCATCACACAAAAGAAAACCATTGGTAAAATTGATGTTCATGTTCCCAGCTTGAGAAGTTTTGGTACGGCGCCTTGATATATTATCTGTCTAAATTAATCAGAACCTGTACTAAATTATAAATCTTTAATTAACAATGATCATAATTAATTAACATAACTCTTTCGTTGCTGCCTCATAAAATGTTTTAATTCATGAGCTACGCAGTAGTAACTATGAAGTATGCAGTAGTATGTAGTAGTAGTAATAGAAGTAGTCGTGTTCCTGTTTGTTCCTGCTACGTCTAATTGAATGTGAAGCGATGTTATATAGGTATTTTGAAATCGCCGCTCAGACAGGAAGTCAGATCGAAATCGCGGCGGTTGGGAGGAAATTGCTCATTCTCACGCGATCTCCCGAGAGTGCGCTCTAATGGAAAAAGTTCAGAAATACAACACTTTTTTATTAAAAAGTCGACGGTTTCATCGCGGATGCAGGGCGCATATTCTGTGCAACAACGAGACATGGACTTTTAGAGATCCGTAGAAAAAAGGTCATAATTCTCTTTCGTTGAGAATGAATTTCATTAATTTTCTCCAAAATATAAATTCTTTAAATAATATCTATTAGTAATGTATTACTTTACGTTTTATTTAATAATTCTGTGTACCTACTGTATTTTCAAATTAAGCCTTTCACTCGTTCATAGTTTTTGAATCGCTCCTTAGCGCGCAGAATATTATTCTTGCCAGAGTCTTATTGCAGGTAATTACTAACTACAAAGTACAGATTACTATACTTCAGGGTATTTATAATAATACCCAATTTCAATATTTTTTTTACAAAATGTTACGAAACGAAACGGCTCCCATAAAATAAAATTTCCCAATTTTTTTTTAAATAAAACTGAGTCATTTTGAAATCAGCTCTTTCTTCTGGATAACTATACAAAGTAGATACAGACTTATCTATATAATATCTATAAATAGAATGTTGCGAAACTAAACATAAGACTTATTAAATATGACAAATTCCCAAAAATAAATAAAACTTTATGCTAATTTTAAATTGTTCAATCTTTGCTTATGGCTAAGTGGGTAGAAAAAAGAAATGATTGTAATTACTTATGTATTAGTCAACGTTTTAAATCTACCTACTTCGAGCGGCACAAAAACGCCCAGAGGCGCGTCGCCGCACCTCTCTCTTGCGTCGCGACCGTTTGTCTACGCGACCTCTAATTTTCCACGTGAAAAGTTTTCACGAAAGGAAACGCATATTGGTCGATGCGTGCATCCCATCTCCTGTAAATCTTTGTCGAGCTGCCGTGTTTCTGTGTCAGAGCGTGCTGGAAGGTCTACGCCGTGCGTCAGCCTTTAACACGTGGCGAATACGAGGTAAGTGCAATCATTTCACTTCCCATTTGTAGCTTGGGCAAAGATTGTTACATAAATCCAACCTACAGTCCACTACATTCACATTTATATTGTGCACTAGCTGATGCCCGCGACTTTGTCCGCGTGGATTTAGTTTTTAAAGTCCCTCGGGAACTCCTTGATTTTCCAGGATAAAAAGTAGCCTAGATGTTGACCCGAGTAATAAGCTACCACGGTATAAAATTTTGTAGAAATTGGTGCGGTAGTTTTTACGTGAAAAAAGGACAAACAAACAAACAAACAGACAAACAGACAAAAATTAAATAAAAATCTGTTTTGGGCTCAGTATCGATAGTAAAGCATCCCCCAATTAAAATTTTCAAAATATATTAAATGTACAGAAATCTTCCAGTTACAGTTCTATTATATGTATAGATAAACAGCACAGACATCACTACGGCTACGGAACCTTTAATTAGAGATCCGCGCTCGCACTCAACAACTTTTATTTTAACCCATAGTTAATTACTTTCCATGTTTACACTTCACCCACTGTTTCCCATTTAAAACGTAGAGCAATTGTGGACCAGTTGTGTGTTTAGAGATTTCTATTATTATTTTAACGATGTTATAAATCTTTTCCATCTAATAAAACTAGCAAGGTTAGAATATTAACACCGTTTATATTTTCATGAATTCGGACACTATTTTCAGCTGTAGGCTAATTAAAATCACGTCATATCGTGCGTGTGTATCGTATAGCTTTCATATTTTCGTAAATCGTTAAAATAGGCCAAGCTATAAAAGTATACAAGGCATACCTAATATACCTATTGTTACTACTTAGCTAAACTAAATCTATCATTATGTTTGATATTATAGGTATCACAATTGGACCTAGTTATTCAGCTTTCTGCATAATTAACAGGCTTCTAAAATGGAGGAGGTTCTCAATTCGTCAGAATCTTTTTTTTATGTAGGTATGTTCACCGATTACTCGAAGACGCCTGAACCAATTTAGATTTTTTTGTTTAAAAGGGTATAGGTACTACCTACCTACTTCTTAGGTAGTCCTATTGATATTTTATCGAAATCGGTCAAGCGGTTTTTAAAATAGCGACAATAAATACTTTGTAGTGGCGCGGGCCGTTTGAAGTCTGTTTTTTTATATAACCTACCTAATACTTAAAATATATACACCGCTTGGCTGCTTTCTGCACAACTAGGTCCAATAATACTTACTTATCTATCATTGGATCAACAAAGGTATGCGAGTTTTCGAAATAATCGATTAGCATCATGGACCTATATTAGGTTAGGATCTATAGGTATTAGCAGGAATATGTATATTAAGTACGTGGCAGTGTCCGAAGCCATGAATCTCTTTGGGCTTTAAAACCAGAACCAGCGAAGTAGGTATCTAACTAAGTCAAATAATCATCAATCCAATCATCAGCCTGTAACAGTTCATGGCTGGATATAGGCCATTTGGTGACGGTACCAATTCATCATTACACTGCCCCGCTTTAATGCTTTTATTTAGTTTGTTTAGGTTGGTATAAACTAAGCTTCCATCTAGGGAAACGTCGTATACTCCCAACTAGCAAAACGTCATATTATATTTTGGCTTAATTTTGGCTTATAAGGCAAAAAGAAATATCTTATAAGAGCCATATTATCGTTGATAAAGGTGGGTTTGGGCGCAACTTATAAAGTAATTCAACTATAAGTGCCATATACATATTTGTTTTAGTTTTCGTATTTTTTTTTTGTTTATTTTTTAGTGATTAATTCTGTTAGTGTATAAATTGTATTTAGATTATAATGGGGCTGACGTGTACCAAGGTACAAAAGCCCCTAAAGAAATAAAGAAAAAAAAATGCCATATACTTAATTACTCTATTGTAAGCTAATATTCTTATACGTGTTTTAATACTGCTAGCCATTGACTGCTAGCAGTAAGTTTATAGAGATCTGGCCATATTATAAGGTACAAGTAAGTGCTGCTGTTCTTGGCAGCAACGAGTCGACAAGGAAATCTTAGACAGTAGCGTACAGAGTAGGTACAATAGATTGGTGACAGTGGACATGTTACAGGGATTCAAGGACCAAAAGAAAGAAGAGAAAAAGTTAAGTTCAGGTTAACAATACACACGGCCCGTGTGACACGGGCCACACGGCTCGGCTCTTCGCCTTCCTTGTGCACCCACTCCATGCTACCTTGTTAAGGTCAACGATCTAGTAGGTCGACTCGATCACTTCAAACCGAGTCTGCCCTAATGGCCTTACTCTGCGACAAACATAACCCGGTCATTGACCCTACAGCTTAATTACTAGATGATGCCCGCGACTTCGTCCGCGTGGATTAAGGTTTTTTAATTTTCGCGAGAACTCTATGTGCTAATCCTGGATATGAATGAGCTATCTCCATTCCAAACAGCCAAATCGGTTCATTCCGAACAAGTAAATATTATTCAGCCATAATAAATATCATAAAACTCAATCATAAAACCATAAACGGTCATTTACTTTTTGGAAAATGAATCACTCATTTGGTCATTTCTATTTACATCCATCATTACGATATAGAAAGTATGACCACGTAAACAAATACCTACTTACTATCTAATCATGTGGTAGATAAGAGTTTTAGTTCACGTGTTCTGCCTACAATTTTCCCGATATGATACCGATAAGATAGGTAAAAGCCTTTTACCTTAGTACAGTAAGCTTAGAAGTCATAATAATGTAGTATACCTACAACTAAAGTACCTATCATCTTCAATTAATTAACTTCACTGACCACTGGTCCAAGTATATTGTCTGTGGTTGGTAGCGTTAGCATAGACATTATTATGTATCGAGAAAATAAAAAAATGGGGGAAAAAAATGCTCGTTTGTTTTGGTCACAACTTTGATGGCTTCTTGTTCTTCTTCATTTTTTAAGCTAAAAAATAATAAAAATACATTTGAACTCCGCTTAATGAGTTCTGGAAAATGACACCCCACATGCCAGTGTAAAAAAAAATTATTTCGACTCCTTTTTCATGTATGGCAGCCCCCTTTATTTTTTGATAATTTTATTTTTATTGACCGAGCGAAGCGAGGTCTCTGAGTCTACTAGGTGAATTTGCTCTTGTCCGTCCGTCCGTCCGTCCGTCCGTCCGTCCGTCTGTCAGAGCCTTATAAGCAAGAAAAGGGTAGAATTATTTTGCTATAATCCGCCAACAGAAAAAATCTGTATAATTTTTACACTACTCTCGACGCACGTTTCGCCCCGACACCGGAGCATCCTCAGGAGATGTTGACTCTACAACGATGCATTGTCTAGTAACGCTCGTGTCAATTGCGCGGTATTATATACCGTATTTCTACCCCCACTACTGTTGCCCCGCCCACTACCCCCCCCTTCAAACAAACGAAGCAGTGGTGAACTTGAGACGTTCACTTGTTCATTAAGAGCCTTATAACTTTTGAATTACTGAACGTAATTACTTCAAATTTAGATATAATATGTGAACTGATGGCCTTCAGCCGAATATTGCATAAAAAATTATAAAAACCTTTATTTCAGGGGGGCTCTCATAGAAGTGAATGCGAAGTAAAAAAAAATTATCGCGTTATATAAAATTGTAACATATATTAAAGATAATTTCGAACCGAGTACAAAAATATTTTTTTTTTATTTTTTCCTTTAAAATTGACGAAATGGGGGGCTTTCAAAGTGGCGATTTTATACGCTCGCTTGAAGACGCTCTCTAGCAAAATCCGCTACGTATTTTCAACCCGTTTTATTTTTATTATTTCACTTATATCCTGTACTTGAACAACAAATACTAAAATTATATGAAAATTAAAAAGAAACGAGATTATTTAATTTTTGATGGGCATCAGTAATTCATATAGCATCAACATAGCTTCACAATAATGCTAATAGATGGCGCAGTCATTACATTAGGCACTATTCCATGGAACTAGGAGATTACGACTACGACCTATCCCAAAAACAGTTTTGCGTCGACCATTATTATTTAGTTACATAATAATATAATACCATATTATTCAATTAAAATTATTTTTTAGTTAAATATCAAACTCATTGAAGTTTGATATTTAGTTAAATATCAAACTTATTGAAGTTTGATATTTAACTAAACAATAATTTGATGATTTAGGTATGTTTGGTGAAAACGGGCATAATAATAATGTCAGGTTTGGTCGTCATGTATCGATTGAATGAATAATCATGGGATATCGTTACCGCGAGGTCTCAGTTCGGGGCGAACCACTAGTTATATATAGCATATTATAATTATATTGTTAAATATTGTTAATATAATAGTGCATAGGTATTAGGTATATTATGTAAGTATATCTGCATAATATTCAATAAGACGTAACTATAATTATATAAAGAAAAAAAGTGAATATTTTTTTTTGAAAATAATAATACGTATTGAATTCAAACCATCGAGTGTTTTTTTTGCACACCCTACTACATAGAACGTGAAGTTGAATGCAAACGCTCCGCAAATTCGATTGGGAGAGGGGTCCGCGTGTATTGTAAGTAATAGCACTAGCGATTGTGAAGCGATAATAATTTTCTTTATTTTGAAAATAATAATACGTATTGAATTCAAAGCATCGAGTGTTCTTTTTGCACACCCTACTACATAGAACGTGAAGTTGAATGCAAACGCTCCGCAAATTCGATTCGGAGAGGGGCCCGCGCGTATTGTAAGTAATAGCACTAGCGATTGTGAAGCGATAATAATTTTCTTTATTTTGAAAATAATAATGCGTATTGAATTCAAAGCATCGAGTGTTCTTTTTGCACACCCTACTACATAGAACGTGAAGTTGAATGCAAACGCTCCGCAAATTCGATTCGGAGAGGGGCCCGCGCGTATTGTAAGTAATTGCACTAGCGATTGTGAAGCGATAATAATTTTCTTTATTTTGAAAATAATAATACGTATTGAATTCAAAGCATCGAGTGTTTTTTTTGCACACCCTACTACATAGAACGTGAAGTTGAATGCAAACGCTCCGCAAATTCGATTCGGAGAGGGGCCCGCGCGTATTGTAAGTAATAGCACTAGCGATTGTGAAGCGATAATAATTTTCTTTATTTTGAAAATAATAATGCGAGTGTTCTTTTTGCACACCCTACTACATAGAACGTGAAGTTGAATGCAAACGCTCCGCAAATTCGATTCGGAGAGGGGCCCGCGTGTATTGTAAGTAATAGCACTAGCGATTGTGAAGCGATAATAATTTTCTTTATTTTGAAAATAATAATACGTATTGAATTCAAAGCATCGAGTGTTTTTTTTGCACACCCTACTACATAGAACGTGAAGTTGAATGCAAACGCTCCGCAAATTCGATTCGGAGAGGGGCCCCGCGCGTATTGTAAGTAATAGCACTAGCGATTGTGAAGCGATAATAATTTTCTTTATTTTGAAAATAATAATACGTATTGAATTCAAAGCATCGAGTGTTTTTTTTGCACACCCTACTACATAGAACGTGAAGTTGAATGCAAACGCTCCGCAAATTCGATTCGGAGAGGGGCCCGCGCGTATTGTAAGTAATAGCACTAGCGATTATGAAGCGATAATAATTTTCGGGGTGGACCTACGGATATTGTTATCAGAATTTTCCTGCACACTATATTCGTTTTAAATACACGCCCAAACACTCTTAGTCACTCGTGAATGGTAAACGTGTTAGCACGCCACAAAGAAATACTTTACAATGTGGTAAGTTGAACAAATTTAATTATTAAGTAACTGAGTGGTACCTGTTATGATTATTAAATGTGTTAATAAAAGTAGCTAACGTGTGTGTTCAACACGCGAAATGTGTTCATTTTGTACACTGTATGGATATAAATAATCAGATTCCAATACAAGAAAAGAAGTAATCTTCACGAGTCACGACTCACCAGATACATCTTGCATCTCTTTCTTTCGTGTGGCAATTACCTGTTATACCGTTGGCTCGTGACCTAGGTATAGAGGTTGTTGTTGTTGTTGTTTTATCTTTCTGGCAGGTATAGAGGTACATGCTTGAGTTGATTTGCACATTGAAACAGTGTCTATCTCGCAATCTTTTCTTATTGTCTACCAACTACCTTAAAAAAATATGTTAGTAGAAATAAGTAGATAAGGTACCTACTTACCTCCCTACAAATCGCACTTAGCCAGGCCGAAGTTATGCTCTTCGTGAAGAAAGCTGAAAGTGAGCAATAAAATTAGTTTTTAAAATAAAAAATTGGTTGTCTGTAAAGTCGGTTTACGAACAATAGTTTTACATAAAGAAACATTGATGACTGGCGGGCGGCGGCGGGCGCTCACTATAAACGCTTGGGCCGATCGTGCCTCTCTATCGCTTGTTCCGCGCTCTCGCTTGCACCCTCAGGCTCAGGCGGAACGTGAAGCACGAAAAAGTGTCCGGTGCCGGTGTTCATCGATTTATTAGACGTTCTTCTTCTTCTTCTTTATCAACCTATAGACGTCCACTGCTGGACAAAGGTCTCCTGCATGGACTTCCACAGGCTTCGGTCTTGCGCCGCTTGAATCCAGCGGCTCCCTGCGACTCGTTTGATGTCGTCGGTCCTCCTAGTGGGGGGCCTGCAAACACTGCGTTTCCCGGTGCGGCGTCGCCACTCCAACACCTTGGGACCCCAACGACCATCAGCTCTTCGAACTATATGTGTGTGTGTGTACACACATATAGTTCGAAGTTAGCATAGTTTATTATTTTAGACGTTATCACGTCAAAAATAATAAATTATGCTAACTTTTTCACTTATTTCTTTATTTAACGTTGTATATAGGTGCTCATAGTTAATATATATAAGTAGGTAGGTAGGTATACGAAAACATAATTTATATAAAATAATACCTATACCTAAAATAATGATAGTTCGTAAATATTATAATACTTAATAACAATATGAAAACCTGACCTACAACTACCTACTAGGTAGCATCTAGGTGGTGATTAATATGAGGCCGGTCAATTTAGATTACGCATTGTATTTTTATTATGTTTGTATGGAATGGCAAAGCCATACTAAGCAGCCGGCTTATCGTAAACAAGTTTTTCTTAAAAATTTTCCATTGTCTACCAAATAATACCTATTATAAACTAGCTGTTGCCCTCGCGACTTCGTCCGCGAGGAATAAGGTTCTTTGATATTCCTGTGGGAACGGCTGGTTTTATTGGGATAAAAAACCAACATTCAATCTTTTCATTCAATTGAATATATTTTGAGTTTTATGGTTTAAATACTATTTTATACTACAAAATATGCAACTCAAAATACATGTAATACCTAACCTAGAAAAAAACCGGCCAAGTGCGTGTCGGGCCACGCGCATTGTAGGATTCCGTAGTTGAAATTGAAAGTCTCAAATATTATTGCTGACCTAAGATAGTGCTTTTATTTTATATATGAATATTGAATACATTTTGAGTTCCATGGTTTAAATACTATAACATACTACAAAATATGCAACTTACACAACGTGTAATACCTAACTTAGAAAAAACAGATAACTCCTTAACTAATGAACCCTACTTAGCCGTAATAGTTTTCCTTTAAACTTCATTATATATACTACTGCTGTGAATTTTTTCTTGTATCCTATATACAACCATTTAGCTGGCAGAGGGGGGGGGGGACGACACTTGACTCTAATAAAATTTAGCACTTTAAAATATCATATTTCCCAAACGGATTCCTGAATTGAAAAATGGTGTTCACACACCTACAATATTTTTGAAAGACCTATTCAACGACACCCCACACTATGGGATAGACGAGAAAAAAATTCATCCCCACTTTACATGTAGGGGAGGTATCCTAAAAAAATATTTTTCACAATTTCACCACTTTGTCGGCGTGATTGATATTCAGACCCTTGTCAAATTTCAGATTTCTAGTACCAATAGTCTCTTGGGCTAAACCGCTGACGGTCAGACAGACGGACGAACATGGCGAAACTATAAGGGTTCCTTGTTTACTACGGAACCCTAAAAAAACAGATAATAACTCCTTAACTTAGGAACCCTACTTGGCCGTAATAGTTTTCCTATAAAATTCTTTATATTTACTAATGCTGTGATTTTTTTGTGTGTGTGAAACACACACAGGAAAAATGTATTTTTAAAAAACAAAGGAAAAATGTATTATTCCTTTTTTCATCTATTTTCACTACCAAGATTCAGTAGTATCTATCAAGGTTATCATTATCAGCTGCACAGTTTAATATTATATTTATGTAGATATACATTATACAGCTGTTATTAAATGAATCAGAATACGTACCTATCAATAAATATTAGATATAATTAATACCGAGTCAAATCAAATTAAGCGTTTAATTTCAAATACTTATAATTATGTGATAATTGAGCTTTCTGGTCATGGAACAAATCTATATAAAGGCTATATTTCTAGTATTTGTTTAATGATGTAAAAAAGCCGGCCAAGTGCGAGTCGGACTCGCGCAACGAGGGTTCCGTACTCCAAAAGTAAAAGTAAAACGATAATATTATATTAATTTGCTTATTTATCGTTAACTTTGTTTGTAGAGGTTTATTGTTAATATAAAAAAAAACTATACTAGTTAGAGCGTTGGTTTTATTTTTCCTCTAAAATATACATAAACATCTATCGACCATAATTATTTCAGATTTTTCGATTGGTAAACTTCGGAGATTATGGGGGGGGGAACGGTAATTTTTTCGACATTTTGGCCGATTAATCAATATGATACCCCACTCGGTAAAGTTATTTTACTTTGAAATTTCAAAGGGGGAATACGGGGGATTCCCCCTTTTTTAATAAAACTAAAAATAATTTTCGATTTTTCTTTATTCCAATGATGTTGGGCCACTATTATACACAACTATGCCAAATTTCATGTCGATAGCTTTAATAGTTACTGAAATAATCGACTGTGACAGACGGACGGACGGACGGAGAAAGTCTCACCATAAGGGTTCTATTTTTTACCATTTTGGTACGGAACCCTAAAAACTATTTACTATGTAGGGCAGACCGATTAAACAATATTATGACTCGACCGACATAGCCGTCACGATTCACGAAGGTAGAAAAATCGTTAATTACATGTATGATTGTATCATCAAGGTGTGCTACCGTCCATTACTGTGTCATTTATTAAATGTTAAGTGGATTTTTAATTAGTTCAGTTCTTAATTTCAATAAGGTAGTTCATCCGCTTAGAGCCAGTATACAGTCGCGACGGACGGTGTGCATTTGAATTTTGAACTGCAAGTTGATTGCCGGGAGACGTTAGCTTTGTAGTAAATATTATAGTCTATGGACGTGAGTGACGTAAATAAAAAGTACCAAAGTAACAAGAGTTTCATATGGTGCAGTGCAGTCCAAACTGCAGTTTTGCAATCGGATTGCAGATTGTGTAGGTATTGTGTGAAAGATCCTAAGTGGATGGTCTAGCGATCACTAATTAATACTACTCATAAATAATAATTAATTTCATAAATAATTAAATGTTTTCGTATTACTGACCACTCCCATTATAACACCCCGTATATACCTACTATGTTGTTGGTAATCATTAATTCAATCAAGTAGCGTGATTGATACAATGCTCCTATATTTTATTGATTTTTCTTCCACGCTTAGTTGATAATGTTATCAGACTGCGTCCGCGTTGATAAGATATCGTTCAGTTTACGGAAAATATGACAACTATACAGGATGTGAGGAATGTGCTAACGAAATCTTACTACTTTGCTGGAAAATTGTGGCTTGCCGAAATTGTAGTATTAGTTTTTAAGCACGCAATGTATCGCACAATTCGCACACAATGCGATCACAATTAAGAATGTTACCTAATTTTGAATGTTAGCTTTCTATTTCTAGCATTTTCCGTTAAAAATAAAACATATTCGTGAAAGAATTATTTCGATATGTCAATTAGTTTCCAAGATATAGAATTTAAAAGTGAGCGCGCGACGACGGGCCATAGTACAACACTCGCTCAGCCCGTTCCCTTCCGTACCGCTGCGTTGCGTTATATACTTATTAGGTATTCTGTGCTTGCGTTTCACTATAAATTATAAATATTTTTTTTAAATGCCCAATTAAAATACTTGAAAATCATGTGTTGTGCCAAAATGTACAAATACAACCAACAAACCAGTACCAGTGCGCCGGAAGTTTTTTTTCGTTTTATTCGTTTTTCTCGTTCAAGCGGAGCGTTGGAAAATGACATCACACGCAGTTACGTGATTCGATTAAGCGATAGCGGGACTCGATATTTATGCGAACTTTGGATGCATGTAAAATCATAACTACTTGGTATTTTTAAATAAAACAAAAACCAGTGTATCTGTATATATAAACTCTTTACTGAAACCAAGCTTCAAGTGATTTTACTGCCTGTTAACATTCCTAATTCACAACGCTCTAGATATTATGATCAACGAACGCTACAACCAATGTAGAATTTATAAATTCCTCAATAAACATAAATAATGCACTGAAAAAAACAGGTGAATGGTTAAACGCTAACAACCTATCACTCAATATAAGTAAGACTAAATACATTCAATTTCTAACCTACAATAGTTTACCTTCTACTCTAAATATTGAATTTAACTCGTTGCCTATAGAAGAAGTGGATACGTGTCTTTCCTTGGCCTTTTATTGGATAACCATTGCAATTGGAAGGCTCACACTGATAAATTATGTAGTAAATTAGACCGATTTACCTATGTCCTGAAGAGACTCGCTCAAACATCTAACACGAAAACAGCTTTACTCGCATACCATGGTCATATTGTGTCATCATTACTACAGTATGGTTTGATCCTGTGGGGTAATTCGGTCGATGCAAATAAGGTATTTATTAGACAAAAAGCATGTATTCGAGCTATGACTGGTGCGCATTTCTTGGATAGCTGTAAACCCTTATTCAAGAAACTCAATATTCTCTCTTTACCGAGTTTATGCCTCGCATTCGGTAGATACCGAATGCTTTTATTTGTAAAAAAATATCAAACTATCTTTCCCGACCTTACCAAATACGAGAATAACCGAAGAACCCACCGAAAAAACAAAATGTGCTTACCTCGAATAAAACTTAAATTGTTCTCTAACAGTGCGTATTGCATGGCAATTAAATTATTTAATAAATTGCCTGATAGTTTAAAAGGAAAGCCTACGGCCGTATTTAGAAATAAAATTTATAAATTATTACTAAATAAAAATTATTACCATATTAATGATTATTTAACAGACCACAGCATCTCTAATTAATAATTCGTACCTAAACTATAATTGCACTACTATTGTACAATGTATTGAACATGGATAATATTAAGTACCTACAGTGTCCATATGTAGATTATTATTTTTATTGATTATTTTTGACAATTTAATGGACATAAATACATTCAAAATTATGGAATAACTTTTAAAATTATGTATTAGTTTTTAATATTGACATTTTGTTTATACTTAAATTGACATTATAAATATTCACACACCAGTACTGGTTAAATGTATAAGGCTCGATTTCCTGTTTACAATCATGTTGTACCTGCATTTTTGTGAATAAAATTTCATTCATTCATTCATTCATAGTCCATGCTAGGAATCGAATCCAAAACCTCCGAGTTTGGAGGGAAACAGGGCATATCAACCTAATAATGTTAGTAAAATTATACTTTTATCTTTTCAGTTTAAGCTGTGTATGCAGTTTGCTGTGCAAAATCATCAGTTTTGCCATATCACTACTGTTCATAGTAGGTTTGGTTCTACTAATATTATGGCTAACAGGAATTATCTTCGCTAAACCGGTAAATTATATTATTATTAAGTTCTTTTCCATTCATATTTATTATTTAGCATAATTTTTATTAGAAACTTTAACTGTAAGCTGAAAAAAATAATTATCCGGATCACGATATACTCAGCTGTGGCATTTGTATAAATAATTTATATTATGATAGCTAGCAGCGTGACGATGGCAATCACCTTTGATTGGCTAAAATGCCGTCCTTTTGATGAACCGCTTAGACAATTCGAATCAGCCGTTTAACAGATGAAATCGCAAGTTTATGCCATGAAATTAATATTTATTCCACAACTACATTTTGCCCGATTATTCAAAAACTATCAAATATAAAATAAAGAACTTTTTTAGCAAGAAAAGGTTAGAATTATTTTGCTATAATCCGCCAACAGAAAAAATCTGTTTATCTTTTACACTACTCTCTTGACTTGTCACTTGAGAGTAGTGTAAATGTTATACAGATTTTTTCTGTTGGCGGATTATAGCAAAATAATTCTAACCTTTTCTTGCTAATCATGGACTTCCGCAAAGTAACGCCTGCTTCTATCCAATAGAACTTTTTTAACTAAACTAAAAATCATTTTTGATTTTTTTTTAATTCCTATGATTTTAGGTCACTATTATATATACAACTATTCCAACTTTCATGTCCAGCTTTAATAGTTACTAAAATAGTCGACTGTGACAGACAGACGGACGGACGGACGGACGGACGGACGGACGGAGAAAGTCTCACCATTCCATTTTTACCATTTTGGTACGGAACCCTAGTAATTAAGAAGCAGTATAAAAATTTAACAAAAAGCCATACGAAACCGGGGTGGGTCGGCTAGTTATTTAGTAGTTTAGTATCTGTTCACTAAAGATATTGTTGTATTTTATAGGACGGTCAACCTAATGCACACTACCAGTCTGTACGCAGCATGTTTACTTCAGGAGGGGGAGGCCACTGATTGGAAAACGCAACAGAAAATAGAATTAGTACCTAACTAAGATAAGACATGCTCAATAGAGCACGAGACCAGTAAGAGCACGAGCACAATCAGCGGGACATTTTTCTCTTTCGCGATATTCGTAGGAAAATTGGGAAGTCCGCAGTGCGCAAAAATATTAATACAGCTTTGGAATTAATGTAGGCTGCGGTTAACTGATCTCACCAGAGACTTACTACACTGGAGAGTGGAGATAATACCTATGGTGCACAAGTATTCTATTCCCTCCGTTACATTTAAACCTACTGTGGGATTGTTTAAAATTGATTGCATCAGTTTGACAATAGCAGTCACCTCTGATTGATTGAACTTATGGCATCTTTGCCGTATCAATGCATTTAATTTTTAACTAATAGTGAGAGAGCACCAGCCAATCAGAGGTAATTGCGATACTGACACTGATGCAATGATTTCGACACTGTTGTAGAACACTGTCGCATAATGGTGGATATACAGCGAAATCTTGATTTTGACACTAACGGCTTATATAAACAATGTTTAACACCTCAGCAAGTAAAAAAAAATTCAGTAGTTTTGGAGATATTCAATCGGACGAAGTCTTATCTGACTCATTCCGTAGAAAACGTCGCTTGCAAAGAATCGCTGCTAACTTGTCAAATGTCAGCGGCCGCCAGTTGCTTGTCACCTGCAATGTTGTTAGTTGGAAAGCCGTCGCGTTTCGTATGTTTTAATTTCAATCAAAATTAAGAAATACTCAAAAACCGTGTCGTATTATATGAACCAACATTGTTCTACGGAATGCCGAAAAAAACAAGCTCAAAACTTTAAACAGCTCTCTTGTAAAGTAGCCATTTTGTAGAAGCAACTTTGTTCTACGACAGTGTCGATTTTAGACATTCCCACAGTAGGTTCACGAGCTCTCCGAGGCCGGGGTTGCTATCTCCCCCCTCCCTTCTCCGGACTACTATAACTGATATCTTGGCAGTTGGTTTTCCGGGATTCGAACTTGGGGCCTCATAATCCGCAGCTGAATGAGCTAGCCACTTGAAAAGAGGCATACTACGCTGTGAATTTAATTAACACAGTTCAAAAATTCGCTCATTGCACCTAATGCCCGGACGCACGCAGAGAAGTCTCAAGGTTTCATGTTATTTTGCACGCGTAGGATAAAGAAACATTTAGGTTATTCTATAAACTGTATATCAGTAACTGAGGAATATTTAATTTAATAAATAATAATTTATTGGTAAGAATGTTTGTATGATGTAAGTAGGTATGTGCTGTGAACAAAATATGGATTCGAAGTTTTTTATTATATTAAAAAAGATATAATAATTAAAATACAATCTCAGCAATATCCTTCTATCCTTATTAAGCTATTCCACAGAACAATTAGTACTGCTATACGTAATAATATTATCAATATACATACATCATTTTCTAAACGCAAGAGTTGAAAGAGCGTAATTTTCAGAACTTTCCAAATAATGATGTCAGTATAACTTGTATAACGAATTGTTAGCATCGGGCACATCAGTACAGTTTGTGATCACATTGGTGCTGTGATAATAATAAGCTGACACCTCGATTTCTTCGGCGGACTCACCGCTCTTTCTCTTTCTCCTCTAGTGTCCAACTGTCCTTACGGGTTCTTGTCGTGATATGCGATAGCCTTGAATTGTCCTTGAAGTGTGGTGTATAATGTTGAATACACATTTCAACATGACGTCATCCGTATCTAGCGGTCCAATTTTCAGTACCTACTTACTGCATGCGATTTATCATGTAATGTGCTATCACCATAATCACTTTAGTCTGTGATTATCATACATAGCACCACCATAGCACATAATAGCACTGTCTGTGATCATAATGATTGTGATAAGTCAAGAATTTAGTCTAAATAATAGGTACATGGAACTAGGAAGACTATAGTCGAAATTCCTAGTTCCATAAATAGGTATCTACAACCATAGATCATCCTACAACCATAGACCAAGTATAACACTGTAGGGTACAAGAGCTTATTATAATATTATGTTGTAGGCTTTGTAAGGCCCGCTTGCGAAACACCAGATTAGGTTTAACCCCGGAATAAATTTTTAATTTTGACAGAAGCTTTATACGAAATCTGTCAAAGCGGCAGCTAACTCTGGGTTAAAAGGATAACCCGGCGTTTCTGCAAGCGGGCCTTAGTTATTTATACACAAGTTAATAACTTATAACTTGAAGTTATAATATAAGGCTAGCTTCTTGGTCAGGTAGTACCTACCGTTACATAATAATAGGTATATTGTGTCTCCAGTTTCCACCCTTAATGTCGTCATACTTAATATCCTACTTATTAATATTATAAATGTGAAAGTGTGGATGTTTGGATGTTTGTTACTCAATCACGCAATAACGGCTGAACGGATTTGGATGAAATTTGGCATGCATGTAGCCTTTGACATGGAAAAGAACATAGGCTACCTTTTATCCCGATTCCTTAAGTAGTTCCCGAGGGAAAAAAGTTTGTATGTTTGTTACTCAATCATGTCGCAACGATTGAACCGATTTGGCTGACATTTGTTACAGATAGATTGTAGTCTGGAATAGCACATAGGCTACTTTTTATCCCGGGAAATAAGAGAGTTCCCGCGGGAGTACAAAACCTTAATCCACGCGAACGAAGTCGCGGGTATCAGCTAGTTATAAATAATATTACTTAAGATATTTGTATTATTATGAATTAATTTAGTAATACGTAAATCTATTTATATTTCAGCTATCGCTTGTATCTAAGTGAAGATTAATAATAATTTATGTAATTAGTTTTTACAAGATAATAATAAATAATTATTGTGATAACAAACACACCTATTTTTACTAACTCAAGTTTTTATCTGTGTTTGCCAAAAGATTGCCTTGTTATTGCTACGTTAGGTCTTTTCAAAAGGCACCTATTTATATCCTTAGATTATAGATAAAGTTTATATCATGTAAGTCTATTAATGGTTCGGAAAGAAGATTATACTAAGGCTCGGTTGCTTGAAACACATGTGTTTCGGCTGTCACATTTAGCTATAAAGATAACTTACCTATAACGTAACTATAACGGCGCCTCACGCAATCGGGCTTAGGTAAGAGCTGTCCAGAAACTTATTCTAAAGAGACGGTAGAAAACACTGTTAGAAAATATAGTGCCACAAGTATAAGTTGGCGGTGGCGTTTTGAGGAACTAATTCAGATATCCAATGAATAATGGCAGAATTGTACCTGAATGTTTTAGGAGGCGTCTACGAATATGATTTATACAAAACAAAGTATTTAAATTAGTTCGTTTTTTATATGAAATTAGTTTTACATCTTTTGCCTTGGTTAAATAATTATTAAAATATAATGAACCATCATCTGACTAATTCATATCGCGCTTTGAGTTAGGATTGGTTTGGGCAGTTTCTCGATGACATTGCTCGCCCGGAAATTCAAGTTCAAGGTGGATATAATTTTTTTTAGATTCTTGACTTAGGGGTCTACCAGGACCCGCAAGAAAAAAAATCGGTTCCCACCCGATTTCGAGAAAAAAATTATTATTTGAACTATTGGAATATCATTCCCTTGAACTTTTATTTTTTTTTTTAATTTTTCCAGGGGCAATTTCCGCAATTTTTTTACTTTAATTTTTATACTGGTACTTGCGTACGGGGGCGGGAGGGGGAGGGGAGGGGGTGGGGGAGGGGGTGCCCCCCCCACCTTTCCCCTTTGTCGGAAAAGTATAATTTTTGAGTAATGATTTTTTTTATCAATCATAACCTCACTTCTTTTACACAGGAATACTGACCTATATAATAATTATCCTGTGTTAAATACTGTTAAAACTTAGTATCCCTTAGCACGAGGAGGAAGGAGGTGGGGGAGGGGAGGGTAGTGCCCTCTCACCCCTGATACTACTCTCGTTACAAAACTGTCATTTTTAAGGGGAAAAGGAGTACGAAAAATTAAATTGGAGGGGTTTCTAAGCTCCCTCAGCTTAGAAACCAATTTAATTTTTCGTTTCAAACCAATAGAACCTAACCAAATTTCTTTATGTTTTAACCAACCTAACCCACAGAATACAATATACCTAATGACCTAACCTCGCGTGACCACTAAAAAAACGGAATGACGATACACATAAACTTAGATCTGTCCAAAAATAATATCAATATTGATAACTGTGATCCATAGCAATTTCATAAAGTTTATTTTATTCAAAAAAATGCATTGCTATTTGCTCTCATCGGATCGGACTATACTTAGGCCCAAAACTAGACATAATTAGTACGACGATAATTATTATAACTATGTACTAAAATAAAATCTGTAAGTATATTCTACTCATCTAACTATCTAATACCTTTAAATGAACAATTCTTGTAGATATTATATCTGAATCTCGGAAACGGCTCCAACGATTTTCATTAAATTTATTATGCGGGGGCGATAAATCGATCTAGCTAGGTTTCATTTTTAGAAAAGGTCGTTTTATCCGTGTCTTCAGGCAATGAAAAACCCTTCTAAAGTTCCAATAGCTCGGAAAATCGGGCGGTCCCGAAACCAGAAGACCCCGGTTCGAATCCAGACGATTATATTTTCCCCTATGAATTTTAATATTATTATTATTTTTTTTAAATATATAATTTCCAAAAAACACGATTTACCAAAAAAAATTACCCCAGATATTATTTTATATGCGTAAATTGTTAAGTGACGAACAGTAAGTATAAATTTTATTCCATATCTACCCTGTGATGGACATGTAATGATTCACTTGATTGGTAGGTCGAAAATAAATTTAATTTCAATAACCTACTGAGTGCCGAAAACTCCAAAACACCCCTAAGGGAGAAGCCAGACTGGCTACTTTTAGCGGCAGCTCGTTTTTATGGAGCGATTTTGTGGTTTTTTGCATACGACTCAAACGCATTCGCGTTTTTATGGCTTTCGATGGTAACGCAAACGCTCCAAATTGAAATCGTCTGTATTGAATTTGTGACGTCAAAACGATACTATTATGGTTTATTTTACTTTGATGCTAATGTCATAGTTAACTATTACGATCAAACGAATTAAAACACGCCATAACCACATATGATCGCGCGAAAGATGCAAAAGACGCACGCAACGCATTTCAATACATATTTTTACCTTCATCTTGACTACATTGATAGCAGTTTTGGTCTTTTTGTGCGGGACGATATAGTGCAAGTGTATAATAGTGGACTGATTAAATAGCATAATTAGTTAGTAATTAATGTGTCATGTATAGCAATTGTTTATAGTTTTAAGTACATAAGTCTCATGTATTACCTCATAAGTGAATAGGGAAAATAATAAATAAAGATTAAAATAGAAAATCCATAGGGAAATAGGCCGCGGCTCTCCTTACGGTACAGCTACGAGCCGAAAAGATACCTCGTTAATTCCTAGAAATAGACCGCGGCTCTCCCAACGGTACAGCTAGGAACCATAAAGATACCACTCTAATTCCAAGAAATGCCGCGGCTTTCCCTACGGTACAGCTCATAGTAGTAAAGATACCTGATTATGTAATAAACCTACTATTATTACTAAATTGTGATTGGTTTAAAATAATGCGCTCTGATTGGTGCACTGACCGATAGCAAAATTACACCAATCAGAGGGCCTACATTTTTTCCGCTATTTTTGTATAAATACCGGGCTGAATTGTAAGCCGACACAGTTCCCACCGGCAAGCGGTAGCGGTACCCAATAAAAGAAGAAAAGTTCTTCGAGAGTTTTCCTTGCTACCCAACCAAACCAGCTACAGCGAATGTACAGAAGCGTACACTTTTTCCCCTTCTTTGAGAGGTCTGCGCTCAAAAGCGAGCTGCATGAGTAATGATAAAAAACAAAGTTTGATGGCAAAAGCTAGGTATTTATTGGGTTACTAATACTATACATGGAAGCTGTGGCTACTGCCTTAGGCCGCATAGTGTGTGAGGTCCCTTAGATCGTATCACCAATATTACTTTCATGGAAGTGTAGTATTGTATCAATCAGAATATAATTTTAACAGTATTTTACTGTAAGCCTTAAAGTCTGGACGTTACTTTCGAAATGTTATACAACAGTGATTTCGCAATTCAATCTTTTAGAGAGCTATCGCCTGCTAACAGAAATGCTTTTAATGTTATCTTGCAAAAATCAACGAAAAAGGAAACCAAAACCCATTCAGCGGCATACGCTTACAAACCCCTATTGTACTTCTCATCACTTTTTGCCATGAACTCTTTTACATTTTCTAAAAATAAAATGAAAAAAAATAATTTACTAAACAAATTAAATTGTTTGGTTTTAATAACAGGTTATATATTTGCAGTTGCGATTCTGAGACCAAAGACTTGGCAGAAAATTGAGGCTGACTTGCCGCTAAGCATTGTGTCTAAAACTTTCGGTGTCTCGCTAAGTTTTGAAATCATCTACAACATTTTTATCAGCTCTTTTTCTAACAGTGCTAATTATTATATAACTATGCTTGAAATTGTCGACCATATCGACGATCATTTTGGAAGATCAAAGAACTTATATCTCAAGCGACGCTCGCTAGCTTTTGTACTTAGTATAGTACCCATAGCGCTCATAGCTGTAACAGCTTTCTTCGAAAATATTCGTATTGCAAATGTTCTAAGGTACGCTACGTTAATATTCGTGGTACTGCAAGGTGTCATCATGCTTTATTTTATAGTCCTTATTTATGGACAGGTAGCATTTCTAAATATGATTTTGTTAGGAAAATCCGGTAAAATGTCTCCATCGAAACAGCAAATTTTTAAGAGCGGTGTCACTAAAAAGTTTTTATGTAAAGTAAGTACCTACTTCCTTACATCCTTTGCACTAAAACCGTAAAGCCTCATCCGCACGTTTGGCGTTTGCGGCAAATTCCAAACCACTCCAAACCTCTACAAACCTCTACAAACCTCTACAAACCTCTACAAACCTCTACAAACCTCTACAAACCTCTACAAACCTCTACAAACCTCTACAAACCTCTACAAACCTCTACAAACCTCTACAAACCTCTACAAACCTCTACAAACCTCTACAAACCTCTACAAACCTCTACAAACCTCTACAAACCTCTACAAACCTCTACAAACCTCTACAAACCTCTACAAACCTCTACAAACCTCTACAAACCTCTACAAACCTCTACAAACCTCTACAAACCTCTACAAACCTCTACAAACCTCTACAAACCTCTACAAACCTCTACAAACCTCTACAAACCTCTACAAACCTCTACAAACCTCTACAAACCTCTACAAACCTCTACAAACCTCTACAAACCTCTACAAACCTCTACAAACCTCTACAAACCTCTACAAACCTCTACAAACCTCTACAAACCTCTACAAACCTCTACAAACCTCTACAAACCTCTACAAACCTCTACAAACCTCTACAAACCTCTACAAACCTCTACAAACCTCTACAAACCTCTACAAACCTCTACAAACCTCTACAAACCTCTACAAACCTCTACAAACCTCTACAAACCTCTACAAACCTCTACAAACCTCTACAAACCTCTACAAACCTCTAAAAACCTCTACAAACCTCTACAAACCTCTAAAAACCTCTAAAAACCTCTACAAACCTCTACAAACCTCTACAAACCTCTACAAACCTCTACAAACCTCTACAAACGTTTCGGATCGGCCACAAGCCATGCGAAACCTGCGCAAGCCATGCCAAACGCTCTATCCGCACGTTTGAACTTGTGAAGGCTTGCCAAGGTTTGCCAAACGTGCGGATGAGGCATGACAGTTTCTAATGGCGTCAACAGTTGTAGGTACATACGTACTTAGGTCTTTTGCAAAAATCTCTATCACACATCTATCTATATTGTGCCGATTTTATTCATCGGCTACCAGCAACTTACTTCCAACCAACATTGTGTTCCCGCAGAGAGGTCGCCACTGGAGCACCTTGGAACCCAATGTCCATCGATTTTTCGCGCTGAAATTACTCCACTATTCATTTTGTATTTCAGATTTCTATGCATACAATTCCTATACCTAAAGGGGATGACATCCCAGCTTACAGCCACTATTGTTGGCTTGAACTCATGCAAATATACGATAAAATATCGGACTGTGTTTATATTTTCAACAACATCCACGCATCACAGGTTTGAGACTGTCTGTTTTTAATTTCATTTTGCTAATAGTGATATAAAATTATGTAATACCTCGGTGAGCACACAAAGTCATTCTGAACCTGATCTGTCTCCGGTCGTGGCGCATTGCCATCAAATCTGAGCATGAGAGTGAGGGGATTTAGAATTGCCTTCTGTGCAGTTTACTGGTCTCCATTGATACACGTCTCCATTGTTGGACATACGGCATAATTTCGATCACATAGAACATAATTAAATTAATTATTTATTAGTACCTATTAAATAATATTATTATGTTTTTTCCAGATATTATTCATGTTTTACTCATGGTTTTTGTCTACAATGCTTATAATTTGCCGATCGTTGTCCCCCACTTTAAAAGTGAGTATTTTTCATTTCTCATTATTTTTTTAGGGTTCCGTACCCAAAGGGTGCCAACGGGACCCTATTACTAAGCCTCCGCTGTCCGTCCGTCCGTCAGTGGGCTGTATCTCGTAAACCGTAATAGGTAGACAGTTGAAATTTTCACAGTGTGTATTTCTATTCCCCCACTAACACTACGCAAACTAAGCGTTCGGCTTATGCTAGTTACGACGGTTATGAAATGGGTGGGGTTTGAACCGCCGGCTTTTCGGTTTTTAGTCCACTGCCCTGTTCGCAGCTCTCTCTTCCTCTCAGAGGGTTATAGATAGGCCCTAGTCCACCACGCTGGCCCAATGCAAATTGGCAGACTTCACATACCTTTCAGAACATTATGAAGAACTCCCAGGTGTGCAAGTTTCGTCACATTGTTTCTTTCCTTTACTGTTGAAGCTTGTGAAATTTAATTTCTTAAACACACTTGTCATGATTTTATAAATCAGATGAATTGGACAAAGGTGAAGCTTATCTCTATGTGGAGATTTCTTTCATCTTGCTCAAAAGTGAGAGGTGAAATTAAAAAGTGGTGCATGGGTATAAAATGTACATCCTTATATAATTATATACTATAATTATATATTAGCAAAAAGCTGAGCTTTGTGAGGGCTCGCGTAGTTTTTCTAACGGTTATTAAGTTCCGTTGCTGCGATGTTAAACTCTTTGGTTTTCTAACAGATGTACATGGTAGTACAATAACATTCTATCCAATGAAGTTAAATTTTTTTTAAATAAATTATATAATAAACCATAAATACGCAAAAATACATAAATATTTTCATAAACATTTTTATAAAAATTATAATTCTATACAGTACATTAAGAAAGATAGTGCTGCTTCACTCTAAATATGAAAGTGTGTATTGTGTCTTTAATATGCTGAGGTAGTGAGTTTCATAGGCAATAATGCGGTGAAAGAAAGATTTTTCTGAACATTTCCAATCTGATTTAGTAATTGGTATGGTAAAAAGAGAGTTTCGCTGACAACAAGCATAAAATTATAGAAATGAAGGAATGGTGATTTTGAGAGGTCGTTCGTCAGGTACATTACAAATCGATAGGGATACTAGGGATGGATTCTCAGAATTCGAACCGTTTACCATTAACGAACAAATTAATTGCTTTGATTGCCGATTATTTAGTTCTTGTTGACTATATTTTTTGGATGAATAATAAATTTTATATTATTTAAATTACTATTTAGATGACTGTGAATGATTTTTTTTTTTTAAATATTTGATAATGAATGTTTTATAAATAAGCAATTTTAAGATGAAAACATTGTTTAAAGAAATGAATAACATAATTAATTATTTGATACAAGTTCTGGGTTGTAGCCAGTAAATCTGTCAGGTAAAACATTTTTTTTGAAAAGACAAATTATTGCGTGATATTTTTATAAATTCGTAGACTGCAATACTCGATAATACAGAACTGATGGCACCGCATTCACGAATGTGGTGGGGGATAAACTACTTTTTTAGGATAAATAAGAGATAATTTGATATTATTGGAATTTGCTTAAAGTAGACCAAACCAAGGTGAAGTAAGTTTGCTTTCGAAGTGAGTGAGTCACTTAATTGATTTCCGATTTCAAGATGGTATTTAAGTGAATAGTCAGTATACCATATTCAGTAACATGATTGAAAAAAAACAGCATAATAGTAATAAAAAAAATTACTTAATTAGTAAATATTTGTTGCGGTATTTTTACTGGTTCTTCCCGCTAGGTTGCGGTATTTCGAACCAGAACTTTTAATTTAAAACTTAAAAATTTAAGTACTTAATATTATTGTCTAATTGACTAGACAGAGATCATGAATGCAGAGTTTAGTTTGTAATTGACAGATAGTTAAAAGAAATTGTTAACTTTAACTAAAAATTATGTTGAGGTTAATAGAACGAATAAAGATTTGAATGAAATGAAAAGATTTAGGGTTGAATTTGTGAATAAATTAAAATTTTGAATTTTTAGTCTTGAGATATTTAGTCTGAAGATTGGATTTTGAGTGAGATAATGACATTTTTATGATAAAATGATAAGGATTGAATGAGTTGGGTTAACCTCGCTCCTAAAATATCTTAGAGACTGTGCTGGCTAAGCTACGATGAGTAGTTGTTTCACGTAGTACGAGATAGTTCTTAGATAGGTCTAAACCTCTCGTTAGAGAGTTTATGTTCTGTGGTTCTAAAGTTTCTATAACTATAAGTGTAGTGTGTAATATGAAATTGGTGTTAATTGGGTAGTGCTAGAGTAATTCTTAATACTAAAATAATGATCAAGCTTAGTAAAGATAATTAGTTTCGAATCTGATTCACAATAAAATAAGTCCAGTGAGAATTACGACCGAATGTCATGATCAAAAATTAGGTTATACATATACAAAAGGATGATCAATTTAGTTGAAATGTAGTGTGGGTATATTAACAAAAAATTATGGATATTATTTTATGTTGTTATTCTAATGCATGTTGATAATACAGTGTTAAAGTGCAACATTCCAGCTTAAACGGTTTTGTGTATCATATAGATATATAGATATATCTATATCTATGTATCTAAGGTATGCGGTTACCAGTTTTTTAGTAGGGTACGTGCGCCGGAGGCTGCACGATATCGGATGGCCGAATGTCATGATTTTATAAAAAAGACGGTGTTAAATGAATTTTTGAAGTGGCAATTCTTTCAGTGTGGCAACACTTGTTTATGTTGGTAATTTGTTAGTTGTTGGCAAACATGGTTGCGTTGGCCAATCAGGTATAAGCACGTGTAGCCCCGACAAAATGACGCAGAGTGGGAAAAATGGGGGGGATAAAGCGAGTGCCGGATGGTCGAGAGCGGAGGACAGTTATGAGTTAGTTAGTGATTTATCTTTGAATAGCTCGGTTAAAAATGGGCAAAGTATCGATATTGTGACACACTTAACTTAAAAAAAAACAGAGGTAGGTACGTGCCCGAGATCGAACCTGCGGGATCGACTCCCCGAATAGGAGACCGCAGCACAGAATATATAATAGTACTACCAATAGGCTATCACTGCTTCAATTAACATTAATTAATCTATAGAGTTTTTACATGAATTTACCTAAGTATAGAATTTTTATTTTCAGAACATTGCATCCGTCAAAACTGATGCATATTATTACTTTTTTATCAACTTACGACCATTCGTTGTCACCAAAATGAGCGAATACTTAATTCAAGAACGGCGAGATACGATAACCATTCTTATTCATATTTTAATTCGTGGTGATCCGAGTAAGTATCCTCATATGTAGTATCCTCATAGAGTGAGTCATATGTACGGAACTCTAAAAGAGCGAGGCCCGACTCGCACTTGGACGATTTTGTTGTACTAAGCCAGTACAACGCGCCGGTTTAAACGATCTGGATATATTAAAGTCAAGGTGAATCTTGAGGCGTAGTAGTCAGTTGATTCCTCTGGCGCATTTTATTTTAATAGATTTCTCACAAATACATAATTAAGTAAGTATATAGAAACATGAAAATCTTAATAATGGTACCTAATAATAAAAATATATACAAATAATACAAATAATACGTCATGTTCCTATATTATTATTTTCTGAGAAATAATAAAATAATTTGCACCAGCCGATCAACTGATTATCTACGCCTTTCAAGGTTCACCCTCATACGTCCGCCACACATCTTTTCATTAGTGTTGAACCGTGTGCTACACCGTGTGATTATTCGTCAGCAAATGTAACGATGCGCAACGTACCTACTTATGTGTTAGTAACTAATAGGTTAACAATTGTCCGCCGTGCACGAGACAAAAATGTACTGGTTCTCGTAAAGACCATCATAACCGATCATAACACTAGTGGACTAATAGGCACTACCATGTAGTGTACACGCAAATGAGACGCCCGCGTAAACCAATAGCGGAGCTGCCCAAAAAGTAGACGCGACCGACGCGCCTCACCGCGCTGCGCTAAGATGTGGCTACATTATCGTGCGAATGTTAGTGCCGCGTTGTCGCGATAAATGAGGGACGGAAAGGTAGACTTATCTGTGTCTCATTCTATCACAGCAGGTATATTATCGTGCAAGTTCACCAGAACTCATTCGAGACACAACGAACTACCCGGCTGCACTTGTCGCGATAGTGCGAACATTCGCCGAATCCCGATAATGTAGCAGCACCATTATTGGTAGTGGAAAGGTTTTGTGTCGAGTTGTCGCGAGAAGTGAGGGACGGAAAGATATACATAGTTAGAATCACAGCGGCTAAGTTATCGTGCGAGTTCACCAGAATACTTATAGATATACTTCTATAGATGTTTGTTCCAGATAGTGAAAACTACAAGCAGATCGAGACATTAATTAAACTTGTGGAAACTAAAAAGTTAGAGCTGTCTGCTGTTGTGTGTCCCGTTACGATAACCGCTTTCGCTGCTTTCGCGGCTCGTGTGATCTCGTACAGTATCCTCTTGATTCAACAAATTTATATTCGTCACTGATAGAAAAGTAGATCTACAAATTGTATGGAACTTCAATTGGTTTTAAGTTACCTAAGAATATCTCATCCTCAGTTATCTTTATACTCAGATTAAAACACGCAAAAGTAAAATAGGTTGCAAATAGGTATAAAAGTTATTCAGTTCAAGTCGCTCGAATTTTACGTAGAACCTTGCCACTCAGCACCAAATAGGTTCACACTCGGTACAAAAACGCGATATTTTTCAACGACAAGCACAAAAAATACGGCAAGTATCACAGAACCGCGTGGACGTCAAAATGGGATCGAACGGAACGTTAAGCGTGCACACGAGCCAAGCACCAAAGCGAAACAGAAGCGCATTTATTTAAAATTTATCAGGAGCGGATTTATAACTCAAAAAAACTAATCAGGCTATAAGAGAACGCATCTCTTAAAACGCTGAAACCCTACCTAAGCCGTCTCCACCAACCCCAATAACGGCCCCTTTCCACTCGGCTAATAACCACAGCACGACAGACAAACCACCATCTGAACATGAGGGTAACTATCAAAATGAACAAATCAACCAATGGACAATTATTATGACTCAGGCGTGATCCCCATCACTTCATATTAATTAATTTTGACAATAAATTACGTAAATTTCACCTGTGTGCGGCGCCTTCCTTGCCCAGTGCCATCGTCGCCCGACGCCGCCCTCCCAGCAGCTTCCTCGTCCTTCAGAGTGTCGCTGGCCTTCGGCTCCGTCGACCTGCAACAAAAACAATACCATGCAACAATACAAAAATTCCGCCGACCTGCAACATAAACAATATTTAACTTATCGCTAATCACTAATTATCTCTCTTATCGCTTATCACTATTACTTATCTTAGAGCAGAGCCGAGCCGAGCCGAGCCGAGTCGCCGAAATCACGCAATGTCACTCGTTTTCCCGGATTTTCACTAAGATTTTTTCCTGCCCGTCGCTGACCGTCAGCTCCGTCAACCTGCAGCACAAAAACAATAGAAAAGAAACAAACAAGACAAAAATTACTCTGTGAAGGAAGACTTAAATCAAATGAGTTAGAAATGTAATGTATAAACTGAAACCCTACCTAAGCCGTCTCCACCATCCCCAATAACGGCCCCTTTCCACTCGGCTAATAACCACAGCACGACAGACAAACCACCATCTGAACATGAGGGTGACTATCAAAATGAACAAATCAACAAATGGACAATTATTATGACTCAGGCGTGATCCCCATCGCTTCATATGAATTAATTTTGACCATAAATTACGTAAAGTTCACCTGTGTGCGGCGCCTTCCTCGCCCAGCGCCGTCATCGCCCGACGCCGCCCTCCCAGCAGCTTCCTCGTCCTTCAGAGTGTCGCTGGCCTTCGGCTCCGTCGAGCTGCAACAAAAACAATTGTTAAGACTTTTCAAAATTTTCTTTTCAAGGCATCCGCCACCCGTATTTATACCAAAGCATGCTTGAAATCAATGCAACACAATACAACTACAATACCATGCAACAGACTATAAAAATTCCGCCGACCTGCAACATATAAACAATATTTTAACTTATCGCTAATCACTAATTATTTATCGCTTATCACTAATTACTTATCGTAGAGCCGAGCCGAGCCGAGCCGAGTCGCCGAAATCACGCAATGTCACTCGTTTTCCCGGATTTTCATTAAGATTTTTTCCTGCCCGTCGCTGACCATCATCTCCGTCAACCTGCAGCACAAACACAATAGAAATTAATGTTCAAAATCGACAAAAATTACTCTGTGAAGGAAGACTTACATCAAATGAGTTGGAAATGTGATGTATAAAGTGACAAACATTTTACTAATCCCTAATAGGTGGATCCATATGTCTCGTTGCTAATTAAATTTACTAGAATTTAATCAGAGTAACTTCATATTAAATAATTTTGACAGTTAATTACGTAAATTTCACCTGTGTGCGGCGCCTTCCTCGCCCAGCGCCATCATCGCCTCGCCCGACGCCACCCTCCCAGCAGCTTCCTCGTCCTTCAGGGTGTCGCTGGTCTTCGGCTCCGTCGACCTGCAACAAAAACAATAGTTCAGATTTTTCAAAATTTCCTTTTCAAGGCATCCGCCACCCGTATTTATACCAAAGCATGCTTGAAATCAATGCAACACAATACAACTACAATACCATGCAACAGACTATAAAAATTCCGTCGACCTGCAACATAAAAACAATATTTAACTTATCGCTAATTATCTCTCTTATAGATTATCACTAATTACTTATCTTAAAGCAGAGCCGAGCCGAGCCGAGTCGCCGAAATCACGCAATGTCACTCGTTTTCCCGGATTTTCATTAAGATTTTTTCCTGCCCGCCGCTGACCGTCAGCTCCGTCAACCTGCAGCACAAAAACAATAGAAATTAATGTTCAAAATCGACAAAAATTACTCTGTCAAGGACGACTTAAATCAAATGAGTTGGAAATGTAATGTATAAAGTGTCAAACATTTTACTAATCCCTAATAGGTGGCTCCATATGTCTGGTTGCTAATTAAATTTACTAGAATTTAATCAGAGTAACTTCATATTAATTAATTTTGACAATAAATTACGTAAATGTCACCTGTGTGCGGCGCCTTCCTTGCCCAGTGCCATCGTCGCCCGACGCCGCCCTCCCAGCAGCTTCCTGGTCTTTCAGGGTGTCGCTGGCCTTCGGCTCCGTCGACCTGCAACAAAAACAATAGTTAAGATTTTTCAAAATTTTCTTTTCAAAGCATCCGCCACCCGTGTTTATACCAAAGCATGCTTGAAATCAATGCAAGAATACAACTACAATACCATGCAACAATACAAAAATTCCGCCGACCTGCAACATATAAACAATATTTAACTTATCGCTAATTATCTCTCTTATCGATTATCACTAATTACTTATCTTAGAGCAGAGCCGAGCAGAGCCGAGTAGAGCCGAGCCGCCGAAATCACGCACTGTCACTCGTTTTGCCAGATATTCATTAAGATTTTTTCCTGCTTGTCGATGACCGTCAGCTCCGTCAACCTGGGGCACAAATACAATACAAATTAATGTTCAACATCGACAAAAATTACTCTTTGAAGGACGACTTAAATCAAATGAGTTGGAAATGTAATGTATAAAGTGTCAAACATTTTACTAATCCCTAATAGGTGGCTCCATATGTCTGGTTGCTAATTAAATTTACTAGAATTTAATCAGAGTAAATTCATATTAATTAATTTTGACCATAAATTACGTAAATTTCACCTGTCTGCGGCGCCTTTCTTGCCCAGCGCCGTCATCGCCCGACGCCGTCCTTCCAGCAGCTTCCTCGTCCTTCACAGTGTCGCTGGCCTTCGGCTCCATCGAGCTGCAACACAAACAATTGTTAAGATTTTTCAAAATGTTCTTTTCAAGGCATCCGCCACCCGTATTTATACCAAATTATGCTTGAAATCAATGCAACACAATACAACTACAATACCATGCAACACACTATAAAAATTCCGTCGACCTGCAACATAAAAGCAATATTTAACTTGAAGCGTATTTATTTAAAATTTATCAGGAGCGGATTTATAACTCAAAACAACTAATCAGGCTATAAGAGAACGCATCTCTTAAAACGCTGAAACCCTACCTAAGCAGTCTCCACCATCCCCAGTAACGGCCCCTTTCCACTCGGCTAATAACCACAGCACGACAGACAAACCACCATCTGAACATGAGGGTAACTATCAAAATGAACAAATCAACCAATGGACAATCATTATGACTCAGGCGTGATCCCCATCACTTCATATTAAATAATTTTGACAATAAATAACGTAAAGATCACCTGTGTGCGGCGCCTTCCTCGCCCAGCGCCGTCATCGCCCGACGCCACCCAGCAGCTTCCTCGTCCTTCAGGGTGTCGCTGGCCTTCGGCTCCGTCGACCTGTAACAAAAACCAATAGTTAAGATTTTTCAAAATTCTCTTTTCAAGGCATCCGCCACCCGTATTTATACCGAAACATGCTTGAAATCAATGCAACACAATACAACTACAATACCATGCAACACACTTTAAAAATTCCGTCGACCTGCAACATAAAAACAATACAAATTAACGTTCAAAATCGACAAAATTACTCTTTGAAGGACGACTTGAATCAAATGAGTTGGAAATGTAATGTATAAAGTGTCAAACATTTTACTAATCCCTAATAGGTGGCTCCATATGTCTGTTTGCTAATTAAATTTACTAGAATTTAATCAGATTAACTTCATATTAATTAATATTGACAGTAAATTACGTAAATTTCACCTGTGTGTGGCGCCTTCCTTGCCCAGTGCCATCATCGCCCGACGCCGCCCTTCCAGCAGCTTCCTCGTCTATCAGAGTGTCGCTGGCCTTCGGCTCCGTCGAGCTGCAAAAAAACAATTGTAAAGATTTTTCAAACTTTTCTTTTCAAGGCATCCGCCACCCGTATTTATACCAAAGCATGCTTGAAATCAATGCAACACAACACAACTACAATACCATGTAACACACTATAAAAATTCCGTCGACCTGCAACATAAAAACAATATTTAACTTATCGCTAATCACTAATTACTTATCTTAGAGCAAAGCCGAGCCGAGCCGAGTCGCCGAAATCATGCACTGTCACTTGTTTTCCCGGATTTTCATTAAGATTTTTTCCTGCCCGTCGCTGACCGTCAGCTCCGTCAACCTGCAGCACAAAAACAATACAAATCAATGTTCAAAATCGACAAAAATTAATCTGTGAAGGACGACTTGAATCAAATGAGTTGGAAATGTAATGTATAAAGTGTCAAACATTTTACTAATCCCTAATAGGTGGCTCCATATGTCTGGTTGCTAATTAAATTTACTAGAATTTAATCAGAGTAACTTCATATTAATTAATTTTGACAATAAATTACGTAAATGTCACCTGTGTGCGGCGCCTTCCTTGCCCAGTGCCATCGTCGCCCGACGCCGCCCTCCCAGCAGCTTCCTGGTCTTTCAGGGTGTCGCTGGCCTTCGGCTCCGTCGACCTGCAACAAAAACAATAGTTAAGATTTTTCAAAATTTTCTTTTCAAAGCATCCGCCACCCGTGTTTATACCAAAGCATGCTTGAAATCAATGCAAGAATACAACTACAATACCATGCAACAATACAAAAATTCCGCCGACCTGCAACATATAAACAATATTTAACTTATCGCTAATTATCTCTCTTATCGATTATCACTAATTACTTATCTTAGAGCAGAGCCCAGCAGAGCCGAGTAGAGCCGAGCCGCCGAAATCACGCACTGTCACTCGTTTTGCCAGATATTCATTAAGATTTTTTCCTGCTTGTCGATGACCGTCAGCTCCGTCAACCTGGGGCACAAATACAATACAAATTAATGTTCAACATCGACAAAAATTACTCTTTGAAGGACGACTTAAATCAAATGAGTTGGAAATGTAATGTATAAAGTGTCAAACATTTTACTAATCCCTAATAGGTGGCTCCATATGTCTGGTTGCTAATTAAATTTACTAGAATTTAATCAGAGTAAATTCATATTAATTAATTTTGACCATAAATTACGTAAATTTCACCTGTCTGCGGCGCCTTTCTTGCCCAGCGCCGTCATCGCCCGACGCCGTCCTTCCAGCAGCTTCCTCGTCCTTCACAGTGTCGCTGGCCTTCGGCTCCATCGAGCTGCAACACAAACAATTGTTAAGATTTTTCAAAATGTTCTTTTCAAGGCATCCGCCACCCGTATTTATACCAAATTATGCTTGAAATCAATGCAACACAATACAACTACAATACCATGCAACACACTATAAAAATTCCGTCGACCTGCAACATAAAAGCAATATTTAACTTGAAGCGTATTTATTTAAAATTTATCAGGAGCGGATTTATAACTCAAAACAACTAATCAGGCTATAAGAGAACGCATCTCTTAAAACGCTGAAACCCTACCTAAGCCGTCTCCACCATCCCCAGTAACGGCCCCTTTCCACTCGGCTAATAACCACAGCACGACAGACAAACCACCATCTGAACATGAGGGTAACTATCAAAATGAACAAATCAACCAATGGACAATCATTATGACTCAGGCGTGATCCCCATCACTTCATATTAAATAATTTTGACAATAAATAACGTAAAGATCACCTGTGTGCGGCGCCTTCCTCGCCCAGCGCCGTCATCGCCCGACGCCACCCAGCAGCTTCCTCGTCCTTCAGGGTGTCGCTGGCCTTCGGCTCCGTCGACCTGTAACAAAAACCAATAGTTAAGATTTTTCAAAATTCTCTTTTCAAGGCATCCGCCACCCGTATTTATACCGAAACATGCTTGAAATCAATGCAACACAATACAACTACAATACCATGCAACACACTTTAAAAATTCCGTCGACCTGCAACATAAAAACAATACAAATTAACGTTCAAAATCGACAAAATTACTCTTTGAAGGACGACTTGAATCAAATGAGTTGGAAATGTAATGTATAAAGTGTCAAACATTTTACTAATCCCTAATAGGTGGCTCCATATGTCTGTTTGCTAATTAAATTTACTAGAATTTAATCAGATTAACTTCATATTAATTAATATTGACAGTAAATTACGTAAATTTCACCTGTGTGCGGCGCCTTCCTTGCCCAGTGCCATCATCGCCCGACGCCGCCCTTCCAGCAGCTTCCTCGTCTATCAGAGTGTCGCTGGCCTTCGGCTCCGTCGAGCTGCAAAAAAACAATTGTAAAGATTTTTCAAACTTTTCTTTTCAAGGCATCCGCCACCCGTATTTATACCAAAGCATGCTTGAAATCAATGCAACACAACACAACTACAATACCATGTAACACACTATAAAAATTCCGTCGACCTGCAACATAAAAACAATATTTAACTTATCGCTAATCACTAATTACTTATCTTAGAGCAAAGCCGAGCCGAGCCGAGTCGCCGAAATCATGCACTGTCACTTGTTTTCCCGGATTTTCATTAAGATTTTTTCCTGCCCGTCGCTGACCGTCAGCTCCGTCAACCTGCAGCACAAAAACAATACAAATCAATGTTCAAAATCGACAAAAATTAATCTGTGAAGGACGACTTGAATCAAATGAGTTGGAAATGTAATGTATAAAGTGTCAAACATTTTACTAATCCCTAATAGGTGGCTCCATATGTCTGGTTGCTAATTAAATTTACTAGAATTTAATCAGAGTAACTTCATATTAATTAATTTTGACAATAAATTACGTAAATGTCACCTGTGTGCGGCGCCTTCCTTGCCCAGTGCCATCGTCGCCCGACGCCGCCCTCCCAGCAGCTTCCTGGTCTTTCAGGGTGTCGCTGGCCTTCGGCTCCGTCGACCTGCAACAAAAACAATAGTTAAGATTTTTCAAAATTTTCTTTTCAAAGCATCCGCCACCCGTGTTTATACCAAAGCATGCTTGAAATCAATGCAAGAATACAACTACAATACCATGCAACAATACAAAAATTCCGCCGACCTGCAACATATAAACAATATTTAACTTATCGCTAATTATCTCTCTTATCGATTATCACTAATTACTTATCTTAGAGCAGAGCCGAGCAGAGCCGAGTAGAGCCGAGCCGCCGAAATCACGCACTGTCACTCGTTTTGCCAGATATTCATTAAGATTTTTTCCTGCTTGTCGATGACCGTCAGCTCCGTCAACCTGGGGCACAAATACAATACAAATTAATGTTCAACATCGACAAAAATTACTCTTTGAAGGACGACTTAAATCAAATGAGTTGGAAATGTAATGTATAAAGTGTCAAACATTTTACTAATCCCTAATAGGTGGCTCCATATGTCTGGTTGCTAATTAAATTTACTAGAATTTAATCAGAGTAAATTCATATTAATTAATTTTGACCATAAATTACGTAAATTTCACCTGTCTGCGGCGCCTTTCTTGCCCAGCGCCGTCATCGCCCGACGCCGTCCTTCCAGCAGCTTCCTCGTCCTTCACAGTGTCGCTGGCCTTCGGCTCCATCGAGCTGCAACACAAACAATTGTTAAGATTTTTCAAAATGTTCTTTTCAAGGCATCCGCCACCCGTATTTATACCAAATTATGCTTGAAATCAATGCAACACAATACAACTACAATACCATGCAACACACTATAAAAATTCCGTCGACCTGCAACATAAAAGCAATATTTAACTTGAAGCGTATTTATTTAAAATTTATCAGGAGCGGATTTATAACTCAAAACAACTAATCAGGCTATAAGAGAACGCATCTCTTAAAACGCTGAAACCCTACCTAAGCCGTCTCCACCATCCCCAGTAACGGCCCCTTTCCACTCGGCTAATAACCACAGCACGACAGACAAACCACCATCTGAACATGAGGGTAACTATCAAAATGAACAAATCAACCAATGGACAATCATTATGACTCAGGCGTGATCCCCATCACTTCATATTAATTAAATTTGACAATAAATAACGTAAAGATCACCTGTGTGCGGCGCCTTCCTCGCCCAGCGCCGTCATCGCCCGACGCCACCCAGCAGCTTCCTCGTCCTTCAGGGTGTCGCTGGCCTTCGGCTCCGTCGACCTGCAACAAAAACCAATAGTTAAGATTTTTCAAAATTCTCTTTTCAAGGCATCCGCCACCCGTATTTATACCGAAACATGCTTGAAATCAATGCAACACAATACAACTACAATACCATGCAACACACTTTAAAAATTCCGTCGACCTGCAACATAAAAACAATACAAATTAACGTTCAAAATCGACAAAATTACTCTTTGAAGGACGACTTGAATCAAATGAGTTGGAAATGTAATGTATAAAGTGTCAAACATTTTACTAATCCCTAATAGGTGGCTCCATATGTCTGTTTGCTAATTAAATTTACTAGAATTTAATCAGATTAACTTCATATTAATTAATATTGACAGTAAATTACGTAAATTTCACCTGTGTGCGGCGCCTTCCTTGCCCAGTGCCATCATCGCCCGACGCCGCCCTTCCAGCAGCTTCCTCGTCCTTCAGAGTGTCGCTGGCCTTCGGCTCCGTCGAGCTGCAAAAAAACAATTGTAAAGATTTTTCAAACTTTTCTTTTCAAGGCATCCGCCACCCGTATTCATACCAAAGCATGCTTGAAATCAATGCAACACAACACAACTACAATACCATGCAACACACTATAAAAATTCCGTCGACCTGCAACATAAAAACAATATTTAACTTATCGCTAATCACTAATTACTTATCTTAGAGCAAAGCCGAGCCGAGCCGAGTCGCCGAAATCATGCACTGTCACTTGTTTTCCCGGATTTTCATTAAGATTTTTTCCTGCCCGTCGCTGACCGTCAGCTCCGTCAACCTGCAGCACAAAAACAATACAAATCAATGTTCAAAATCGACAAAAATTAATCTGTGAAGGACGACTTGAATCAAATGAGTTGGAAATGTAATGTATAAAGTGTCAAACATTTTACTAATCCCTAATAGGTGGCTCCATATGTCTGGTTGCTAATTAAATTTACTAGAATTTAATCAGAGTAACTTCATATTAATTAATTTTGACAATAAATTACGTAAATGTCACCTGTGTGCGGCGCCTTCCTTGCCCAGTGCCATCGTCGCCCGACGCCGCCCTCCCAGCAGCTTCCTGGTCTTTCAGGGTGTCGCTGGCCTTCGGCTCCGTCGAACTGCAACAAAAACAATAGTTAAGATTTTTCAAAATTTTCTTTTCAAAGCATCCGCCACCCGTGTTTATACCAAAGCATGCTTGAAATCAATGCAAGAATACAACTACAATACCATGCAACAATACAAAAATTCCGCCGACCTGCAACATATAAACAATATTTAACTTATCGCTAATTATCTCTCTTATCGATTATCACTAATTACTTATCTTAGAGCAGAGCCGAGTCGCCGAAATCACGCACTGTCACTCGTTTTGCCAGATATTCATTAAGATTTTTTCCTGCTTGTCGATGACCGTCAGCTCCGTCAACCTGCGGCACAAAAACAACACAAATTAATGTTCAAATCGACAAAAATTACTCTTAGAAGGACGACTTAAATCAAATGAGTTGGAAATGTAATCTATAAAGTGACAAACATTTTACTAATCCCTAATAGGTGGCTCCATATGTCTGGTTGCTAATTAAATTTACTAGAATTTAATCAGAGTAACTTCATATTAATTAATTTTGACAGAAAATTACGTAAATTTCACCTGTGTGCGGCGCCTTCCTTGCCCAGTGCCATCATCGCCCGACGCCGCCTTTCCAGCAGATTCCTCGTCCTTCAGAGTGTCGCTGGCCTTCGGCTCCGTCGAGCTGCAACAAAAACAATTGTTAAGATTTTCCAAAATATTCTTTTCAAGGCATCCGCCACCCGTATTTATACCAAAGCATGCTTGAACTCAACGCAACACAATACAACTACAATACCATGCAACACACTATAAAAATTCCGTCGACCTGCAACATAAAAACAATATTTAACTTATCGCTAATTATCTCTCTTATCGATTATCACTAATTACTTATCTTAGAGCAGAGCCGAGTCGCCGAAATCACGCACTGTCACTCGTTTTGCCGGATATTCATTAAGATTTTTTCCTGCTTGTCGATGACCGTCAGCTCCGTCAACCTGCGGCACAAAAACAATACAAATTAATGTTCAAATCGACAAAAATTACTCTTAGAAGGACGACTTAAATCAAATAAGTTGGAAATGTAATGTATAAAGTGACAAACATTTTACTAATCCCTAATAGGTGGCTCCATATGTCTCGTTGCTAATTAAATTTACTAGAATTTAATCAGGGTAACTTCATATTAAATAATTTTGACAGTAAATTACGTAAAATTCACCTGTGTGCGGCGCCTTCCTCGCCCAGCGCCATCATCGCCTCGCCCGACGCCGCCCTCCCAGCAGCTTCCTCGTCCTTCAGGGTGTTGCTGGTCTTCGGCTCCGTCGACCTGCAACAAAAACAATAGTTCAGATTTTTCAAAATTTTCTTTTCAAGGCATCCGCCACCCGTATTTATACCAAAGCATGCTTGAAATCAATGCAACACAATACAACTACAATACCATGCAACACACTATAAAAATTCCGTCGACCTGCAACATAAAAACAATATTTAACTTATCGCTAATTATCTCTCTTATCGATTATCACTAATTACTTATCTTAGAGCAGAGCCGAGCCGAGCCGAGTCGCCGAAATCACGCACTGTCACTCGTTTTGCCGGATATTCATTAAGATTTTTTCCTGCTTGTCGATGACCGTCAGCTCCGTCAACCTGCGGCACAAAAACAATACAAATAAATGTTCAAATCGACAAAAATTACTCTTAGAAGGACGACTTAAATCAAATGAGTTGGAAATGTAATGTATAAAGTGACAAACATTTTACTAATCCCTAATAGGTGGCTCCATATGTCTGGTTGCTAATTAAATTTACTAGAATTTAATCAGAGTAACTTCATATTAATTAATTTTGACAGTAAATTACGTAAATTTCACCTGTGTGCGGCGCCTTCCTTGCCCAGTGCCATCATCGCCCGACGCCGCCCTTCCAGCAGATTCCTCGTCCTTCGGAGTGTCGCTGGCCTTCGGCTCCGTCGACCTGCAATAAAAACAATAGTTAAGATTTTTCAAAATTTTCATTTCAAGGCATCCGCCACCCGTATTTATACCAAAGCATGCTTGAAATCAATGCAACACAATACAACTACAATACCATGCAACACACTATAGAAATTCCGCTGACCTGCAACATATAAACAATATTTAACTTATCGCTAATCACTAATTATTTATTATCGCTTATCACTAATTACTTATCTTAGAGCAGAGCCGAGCCGAGCCGAGTCGCCGAAATCACGCAATGTCACTCGTTTTCCCGGATATTCATTAAGATTTTTTCCTGCCCGTAGCTGACCGTCAGCTCCGTCAACCTGCAGCACAAAAACAATAGAAATTAATGTTCAAAATCGACAAAAATTACTCTGTGAAGGAAGACTTGAATCAAATGAGTTGGAAATGTAATGTATAAAGTGTCAAACATTTTACTAATCCCTAATAGGTGGCTCCATATGTCTGGTTGCTAATTAAATTTACTAGAATTTAATCAGAGTAACTTCATATTAATTAATTTTGACAATAAATTACGTAAATGTCACCTGTGTGCGGCGCCTTCCTTGCCCAGTGCCATCGTCGCCCGACGCCGCCCTCCCAGCAGCTTCCTGGTCTTTCAGGGTGTCGCTGGCCTTCGGCTCCGTCGACCTGCAACAAAAACAATAGTTAAGATTTTTCAAAATTTTCTTTTCAAAGCATCCGCCACCCGTGTTTATACCAAAGCATGCTTGAAATCAATGCAAGAATACAACTACAATACCATGCAACAATACAAAAATTCCGCCGACCTGCAACATATAAACAATATTTAACTTATCGCTAATTATCTCTCTTATCGATTATCACTAATTACTTATCTTAGAGCAGAGCCGAGCAGAGCCGAGTAGAGCCGAGCCGCCGAAATCACGCACTGTCACTCGTTTTGCCAGATATTCATTAAGATTTTTTCCTGCTTGTCGATGACCGTCAGCTCCGTCAACCTGGGGCACAAATACAATACAAATTAATGTTCAACATCGACAAAAATTACTCTTTGAAGGACGACTTAAATCAAATGAGTTGGAAATGTAATGTATAAAGTGTCAAACATTTTACTAATCCCTAATAGGTGGCTCCATATGTCTGGTTGCTAATTAAATTTACTAGAATTTAATCAGAGTAAATTCATATTAATTAATTTTGACCATAAATTACGTAAATTTCACCTGTCTGCGGCGCCTTTCTTGCCCAGCGCCGTCATCGCCCGACGCCGTCCTTCCAGCAGCTTCCTCGTCCTTCACAGTGTCGCTGGCCTTCGGCTCCATCGAGCTGCAACACAAACAATTGTTAAGATTTTTCAAAATGTTCTTTTCAAGGCATCCGCCACCCGTATTTATACCAAATTATGCTTGAAATCAATGCAACACAATACAACTACAATACCATGCAACACACTATAAAAATTCCGTCGACCTGCAACATAAAAGCAATATTTAACTTGAAGCGTATTTATTTAAAATTTATCAGGAGCGGATTTATAACTCAAAACAACTAATCAGGCTATAAGAGAACGCATCTCTTAAAACGCTGAAACCCTACCTAAGCCGTCTCCACCATCCCCAGTAACGGCCCCTTTCCACTCGGCTAATAACCACAGCACGACAGACAAACCACCATCTGAACATGAGGGTAACTATCAAAATGAACAAATCAACCAATGGACAATCATTATGACTCAGGCGTGATCCCCATCACTTCATATTAAATAATTTTGACAATAAATAACGTAAAGATCACCTGTGTGCGGCGCCTTCCTCGCCCAGCGCCGTCATCGCCCGACGCCACCCAGCAGCTTCCTCGTCCTTCAGGGTGTCGCTGGCCTTCGGCTCCGTCGACCTGTAACAAAAACCAATAGTTAAGATTTTTCAAAATTCTCTTTTCAAGGCATCCGCCACCCGTATTTATACCGAAACATGCTTGAAATCAATGCAACACAATACAACTACAATACCATGCAACACACTTTAAAAATTCCGTCGACCTGCAACATAAAAACAATACAAATTAACGTTCAAAATCGACAAAATTACTCTTTGAAGGACGACTTGAATCAAATGAGTTGGAAATGTAATGTATAAAGTGTCAAACATTTTACTAATCCCTAATAGGTGGCTCCATATGTCTGTTTGCTAATTAAATTTACTAGAATTTAATCAGATTAACTTCATATTAATTAATATTGACAGTAAATTACGTAAATTTCACCTGTGTGCGGCGCCTTCCTTGCCCAGTGCCATCATCGCCCGACGCCGCCCTTCCAGCAGCTTCCTCGTCTATCAGAGTGTCGCTGGCCTTCGGCTCCGTCGAGCTGCAAAAAAACAATTGTAAAGATTTTTCAAACTTTTCTTTTCAAGGCATCCGCCACCCGTATTTATACCAAAGCATGCTTGAAATCAATGCAACACAACACAACTACAATACCATGTAACACACTATAAAAATTCCGTCGACCTGCAACATAAAAACAATATTTAACTTATCGCTAATCACTAATTACTTATCTTAGAGCAAAGCCGAGCCGAGCCGAGTCGCCGAAATCATGCACTGTCACTTGTTTTCCCGGATTTTCATTAAGATTTTTTCCTGCCCGTCGCTGACCGTCAGCTCCGTCAACCTGCAGCACAAAAACAATACAAATCAATGTTCAAAATCGACAAAAATTAATCTGTGAAGGACGACTTGAATCAAATGAGTTGGAAATGTAATGTATAAAGTGTCAAACATTTTACTAATCCCTAATAGGTGGCTCCATATGTCTGGTTGCTAATTAAATTTACTAGAATTTAATCAGAGTAACTTCATATTAATTAATTTTGACAATAAATTACGTAAATGTCACCTGTGTGCGGCGCCTTCCTTGCCCAGTGCCATCGTCGCCCGACGCCGCCCTCCCAGCAGCTTCCTGGTCTTTCAGGGTGTCGCTGGCCTTCGGCTCCGTCGACCTGCAACAAAAACAATAGTTAAGATTTTTCAAAATTTTCTTTTCAAAGCATCCGCCACCCGTGTTTATACCAAAGCATGCTTGAAATCAATGCAAGAATACAACTACAATACCATGCAACAATACAAAAATTCCGCCGACCTGCAACATATAAACAATATTTAACTTATCGCTAATTATCTCTCTTATCGATTATCACTAATTACTTATCTTAGAGCAGAGCCGAGCAGAGCCGAGTAGAGCCGAGCCGCCGAAATCACGCACTGTCACTCGTTTTGCCAGATATTCATTAAGATTTTTTCCTGCTTGTCGATGACCGTCAGCTCCGTCAACCTGGGGCACAAATACAATACAAATTAATGTTCAACATCGACAAAAATTACTCTTTGAAGGACGACTTAAATCAAATGAGTTGGAAATGTAATGTATAAAGTGTCAAACATTTTACTAATCCCTAATAGGTGGCTCCATATGTCTGGTTGCTAATTAAATTTACTAGAATTTAATCAGAGTAAATTCATATTAATTAATTTTGACCATAAATTACGTAAATTTCACCTGTCTGCGGCGCCTTTCTTGCCCAGCGCCGTCATCGCCCGACGCCGTCCTTCCAGCAGCTTCCTCGTCCTTCACAGTGTCGCTGGCCTTCGGCTCCATCGAGCTGCAACACAAACAATTGTTAAGATTTTTCAAAATGTTCTTTTCAAGGCATCCGCCACCCGTATTTATACCAAATTATGCTTGAAATCAATGCAACACAATACAACTACAATACCATGCAACACACTATAAAAATTCCGTCGACCTGCAACATAAAAGCAATATTTAACTTGAAGCGTATTTATTTAAAATTTATCAGGAGCGGATTTATAACTCAAAACAACTAATCAGGCTATAAGAGAACGCATCTCTTAAAACGCTGAAACCCTACCTAAGCCGTCTCCACCATCCCCAGTAACGGCCCCTTTCCACTCGGCTAATAACCACAGCACGACAGACAAACCACCATCTGAACATGAGGGTAACTATCAAAATGAACAAATCAACCAATGGACAATCATTATGACTCAGGCGTGATCCCCATCACTTCATATTAATTAAATTTGACAATAAATAACGTAAAGATCACCTGTGTGCGGCGCCTTCCTCGCCCAGCGCCGTCATCGCCCGACGCCACCCAGCAGCTTCCTCGTCCTTCAGGGTGTCGCTGGCCTTCGGCTCCGTCGACCTGCAACAAAAACCAATAGTTAAGATTTTTCAAAATTCTCTTTTCAAGGCATCCGCCACCCGTATTTATACCGAAACATGCTTGAAATCAATGCAACACAATACAACTACAATACCATGCAACACACTTTAAAAATTCCGTCGACCTGCAACATAAAAACAATACAAATTAACGTTCAAAATCGACAAAATTACTCTTTGAAGGACGACTTGAATCAAATGAGTTGGAAATGTAATGTATAAAGTGTCAAACATTTTACTAATCCCTAATAGGTGGCTCCATATGTCTGTTTGCTAATTAAATTTACTAGAATTTAATCAGATTAACTTCATATTAATTAATATTGACAGTAAATTACGTAAATTTCACCTGTGTGCGGCGCCTTCCTTGCCCAGTGCCATCATCGCCCGACGCCGCCCTTCCAGCAGCTTCCTCGTCCTTCAGAGTGTCGCTGGCCTTCGGCTCCGTCGAGCTGCAAAAAAACAATTGTAAAGATTTTTCAAACTTTTCTTTTCAAGGCATCCGCCACCCGTATTCATACCAAAGCATGCTTGAAATCAATGCAACACAACACAACTACAATACCATGCAACACACTATAAAAATTCCGTCGACCTGCAACATAAAAACAATATTTAACTTATCGCTAATCACTAATTACTTATCTTAGAGCAAAGCCGAGCCGAGCCGAGTCGCCGAAATCATGCACTGTCACTTGTTTTCCCGGATTTTCATTAAGATTTTTTCCTGCCCGTCGCTGACCGTCAGCTCCGTCAACCTGCAGCACAAAAACAATACAAATCAATGTTCAAAATCGACAAAAATTAATCTGTGAAGGACGACTTGAATCAAATGAGTTGGAAATGTAATGTATAAAGTGTCAAACATTTTACTAATCCCTAATAGGTGGCTCCATATGTCTGGTTGCTAATTAAATTTACTAGAATTTAATCAGAGTAACTTCATATTAATTAATTTTGACAATAAATTACGTAAATGTCACCTGTGTGCGGCGCCTTCCTTGCCCAGTGCCATCGTCGCCCGACGCCGCCCTCCCAGCAGCTTCCTGGTCTTTCAGGGTGTCGCTGGCCTTCGGCTCCGTCGAACTGCAACAAAAACAATAGTTAAGATTTTTCAAAATTTTCTTTTCAAAGCATCCGCCACCCGTGTTTATACCAAAGCATGCTTGAAATCAATGCAAGAATACAACTACAATACCATGCAACAATACAAAAATTCCGCCGACCTGCAACATATAAACAATATTTAACTTATCGCTAATTATCTCTCTTATCGATTATCACTAATTACTTATCTTAGAGCAGAGCCGAGTCGCCGAAATCACGCACTGTCACTCGTTTTGCCAGATATTCATTAAGATTTTTTCCTGCTTGTCGATGACCGTCAGCTCCGTCAACCTGCGGCACAAAAACAACACAAATTAATGTTCAAATCGACAAAAATTACTCTTAGAAGGACGACTTAAATCAAATGAGTTGGAAATGTAATCTATAAAGTGACAAACATTTTACTAATCCCTAATAGGTGGCTCCATATGTCTGGTTGCTAATTAAATTTACTAGAATTTAATCAGAGTAACTTCATATTAATTAATTTTGACAGAAAATTACGTAAATTTCACCTGTGTGCGGCGCCTTCCTTGCCCAGTGCCATCATCGCCCGACGCCGCCTTTCCAGCAGATTCCTCGTCCTTCAGAGTGTCGCTGGCCTTCGGCTCCGTCGAGCTGCAACAAAAACAATTGTTAAGATTTTCCAAAATATTCTTTTCAAGGCATCCGCCACCCGTATTTATACCAAAGCATGCTTGAACTCAACGCAACACAATACAACTACAATACCATGCAACACACTATAAAAATTCCGTCGACCTGCAACATAAAAACAATATTTAACTTATCGCTAATTATCTCTCTTATCGATTATCACTAATTACTTATCTTAGAGCAGAGCCGAGTCGCCGAAATCACGCACTGTCACTCGTTTTGCCGGATATTCATTAAGATTTTTTCCTGCTTGTCGATGACCGTCAGCTCCGTCAACCTGCGGCACAAAAACAATACAAATTAATGTTCAAATCGACAAAAATTACTCTTAGAAGGACGACTTAAATCAAATAAGTTGGAAATGTAATGTATAAAGTGACAAACATTTTACTAATCCCTAATAGGTGGCTCCATATGTCTCGTTGCTAATTAAATTTACTAGAATTTAATCAGGGTAACTTCATATTAAATAATTTTGACAGTAAATTACGTAAAATTCACCTGTGTGCGGCGCCTTCCTCGCCCAGCGCCATCATCGCCTCGCCCGACGCCGCCCTCCCAGCAGCTTCCTCGTCCTTCAGGGTGTTGCTGGTCTTCGGCTCCGTCGACCTGCAACAAAAACAATAGTTCAGATTTTTCAAAATTTTCTTTTCAAGGCATCCGCCACCCGTATTTATACCAAAGCATGCTTGAAATCAATGCAACACAATACAACTACAATACCATGCAACACACTATAAAAATTCCGTCGACCTGCAACATAAAAACAATATTTAACTTATCGCTAATTATCTCTCTTATCGATTATCACTAATTACTTATCTTAGAGCAGAGCCGAGCCGAGCCGAGTCGCCGAAATCACGCACTGTCACTCGTTTTGCCGGATATTCATTAAGATTTTTTCCTGCTTGTCGATGACCGTCAGCTCCGTCAACCTGCGGCACAAAAACAATACAAATAAATGTTCAAATCGACAAAAATTACTCTTAGAAGGACGACTTAAATCAAATGAGTTGGAAATGTAATGTATAAAGTGACAAACATTTTACTAATCCCTAATAGGTGGCTCCATATGTCTGGTTGCTAATTAAATTTACTAGAATTTAATCAGAGTAACTTCATATTAATTAATTTTGACAGTAAATTACGTAAATTTCACCTGTGTGCGGCGCCTTCCTTGCCCAGTGCCATCATCGCCCGACGCCGCCCTTCCAGCAGATTCCTCGTCCTTCGGAGTGTCGCTGGCCTTCGGCTCCGTCGACCTGCAATAAAAACAATAGTTAAGATTTTTCAAAATTTTCATTTCAAGGCATCCGCCACCCGTATTTATACCAAAGCATGCTTGAAATCAATGCAACACAATACAACTACAATACCATGCAACACACTATAGAAATTCCGCTGACCTGCAACATATAAACAATATTTAACTTATCGCTAATCACTAATTATTTATTATCGCTTATCACTAATTACTTATCTTAGAGCAGAGCCGAGCCGAGCCGAGTCGCCGAAATCACGCAATGTCACTCGTTTTCCCGGATATTCATTAAGATTTTTTCCTGCCCGTAGCTGACCGTCAGCTCCGTCAACCTGCAGCACAAAAACAATAGAAATTAATGTTCAAAATCGACAAAAATTACTCTGTGAAGGAAGACTTAAATCAAATAAGTTAGAAATGTAATGTATAAAGTGTCAAACATTTTACTAATCCCTAATAGGTGGCTCCATATGTCTGGTTGCTAATTAAATTTACTAGAATTTAATCAGAGTAACTTCATATTAATTAATTTTGACAGTAAATTACGTAAATTTCACCTGTGTGCGGCGCCTTCCTTGCCCAGTGCCATCATCGCCCGACGCCGCCCTTCCAGCAGATTCCTCATCCTTCAGAGTGTCGCTGGCCTTCGGCTCCGACGACCTGCAACAAAAACAATAGTTAAGATTTTTCAAAATTTTCTTTTCAAAGCATCCGCCACCCGTGTTTATACCAAAGCATGCTTGAAATCAATGCAAGAATACAACTACAATACCATGCAACAATACAAAAATTCCGCCGACCAGCAACATATAAACAATATTTAACTTATCGCTAATTATCTCTCTTATCGATTATCACTAATTACTTATCTTAGAGCAGAGCCGAGCCGAGCCGAGTCGCTGAAATCACGCACTGTCACTCGTTTTGCCAGATATTCATTAAGATTTTTTCCTGCTTGTCGATGACCGTCAGCTCCGTCAACCTGGGGCACAAATACAATACAAATTAATGTTCAAAATCGACAAAAATTACTTTTTGAAGGACGACTTAAATCAAATGAGTTGGAAATGTAATGTATCTTGTCAAACATTTTACTAATCCCTAATAGGTGGCTCCATATGTCTGGGTAAATTCATATTAATTAATTTTGACAATAAATTACGTAAATTTCACCTGTGTGCGGCGCATTTCTTGCCCAGTGCCATCGTCGCCTGACGCTGCCCTCCCAGCAGCTTCCTCGTCCTTCAGGGTGCGGCTGGCCTTCGGCTCCGTCGACCTGCAACAAAAACAATAGTTCAGATTTTTCAAAATTTTCTTTTTAAAGCATCCGCCACCCGTGTTTATACCAAATTATGCTTGAAATCAATGCAACACAATACAACTACAATACCATGCAACACACTATAAAAATTCCGTCGACCTGCAACATAAAAGCAATATTTAACTTATCGCTAATCACTAATTATATCTTATAAACTATCAGAAGCGTATTAATTTAAAATTTATCAGGAGCGGATTTATAACTCAAAAAAACTAATCAGGCTATAAGAGAACGCATCTCTTAAAACGCTGAAACCCTACCTAAGCCGTCTCCACCATCCCCAGTAACGGCCCCTTTCCACTCGGCTAATAACCACAGCACGACAGACAAACCACCATCTGAACATGAGGGTAACTATCAAAATGAACAAATCAACCAATGGACAATCATTATGACTCAGGCGTGATCCCCATCACTTCATATTAATTAATTTTGACAATTAATTACGTAAAGATCACCTGCAACATAAAAACAATACAAATTAACGTTCAAAATCGACAAAAATTACTCTTTGAAGGACGACTTGAATCAAATGAGTCGGAAATGTAATGTATAAAGTGTCAAACATTTTACTAATCCCTAATAGGTGGCTCCATATGTCTGGTTGCTAATTAAATTTACTAGAATTTAATCAGAGTAAATTCATATTAATTAATTTTGACAATAAATTACGTAAATTTCACCTGTGTGCGGCGCCTTTCTTGCCCAGTGCCATCGTCGCCCGACGCTGCCCTCCCAGCAGCTTCCTCGTCCTTCAGAGTGCGGCTGGCCTTCGGCTCCGTCGACCTGCAATAAAAACAATAGTTCAGATTTTTCAAAATTTTTTTTTAAAGCATCCGCCACCCGTGTTTATACCAAAGCATGCTTGAAATCAATGCAACAATACAACTACAATAGCATGCAACAATACAAAAATTCCGCCGACCTGCAACATAACAATATTTAACTTATCGCTAATCACTAATTATCTCTCTTATCGCTTATCACTAATTACTTATCTAAGAGCAAAGCCGAGCCGAGCCGAGTCACCGAAATCATGCACTGTCACTCGTTTTCCCGAATTTTCATTAAGATTTTTTCCTGCCCGTCGCTGACCGTCAGCTTCGTCAACCTGCAGCACAAAAACAATACAAATTAATGTTCAAAATCGACAAAAATTACTCTGTGAAGGACGACTATCAAATGAGTTGAAAATGTAATGTATAAAAGTGTCAAACATTTTACTAATCCCTAATAGGTGGCTCCATATGTCTCGTTGCTAATTAAATTTACTAGAATTTAATCAGAGTAACTTCATATTAATAAATTTTGACAATAAATTACGTAAATTTCACCTGTGTGCGGCGCATTCCTCGCCCAGCGCAGTCATCGCCCGACGCCGCTCTCCCAGCAGCTCCCTCGTCCTTCAGGGTGTCGCTGGCCTTCGGCTCCGTCGACCTGCAACAAAAACAATAGTTAAGATTTTTCAAAATTTTCTTTTCAAAGCATCCGCCACCCGTGTTTATACCAAAGCATGCTTGAAATCAATGCAAGAATACAACTACAATACCATGCAACAATACAAAAATTCCGCCGACCTGCAACATATAAACAATATTTAACTTATCGCTAATTATCTCTCTTATCGATTATCACTAATTACTTATCTTAGAGCAGAGCCGAGCAGAGCCGAGTAGAGCCGAGCCGCCGAAATCACGCACTGTCACTCGTTTTGCCAGATATTCATTAAGATTTTTTCCTGCTTGTCGATGACCGTCAGCTCCGTCAACCTGGGGCACAAATACAATACAAATTAATGTTCAACATCGACAAAAATTACTCTGTGCAGGAAGACTTAATTCAAATAAGTTAGAAATGCAATGTATAAAGTGTCAAACATTTTACTAATCCCTAATAGGTGGCTCCATATGTCTGGTTGCTAATTAAATTTACTAGAATTTAATCAGAGTAACTTCATATTAATTAATTTTGACAGTAATCTACGTAAATTTCACCTGTGTGCGGCGCCTTCCTTGCCCAGTGCCATCATCGCCCGACGCCGCCCTTCCAGCAGATTCCTCGTTCTTCAGAGTGCAAAGCATGCTTGAAATCAATGCAACACAATACAACTACAATACCATGCAACACACTATAAAAATTCCGTCGACCTGCAACATAAAAACAATACAAATTAATGTTAAAATCGACAAAAATTACTGTTTGAAGGATGACTTAAATCAAATGAGTTGGAAGTGTAATGTATAAAGTGTCAAACATTTTACTATTCCCTAATAGGTGGCTCCATATGTCTCGTTGCTAATTAAATTTACTAGAATTTAATCAGAGTAACTTCATATTAATTAGTTTTGACAATAAATTACGTAAAGTTCACCTGTGTGCGGCGCCTTCCACGTCCAGTGCCGTCATCGCCTGACTCCGCCCTCCCAGCAGCTTCCTCGTCCTTCAGGGAGTCGCGGGCCTTCGGCTCCATGGACCTGCAACAAAAACAATAGTTAAGATTTTTCAAAATTTTCTTTTCAAGGCATTCGCCACCCGTATTTATACCAAAGCATGCTTGAAATCAATGCAACACAATACAACTACAATACCATGCAACACACTATAAAAATTCCGCCGACCTGCAACATATAAACAATATTTAACTTATCGCTAATCACTAATTATTTATCGCTTATCACTAATTACTTATCTGAGCAGAGCCGAGCCGAGCCGAGTCGCTGAAATCACGCAATGTCACTCGTTTTCCCGGATTTTCATTAAGATTTTTTCCTGCCCGTCGCTGACCGTCAGCTCCGTCAACCTGCAGCACAAAAACAATAGAAATTAATGTTCAAAATCGACAAAAATTACTCTGTGCAGGAAGACTTAATTCAAATAAGTTAGAAATGCAATGTATAAAGTGTCAAACATTTTACTAATCCCTAATAGGTGGCTCCATATGTCTGGTTGCTAATTAAATTTACTAGAATTTAATCAGAGTAACTTCATATTAATTAATTTTGACAGTGATCTACGTAAATTTCACCTGTGTGCGGCGCCTTCCTTGCCCAGTGCCATCATCGCCCGACGCCGCCCTTCCAGCAGATTCCTCGTCCTTCAGAGTGTCGCTGGCCTTCGGCTCCGTCGAGCTGCAACAAAAACAATTGTTAAGACTTTTCAAAATTTTCTTTTCAAGGCATCCGCCACCCGTATTTATACCAAAGCATGCTTGAAATCAATGCAACACAATACAACTACAATACCATGCAACACACTAAAAATTCCGCCGACCTGCAACATATAAACAATATTTAACTTATCGCTAATCACTAATTATTTATCGCTTATCACTAATTACTTATCTGAGCAGAGCAGAGCCGAGCCGAGTCGCTGAAATCACGCAATGTCACTCGTTTTCCCGGATTTTCATTAAGATTTTTTCCTGCCCGTCGCTGACCGTCAGCTCCGTCAACCTGCAGCACAAAAACAATAGAAATTAATGTTCAAAATCGACAAAAATTACTCTGTGCAGGAAGACTTAATTCAAATAAGTTAGAAATGCAATGTATAAAGTGTCAAACATTTTACTAATCCCTAATAGGTGGCTCCATATGTCTGGTTGCTAATTAAATTTACTAGAATTTAATCAGAGTAACTTCATATTAATTAATTTTGGCAGTAATCTACGTAAATTTCACCTGTGTGCGGCACCTTCCTTGCCCAGTGCCATCATCGCCCGACGCCGCCCTTCCAGCAGATTCCTCGTTCTTCAGAGTGCAAAGCATGCTTGAAATCAATGCAACACAATACAACTACAATACCATGCAACACACTATAAAAATTCCGTCGACCTGCAACATAAAAACAATACAAATTAATGTTCAAAATCGACAAAAATTACTCTTTGAAGGACGACTTAAATCAAATTAGTTGGAAATGTAATGTATAAAGTGTCAAACATTTTACTAATCCCTATTAGGTGGCTCCATATGTCTGGTTGCTAATAAAATTTACTAGAATTTAGTCAGAGTAACTTCATGTTAATCGACCGAGCGAAGCGAAGGTCTTTGAGTTAACTAGGGCGATTTGCACTTGTCCGTCCGTCCGTCCGTCCGTCCGTCCGTCTGTCAGAGCCTTATAACTTTTGAATTACTGAACGTAATTACTTCAAATTTAGATATAATATGTAAACCGATGGCCTCCAGCCGAAAATGGCTTAAAAAGTTATAAAAATCTTTATTTCAGGGGGGCTCTCATAGAAGCGAATGCGAAGTAAAAAAAAAAAAATCGCGTTACATAAAATTGTTACGTATCATTTTAAAGACAATTTTGAACTGAGTACAAAAATATTTTTTTTTTAATTTTTCCCTTAAAATTGACGAAATGGGGGGCTTTCAAAGTGGCGATTTTATACGCTCGCTTGAAGACGCTCTCTAGAAAAATCCGCTATGGATTTTCAAACTGATTTTATGTTTTTAGGTCACTTATATCCTGTACTTGAACAACAAATACTAAAATTATATGAATATTATAAAGAAACGAGATTATTTAATTTTTAATGGGCGTCAGTAATTCATATAGCATCAACATAGCTTCACAATAATGCTAATAGATGGCGCAGTCAGTAACTATTCCCATGGAACTACGAGTTAAATTCAATGTTTGATAAATAATTCAATGTTTTCACTAACGTTCCCTAACCTTTACGGGCTACCTATAAGTTAGGTGATTGATGTTTTCTGTCAACTTATTTATCACGATCCTGTACGGGACACCTAAAAGGATATTGGGACGGATGTTAGGACTTAGGATTGTATTTAGGAGCTACCTACGTTAAGAGACTCCTACTTAGGGGATGATTTAGGTATGTTTGGTGAAAACGGGCATAATAATAATGTCAGTTTTTGTTATCATGTATCGATTGAATGAATAATCATGGGATACCGTTACCGCGAGGTCTCAGTTCGGGGCGAACCACTAGTTAATTTTGACAATAAATTACGTAAATTTCACCTGTGTGCGGCGCCTTCCTTGCCCAGTGCCATCGTCGCCCGACGCCGCCCTCCCAGCAGCTTCCTCGTCCTTCAGGGTGTCGCTGGTCTTCGGCTCCGTCCACCTGCAACAAAAACAATAGTTCAGATTTTTCAAAATTTTCTTTTCAAGGCATCCGCCACCCGTATTTATACCAAAGCATGCTTGAAATCAATGCAACACAATACAACTACAATACCATGCAACACACTATAGAAATTCCGCCGACCTGCAACATATAAACAATATTTAACTTATCGCTTATCACTAATTATCTCTCTTATCGCTTATCACTAATTACTTATCTTAGAGCAAAGCCGAGCCGAGCCGAGCCGCCGAAATCATGCACTGTCACTTGTTTTCCCGGATTTTCATTAAGATTTTTTCCTGCCCGTCGCTGACCGTCAGCTCCGTCAACCTGCAGCACAAAAACAATAGAAATTAATGTTCAAAATCGATAAAAATTACTCTGTGAAGGAAGACTTAAATCAAATAAGTTAGAAAAGTAATGTATAAAGTGTCAAACATTTTACTAATCCCTTATAGGTGGCTCCATATGTCTCGTTGCTAATTAAATTTACTAGAATTTAATCAGAGTAACTTCATATTCAGCAATTTTTCACATTCAGCAATTCATTCAGCAATTTTGACAGTAAATTCGTAACAGTAAAGTCGAGCTGCAACAAAAACAATTGTTAAGACTTTTCAAAATTTTCTTTTCAAGGCATCCGCCACCCGTATTTATACCAAAGCATGCTTGAAATCAATGCAACACAATACAACTACAATACCATGCAACACACTGTAAAAATTCCGCCGACCTGCAACATATAAACAATATTTAACTTATCGCTAATCACTAATTATTTATCGCTTATCACTAATTACTTATCTGAGCAGAGCAGAGCCGAGCCGAGCCGAGTCGCCGAAATCACGCAATGTCACTCGTTTTCCCAGATTTTCATTAAGATTTTTCCTGCCTGTCGCTGACCGTCAGCTCCGTCAACCTGCAGCACAAAAACAATAGAAATTAATGTTCAAAATCGACAAAAATTACTCTGTGAAGGAAGACTTAAATCAAATAAGTTAGAAATGTAATGTATAAAGTGTCAAACATTTTAGTGATCCCTAATAGGTGGTTCCATATTATGTCTCGTTGCTAATTAAATTTACTAGAATTTAATCAGAGTAACTTCATATTTATTAATTTTGACAGTAAATTACGTAAATTTCACCTGTGTGCGGCGCCTTCCTTGCCCAGTGCCATCATCGCCCGACGCCGCCCTTCCAGCAGATTCCTCGCCCTTCAGAGTGTCGCTGGCCTTCGGCTCCGTCGAGCTGCAACAAAAACAATTGTTAAGACTTTTCAAAATTTTCTTTTCAAGGCATCCGCCACCCGTATTTATACCAAAGCATGCTTGAAATCAATGCAACACAATACAACTACAATACCATGCAACACACTATAAAAATTCCGCCGACCTGCAACATATAAACAATATTTAACTTATCGCTAATCACTAATTATTTATCGCTTATCACTAATTACTTATCTTAGAGCAGAGCCGTGCCGAGCTGAGCCGAGCCGAGTCGCCGAAATCACGCAATGTCACTCGTTTTCCCGGATTTTCATTAAGATTTTTTCCTGCCCGTCGCTGACCGTCAGCTCCGTCAACCTGCAGCACAAAAACAATAGAAATTAATGTTCAAAATCGACAAAAATTACTCTGTGAAGGAAGACTTAAATCAAATAAGTTAGAAATGCAATGTATAAAGTGTCAAACATTTTACTAATCCCTAATAGGTGGCTCCATATGTCTGGTTGCTAATTAAATTTACTAGAATTTAATCAGAGTAACTTCATATTAATTAATTTTGACAGTAATCTACGTAAATTTCACCTGTGTGCGGCGCCTTCCTTGCCCAGTGCCATCATCGCCCGACGCCGCCCTTCCAGCAGCTTCCTCGTCTATCAGAGTGTCGCTGGCCTTCGGCTCCGTCGAGCTGCAAAAAAACAATTGTAAAGATTTTTCAAACTTTTCTTTTCAAGGCATCCGCCACCCGTATTTATACCAAAGCATGCTTGAAATCAATGCAACACAACACAACTACAATACCATGTAACACACTATAAAAATTCCGTCGACCTGCAACATAAAAACAATATTTAACTTATCGCTAATCACTAATTATCTCTTATAAACTATCAGAAGCGCATTTATTTAAAATTTATCAGGAGCGGATTTATACCTCAAAAAACCAATCAGGCTTTAAGAGAACGCATCTCTTAAAATGCTGAAACCCTACCTAAGCCGTCTCCACCATCGCCAATAACGGCCCCTTTCCACTCAGCTAATAACCACAGCACGACAGACAAACCACCATCTGAACATGAGGGTGACTATCAAAATGAACAAATCAACAAATGGACAATTATTATGACTCAGGCGTGATCCCCATCGCTTCATATTAATTAATTTTGACAATAAATTACGTAAAGTTCACCTGTGTGCGGCGCCTCGCCGTCATCGCCCAACGCCGCCCTCCCAGCAGCTTCCTCGTCCTTCAGAGTGTCGCTGGCCTTCGGCTCCGTCGAGCTGCAACAAAAACAATTGTTAAGACTTTCAAAATTTTCTTTTCAAGGCATCTGCCACCCGTATTTATACCAAAGCATGCTTGAAATCAATGCAACACAATACAACTACAATATCATGCAACACACTATAAAAATTCCACCGACCTGCAACATATAAACAATATTTAACTTATCGCTAATCACTAATTATTTATCGCTTATCACTAATTACTTATCTTAGAGCAGAGCCGAGCCGAGCCGAGCCGAGCCGAGCCGAGTCGGCGAAATCACGCAATGTGACTCGTTTTCCCGGATTTTCATTAAGATTTTTTCCTGCCCGTCGCTGACCATCATCTCAGTCAACCTGCAGCACAAAAACAATAGAAATTAATGTTCAAAATCGACAAAAATTACTCTGTGAAGGAAGACTTAAATCAAATAAGTTAGAAATGTAATGTATAAAGTGTCAAACATTTTACTAATCCCTAATAGGTGGCTCCATATGTCTGGTTGCTAATTAAATTTACTAGAATTTAATCAGAGTAACTTCATATTAATTAATTTTGACAGTAATCTACGTAAATTTCACCTGTGTGCGGCGCCTTCCTTGCCCAGTGCCATCATCGCCCGACGCCGCCCTTCCAGCTGATTCGTCGTCCTTCAGAGTGTCGATGGCCTTCGGCTCCGTCGACCTGCAACAAAAACAATAGTTAAGATTTTTCAAAATTTTCTTTTCAAGGCATCCGCCACCCGTATTTATACCAAAGCATGCTTGAAATCAATGCAACACAACACAACTACAATACCATGTAACACACTATAAAAATTCCGTCGACCTGCAACATAAAAACAATATTTAAATTATCGCTAATCACTAATTATCTCTTATAAACTATCAGAAGCGCATTTATTTAAAATTTATCAGGAGCGGATTTATAACTCGAAAAACTAATCAGGCTATAAGAGAACGCATCTCTTAAAATGCTGAAACCCTACCTAAGCCGTCTCCACCATCCCCAATAACGGCCCCTTTCCACTCAACTAATAACCACAGCACGACAGACAACCACCATCTGAACATGAGGGTAACTATCAAAATGAACAAATCAACCAATGGACAGTTATTACGACTCAGGCGTGATCCCCATCACTTCATATTAATTAATTTTGACAATTAATTACGTAAAGTTCACCTGTGTGCGGCGCCTTCCTCGCCCAGCGCCGACATCGCCCGACGCCGCCCACCAAGCAGCTTGCTCGCCCTTCAAAGTGTCGCTGGCCTTCGGCTTCGTCGATCTGCAACAAAACAATAGTTAAGATTTTTTATTTTCTTTTCAAGGCATCCGCCACCCGTATTTATACCGAAACATGCTTGAAATCAATGCAACACAATACAACTACAATACCATGCAACACACTTTAAAAATTCCGTCGACCTGCAACATAAAAACAATACAAATTAACGTTCAAAATCGACAAAAATTACTCTTTGAAGGACGACTTGAATCAAATGAGTTGGAAATGTAATGTACAAAGTGTCAAACATTTTACTAATCCCTAATAGGTGGCTCCATATGTCCGTTTGCTAATTAAATTTACTAGAATTTAATCAGAATAACTTCATATTAATTAGTTTTGACAATAAATTACGTAAATTTCACCTGTGTGCGGCGCCTTCCTCGCCCAGCGCCATCATCGCCTCGCCCGACGCCGCCCTCCCAGCAGCTTCCTCGTCCTTCAGGGTGTTGCTGGTCTTCCGCTCCGTCGACCTGCAACAAAAACAATAGTTCAGATTTTTCAAAATTTTCCTTTCAAGGCATCCGCCACCCGTATTTATACCAAAGCATGCTTGAAATCAATGCAACACAATACAACTACAATACCATGCAACACACCATAGAAATTCCGCCGACCTGCAACATATAAACAATATTCAACTTATCGCTAATCACTAATTATTTATCGCTTATCACTAATTACTTATCATCTTAGAGCAGAGCCGAGCCGAGCCGAGTCGCCGAAATCACGCAATGTCACTCGTTTTCCCGGATTTTCATTAAGATTTTTTCCTGCCCGTCGCTGACCGTCAGCTCCGTCAACCTGCAGCACAAAAACAATAGAAATTAATGTTCAAAATCGAGAAAAATTACTCTGTGAAGGAAGACTTAAATCAAATAAGTTAGAAATGTAATGTATAAAGTGTCAAACATTTTACTAATCCCTAATAGGTGGCTCCATAATGTCTGGTTGCTAATTAAATTTACTAGAATTTAATCAGAGTAACTTCATATTAATTAATTTTGACAGTAAATTACGTAAATTTCACCTGTGTGCGGCGCCTTCCTTGCCCAGTGCCATCATCGCCCGACGCCGCCCTTCCAGCAGATTCGTCGTCATTCAGAGTGTCGCTGGCCTTCGGCTCCGTCGACCTGCAACAAAAACAATAGTTAAGATTTTTCAAAATTTTCTTTTCAAAGCATCCGCCACCCGTGTTTATACCAAAGCATGCTTGAAATCAATGCAAGAATACAACTACAATACCATGCAACAATACAAAAATTCCGCCGACCTGCAACATATAAACAATATTTAACTTATCGCTAATTATCTCTCTTATCGATTATCACTAATTACTTATCTTAGAGCAGAGCCGAGCCGAGCCGAGTCGCCGAAATCACGCACTGTCACTCGTTTTGCCAGATATTCATTAAGATTTTTTCCTGCTTGTCGATGACCGTCAGCTCCGTCAACCTGGGGCACAAATACAATACAAATTAATGTTCAAAATCGACAAAAATTACTCTTTGAAGGACGACTTAAATCAAATGAGTTGGAAATGTAATGTATCTTGTCAAACATTTTACTAATCCCTAATAGGTGGCTCCATATGTCTGTTTGCTAATTAAATTTACTAGAATTTAATCAGATTAACTTCATATTAATTAATTTTGACAGTAAATTACGTAAATTTCACCTGTGTGCGGCGCCTTCCTCGCCCAGCGCCGTCATCGCCCGACGCCTCCCAGCAGCTTCCTCGTCCTTCAGAGTGTCGCTGGCCTTCGGCTCCGTCGAGCTGCAACAAAAACAATTGTTAAGATTTTTCAAAATTTTCTTTTCAAGGCATCCGCCACCCGTATTTATACCAAAGCATGCTTGAAATCAATGCAACACAATACAACTACAATACCATGCAACACACTATAAAAATTCCGTCAACCTGCAACATAAAAACAATATTTAACTTATCGCTAATCACTAATTATCGCTCTTATCGCTTATCACTAATTACTTATCTTAGAGCAAAGCCGAGCCGAGCCGAGTCGCCGAAATCATGCACTGTCACTTGTTTTCCCGGATTTTCATTAAGATTTTTCCTGCCCGTCGCTGACCGTCAGCTCCGTCAACCAGCAGCACAAAAACAAAACAAATCAATGTTCAAAATCGACAAAAATTACTCTGTGAAGGACGACTTGAATCAAATGAGTTGGAAATGTAATGTATAAAGTGTCAAACATTTTACTAATCCCTAATAGGTGGCTCCATATGTCTGGTTGCTAATTAAATTTACTATTATTTAATCAGATTAAATTAATTAATTTTGACAGTAAATTACGTAAATTTCACCTGTGTGCGGCGCCTTCCTCGCCCAGCGCCATCATCGCCTCGCCCGACGCCGCCCTCCCAGCAGCTTCCTCGTCCTTCAGGGTGTTGCTGGTCTTCGGCTCCGTCGACCTGCAACAAAAACAATAGTTCAGATTTTTCAAAATTTTCTTTTCAAGGCATCCGCCACCCGTATTTATACCAAAGCATGCTTGAAATCAATGCAACACAATACAACTACAATACCATGCAACACACTATAGAAATTCCGCCGACCTTCAACATATAAACAATATTTAACTTATCGCTAATCACTAATTATTTATCGCTTATCACTAATTACTTATCTTAGAGTAGAGCCGAGCCGAGCCGAGTCGCCGAAATCACGCAATGTCACTCGTTTTCCCGGATTTTCATTAAGATTTTTTCCTGCCCGTCGCTGACCGTCAGCTCCGTCAACCTGCAACATAAAAACAATACAAATTAACGTTCAAAATCGACAAAAATTACTCTTTGAAGGACAACTTGAATCAAATGAGTTGGAAATGTAATGTATAAAGTGTCAAACATTTTACTAATCCCTAATAGGTGGCTCCATATGTCCGTTTGCTAATTAAATTTACTAGAATTTAATCAGAGTAACTTCATATTAATTAGTTTTGACAATTATTTACGTAAAGATCACCTGTGTGCGGCCTTCCTCGCCCAGCGCCGTCATCGCCCGACGCCACCCAGCAGCTTCCTCGTCCTTCAGGGTGTCGCTGGCCTTCGGCTCCGTCGACCTGCAACAAAAACCAATAGTTAAGATTTTTCAAAATTCTCTTTTCAAGCATCCGCCACCCGTATTTATTCCGAAACATGCTTGAAATCAATGCAACACAATACAACTACAGTACCATGCAACACACTTTAAAAATTCCGTCGACCTGCAACATAAAAACAATACAAATTAACGTTCAAAATCGACAAAAATTACTCTTTGAAGGACGACTTGAATCAAATGAGTTGGAAATGTAATGTATAAAGTGTCAAACATTTTACTAATCCCTAATAGGTGGCTCCATATGTCCGTTTGCTAATTAAATTTACTAGAATTTAATCAGAGTAACTTCATATTAATTAGTTTTGACAATTAATTACGTAAAGATCACCTGTGTGCGGCCTTCCTCGCCCAGCGCCGTCATCGCCCGACGCCACCCAGCAGCTTCCTCGTCCTTCAGGGTGTCGCTGGCCTTCGGCTCCGTCGACCTGCAACAAAAACCAATAGTTAAGATTTTTCAAAATTCTCTTTTCAAGCATCCGCCACCCGTATTTATACCGAAACATGCTTGAAATCAATGCAACACAATACAACTACAATACCATGCAACACACTTTAAAAATTCCGTCGACCTGCAACATAAAAACAATACAAATTAACGTTCAAAATCGACAAAAATTACTCTTTGAAGGACAACTTGAATCAAATGAGTTGGAAATGTAATGTATAAAGTGTCAAACATTTTACTAATCCCTAATAGGTGGCTCCATATGTCCGTTTGCTAATTAAATTTACTAGAATTTAATCAGAGTAACTTCATATTAATTAGTTTTGACAATTATTTACGTAAAGATCACCTGTGTGCGGCCTTCCTCGCCCAGCGCCGTCATCGCCCGACGCCACCCAGCAGCTTCCTCGTCCTTCAGGGTGTCGCTGGCCTTCGGCTCCGTCGACCTGCAACAAAAACCAATAGTTAAGATTTTTCAAAATTCTCTTTTCAAGCATCCGCCACCCGTATTTATTCCGAAACATGCTTGAAATCAATGCAACACAATACAACTACAGTACCATGCAACACACTTTAAAAATTCCGTCGACCTGCAACATAAAAACAATACAAATTAACGTTCAAAATCGACAAAAATTACTCTTTGAAGGACGACTTGAATCAAATGAGTTGGAAATGTAATGTATAAAGTGTCAAACATTTTACTAATCCCTAATAGGTGGCTCCATATGTCCGTTTGCTAATTAAATTTACTAGAATTTAATCAGAGTAACTTCATATTAATTAGTTTTGACAATTAATTACGTAAAGATCACCTGTGTGCGGCCTTCCTCGCCCAGCGCCGTCATCGCCCGACGCCACCCAGCAGCTTCCTCGTCCTTCAGGGTGTCGCTGGCTTTCGGCTCCGTCGACCTGCAACAAAAAAACCAGTTAAGATTTTTCTAAATTCTCTTTTCAAGGCATCCGCCACCCGTATTTATACTGAAACATGCTTGAAATCAATGCAACACAATACAACTACAATACCATGCAACACACTTTAAAAATTCCGTCGACCTGCAACATAAAAACAATACAAATTAACGTTCAAAATCGACAAAAATTACTCTTTGAAGGACGACTTGAATCAAATGAGTTGGAAATGTAATGTATAAAGTGTCAAACATTTTACTAATCCCTAATAGGTGGCTCCATATGTCTGTTTGCTAATTAAATTTACTAGAATTTAATCAGATTAACTTCATATTAATTAATTTTGACAGTAAATTACGTAAATTTCACCTGTGTGCGGCGCCTACCTTGCCCAGTGCCATCATCGCCCGACGCCGCCCTCGCCCGACGCCGCCCTTCCAGCAGCTTCCTCGTCCTTCAGAGTGTCGCTGGCCTTCGGCTCCGTCGAGCTGAAACAAAAACAATTGTAAAGATTTTTCAAAATTTTCTTTTCAAGGCATCCGCCACCCGTATTTATACCAAAGCATGCTTGAAATCAATGCAACAATACAACTACAATACCATGCAACAATACAAAAATTCCGCCGACCTGCAACATATAAACAATATTTAACTTATTGCTAATTATCTCTCTTATCGATTATCACTAATTACTTATCTTAGAGCAGAGCCGAGTCGCCGAAATCACGCACTGTCACTCGTTTTGCCAGATATTCATTAAGATTTTTTCCTGCTTGTCGATGACCGTCAGCTCCGTCAACCTGCGGCACAAAAACAATACAAATTAATGTTCAAATCGACAAAAATTACTCTTAGAAGGACGACTTAAATCAAATGAGTTGGAAATGTAATGGTATAAAGTGACAAACATTTTACTAATCCCTAATAGGTGGCTCCATATGTCTGGTTGCTAATTAAATTTACTAGAATTTAATCAGAGTAACTTCATATTAATTAATTTTGACAGTAAATTACGTAAATTTCACCTGTGTGCGGCGCCTTCCTTGCCCAGTGCCATCATCGCCCGACGCCGCCCTTCCAGCAGATTCCTCGTCCTTCGGAGTGTCGCTGGCCTTCGGCTCCGTCGAGCTGCAACAAAAACAATTGTAAAGATTTTTCAAAATTTTCTTTTCAAGGCATCCGCCACCCGTATTTATACTAAAGCATGCTTGAAATCAATGCAACACAATACAACTACAATACCATGCAACACACTATAAAAATTCCGTCGACCTGCAACATAAAAACAATATTTAACTTATCGCTAATCACTAATTATCTCTCTTATCGCTTATCACTAATTACTTACCTTAGAGCAAAGCCGAGCCGAGCCGAGTCGCCGAAATCATGCACTGTCACTTGTTTTCCCGGATTTTCATTAAGATTTTTTCCTGCCCGTCGCTGACCGTCAGCTCCGTCAACCAGCAGCACAAAAACAATACAAATCAATGTTCAAAATCGACAAAAATTACTCTGTGAAGGACGACTTGAATCAAATGAGTTGGAAATGTAATGTATAAAGTGTCAAACATTTTACTAATCCCTAATAGGTGGCTCCATATGTCTGGTTGCTAATTAAATTTACTATTATTTAATCAGATTAACTTCATATTAATTAATTTTGACAGTAAATTACGTAAATTTCACCTGTGTGCGGCGCCTTCCTCGCCCAGCGCCGTCATCGCCCGACGCCTCCCAGTAGCTTCCTCGTCCTTCAGAGTGTCGCTGGCCTTCGGCTCCGTCGAGCTTCAAAAAAACAATTGTTAAGATTTTTCAAAATTTTCTTTTCAAGGCATCCGCCACCCGTTTTTATACCAAAGCATGCTTGAAATCAATGCAACACAATACAACTACAATACCATGAAACACATTATAAAAATTCCGTCGACCTGCAACATATAAACAATATTTAACTTATCGCTAATTATCTCTCTTATCGATTATCACTAATTACTTATCTTAGAGCCGAGCCGAGTCGCCGAAATCACGCACTGTCACTCGTTTTGCCAGATATTCATTAAGATTTTTTCCTGCTTGTCGATGACCGTCAGCTCCGTCAACCTGGGGCACAAATACAATACAAATTAATTTTCAAAATCGACAAAAATTACTCTTTGAAGGACGACTTAAATCAAATGAGTTGGAAATGTAATGTATCTTGTCAAACATTTTACTAATCCCTAATAGGTGGCTCCATATGTCTGGTTGCTAATTAAATTTACTAGAATTTAATCAGAGTAAATTCATATTAATTAATTTTGACAATAAATTACGTAAATTTCACCTGTGTGCGGCGCCTTTTTGCCCAGTGCCATCGTCGCCCGACGCTGCCCTCCCAGCAGCTTCCTCGTCCTTCAGGGTGCGGCTGGCCTTCGGCTCCGTCGACCTGCAACAAAAACAATAGTTCAGATTTTTCAAAATTTTCTTTTTAAAGCATCCGCCACCCGTGTTTATGCCAAAGCATGCTTGAAATCAATGCAACAATACAACTACAATACCATGCAACAATACAAAAATTCCGCCGACCTGCAACATATAAACAATATTTAACTTATCGCTAATCACTAATTATCTCTCTTATCGCTTATCACTAATTACTTATCTTAGAGCAGAGCCGAGCCGAGCAGAGTCGCCGAAATCACGCAATGTCACTCGTTTTCCCGGATTTTCATTAAGATTTTTTCCTGCCCGTCGCTGACCGTCAGCTCCGTCAACCTGCAGCACAAAAACAATACAAATTAATGTTCAAAATCGACAAAAATTACTCTTTGAAGGACGACTTAAATCAAATGAGTAGGAAATGTAATATATTTCAGAGTGACGGAGGTTCAATGTGGGATTTATGAAGGCCGAGGGATAATGCTTAGGTTCAGCATCAGTTCTCGACTGGTCTTTGGGCTACTTCAACGAAACTTCAGGATAATTTGGAACAGCAATTCATTACATAAAACTGATTTGATCAATAAATAGCCACATTAGCCATGGTCCAGAAACAGGAATTATTACTCAAAAACTAACCAGGCTTTAAGAGATGCGTTCTCTTTAAACGCTGAAACCCTACCTAAAGCAGTCTCCAACCGCCCCTATAACGGCCCCTGTCCTCATATCTAATCAATTTAAACACAACATGACAGACAAACCACCATCTGAACGTGAGATTAATTATTATAATGCACAAATTAACTAATAGACAATTATTATGACTCGGGCATTATCCCTATCACAATTAGAGATGTTGACGGTATGCTCGTCCCAATGACAATGCCGTGAAAGAATGGCACGCTGCGCTTATGAGACCGGCGATCCATCCCCACCTCTCCCGACTCGTAGTGGTTCGGTGTCGCTCGTGCGCGCTCGTCTTTCATCCGCGCCGAAATTTATATATAAAGTGTCAAACGTTTTACTAATCCCTAATAGGTGGCTCCATATATCTAGCCATAAGCCAAAATACACAGTTTCATAAACATAACTTGAAAAATAACTTCAAAAATGAAGGACTCGTACAAATATTCAACCCCTATGTAACCCCTCTGGGGGTAGAATTTTCAAAAGCCGAGACTTCGTTTTTATTCATTAGCCCAAATACCGAGTTTCATAGGTATAACTTGAAAAATGACTAACTTTCATATAAACTATCAGCCCCTATTTTACCCCTTCGAGGGTAGAATTTTCAGAAAATGTAAAATACGTACTTTATTTTTAATCAACAGCCAAAATACCAAGTTTCGCGGATATAACTTTTTTCAACTTCAATCTATCATCTAAACATGAAAGACTGTCATCTAAACATTCAACCCCCATTTAACCCCTTTGGTGGTGGAATTTCAAAAAATCCTTAGTGCTCGCCTACGCACATCGTGATAAAAGACCTGAAAATCGGACATCCCTTTTTAGGGTTCCGTAGTAAACAAGGAACCCTTATAGTTTCGCCATGTCCGTCCGTCTGTCTTTCTGTCCGTCCGTCCGTCCGCGGTTTAGCTCAGAGACTATTGGTACTAAATAGAAATCATACTTTTTATACCGTTCGACCGAGTTTCCGTCAAGTCACTATAAAACGTGGTATAACAAAAACGCATCCGACATGGAATAACAAAACTCAAATGACAGTGGAATAACAAAACGTAAATGGCAGCTAAACGTAATTTTGTCTTTGGTTAGGTATGGTAAAAAAAAATTTGACAATTATAAAATGTTATAATAAAGCATTACTGATATTATAAATGCGAAAGTGTGTTTGTTTGTTGGGTAGGCAACAGAACAGCGGATTGTTGCGATTTTTTGCATAGGTATAGTAATGGATGTAGTAGTGGTTCCTCAGACCGGGAGAGCTACTTTTATCTCGGATAATGAAAGAGTTCCCGCGGGATTTTTAAAAACTAAATCCATGCGGACGAAGTCGCGGGCATCGGCTAGTATTTAATAAATATTTTTTTAGGGTACCTCCCCTAACATTTGAATGAATTTTTTTTTCTCGTCTATCCCATAGTGTGGGGTGTCATTGAATAAGTCTTTCAAAAATATTGTGGGTGTGGGAACATCATTTTTCAATTCAGGGATCCGTTTGTGAAATATGATATTTTAAAGTGCTAAATTTTATTAGAGTCAAGTGTCCCCCCCCTCTCCCAGCTAAAGCACTGTCCTAAGTCAGCAATAATATTTGAGACTTTCAACTACGGAACCCTATACTGCGCGTGGCCTGACACGCACTTGGCCGGTTTTATTTATGATACTAATTGAAACTTTAGGCTTTTTTTGAATACTAGAGTAGAACACCCAGAAGTTAATTCCGTTTAGAACCGGAGTTAAATTTTTTTAGAAATATCTGAATTTTCAGAAAAAGATGAAAATTAAAGGTGTATAACATATTTGTACAATTATTTATACGGGAAAGTGGCATTATATATAGGGCATTTTATAAGCTAACTAAATAATTTTAGTGATAACAATAAAGTTAATATGCTTAATTTTGTGATTTTTACATATTTTTTTTCTCATAAGTTATTTAAGATTAGCAGTAGATATTTATCTTAAAACATAGCTCGTAACTGTATTGTTACTCGTAAAAAAAATCACACAGAAATCTATGAGGACATCGAAGATATGAGGTTTCTTTGGTTTTCGGATTTCTATGATATTAGGGTTCTCACAATAAGATCATAATTTCAAAATACAATTAATGTACTAGAGAAAATTGTAAACAGGTGACTGAATCAAGCATGAAATTTTGCATTAAAAACAAAAAGGATTTTTACCCAAACTGTGAAAACGAAGGGTTATGTTTTTCGGGGTTCACTATTTATATTATCGTATAATTTTTTAAATATCGTAATGTTACAAAATTATTATAATCAGTAGCAACTTGGTCACTTTTATGTTTGTATGTTTATATCTTCGTTTGTTTAACTTTTTTTTTTTTCATTTTGTTTGACATTAATTGAATGATAAAATAAGTTTTAATATCACCAAAGTTAAATTAAAAGATATGTAGAAACAAAAAATCCTATTTGGATTCTGATTAGCTCACTTTTGATAAGTGCAAAATCCTAACATTTAAAATTTTAAAATTCAATAACTCCGAAGTCCTACGTGTTACGCATCTGATATTTTATAGGCAGGTTAACGTAGCACTGGGTATTTCTTATGAAATCTCAAAATTTGAGATATTATTGAAATTTCTTTTTTTTTATAAACTTAGATATTTTTTTTGCAGAGATCAGAAAAGTTGCTTTTAGAGATCTGTCCAGGGGTATTGGTCTTCCATATTTTTTTATATAACCTATAAAAAATGAGATTTTAAAAAATAAATAAATGAGGGAATGATTAACGGAGTGAGGGAATGATTTATTATTATATTATAGTAAAAAACAACATGTACAAATGAAAGAAATTATATATTTTTTATTAATATATATCAAACAATGAAATATCAAATTCTAAAGAAAATCAACTCAAAACTTTGTACTTATAGAACGTAAACAATCTTTTGTACTTATTGAAAATGACCAACATAAATATATATAAACCCAAAAAAATAGGTCTTTACCTATGAAATTGCCGTTTTGTATGCAATAAGTGAAAGTACTTATTTTTTATGATTTTTTTAAACCTTTTTTATTTCTGTTATTCGAAGTAATCACCCATGCAATCGACGCATCTTTGCCAACGCATTGGCAGTTTATTGATGCCCTTCTTGTAAAAATCAGCTGGACGGGAGGCAACAAACTCTTCAAAGGCATTTTGTACTGCCTCTCGGGAATTGAATTTTTTACCCACTAAAAAGTTGTCTAAATTTTGGAAAAAGTAATAGTCGGTAGGTGCAAGGTCTGGTGAGTATGGCGGATGAGGGAGAGCTTCCAACCCCAGCTCTTGTAGCTTGGAGACTGTCTGTTGCGCAATATGGGGTCGCGCGTTGTCGTGAAGGAGCAGTGGGGACGACCGATTGACCAAAGCTGGTTGCAGATGTGCAAGCTTCTCCATCATTCTCTCCAGTTCTTCACAGTACACATCTGCATTAATGCTCATGCCGTTTTGTAAAAAGCTGTGGTGAATCAAACCCGCATTAGACCACCAAACAGTGACCATCACCTTTATAGGGGTCATTTTTGGTTTAGGGCATTGCTTTGGTGCTGAACCAGGGTCTAACCGACTTGCTGAGCGCTTTCGATTGTCGAACAGAATCCATTTTTCGTCGCACGTAACAATTCGTTTTAAAATTCCTTCATTTCTTTGCCTGTTGAGCAGCGCAAGGCAGGTCTCGACGCGTACGTTGCGCTGGCGATCGTTAAGGTCGTGGGGCACCCATCTATCAAGCTCTTTTACCTTGCCAATTTGTCGCAAATGGATCAATATTGTTTTGATGCTTACATCAAAAGCTGCTGCTAGCTCAGCTGTAGATTGAGTTTCGTCAGCTTCCACAATCGCCTTTAATTCATTATTGTTAACCAATGTCTCCGGACGACCACGAGCTTCATTTTTCAAGTCAAAATTTCCAGAACGGAACCGGGAAAACCAATAACGGGTTGTGCGATCGTTTGTACAGTTCTCTCCGTAAACGTTTTTGATGTTACGGCCCGTTTGTGTCGCGTTGGTGCCACGACGGAACTCATATTCCATAATTACACGAATTTTTAAAGTATCCATTATGACGAAAAATGTTCAAATGTAATGAAAATACAATGCTAATCAAAAAACAAAAGACTGAGTTTGTAAATAGAATGTCATGGTTTTAAAACAAAATTAATTTGAATTTAGAATACAGAGCCATTACAAACTTTTTTTTATTTGAAATGACCAGTACTGAAGAAAGGCAATTTCATAGGTAAAGACCTAACATACTACTACAGAGGTAACAAATGCTTTTATCTTTTTACTTATTACTTCATATGAATAACTGGTTTTACTTGACCTTTCTCTTTTTTCTTTAAATATTTTAATCTTTCTTTTTCCCGCAGTTTTTCCAAAGATTCAGTATTATTTTTCATTTTTTCTCGCCTTTTTCTATCATACTCTTTCTTTTTTAATTTTTTTTTTCTGCATCACTCAACTTCTTTTGTCGTGCCATTTTGCTTCCACATACATGCACCTGTTTTAAATTAAATACCATGAAATACAAGTTGCAAGAAATAAATAAAAAATCTAAAAAAACCGCAGAATACTGGATAAATCATTCCCTCACATGGCCGTCATTCCCTCACTCCTAAATGCAGTGAGGGAATGACTGTGAGGGAATGACGAATTTTAACTTAAGCTACAAAAACACAGACACATAACATCAATTTGCTTGTTACATTTCGAATATGTATTTTACTCCCAAAAACGCATAAAACCAACAAATTTTAATGATAGATATTAAAATGCTTAATACATTCATGTAACGTGAGGTAATGATCGTCATAAATTTAACTTTTAACAATTTTTCACAAAATATTTTTTTACACGAACTCACCTACGGTTGAGAAGAAATCGCCATCTTGAATCATTTGAGAGTGTTGCCAGGTACGAAAAACTTAAGGTTGCGTTCCTAAATATTGGTTGACACGTTCAGAAATCGAATATTCGTAATAGGATGAGGGAATGATTTTATTTGACGGGACATATTTAAAATCGAATTATTGTTTTTATAAATTCGTTGTTGTAAGATGGAAGCTTTTATAGACAATAACAAACATCTTTCTTATATATTTGCATAATTTTATTATTAAGAATATTGATATATTTCAGATAAATAGGCATTTTAGTAATATTTTTGAACTAAGGGACAAGGTGAGGGAATGATTTTCACGGTAACAAAGTAGCCATATCTTTTTTTTCTTTAGAGGTAATACGTTTTCTTTTTGAACAATAGTGGTATAGACAGCGTACATTCAAATAAAAAAATGATTTATGTAGTTAATGCATATCACTCGGCACTAATGGCTCGGGAATCAAATTTCGAAATTTGATGAGAAATACCCCACTAATAAACACAAAGTGTGAAAATTATAGATGCTAATAGCTAAAGACAGCTGCGAAAAAAAATATCCAAATTAGTTAAAAAATACATAACTGTCTTCATTGTTCACCTAGAAATTAATTATATGTTTTTAAAAATAGCAGTTAGTTGATTTTATAGCATGCTATAATTGAAACTTAAAAACTTTCCTTATAAAGAAAGTTACAGCATTTCTTAGGTTTTTTCTGGTAACTACAGAAAAAAAATAAAAAAAAATATCTTGGTGTTCCACTCTAGTATTCAAAAAAGCCTAAAGTTTCGATTAGTATCAAAAAAGGGATGTCCGATTTTCAGGTCATTTATCACGATGTGCTAGGTACGTCATAAAATGAACCTATTGTCAAAATTTCAAGTTTCTAGCTTCAATGGTTTAGGCTGTACTTTGATTGATAGATGAGCCAGTCAGTCAGTCAGGACAAGTCTTTTTATAATAAGTTTAATGAAAGTTTGCATGAATAATTTTGCATGAACAAAAAAACTAAAACCTTTTTAAAATCAACTAACTTGGATTGTTAACAAGTCCTATCTCAACAATTCTATCAACAAGTTAAGTGACAATTGACACACGCTCAGACAAATCAAACTTAGGTAAATACATAAGCAAACTTGTGACCACCTCCATATACTATCTACCCTCTCACTTTTTATTAAGTAGGTATGTTTTATTTCTTTATATCGGGTAGATAGAACTTTACTGAAAGTTGGTGTATCATTATTCATCAAGTCTCAGCACTGTTCCACTAGGATACCGAGAAGATTGATCAGGTCATCCCAGATATCCCGGCACCTCCACCATGTCGCGACCGCCCCGCGTTATGCTAAGATCTTAATAACTCCCTGCGTGAGTACTTATTCATGGAGGAATTATAGAGCGGTCATTAAGGTTAATTTAAGAAGTCCGCTTATGTACTAACACTTGCTCGCTAGGCAGCTATCTTTATAGACACGAATTAATCTTTATATATTATATACACGGTGAAAATTTAGTGGTTTTAGGGCCGCAGGGAAGTGATTCGAAATTAACAGTATAATCCATTTCGACAATTTATACTGACCCTTGTATTGTATTACAATAAAAAATAAATTTGATAAATTAATATTTCGAAAACTTCGCGAACAGTTAGGAGCCGTGCCATCCTTAGCGCTATCTGCGCGGGCGGTCACGTGACGCTTGAAGCGAGTGGCGCGCGAGTCGCGACAGGACGTTAACATTTAATTTTGTACGTCTTTCAGCTGATGTAGTTACATTAGCTAGAAAAGTTTCTATGAAAGTTTTAAAAGCGGCAGTACTGAGTTCGGCGCCGCGTAGTAAACAAACCGCTACTACTGTTTCTCACAGTTTCGAGTTTATTTCGAATTTTTTTTCAAATTCAAAAAAAATACCTACTTCAAAAAAACAAGTGGACTCTATAGGAATGCTTAAGGCGATTCAACTCGCGATGGCTTTAAAACAAGTAACTTTTCACCGTGTACAGAAGAAAAACTGGATGACTTACAGAGATTTCTCCCTTTTACGGTCCCGACGACACTGCATGCCGCTGGCTTCCAGTAGTAGCCCCAGCCTTGGCGCCAGCGGCTATGTGCTTCACGTTATCCACACAGGAATTGTCCATAATTACGCTTAGAAGTCCGATAAAACACATTACGGTAATTAAATTCACGCAAATTGTATTTAATCACACACACTATGTACACACTTAATTTGTTTAATAATCACAATAGCCGTACACTCACAACCGGGCAGAGTTTCGGCTTAGAAGTTAACCGCACGCAAAAACTGACCATAATGGGCTCGCAGGGCACTTTATACTTTATTATCCCCCTCCGAAGATATCCGATAGATTGGCTCGGGCAGGCGGGCTTGGCTGGCATTGGCTGGCTGATAAGGCACGCTGTGATTGGCTTAATCTGTATGACGTAACAGAATATAATAATTTACAGTGGCGAAAAAGAAGTGAATATGATTGGCGGAAGTGAATATGATTGGCTGATAGCTTGCCACATCCCTCTGATTGGTCGAAGGATTAAAAGGGAAGTCACGTGCTCTCACAGATGCTACACATGCCGAATAATGCCAATTTACAATTTAATTAAATAAACTAATTTCAATAAATAAAAGGATGATATCTTTATCATTTCTAAAAATCATAATTAATTTTAAACATGAATTTGTCACTCCATAAACTTATTAAATAAAAATAGACACATCACAGTAATTATTATTATTGTCGGAAGTCAAAGTCAAGTTAGGTCCTACTAAGAATGTTATATGCTTTTAAAATTATTTACAAGTTAAAATAGACTTAATCTCATTTAAATTTCAACCATAATAATTATTACACACATCAAAAGTGTCTAGGGATCAACATATATTTTTGCAATAACTTTTCTCCTGATTGATATTAATTAAAATTTTCTTTAAGGATTCATCAAATAAAGTGTTTTCGTTTGTCACAGTAACGATAAACCAAGTCACCTTTGCATTAATAAAGAAATTTGCCATTTTCCTAATAAAGGTATTTTTGACATTTGAACCACTAACACTAAAGTTCGAAAAAAAGACTGAAATAACAGTTTTCTTTAAAATTTTATTGGGTAACTTAAACAATTAATAATCCGTGTTTCTACCGCGAACACTAACAACACAAGAACATCGGTTCGGCATACTCAAAATGAGTTCATCCAAATCACGCTGTGGAATGGCCGCCCATGTTCGTTGCAACAACAAAAAAAGGTCTTCTTGCCACTGGATACCCTCCATATTCGGCAGAGCTCTTCTCTGTAGCATATCCCATGCATGCTCAATCGGGTTCAAGTCTGGCGACTGAGCAGGCCAGGGCAGGACATTGATGTTAGCTGCGGCGAGAGTCTGTCTTACAACTCTTGCGGTGTGCGGTCGTGCATTATCATGCATTAACTGAAATAAGGGACCGATTTGCACTTGTAGAGGAACGATGACGTCTGATACAATCGTCTCAGCATAAATTTGAGCGTTGAGGTTGCCTCTGATCCAAATCAACTCAGTTCTTCCGCCGATCCAAATACCCGCCCATACCATGATAGTTCCACCACTATAAGGATGGACTTCCTGGCAGGATTTTAATCGCTGTTGGCGTCCAGGGGTTCTCCAGTGTCGTATACGTCTTGTATCCGGTCTCATACCAAAACGAGACTCATCAGAAAAGCACACGAAACGCCATTGTTCTTCTGCCCAATTTCTGTGTTCAAGAGCCCATTGATATCGAATCCTACGATTGTGCATTGCTATAGGTGGTACCCGTAGCGGTCTTCGGGAATGAAGGTTCACTTCATGCAAGCGGTTTCTGACTGTTTGGTCGCTAATTAAGTGCCCTGAAGAGTGATGAAGCCTCACGGCTAACATCATGGCGGTTATTGTTGGAGCTCTTCGAGTTAAGATTTGAATGTATCGGTCTTGTCTCCGTGTGGTGCAGCGATACCGTCCTCCATGGCGCTCAGCCACGGTACCAGTGCTTCGGTAACGTGTCCAAAGTCGACTGATAACACTCTGACATGTATTCAGAGCTAAAGCCACAGTACGTTGCCGGGAACCAGCTTCTATCATTCCCACGGCTCTGAGCATTTCTTCCCTGCTTAAATGACGTCGCCGCTCCATAATAACGTTGGTTTTAATCAGTAGTAGGGAAACAGTAGCACTAATAATGTCTTCAATGCGTTGTATGTTTTTATAGGGAAAATATTGACAGCTGATTTTCATCTTTTACTCGAATTTGATTGACAGTTCCTGATTCAAATTATGAAATGCACCAAAAAGGATCCATATAAATTTATAAAATCATAAATTTATTACAAAGCCACATCTCAATCTCAAGAAATCCGCATAAAAATGCTTGATCCCTAGACACTTTTGATGTGTATATTTTATTTCATACCGACTTCGGTTCAAAACATATTTTTTTTAAAAAAGCTAACAGTTCGCCCATCCTGATCGCGATCCCGCGAACGACACTAAACTAAAACACATAATATTATTGTGTTACGAAGAATTATCAAATTCAAATTGTAATCAAAATGTATGAGTATTACTACAAATAGGACTAATTGCTATTTCAATTATTGTGCACTTTGCACTTCAAAAGTACATAATATCCACTCAAAGCTACGAGCACATATTCAATAATATAGTAAGAATAATATAGTAGGTACTAAGTTTAAAAAAGATAATACCTATCTGAAATAAAAAAACCGGCCAAGTGCGAGTCGGACTCGCGCACAAGGGGTTCCGTACTCCAAAAGTAAAAGTAAAACGATAATATTATATTAATTTGCTTATTTATCGTTAACTTTGTTTGTAGAGGTTTATTGTTTATATAAAAAAAAATATGCTAGCTAGAGCGTTGGTTTTATTTTTCCTGTAAAATATACATACACCTCTATTGACCATAATTATTTCAGATTTTTCGATTGCTAAACTTCGGAAATAAGGGGGGGGGGGGGGGGGGGGTACGGTATTTTTTTCGACATTTTGCCCAATTAATCAAAAACTATTAGAGATAAAAATAAATAAAAATCTGTTTTAGAATGTACAGGTAAAGGCCTTTAATATGATACCCCATTCGGTATAGTTATTTTACTTTGAAATTTCAAACCCCCGATTTTCCCCCTTTTTTAATAAAACTAATTTTCGATTTTTTTAATTCCAATGATGTTGGGCCACTATTATACACAACTATTCCAAATTTCATGTCGATAGCTTTAATAGTTACTGAAATAATCGACTGTGACAGACGGACGGACGGAGAAAGTCTCACCATAAGGGTTTCATTTTTACCATTTTGGTACGGAACCCTAAAAATGATTAGGTACCTAGGTACACAATATTTTCGCTTCATTACCTATTCTTTCCGAGTAGCGACTACTCATCCTAAATCAATGTCTGAAACAGACAGAAAGGCATTTTTTGTGTCCAATTAGCTAAAATGTTTAGCTTTCTTCTCTTAGTGGACTGGCCAACTTTTCGGGGAGACCTAGTTTCGTACCCATTGACAGTGAAGGAAAAAGTGAGGCAACCTGCATGCCAGGGAGCTCTTCATGATGTATTCAAGGGTTTGTGAAGACTGAAGTCTGCCAATCGCACTTGACCAGCGTGGTGGATTATGGCCTCAACACACCTCAATCTATAACAGGTTATGTTGAATGGTGTGAAGTCTTAAGATTACAGGATGGTGTTCAAAATAAAACAAAAGACCTATGTGTTATGTAAGTTCAGTTTATTATTTAAAAATATAACACTACGGACAAAATACTAAATGACTTAAAACTTAACTTAAAAAAGACTTCTTTGCAATAAAATGCCAACAAATACACCGGCTTATTGTTAGTATAGTAAATTCGTAACAAGGTAATAAAAATAAATAAATAAGAAAATACAACCAACAATGTGGCTTTAACCCTTATCTCCTGTAGGTACTTGAGACAGTTGAAATGCGACACTCGATCGCAATCTTTTGCTCTGTCTTGAGTCTGAGCTAAGTCGGAGCACACACTTTACTTACATATTAATTATTAGCTGATGCCCGCGACTTCGCGTGGATTTAGTTTTAAAAATCCCGTGGGAACTTTGATTTTTCGGAATAAAAAGAAGCCTTCGGTTCGGTTCTCATCGGGTGACCGCTCTCGGCCAAAGACTTATCGCATTTTCATTGCCCGCCCGCGCTGTCACTTCGTTTTCGCTAAGTGGTTTTTCTTACTTTCTTTTTGCTCGGCTTCTAAGGGTCGCACCGTGAATTTGAATAGCCTACAACCTTCCTCAAGAATTGGGCTATCAAATCCGACTGGTAGTTTCAGAGGTTAGCGCGTTCTAACATATAAACTCTTTTGCTTTATTATTAGTATAAATATCCCAGCCTCAGAGGGCTCAGACAAAATCGCTGCCTTGGAAGAATACTGTTCCAACTCAAAAATGCTATATTTTTCAAGGGAGCTGATTGAATTTTACTATTATTTAAAACTGTTATAACTTTTGACCTATACCGTCAAACCGGCTGACTTTGCCAACAGTACAGTGACTTTGCCATACCCATTTTTAGAAGCAAAACAGTTCACTGTGACTATGGTTTTAACTTTTTTCGTGTTTGCACCCCTTAATGGTAAAATTTAATAGTTATATGGCAACACCAAATGAGGTATAGCAACCCAGTTTGTATAATTCATTTCATTTTCGACGGTCATTTTTTTCGTGTGTTGGCGATTAAAAACTCAGTGCTCCGAAACTTCAGTGAAAATAAATGGGAAAGGCGTTGCGTAGGTAAGTGTTTTTATATATTACGTTAATCTAATGTTCTTTTACTCGCTAAATGTTAATTTTTACGCGAACGAGTTATCTAAAGTTCGCAATTGGCGTTGGCAAATTCAAAACCTTCAATCGTAAAGTTCATGATGTTGACTTTGCCATATTTTGTTGAGGTGTAGGGCTGTCACCAAAATATATATTTTATTTTAATGTACCTACTTAACCTATACCAGATTATTTAATTTTTATATTATCTTACAGTTTTATTTTGTAATAATAATAAACTCATTACCAAATAAGTAAAACTTAAATATTAAAATAAAAATTAATAACTTCAAAATTAAATACTAATTTATATATTTTTATACAATAGGAAAATGTTACTGATTTAATTTTAATTTGTTAATGAAATAATTTTACAATCAAAGGAGCACTTCATATAAAAAAAATAGTAGGCAATGACTATCTCGTATTTATATTCAAATCATAATATACTATACTACCTTCAAATCATAATATAATATACTACCTGTAACATAATCGTTTTAATAAAAATTAATTAGTATAGTAGTCACCTAATTCTTATACAATTTTTGTCTTATTATTTTCAGAAGATGGAGATACGAATCAGGCAAGTATGTTTTCTAAAAGTTGCTGTGGACTTAGTATAAAGAAAAGAAATTTCCAGGGATGCCTTGAAGCAGCAAAACAAGTTTTATATAGGTAATCTCAATAAAATAATAAACCTTGTAGCTACTGATTTTTTATGTTTATTTTATTTTTATAATGTCTACTATCTTTTGAAGTAAAAAAAAATAATTAAAAAAAAAACTATTTTTTTTACAACCCTAACTTTAGTATGAACAGTTTTAGACAGATTGGTGAATTTGCCACTTTCTTAGAAAATAGTATTAAGAGTGTGATTAATGTAATTATTTTCGTTTTTATTTTATTGTATAGATAACACCAATAAACATACTTTTTTTTTTAAGTATGTACCCTAATTTTTCCTATTTTATTTTCATGTGGCAATCTTGCCGGAAGTGATAGTTGAATTTGCCACATTTGTATTTAGGGTTTTTTAATTTAAATTATTACTTTAGAAGATTCTTTTGGTATTTTTATCAATTTCTATGAAATATACTACAACTAGAAATATATCGTCATATATTTTTTTATGATAAAGCAGATCAAACTTTCTGAACCACTAAAAAGTGGCAAAGTCAACAGGTTTCACGGTACCACTTTTAATGGTGAAAATTAAATAAAAACAAAGATTATTATGATCTTTACTGAGTATTTAATTTGGATCATTCTTCGTCGTATAGTCTAGGTAACTTGAAATTGTTGTATTTTGTAATATTACAGTATTCTTCCAAAGCAGCGAAATCCTGCCACTCTAAAACTATTGGGCATCGTCATTACCTATTATTTGACATGCTACTTAGGGCCTCTTTCACGATCTTCAAGTAAAGTCTTGATTAGTTACTTCCTAATTAGCGTTAATCAGCAAGTAAAAGTTACAAGTAAATTTTATCAGTTTCACATTACAAAACAAAGTCCTGAGTAATAACTCAAGGGATAATTGAATGATCTTTAAAATGCATTCAAACTTTCGTTCAATAGAGGCTACTTTGACACGCTGCCATCTGGCACTCAATAAATTATGTCAGTTTTTTTGGAATGCGTCCTTTGTTATTCGTGGTGATTTTGATTGTTTTGTTCGGTATTTCATAATTATGGTATCCTGTCTATACAAATAAATAAAATTGAAGTGTCTGTTTGTAATGTCATTGTATCATTTTTTTACTAAATGCATACTATGAAAGTAAACACGGTACTTATAAAAAAACAAATTTTTTTCTGTCTGTCTGTATTTCTGTCTGTTTGTTCCGGCTAATCTCGAGAACGACTGGACCGATTTTGACGGAACTTTCACAGGGAAATAGCTGCTGTTATATAAGGAGTAAGTTAGGCTACTTTTTTAACTAGCTTTCAATAAAGGATTTGTGTTTTTTTTACTTACAGACATATCGATGTCCGTAGGTAAAAAAAACAAACCCGGAGATATCGATCTCCGATATTTCTTAACTAATTTTTCCATTGAAATTATCCATTGAAAAACTTTGCGAGATGGTCCTTTAAAAAATTCGGGTTCCAACTCCTCAATCCTGATGCTGCAGATGCACCAATTCAAATAAATCCATTTTAAACAATAATTTTGATTATACCTAGTTATGTACTTGGATATCAACTGTCAAGTTCGTTCGAATAACGTTACTCGTCAATTAAACAAGCTTAATTGGCAGATGAAGCTGGAAGTAAGTTGCAGGCTACTTTACCCGTGGATTAGTGCTACTAAGCAATTGTGAAATCCACTTTCACGTTACTCGTGACTTTAACCGGCAATTAGCCTACACGAGACTTTACTTGAAGGTCGTTGTATTTTGTTAGAGTAGAACCACAGTAGAACAATAAGGGCCTTATTGTTCTACTCTAACAAAATACAACACTCAAAAAAACTAGTATAACTTAATCGAATGCGGCCTTAGATGTCGTCAAAATTCTAATACATACTAATAATAATTCTTCTAAAAAATAAAAATTATGATGTTATTAATAATGAAATACTTCCAAAGACTAAAGAATTTTTTGATAAGTATATGGCCCCAACCTTAGCTAATAAATATTACAGTAGGTGTTAATAATAGCTATAAGGTAATACAAGTTAGAACTTCATTGCTGTTCAACAATCATTACTACCGCCGAGTTTCTTGCTGGTTCTTCTCGGCAGGAATGGCATTCCGAACCAGTGGTAGACTCATCGACGACTCAAAAGCACTTGTAAAAAAGTTTATTTGAATAAAAAACATTTCTATTCTATTCTATTATAATAGCAAAATAAAAATCATAAAAATTAATAATATTTGAGTTTTATTTCTTTTATTTACAACCATCCATTATGTTACTGCGAAAATTGCTGCACAACACTGAGGCATTTTATTTCTACACAATAAAATAGACTCGATACTATTTCTAAATCTGAGCATAGAATTAGAGTTTGACAGATAGCATGACCTCCAACTACACAAGCGCCATCTGCTTAGAGCTTTCGAGATTACCTGCCATTCAATTCAGTACCAGTATTCAATCATCGTACTATTTAAACATAATAAGTATACAAAAAATGGTTTTATTTTTTTGATAAAATTTCAAGCAATTTATTAAGGGCAGCAGCATGGTCTCGCAAGCCCTCTGCCTGCATGCGTGATGCCTCCGCTGTTATTATGGCGGCATCAGCCAGTCGGCTCTCTGCGTCCACCCTTCGTCTCTCCAACTCCACAACCCATGATGGCTCAACTCTTTGGCCTGTGAAATATAAAATACCTATTAAATACAAATTCCATCATAGATGTTAGGATGATGTTAGAATCCACAAGCTAGAGAGCTGGCTCCTATGCTTAATTTTAGTTAAGGTTATGTACTGATATCAGCTATTGAAGGTTTCTCTCCGTTACAGAGATTCAGATGGTACACACAATGTGACATCTAGCTTGTTAGTCTTATCAACCATATACAATAAAAAAGTGATAAGTTTAAGCTATTGCATAGCTTTTGTCGCGGGCTTTGAACTAGGACAAACAGTTTGAGCGCGGCGACCGAATCAAGAAATTCTGTAACGAAAAAAACCTAACACTGTCGTTCAGTAAGCGTTCAACATTTTAGAGGTTCTCGAGTAGTCTATTTGGCGCAGTGGGCGAGCGGCCGCTTTCTTTACCGTATGGTGTATGATGTCGCAGGTTCGAATCTCGCTCTCGAAGTAGTGACAGTTCGCTTTTCTTGTTTGTTTGTTTTTTAATTTTTTTTTTGCATAATTTTTATTATGCAAAAAAAAATATTGCATAAATATTGTAATTGCATAAGTTGATAAAAAATGCTATGCAATAGCTTTACCGCGGCAGTCCCCGAGTGCCATTTAATTTTTTTTATTAAATAAAATGATTATATTTTTATAAAAATCCTGTCTACTTTGGGGCAAGTATTAATAAATCAGAATGATTTTAACTCTTACCAGTTCTAACCTCTCTTGTGAGAGTAGAGCTGCTGCTGCGTCTGGGCTGTCGAAGCTGTCTTCGAGAGACTGGGCTTTCTGGAAAGAACAAAAATATATAATTATTTGAGTATAATCCTTATATTATAATAACAGTATATCCTTAATATTATAACTAAGGGCTAACTAAGGGCCTCATAAGTAGGCTCAGGACCGCTCAGTGTGCGATGGAAAGAGCTATGCTCGGAGTATCCCTGCGGGATCGAATCAGAAATAAGGAATCCGTAGGAGAACCAGAGTCACCGACATAGCTCAGCGAGTCGCGATACTGAAGTGGAAATGGGCGGGGCACATAGTTGGAAGAGCTGATGGTCGTTGGGGTCCCAAAGTGCTGGAGTGGCGACCCCGCACCGGGAAGCGCAGTGTTGGCAGACCTCCCACCAGGTGGACCGACGACATCAAGCGAGTCGCAGGAAGCCGCTGGAGTCAGGCGGCGCAAGACCGAGGCCTGTGGAAGTCCATGCAAGAGACCTTTGTCCAGCAGTGGACGTCTATCGGTTGATAAAGAAGAAGAATATTATAAATGTAAAAATGTGTTTGTTGGTTTGTCCTTCAATCACAGCAACAGAGCAATGCATTGACCTTAATTTTTTGCATAGAGATAGTTTATGTGTCGGAGAGTGACATATTATGCTACTTTTTGCCTGAGAAAAATGCAGTTCCTATGGGAAGACATGCTTACGCTTGCTTACTTGCTTGAAACAGCTAGTTTTGTAATAAATTGAATAATTAGTAATATAATTATCACTACCCACCGAACATTCGCCTTGATGTTGCAGGTCGACTTGGGCTGCCTGCAGTGGCCTCCGTGGTATCTGGAATTTATATATTTATTAACAGTGCATCGCCACCCAGTTTCATACAAATGTAGTTAATTGTTATTATGAATGATAATTAAATAAACTTAATTACATTTTCGTTATCGCATCTAGCTACTACTACTAATCATGTGTTTGTGGTTGGTTCATCTGTTTCTGTCTGATGGTATACTATCAGTGCATTCATTTAAAAATCTTTAAGACTGATTTTGTAACATGATATTTCAATACCCACCAAAGATTCGTCCAGATGTTGCAGGAGGTTGTTGTGGGCTATCTGAAGCTACTGCCGTAGCCTCAACAGTATCTGAAAATTATATATTTATTAACAGGAGTGCATTGCAGCTGATCACCAGCCAGTTTCATACAAATGTAGTTAGTTGGCTCCTATTTTGGATGATAACTAAATAAACTTAATTAATTATATTTTAGTACACCAAACTAATAGTCTAATTATGGTTCAACAGTTTCTTAACAAGATACACACATTCATACATTGATAGTATCATCATCATCATCATTATCAATCCATCGTCAAATTATGAAGTGGTAAAATTTACTAACTAACTCCGCTGGTATGCCCCCTGGTAGATGGAGATATTGGCTGGAAGCTTGCTGGTGCTGATGGTGGAGGTGATTCTATAATAAAAACAACTAGGTTGGTAGGTGTATTATGGAGAATTGATCATTTTTAGGGTTCCGTACCCAAAGGGTACCAATGGGACCCTATTACTAAGCCTACGCTGTCCGTCCGTCCGTCTGTCCATCCGTCCGTCTGTCCATCCGTCCGTCTGTCCGTCCATCCATCTGTCAGCGGGCTGTATCTCGTAAACCGTAATAGATAGACAGATGAAATTTTCACATATTATGTATTTCTATTGCCGCTATAACAACAAATAATAAAAATTAAATTAAATTAAAAAATTTCCATGGGTACATGGAAATATTTTTATTTAATTTTTTTTAACGGAACCCTAAAAGAGCGAGGCCCGACTCGCACTTGGCCGATTTTTGATTTTATATTAACTTCAGGACACATGTAGCAAACAGCCAACCTGATGTTAAATGGTAATCTCTTTTACGACAGTTGCATTACCTCTGAGATGTCGCCGCAAACGAGATCTCTCCAACAATACCACATTTCTTTCTTCCTCATCAAGCGCCTCTAAAAGTAGAAAAGCGCGTGCCATTCTTCTAAACTACCTATTAAAATAAAAGAAACATTATTAATTAGGTTCATAATGCGTTTTACCATTAAAAATTGGTTTCATCAATTTCCTTTAGTAAATAAACTACCTATTAAAATAAAATAAACATTATTAATTAATGCGTTTTACCATTAAAAATTGGTTTCATCAATTTCCTTTAGTAAAATATTAATTACTGACGTAATTAATATTTACTGATTTCTTAAACTGGACACTTTCAAGAAAGAAGATGAGGAAGAAAGAAATGTGGTATTGATGGAGAGATCTCGTTTGCGGCGACATCTCAGAGGTAATGCCTCTGAGATGTCGCCGCAAACGAGATCTCTCCAACAATACCACATTTCTTTCTTCCTCATCAAGCGCCTCTAAAAGTAGAAAAGCGCGTGCCATTCTTCTAAACTACCTATTAAAATAAAATAAACATTATTAATTAGGTTCATAATGCGTTTATTTTTTGATTAATGTAAATTATTTTGTAAATAGTTAATACATAATATAAATATTTTGCACTACATTAGATTTAATGAAACTCTATCTTACCTTCAAAGATGTTTATGGTTTACGGTTTTAATTATTGAATGTACCATGGAATGTACCTATTTAATTTTTTAAAAACCACAGTTATCGTATATACTCACTTACACAAACCATAGACCACGAACACTAGGATAGTACAGAGGTTGTTGTTGTTTGGTGTTGTTTGACGTGTACAAATACAATAGGCTATTTGACTACTTTTAGAAAATCATCTTAAATTGTTAATAATGCTATGCTGAAGCTAACAAAACATATATTTCGGCATAATTTTCATTATTTTTCATAAAAATCGAGAAATAAATTCAAAAAAATAAATTGCCGCCGAAACGTTCCATTTGCTCTCATGACGTAACAGTTCACATTTCAAACAATGACAATTTTATAATATGTGTTTAGGCCGCGTGTCGCATACTATTTGGTATTTAATAAAATAGTAACGATCAAAAACAGACGAAATTAGCCTATTACGCCGCACAAACACGTCGAAATGTATTGACAAAATGAGAATTCCATAGGTGGTGTGGACTGTGACGTCATTCGAGATCACGGAACGTTTTCGATCACGTGACCATGGCCAGAATTATAGCAATTTTATTTAATGTTTTCTAATTAAATAAAGCTTTATTTTTTAGTTTTGTCGTATGGAATAATGTTTTTAGATAATAATCTTTTAGGATGACACCAGTTGAAACGATATTTTTATTATAGTCAATACCCTATTCTTCTCTATGGTTTGACGTTTCATTTTGCTCGGCTGTTGCATGGTAGGTAGGAAATACATGGAGGTGCCCTACCTACAAAAATTGGGTGCATACCTACAGAAAAATCTCATAAAATGGCCGCCCATTCGGGAGTGTGCTTCGAAACTATCGATATCGATAAGGAGTGAAGCGATAATCGAGCATTTATGTATAGGTACGTAGTATTTATAGGTAATAATAATTACGTAACATACGTTTGTACTCTATCAGGTACCTATTATTCGAGTGGATTTAGGTTTTTTAAAGATCTTGGAATATCCAAACAGTTTCGCTGCCGTTTTGTGAAATTGAACGAGATCACCAGATATAAAAAAGTACTCTATATTAGATGCAAAACTGATTTTCTAGACCACTTTAACTCATTTATAAATTATAATATGTATCAATCGTTTGTTAATTAAAAACCACTATTTATTTTCAAAGAAAGCAAGAGCAACTAGCAAAATATGTTGTCAAATATTAAATGAAATAAAACACAGCAGTATATGATTGATAGGTATGTATTTAATTGATGAAAATAGTGTAAGTACACATATTTTATTAATATTACGATGTTTTAACTATCGAAACGGGACACTTTTTATGAAGCGAACCAAACCAATTTTCATTCGTTTCTGAATAAAATTAAGTTAGATAGAAAACTCCTTTGCAACACTGCATCGTTTATTTTAGTACCATGTTATTGTTAACGGAATCTTAGGTCTAAATATGTTTAAATCACACTTTTTATGGGCATCAACTAGTCATTAGTGTTGGGCTCAGGATCATTCCAAAAGTATTTTCTGTGTCTTATTTAATGGGAACCTCAATACATAAAGGTTATATGGTTTAAGTATACGTAGGTTTCAGGTTTCGTTTTACCATTAAAAATTGGTTTCATCAATTTCCTTTATATATTAATTACGTCAGTAATTAATATTTACTGATTTCTTAAACTGGACACTTTCAAGTAAAGATTTTTATATAAACCTGTGAAGATGACACTGCCATCGTCGCAATTAGAATGCCATAAGCCTACTTTGACGTATTAGTTTACAAATTGCGAAAAACCAAATTAAATTTGAATTTCGCGGGCAGAACCATGTCTTCCACCCTATAGGACGCTATCACGTCAAAAAAATAACAAATATCGAGTTTCTCATGGAACTAGGAATTACGACTACGTCTAATTCCTATTTCTTATTTCTATGGAGTTTATAGAGCTTGCTCTGGATTATATTTTACTCGTGTGGCAATATTATTAATATTACGAATAGCATCGAATCGGTGTCGTAGTCGTAACTCGTAATTCGTATTCGTAGTCGTAGTTCCTAGTTCCATGATTAATGATTGAAGTACATAAAAAAAATAGTAGCAATAGTAGTTTCTTGCATGGTAGGTAGGAAATAGATGGAGATGAAGTATATAAAGTAATTACTAGTCAAGCCGGGTGCCATCCGCCATTTTATGAGTGTTATGTACAACACATTATGTACTCACTCTTATTGGTTGTACTTCAGCTGTCAGCCTGTCAAGTAGTTGCGTGTTGTTGGATTTGTGTCAATGGAGTATCGACTTGTCGATATTATTAAAGTTCGGCCGTTCAGAGAATGCGTTCCTGACACCTGTCAGTTAGTCACGACAACTTTCACAAAATTATAACATTAATTGATTATTGATATAATAATGTTGTTTTAATGCTCATCAATTGTTAAAACGGTAAACAACCAGCAATAATATTTTTATCGTAACTGCAACGCCATTACAAAGTTACGTCGTCAGTTCAATCGCGATGTGTCAGGAACGCATTCTCTGAACGGCCGTAGTATATAGGTGACCTTAAACGACTTGAATAAATTCTAATGCATTACTGCTCATCACCATATTATCAGATAATACAAGAAGTTTGGTGTTTATAGTTGAAATTTATATCATTTGTCTGGTTATTTTAATACTTCATATAAATAATAAATGCTAGAATATAATACCTCTATATAATAGATGATAATGTCCGTGTTTTCTGCTGTCGTTTAAGATTTTTTTTCCCATGGAAACTCCTCAACTTTGCAGGATTCTATCTCTATAGGTAGGTACAAAATTTCATCGAAAACAATTAAAAATATCGGCCGTTTAAACGTAGCAGACAGGTAGACAGACACATTTCGCATTTATAATATCAGTATAGATTTTACTAATATTATACTTCTTATCTTCAGATTTCCGGCTAGTGAAAACTTAAAGAAAAAATGGATGGGTGATAAAGGCGTGGAAAATATAAATATATTGAAACACATCCCTCTACATAAAATACGAAAAGATCGTGTGATACATTTCTTTTCTGCGGTAAGAGCAAGAGGTGGATTTAATAATAATCCCTGTGCAATTCAATTACAACAAGAGGGCTTAGAAGAGATTACTAATTAATAAAAGCTACTAAGTAAAAAATACGAAGTTCGCCGGGTCAACTAGTATTCTATATTTGTTTATTTATATGTAGGGCATGCAGATAGCTGTCTTATGCTAAGCACGTCATGTTTCGACTCTACCACCGCGTATAGAAAGAAATTCTACTACTATGAGCCAGCAAGATAAACAAATGATTGATACATATTATAATTTATAAATGAGTACTTTTTTATATCTGGTGATCTCGTTCAATTTCACAAAACGGCAGCGAAACTGTTTGGATATTCCAAGATCTTTAAAAACCTAAATCCACGCGAATAATATGTACCTGATAGAGTACAAACGTACGTTACGTAATTATTATTACCTATAAATACTACGTATACATAAATGCTTGATTATCGCTTCACTCCTTATCGATGTCGATAGTTTCGAAGCACACTCCCTAATGGGCGGCCATTTTATGAGAGTTTTTCTGTAGGTATGCACCCCATTATTTGTAGGTAGGGCACCTCCATGTATTTGCTACCTTCATGGTTTCTTGTGTTTCTTGCAGAGCGCGTTGCTGACTTGCTGCTGTGTCATTTATATTTAAAACTTAATTTCTAACCAAAGTTACAAGTATTTGCAGATCTGATAAGAGTTTACTAGCAGATAAAGTTGACGTACTTAAACAGAGGCAAGAGGGCATAATATCTACAAACATGTCTGGATGTGAGTATTCCTAAGGCTATTAGTAGAACGTTGTAGTTACCGGGTTCATAAATCATAACTGTAAATCGTACGGTCTACAGATATTTCACAATGTTTAGATAATGTTGACCCGTGTTTGCTTTCTCTAATTTTTGCGTCACCTCGGATGTTATGCAATACACATTGCTTAGAAATCGCAGTTAAATCTTTTCTGCAGAGCTATTTAGAGAATTCGGATGCTGAAAATACGGCAGATCAAAAATGGCCATATATAATAGCCAGCCGGCTTCTGAATACAAGAGTGGGCGGGTTACGCCTAGACTGCGCTTGGATTGCCTGATCCGCTAATTCCACCTGAGCTTAGTAGTTTAGTATGGAACTTGACCTTTCAACTTTCTTAAAATGAATTCTATTTGAATTTTGAATATTAGTATTCAATTCGATGCCTAACATGGGTAGCCTAAGTAGGTATGTCACACACTCTAAACATTTCTGTGGTGGTGTCGTCACGACACTGTCGTGTGATGCGTGTTGTTACTTGTTATGTTCCCACGAATATGGTTGAGCGAAGCAATGGCTGCGTCGTGCGTCTATACTCGTGAATGGGTGCCGCCGGCGGGAATGTGGCTACTTTCTGTCTGCCCATCTTAATATGTATTGAATAATTGTAAGTTCAGTCAAAATTTGTTATAACAACATTGAAGGGATTACTCATATTTGGTTTTAAAATCGATAGTCTTAACAGCCGGTGATGTTTTCGAGGTATAAAGTGATTTTTTATGAAGTGTTATTATTAAATCTATGGATTTATCCACACGTTCATATAAATCCCTTAATATTAATAGTAAGAATATATTTATGTAAACAATAAAATTGCATTTTGTTTATTTCACTTAAAACATATAATATGAAAGAACATTATAATTTTATTATTATAAAATCTGTAATTTTAGTCTGTTTGGAACACTGTGTCGGGTATACACATTCTGTAATTCATGTTGGATTTTAAAGAGTATCATCATAATTTCCCTGCATGTGAAACTGTTCACTGAAAAAAAAAACGTGAACGTTTAGAAACGTGCGGCAGTAGGGGGGATGGGGGGTAGGGGGAGGTGTCTCTTACCTCCAACACCACTCCCATGAAAAGATAATGAGAAATATATTTTTTTCAATATTGTAATTTTTTAGGTTAGTCTTGCCCAAGTTGCCCTCTAGTTGGTTTGAAATGAAAAATTAAATTGGAGGGGTTTCTAAGCTCCCTCTACTCCTTTTCCCCTCCCTCCCACTCTTTTTTTACCTCCACTCCTTCACTAAGCGAAGTTTTGCTCGAATTTCGGCAAGACTAACCTAAAAAATTACAATATTAAAAAAAAATATTTCTCAAGAACAGTATTACCTTTTCATGGGAGTGATGTTGGTTGTAGGGGACACCTCCTCCTCCCCAACCCCCTCCCACCCCCCACCCCCCCTACTGCTGCACGATTCTAAATTTTTACCCGTAAAAGTTTCTCAAATAACTCGACAGTGTGTTTTGGTGTGTCTTCACTTGTGTACAGATAAGTAACAAACTGACTGAAGAGATATGAAGAAGCAGGCTTTATACTATGCATGTGTATTTTGTTTCTAAGAATTACAAAACACCCTAAACTTGACACGCTTTTGTTTGCTTTTGTGATCTTAATAGCCATTGACCTGTGCCCCAGATGTGGATACTGTTACCTATTCAAATTGTTAATTTTCCAAGATAAAAAGTAGCCTATGTCACTCTCCAGGTCCTCAACAATACCCATGCAAAAAATCATGTCGATCCATAGCTCTGCTAGGGCGTGATTGAAGGACAAACAAACAAACTTTCGCATTTATAATATTAGCAAACATACATAGCATAAATGTTAGGACAAAGTATCATAAAAATTCACCCTTTATGTTTAGGTTTTAAAATGCTTTATAAAGGGTGTTTGTTACATCTATATATATAAAAGAAAGTGGTGTTAGTTACACTATTTATAACTCAAGAACGGATGAACCGATTTGGCTGAAAATTGGTGGAGAGGTAGCTTAGAACCAGGAGACGGACATAGGATACTTTTTATCCCGTTCGACAGCGTTTCCGTCAAGTCACTATAAAATGTGGTATAACAAAAACGCATCTGACGTGGAATAACAAATCGCAAATGAGTGGAATAACAAAACGTAAATGACAGCTAAACGTAATTTTGTCTTTGGTTAAGTATGGTAAAAAATTTGAGAATTATAAAAAGTGTTATAATAAAGCATTACTGATATTATAAATGCGAAAGTGTGTTTGTTTGTTGGTTTGTCCTTCAATCACGTCGCAACAGAACAGCGGATTGATGCGATATTTTGCATGGGTATAGTAATGGATGTAGTAGTGGTTCCTCAGACCGGGAGTGCTACTTTTTATCTCGGATAATGAAAGAGTTCCCACGGGATTTTTAAATACTAAATCCATGCGGACGAAGTCGCGGGCATCAGCTAGTATCTTATAAAAGAGCTCCTTCACACTAAACAGGCTTGCTACATGATGGCATTATGTGGCATATTCTCTAAATCTAGTGCTATTCTTTTCCACAGTGAGCATTATGAAAGGGATAGCACAAGATTTTGACCAGTCAATTGAGTTTGGGTTAGAGTTTGTGTACAACAGATGATGATTCTTGGCTACCTAGTGTGGGCAACAAGGCCACACTAGGCACTAGGCAGCCAAGAATTCCTTTGGTCTTTTTATGCAGTGAAGAAATAATTGATATAAATTGCATGTATTTTCTTTAATTATGTAAGTATAAAAAATTCTACAACTCCTATGCACAAGCAGAATTAGAGGATAAAAGTTGGTTTACTTGCATTGATTCATGCTACATATCAAGCATTGATGCATACTTGCTTTTAAGCTGTTTAAAATTATCATTACGAGTAATACAATTCATAACATATCTTAATTATAGATATGGGTTGTTATTGCATTTATTTTTAACATGTTTATTATGATCGGTAAAAATTGAAATTTGGACAGGAAAAAGTCTCAGATTGTCTAAAATCGATTGCCGATCAAAATCGTATTCATTTAATGGTGTTAGCGTCAAAGTAAACTAAGTAAGAACTTTTAAACAATCACAACTCAGGTCAGCTAATAACTTTAATCGTAGTGGATTTCATATTTTCAATACTATATTCAGTATTCACTGCCTTTTTAAAACATTTCATATAAGGCAGTAGATGGTCTGACATCAAACAAGTCCCCGGGAGCCGCTGGATGCAGGCGGCGCAAGACAGAGACCTGTGGAAGTCCATGCAAGGGACCTTTGTTCAACAGTGGACGTCTATCGGTTGATAAAGAAGAAAAAGAAGACATAATTAAGGTGCGGTGTTCAGTCACGATCTTCATTCGTGGAGCCCAATCACAAGCCGAATGAAGATCGTCTTATTTGAAATCTATGGGTCAGAATATTATGAAAAAAAAAAAGTAGTTATTATTGATCGTATTTCTGGCCTGATGGCTGTTTCCTAAAAACGATGACGCAAACTTTTCTCGATAGAAAAAAATTGCAAAGTTGACTGCAAATACATAAACTCCCATCGTTCTCTGTTATGCATACATTTATTTTGGTAAAATTAAGCTTACAATTGTTTTTCATATTTTACTACAACAAATGGCTGTTTTAGATTTTATTTATTGCAACTGTTATAATTTATTTTCCATTATAACTTAACAAATAAGACAATCTCGGATCTTCATTCGACTTGTGATTCGGCTCCACGAATGAAGATCGTGACTGAACACCGCGCAGGAAAAATTATTGTATTAAGTAGGTATATCAAATTCAAATTTTTGTAGCTAAAACTCGCTCATGAGCAAATAACATAATTAGTCATTGAATATGAAAGATAGTGAGCCATAATATTTTATTTTGTAGGTAACTATGCAGAAAAACACGTGCAATTTATCATTATTTTGTGATGACTCATACTGTTTCCTCTATTTGTAAATATAGTCACCAGGATAACAAATAAGTTGGTGATAAACCTGTTCTGTTAGTTTGTGTGACACTGAGTATTTAAAAACTTTGTTTTTACTGTGTAAATGCGTACTATACGTTTGTTAGTCAAATAATAATTGTAGTGTGACCTTGATAATAATAATATGACGCCATTGGCCAGTCTACTGAGCTATTTTTTGCTACATAGGCCAAGGTTGATAAATTAGGAAGTCAAAATTTACGTATTATAGCAAAGTTATTATTGTGAGCAATATATTTTGTCTCAGCTATTGTCACTTGTGGGAAAGGTTTGATTGTTGGGTTAATACTCGTTTTTGGTATGTATATTGATTGTTAAGGTATGGACAAAGCAGTAATGCTTAACCACGATAAACCTCCATGGTGAAAAACATGGAGTTACCGCTACAGTGAAAATTTTGACAAACTTTTTATGCTACTAAATAAATAAATAATTTGAATTACAATTTTCCTGTTTTTCATTTTACAGTTTATTTTGTATAAGGAAGGAAGAAATATATATAATGAGGTTCATTGTATTGTGAATAGGGCTTGCAAATATTCGAAAATTTTGGTATTCGAATATTCGACTTTTTTTCGGGTATTATTCGAATTATTCGAATAATATTCGAATAATTAAAAAAAAACAAAAGATGTTATAATAATCATGTTTTTAACTGCCAATCTCTTACTTTGATTCTAATATCTTTGAACCAAAACAAAATTTTACTTAAAAATTAAAGAACTGTTTGGAATTTGACTGTTATGGCACTAATTCAGTCCTCCAAAAAATATAAAAAGTTGTTGTTTAACTAGACAACCACAATATAACACAGTCTTATAAACCGAGATATGAGTGTGAATATTGTAATAATATTTATATATCAATAAAATCAATTACAAAAAAAACAACTTGCTTAAAATCTTTTATCATGTAACTAGAAATAAAGTACTAAATTCTAAACATTATTTTTGGTTCTTCGTACTACTTACTTCGTATTACTTACTTACAAATCTTAAAAGATTTCAAAGAAAGATTTTCAACGTCGATAGAATACAATTAGGTAATAATTCAGTATTAGAAATTATGAATTTGGACCTACCTAGCTGGACTGTGTGTCCCAAGTATATTATTTACTCGTGCACAATGTCTAGTGCAATATTCTTAACGAGGGTGGAGTGGAGCATGAGCATTGGACATGATTTTCATCTTGCTCATGTTCATCTTTAGGCCCAACGCTGAGAAACCGTGCTGAGATCGTTAAGCACTGTATTGAGGTCGCTCAGAGTCTCTGCCATAACGGCTATGTCATTAGCAAATCGCAAGTGAGTGATGTACTCACTGTTTATGTTGTTGCCAAGTCCGTTCCAATCCAGAAGCTTAAAGACGTCCTCCAATGCAGCACTAAATAGCTTTGGGGAGATTGCGTCTCCCTGTCACACTCCACGCTGCAAGTGGATTGACCGCGTAGTCTGGTCCTGTATACGTACTGACATAGTGGCGTTTTCATACAAGCACTTCAACACTTGGATATACCGGTAGTCAATCCGGCATCTCTGCAGCGACCTCAATAAGGCCCAAGTTTCCATCAAATCGCAGGCTTTCTCATAGTCCTCAGACGCTAAGCAAAGTGGCCGTTAATGCTCTTCCATCTTTTGTATAACCTGCCGCAGCGTATGAATGTGATCTATGGTGCCCCAGCCTTTTCGGAATCCGGCTTGTTCGGGAGGCTGGAAGTAGTCGATCCTACGAACGAGACGATTCGTAATGACTCTCGAGAACAACTTGTAAACATGACTCAGCAGCTAGATGGGTCTATAATAATTCTTCAACAAGGTATTATCACCCTTTTTGAAGAACAGAACCACCACGCTCCTGTGCCATGCTTTCGGCGGATGCAGCGGCGTGATGACGGAATTGAATAATCGCTGAAAGATCTAAAGTACCGGTTTTCCACCCGCTTTCAAGAGTTCTGCAGTGACTCCATCATCACCAGTCGCCTTGGTGTTCTTGAGCTGCTTGAGCCATACTAATCTCGTATAGGCTGACGTCCGGGATATCTTCGGTATAGTGTCGGGTCAGTTTGGCTCTGGAATCAAATCCTCAACAGGAGAAAGAGATCAACAGCCGAATCCAACTCAGCTGGGCAGCATTTGGGAATCTCAGAGATGTCTTCTCGTCCAAAATCCCTCAGCGCCTGAAGACGAAAGTCTTCTAAGTCAGTAAAAGAACAGTGTGCCAGTGTTGACTTACGGATCCGAGAATTGGTCGCTAACTGTGAGCCTCATAAGAAGGCTCAGGGTCACTCAGTGGGCTATGGAGAGAGCTAAGCTCGGAGTATCCCTGCGAGATCAAATCAGAAATGAGGAGATCCGTAGGAGAACCATGATTATGAGATCAGAATCAGATCAATGTTACATTGCACAAAAATAACGTACACACTTACACGTACAACTTAAGAACCTTCAAGGCAAGAGTGAATAGGTATCTTCTAGGCAAGCGCGTTCCAACCTAGACCTCATCACTGCTTTCTTCTAAGCATAATTATTGTCTTCTACTTCTAAGCATAATGTTGCGCGCGGAGTTTAAAATTCATATTTTGTGCATGTCGCAGGCATTTTGTGTGATTCCGCCGTTTACATACGGCATCGTCAGTTTAGAAACGCTCGCTGTTATGTAATATGCCAAAGGCAAAATGACAACTCGTTCAATTGTTTTAATTTCACTGTAGTTTTAGATGTAGTTATTGCGAATCTACGCAATTCCCAAGCACCAGGGCCACGAATCTGCCTCTAAAGTTAGCTTAGGTTGGGGTTCGACATGAACAGTCAGGTGCCCGCTTAGGTTCCATTTGGCCAATATACCTTTTTTTTTTTACGTGGGGAAATCCATCATGGATACCACCGCCCCCGGGGTTACGCGACAGTTATGTCGGACTCTAACCGACTAAACCCCACGGTGTCCCTTCTCATCGCCCAGTGACTGGGCAACGGGACCGTAATAACGTTCACGCAACCCAGCTAGCGGCGCCTACAGAGACAGAACCTCTTCTCAAACACAGAGTTCTTCACTCATCACTCTATCTGAGGCACACAAGGAACAAAGTGTGTCTCCCGGCCCGAGGACCTTACTCCCTCAGGCGACGGACTTCCCATATCCATCGCCTGGAGGCGATGAATTTCACTGTAGTTTTAGATGTAGTTATTGCGAATCTACGCAATTCCCAAGCACCAGGGCCACGAATCTGCCTCTTAAGTTAGGTTAGGTTGGGGTTCGACATGAACAGTCAGGTGCCCTTAGGTTCCATTTGGCCAATATACCTAAGTGTTCACCAGACTCTTCACACACACCTGACTGTTCACACTACCACCCGACTGTTCATGTATAACCCTAACCTAACTTTAGATTTTGGCGAACATAGTACTTGTTAGGCATAAGAAACAGAACTAAATACTTCAATTTGCCGCGGCATTACATAACAGCGAGCGTTTCTAAACTGACGACGCCGTATGTAAACGGCGGAATCACACAAAATGCCTGCGACATGCACATCAATATTCAGAGTTTGGCTTTCGGAAAATTGGTCGAATATTCGAATATAGCAGATTTAATATTCGAATATTCGGACAAGAAATATTATTCGAATAATTCGAATATTCGAATATTCGAATGCAAGCCCTAATTGTGAACGACAAAATTAACCGACGCCTTGAAACGTGCTTTAAAACTAAAATGGAAATGGGCTGGTCACGTAGCGAGATTTACAGAAGAGCGATGGACAGCGAAAATTTCCACTTTTTCCCTAATTTTTTATAACTTATAAGTTATAAAAAATTAGGGAAAGGTTCCACATGTAGAAATTGTTTAAAATAAAATTGAAAATGGAAAATTCGGTCTGTCGAGCTGGGATTCGAACCATCGACCTTTGTCTGTTAGGCGACTGCAGAAGCCATGAGGCTACGGAGACCCATTATTGTACCGCGAAAATACCGAACACAATTCCAAATTAATTAATCGAAAGGAACTACGTTCCATCCGGGTGTCCCTTGACACCTCTCAAGTTTTTTTTACTATTATAATAAGATTATTAAACAAAGCGTTCAATATTTCTAGATCCGTACGGCGGCAACCCACCCCAGTACCCACCACCGCAGGGTCAGATCTACCCTCAAATTTATAACCCTGCAAATGCGCCACCGCCCGGTCAGAACCAGTATCAGCAAGGCCAAGGGTACACCCCATTCCCCAACCAGCCTGCCACCGCGCCCCACCCAGCGGCGATGACTTACCCAGGCGGACCAGCACCGCCTTCCTATGGCTACCCGGGATTTGGGCGTAAGTATTTTTTTATTTTTATTCGATGACAAGCTAGTCCTTGACTGCGATCTCACCTGATGGTAAATGACGATGCAGTCTAAAGATGGTAGCGGGCTAACTTTGTAGGGGTATGGCAGTGAACATTCAACCCATACCCCTAATTGGTTTCTACACGCCATCGTGCCGGAACGCTGAATCGCTTGGCGGAACGTCTTTGACGGTAGGTTGGTAACTAGCCACGGCCAAAGCCTCCCACCAGACCAGACCAGAGACAATTCAGAAATTATAAATTCCCAAATTGACCCCGCCGGGAATCGAACCCGAGACCTCCCAGCTATAAGGCAACAGCGCTCACCACTGAGCCAGGGAGGTCGTCATAAAGTATATTTTATTGTTAGAGCTATGACAGTTGAGCCGTGATAACCTACTGGTTAGAACTGCGGTCTTCTAATCTAGAGGTCGCGGGTTCAACTTTTTGAATTTTTAGTTTGGGAGAGGGCAGACCTGGCTACTTTTAGCGGCAGCGATTGCGCGCTTTTATTGCCTTTAGCGATTTCATGGCCCTATGCGTGCATCGCATAGCGATTCGCGCGAATTCGCGTTCGAAAGCCATTCAAACGCGAAACCGCGAAAATCGCGACTCAAACAGTCGTGAATTTCGCGCGCTCGAAACGTGATGGACGCAAAAGGCCATAAAAACGCTTAAGGCAATAAAAACGCGCGATCGTTGCCGCTAACAGTAGCCAGTGTGCCCTCTCCCTTAATTAAACAGAAATACTTAAAATTGTATGAGCTAGGTATCTTCTCTAAAATTGTTACATCTGTAACTGGTTTTTAAACAACATGAACATAGATAAGTGCCTTGTAAAAATGAATATGTAGCACTTGGCTACGTATTCATTTTTACAAGCCTAAAATAATAATTGTGATCATGGTATTCTAGACAATACACGTTTATCTGAAAGACGTAGCTACTAAGTGGGTACTATTTTTAAACATGAGGCCCCAGCTGAATCCGCTCGAAAGTACGAAATAATTATTTAAATAATCCAGATGTTGACTATTCCTATCAATAGCGCAAGTGAAAAATATTACTGGTCGAGATGTGACCTCGTATATTGCCAAAATAATCACTATCGCAACGGGCTGATTTGAGATTCTTTTTACTGAAGAAGATATTCTGTCTGTTTAATAATTATAATCGCCTCCCGAACAAATCACGACCACGGTGATATATAGCTAATATATTATATTATAGTTTACTTTGCATTTTTACCAAACGGAAAGGATAATTCCATAGACAAATGTTAGCGTAAGAACAGGCGGTTTTGCTATGGCTTCGCTGCTGTCAAACAATTAGGCTTTGGGACCTTTTTTTACAAACGAAAGGGCTAGATTAATAGACAAATATCTGCGTTAGAACAGGCAGTTTTGCTATGGCTTCAGTGCTGTTAGAATTATTTTGCTATAATCCGCCAACAGAAAAAATCTTTATGGTCAAACATGCAATTAAAAGCTAAGCACCACTCACCTACCCAGCCAAGCAAAAAAGCCAAGTTCCCAAGCAAGCAATGCCACCACCACTCACATGCACCACCACACAAGACTTTTACACTACTCTCGACGCACGTTTCGCCCCGACACCGGAGCATCCTCAGGAGATGTCGACTTTACAATGCTGTATTGTCTAGTGTCTCTTAATCATGAACTTCCGCAAAGTAACGCCTGCTTCTATCCAATATTCAGTTAAGTATTAAAAATTAGAACCTTTTTTTAAAAAATAAAAGGGTTAGATTTACAGACAAATATCTGTGTTCGAACAGGTAGTTTATATGTTATGGCTTCGCTGCTGTCAAACAAGCTAGCTATAAAATCTTTGGGATCATTTTTAACAAACAAAAGGGAAAAATGCATAAACCAAAATCCGTGTAAGAGCAGGCAGTTTTGCTATGGCTTCACTGCTGTTAAACAAGCTAAGTATTAAAAAAAGGAACCTCTTTTTAACAAACGAAAGGGGTAGATTCACAGATTAGAAAATATCTGTGTTATAACAGGCAGTTTTGCTATGGTTTCGCTGCTGTCAAACAAGCTAGGCATAAAAACTTTGGGATCTTTTTTAACAAACAGGAGGGAAAGATGCATAGACAAATATCTGCATTAAACAGGTAGGTAAGTTTTTCTATGGCTTCACTGCACAAACATATAAAGTGTGCTTCACTGCTGCCAAAATAGCTAGACATGGAAATTCGATAGACAGACAAAGATAGATTATTTTATAAAACCAATTTTATAGTAAAAATAAATACATGCATATTTATTTCTACTATAAAATGATAGAATGTGGAAAAGTTAAGTTTTCAAAGTACCTTGCCTATCTATCTTAGTCATTAAGTCATCAAAACAACTTCTTTATTATCAGTAATTCAGTACCAATAAAGACTTGTTTACTGTATTGGATACTGTATGTATTCACCTATATAATGTATTGTTCCAAAAGATATGTGATAGATAAGATAGAAAAATATGAATTGAATAAAAAACATTCTTATCAGTCTTATCCAGCTGATGATGCAGTCTAGCCAGATAATACTTACAAAAATGGACTATCTAAATAAAATTGAAGTGTCTATCGGTGATGTAGAAATAACTTCCTCTTAATATAATAATAACTATACACGTATGATCTATAAAATGTTGCCGACATGCGAGATCAAATCATAAACGAGGAGATCCGTAGGAGAACCAAAATCACCGACATAGCTCGGCGAGTCGCGAAGCCGAAGCTGAAATGGGCGGGGCACATATTTCAAAGAGCTGATCATAGTCCCAAGGTGCTGGAGTGACGACCCCGCACCGGGAAGCGTATAATGTTGGCAGGCCCCCCACTAGGTGGGCCAATGACATCAAACGAGTCGCAGGGAGCCGCTGGATTCAGGCGACGCAAGATCGAGGCCTGTGGAAGTCCATGCAAGAGATCGTTGTCCAGCAGTGGACATCTAGCAAGCCTGAGGGGCAATTCTCTATCTCCAGTAGCCATGGAAAACAATGGAAAGTTGCTGACTAAGAAAATGTCAAACCTGTATTTCGTGTTCACTTGGTTGGCAGTTGGAAAATCGCCCCACTGTTTGTAGTCTTGGACACCATCATCGTCAACCCATCAATGGCTCACTACTGAGCGCAGGTCTCCTCTCATATAAGCTTTATAGGCCATAGTCCACCACACTGTCAAAATGCGAATTGGCAGACTTCACATACCTTCGAAAACATTATGGAGAATTCTCAGGTGCAAGTTTCCTTCACCGTTAAAGCATGTGATATTTAATTTCTTCTTTTTCGTCAACCGATACGTCCATTGCTGGACAAAGGTCTCTTGAATGGACTTCCACAGGCTTCGGTCTTGCGTCGCCTGAATCCAGAGGCTCCCTGCGACTCGTTTGATATCGTCGGTCCACTTAGTGGGGGGTCTGCGAACACTGCGCGTCCCGGTGCAGGGTCGCCACTCCAGCACCTTGGGACCCCAACGAACATCAGTTCTTCGAACTATATAAACGCACGTAACTCTGAAAAGTCAGAGGTGCGTGCCCGGGTTCGAACCTGCGACCCCACACAGCAGGAGACCATAGTCTTTGGGTGCTTGCATAAAGAAGCGGGTGTCCGGTACAGACAAGGTCGGAATGAGTCGGATACCGGTCGGTACCGGTACAGAGTCACGCTACATAAAGAAGCAGGTTAAATATCTGTCCTTGTGTCTTTATGTGAGATTGCATATGATAACACGGGGCTATTGTACCCTCACCGATCGGTACCGACCAAAACCGACCTGTCGGTACCGGGAACCTGCTTCTTTATGCAAGCACCCTTAACCTGCTATATCACTGCTTACAATATCTGTATTGCTGTTTCCAGCGCTCGTGGAGTGGATCCCGACGACGCCGTCGGAGGCGCACCGGCTGGGCGACCGCGCCGTCGTGGCGGGCTACGAGGCGCACGACCAGAGCCCGCTGTGGGTGGTCCGCGGCCGCTACGAGGGCGACCTGATCCCCGGCAAGCTGGCCGTGCAGCACCGCGCCGCCTACGTGCCGTGGGGCGGCCGCGAGAACCAGATCCATAACATTGAGGTGACCTATCACGTATCCTGCATATTATATAGTCTGTTTTTGAAGTGAAAACTTCTTTAGGCGCGTTGAGCACTTTTTTGGGTGAGCAAAAAACATGGATTTCGCGAAATCGTCACCGTCACCATCGTCACCTGGAGATTTTAGTAAGCGTTCAGCATTTTAGAGGTTCTCAAGCAACCTTGTACAGCGCAATCCAGCCAGCGCAGCGCAGCCGCCTTCCTTACCGTTTAATGTATGATGTCGCAGGTTCGAATTTCACTCACGAAACGAGACAGTGCGATTTTGTTTTAATTATTAGCAAATCTAGTTTTCACTTACATCAGCAGTCCCTATTTTTTAACAAACTAGTACCGAAAATTTTGAATGTGTTGCTATTGGTCCACGTAATCAACATAGAGTCCCAGGCCCCACCCCTAAAATGACCCATCTCACTCTGTCAATATGTTCAATGGGGCTGCTTTCTGTCTGCCCGTCTTAACATGAATTGAATTTTTATTACCTCCGCTTTTTTTGCAACCTCACCTCATTGTGGAAATATTATATTCTATTCTATTCTAACAAAGTTGCATGGATTAAATCGGCATGGCATCCGGCTGCCCACAACATAGTATAAAAACTTATTACAATGTAATAGCTGAATAATAATTTGTAAAATGATTATTTTGAAAAGAGCAACTGCTGAGTTTCTTGCCGGCTCTTCTCAGCAGAATCCGCTTTCCGAACCGGTGGTAGTCATGACGTGTCATTAGAGCCACAGGTTGGCCTACATGAAATAAATAATTTTGAATTTGAATTTCAATATCTGAAATGTGCGAGAGACATATACTCAGTACTCGTTTGTTAAAAAAAAATAGACGTACTTTTATTTCACGAAGCGACGCGCGCTTTACTTGTGTAACCAATTATACAACACGGTACGAACGTGTGCGTGAAGATGAGTGGACGGTACTCTCAGTACTACCGCGCTTACGCACACATTCACAGCGTGTTTGTACACTTGGTTACTACAAGTAAAGCGCGCGTCGCTTCGCGAGATAAAAGTACTATACCTTATTAAGGGTACCACATTATTCTTCTTTGGCAACCGATAGACATCCACTGCTGGACAAAGGTCTCTTGCATGGACTTCAACAGGCCTCGGTCTTGCGCCGCTGAATCGAGCGCTTCCCTGCGATTTGTTTGATGTTGACGTTCCACCTAGTAGGGGGGTCTGCCAACACTACGCTTCCCGGTGCGGGGTCGCCACTCCAGCACCTTGGGAAAGTTGGGACCCCAACGACCTAACACTACTATCTCTACTAATATTATAAATGAGAGAGTAACTGTCTGTTTGTCTATCTGTTTGGCACGCTTAAACCGACGAACAAGTTTTGATGAATTTTGGTATAGAGATAGATTGGATCTTGGGAAAGGACATAGGTTACCTCTTGTCGCAAAAATAAACCTTGAACGGCATTAAGTAGGGAACGATAGTTTTTGTAGATTTTACCCCATAACTTCGAACCTGAACCGATTATAATATTTTTTCTTTGTTGAAAAGATTGTACCATTAGGTAAGTATAGTTCAATTTTGGTGAAGATCTAATTCTTATAAATATATCAGAGATAGAGGACAGAACTCCTCAGCGATAGCATCAAAAAGTCTGTCGCATCAGCTTTAACTATCTTATACATACATCATCATGCCTATCACAAAAGAATTTCTATATAAAACCTAAATTAACGCGAAGTCGCGGGCAACACCTAGTAGGCTATAATTCACGCAGCAATTCGATTACTATAGTGTGATCCCAATCGCCTCTGATGCTTGCTATTGGCAACTATTTTGCAGCAGAAATACGATAAATTCATAAGTTTAAATTTAAAACTTGTTTTTTCGTTCTCTGTATATTTTTTAAACAAGGAATATAAGTATACATGAGTAATGAATAATATTTCCCTTTCCCCTCCAACTAAGCATAAAGAGCCTTCATATAACATTCCTTTAAATTCAAATTCAAAATTATTTATTTCACGTAGGCCAACCTGTGGCTCTTATGACACCTCATGAATCTACCACCCGTTCGGAAAGCGGATTCTGCTGAGAAGAGCCGGCATGAAACTCAGCAGGATGCAGCAGGAAACTCTGGAGCAACTTTAGGATTTTAGTCAGCGCCCTGACCATTGCGTTACAGAAACATTGCATTGTTTGCAATTCACCTATTTTAATTGTATAACTTGTACTTTTCAGGTTTGCTGCGCCCGTCCAGAACGGGTCCGTTGGGTCGAGAATCGTGACGGACAGGTGCCGCCGAACGCTGTTGTCGGCGGGAACACGGCTGAGGGTGAGCCCCTGTACATCGGCAGAGCACGGGAGCAGGGCTCGCTTACTCCGGGGAAGGTATGATATGTTATTAGCATCCACATAGGTACGTTTAGATCGATAATCGGGACTGACAGGTGCCGCCGAACGCAATTGTCGCTGGAACCACGGGCGAGGGCGAGCTCTAATATATCGGCAGAGCAAGGAGCGCTTACTCTGGGGAAGTTATGATATATATTAGGCTAACTACACACCTGCCGAATACGGCGCCGATACTTCCGCGGCGGAATTATCGGTCGTAGTGTTCAGTTGGTATGACACACCAAACGCGCCGAACAGTATACGATGTGTCATAGTTTACTTTAAACACTTTGCAAGCGTATTGAGCCGAAGTTTCGGCGACGTGAAGTACGCAAATGTGTTGCGACACTTAGCTTCCAGGCTTTTGGATTGAAGATTGGGGCTGTGTGCTGCTGCCGAGCGCTATTGGTGGAAACGCGATCAAAGGCAGAGTAGGGTAGCAGGGTTCGCTTACTCCGGGGAATAGAATAGAATACAATATTTGCAAGAATGTGGTACAATCAGGGGAAGTTATTTTTTATAGAACAGAAATATTTTTTATTCAAATAAACTTCTTACAAGTGCTGTGTTTAATCGTCTGACTCTACCACTGGTTCGAAATGCCCTTCCTGCCGAGAAAAACCAGCAAGAAACTCGGCGGTTGCGCTTTTCAAAACAAGTTTACAATACAATAAATACTATGCTATGTATGCAGTGTTTCAACAATGAGGGAAGTTCCAAAACTGCATACCGACTAACTTCTATCTTAAGATGGGTTTTTCCCCATTCCCGCCGGTGGAACCCTTTCACGAGCATGACGCATGACCCTGCCGTTGCTTCTATATCATTTACACATCAGCTGATCGAGATTGGGGGCCGTTGCCGACGCAAGTCTTGTCGTCTGAAACACGGCTGAGGACGAACCTCTGGGTAGAGGATATTATAAAACGAGCATTTTTACAAGCTTTTATTTAGCTTGACTAGTTTATTTATTTATTTGTTTGTTTGGGTCAAATCTTGCAAGATGAATTAGACCCACTTCCTGGTTTCTGATCGAGCTGAAATTTTGCATGTATCTGTAAATCGGATGACAATGCAATATTATTGTGACATGGAGCTGATCTGATGATGAAGACGGAAGATGGCTATGGGAACTCTGTCATAAAACGACGTAACCCCATCGAGTTTGGGCTCGTTTGATTCGTCATAACAAGTACTCTGATCCTAGATGATATCCAGACTCTAATGATGTAGCTACTAAAAAAGCTTGCATTTAAAAATAAAATTTTTTTGTCAGGTACATCCGAGCCACGGTGCTATGTACATCTCGTTCGGCGGCAAGGAGATCGCGCACAAACAGTACGAAATACTATGCAGCGTTTAAATCCAATCTTGTAGCTTGTCTTACGCACTCGACACGAGTTGAGCGCGTTTATAATAATTAATAAGCATCAAAGCATTTTTATTATTATATGTATTTTTATAAGTACTTTAGAATTACTAGTGCCAATAAATAAACAACACAATTCAAAATGGCGCACTCACTATTTCTCTCTCGCTCTTTTTGTATTTGGTGAGTGAGAGACGAATAGAAACAGGGTGCTTTGAAAAGTTTTCTTTGTTGGTGCTTAATATTGTTTGAATTTAAAAAAAAACGGTGTTAGATGAGTTCTCGTGTATAAAGCCTAATTTACATGAAGAAATGATGATATATTTCGTAATGATTGTGGAACAATGACGGATCTGCATTTTACTAACTTTACAGCCATTTGAAATCATTTAAATCAATTTAAACTTTATCATAAACGTCGTTTAAATTTTATCAAAAAAACGTCGGAAGTTATTTATAACGGCTGCACTGTAAAATCTGTAAAATGCAGATCCGTCGTTGGTCTTAGATCATGAAATTTCGGGTATATTTATTTGTGAAAACTCCAAAACCAGGCACAAATTTTGAAAATTTTTTTAATTAACAAGCTAGCTATAATGAAACTGAATACTTCGAGTAGTCAATACTTTCTTCATGTAGATGAGGCTTAAGGATAAAATCATACCTGTCAGCATTGATTCGCATTGCATTTATTACGTACGCATTTTCATATGACATAATTATTTGAACCCCCGACGCGAATAAAGGGGTTTTCTTAACTATTTTGAACGTTCAACTTGAAATTTGGCCAACTGCAATAGTAGTAGATGGTAAACTTGATCGGATGCTGCAAACATGACACTATCAAGTCTCAATAGCCGAACGATAAACGGTTTAAGGCGCGAACTGAAAGGTTCAACGTTCAATGGTCTATTCCCAATCTATTGTTCTACTAGCTGACCCAGCGAACTTCGTACCGCCACTACTTATAAATGAAAAATTAGTTAAATAAACATTTTCCAGTGGACCAAATTGTGAATCTAAACTTTCTAAACCATCCTCGAATCCCATTGAACTCACACAAAAAATTTCATCAAAATCTATCCACCCATCTAGGAGGAGTTCAGTGACATACACACGCACACAAGAAATATATATATATATTAAGATTGTCGTTCCCACTTCTAGCACAAGCTTTACGCTTATTCGGAGAGTAGAGGGGAACTGCACTAGTCAAGTTCAGCAAGGCTAACATTCTTAGAAAAATCTTTCAACAGAGTTTCTTTTTGGACTCGAATGATTATTTGGTAGAGATAGGAACCAGGGACTGTAAAATTAAAATGCGCGCCACGAGAAAATTTTCTCTACTCATTAATTCGTGAATCTATGGGATATCACGAGAAAACGGGTAGACAAAATTTTCTCGAGGCGCGCATGGGTTAAGTATATCTAATATTTACTCATTAATTGCACTTGTATGGGGTGATTTAAATTTTTAACCTATACTGAGTGTCAAATAAAATCCGAATTGATGCTGAAAGTTATGATATCCCCCCAAATGTATTGTTAAGAGACAATTTATGTATTTAATATTTTAAGTGCAAAACATCTAAAAGGTGCAATGGGTATTTACTTATTCTATACATTTTTAAATATGTTTATAAAAATAAAGTTACTTTGTAATAACTTAAATCTTTTATTTTTTAATTAAAACAGTTCTTTTATTTTAATTAACAAAATGGGAAGTAATTAAATGGCGCATGACAAATAATTTTGGCTGGCTATTTAATTAATAATCAAATGGGTCAATTCTGTTGCAGACAAGCTCTAAACTAAATATTGACATGTCTAATAGGGTATTTGACTACTTTTAGAAAATCATCTTAAATTGTTAATAATGCTATGCTGAAGCTAACAAAACGTATATTTCGGCATAATTTTCAGTATTTTTCATAAAAATCGAGAAATAAATTCAAAAAAATAAGTTGCCGCCGAAACGTTCCATTTGCTCTCATGACGTCACAGTTCACATTTCAAACAATGACAATTCCACATCCCATATGTGGTGTGGACTGTGACGTCATTCGAGATCACGGAACGTTTTCGATCACGTGACCATGGCCGGAATTATAGCAATTTTATTTAATGTTTTATAATTAAATAAAACTTTATTTTTTAGTTTTGTCGTAGGGAATAATGTTTTTAGATAATAATCTTTTAGGATGACACCAAATGAAACGATATTTTTAATATAGTCAAATACCCTATTCTCGTACTACCCCTTTCATAATACTCTCTGCAAGAAAGGATAGAGCAAGCTTCTTGGATAAAGCCACAGATTATGCAGATACTTTCAGTTCAGGCGGTTATTACTCGAGTCTACTCTTAATCAAGTTGAAAGAACCTAATTCATTCATAGATAGATATGTAGGTACAGATATACATAATTGTATTTGCGAATAGGAATGTTTACTCCCTAATTACTACTAGGGGTGCTGGTATGTACAAAATAAAACAAAACAATAAAAACAAATAATAATAATTTATGTTAATTCACTTAAACATAGTGTAAGTACTCTATGTTCATACATCAACTCAACTTGGCTGTTAAAGGAAAAATACTATGCAGTAAAGATTAATGATACAAGAACGTCATACCGTCTCATTAGGCAACTATTTTAATAAGTCATAAAAATAATATTAACTTTTTTTTAAAGGTGGCTGCACATGTAACTAGGTATAGTTCTTGCAATTCACGAGGGCGACTGACTTATGGTTGTGTGTGTGTCGTATCTGTATAAGTGTGAGCGAGCTCGTGCCTGCCCGCTCCCACCTAAGCTTTGACAGGCACGCACACTTATGCAATGTGCATGTACACGAAGTAACCACAAGTAAAGCTCACTCGCCTTCGTGAATTGCAAAAACAGTACAAGCTTGTCAAGCCTGCATTGATGTACAAGTTATAAGTTATTGCAAGCTTGTACAAAGGCTAGCTGCTTGAAGTGGTGTTTCTAAGCATTAGTTCAGACTTTTACCACGTGCCAAAAGATCACTGGTATAAAATGATCCTTGTCGTACTATACAATGTATAATGTCGTACTTATTGGAACGTAGTTCCTTATCGCGCGGTGCGGAAGGGGGCTAGACGGAAAAAATTAAGACAAAATTGAACCGACACTTTTTTGAATGTGAGTTTGGCATTGTGTTCAAAATTTTCACAGTACAATATAAGATCTCGGTAGCCTTGTGGTTTCCACAGTTGCCAAACAGCCAAAGGTCGATGGTGGCTACGGAGATCTAATATTGTAGTGTGAAAATGTTGAACACAATGCCAAATCGAAAGGAACTTCGTTCCATCCGGGTGTCCCTTGACACCTCTCAAGTTTTTTTTATCATGCTTGGAACAGTTACATATGCACGCACCTTTATACAGGGAAGATACTAATAATTATAATAGGTTTTCCATTTTTTGTTTTATGGACGTTTTAAGTACCAAATATAATCTAAGATCTTTTTACATTTAAGAGAAAAAGCAACTGTCAGCAAATAATGTCAAAAAATTATGCCAATAAAATGTGTTTAATGTATTCATTAAAAATATATAGATTCTTAGGAGTTTTTCAAATACTTATATGTAGGTATTTATATATTAGGTATATATATAATTTCACAATAAAATGGTAATTAGGTACTTAATTATACTATATTTTTACGCATTAAAAATACTTTAATATAACATTATGAATATCACAGACTGGTTTCTGAAAAAATTGGTAATCACAATTAATAAAACACTGAAAATATGACAAAAGGATTATTGTCCAAGAGATATCAACATAATGATGTTTTAACAATTAATTTCTTTATTTCCCTCTGTAAGTTAAACTGTTAAATAAATTGGATGTAAAATATGGTACTTATCTATAAAATAAAATATTTTAAGTAAGTAGTACCTACACTAATAGTTGTCATTGCACAGTTTACATTAAATTAAGACTTAATTTCCAATCATATTATCATCCAAAACATTAAACTAATAAATTCTTAAAAATATTACCTACTTATATCTAAAACTTAAATTATTACAGGTAGTTGTGTAATTCAAATAAACCATGGTAATCAGTGGTGAATTTCTCAATAGGTAGCAGTTAAATCTTGATTTACTTGTACCTATAAATTTAGTGGACGGGAATGATCTCAAGTTAAGGAATCAAGATTCTATATAAAAGTTGAATGATTTTGAGGAGTCTTCACAGATGTGAAGTGTTCCTATCTGTCAACTAGGTACTATTTAGATTAGAGCCGTCACACTATCCTTACAGTGACGTAGCTTGCACAAATAATACAGCAGGTATGTCAATCACTCGCCGAATCGCCAATAATAATTTACGACTAACGATTTGTGAGTGTACTATGCGATTTGCAGTCAGCGGGTAGACAGTATGCTGCATAGGTACCTACTGTAAGATTAGAGTAAATATGCCCTAATATATCTAGTGGCTAGTACCTACCGACCTTTCCTCATTAATGGGAACAAACTGAGTGCCGAACAAATTGCTGTTTCATTTTGGTTCAGAGATTTTAATGTATATGACTCCGATCACCCTCTGTCGCATACAGATACACTATACGCCACGACACTAATTTATCTGCCAGAATAATACAAACTTTCAGCTTGTAATAAGCACCTACTCAAAACTTCCAACTAGCTCTTTGACTATAAACTCTTTATAACGTTTACAATTTATTCGTGCAAAGCATACTCTCAGTGAAACCCATTTCAATTTGCGACTGATTCACGTTAGGATCATCTTCGTGTGAATTTACCTCCACTTTGTTTGGTGCGTTTTTCTCAGCCTCAAAAGCTTTGTTGTCTATACCATTTTTCTCTGGTTTCTCTTCCAATTTCGCTTTATCAATGGCATTTTGCTGTGCGTTTGCAATGTTGTGTTTTTTGTTTGCCAAATACAACCATCTGAAAAATATTCATTATTTATTTTTAAGAGTTCCATCCACAAATTGGATAGGTGATGTAGTGTATTAGGATCAGCAAGTAGTGGGTAGAAGCAGAACACATAGGTATAGTAGGTAGAGGCACCACTGTGTAGTGAGGTTCAGTCGTGTGTAGAGTACGGACAGAGCAGCACATGAACAAAGTGCAGTGTGAGTAGAGTGTGTGTGCATGAGCATTCTACAGTACCTGTACTTTAACGTAACCTTCTCAAGGCTTACATACTACTGAAACTGTAAATAAAAATACCTACAAATATCGAAGTATTATTATGCCTATACCTACCTAAATGAATAGTACAGTAAAGTGTACATCATCGGCGCGTACATTCTATTTATATGAGTAATAATTGACCGAGCGAAGCGAGGTCTCTGAGTTTACTAGAGCGATTTGCACTTGTCCGTCCGTCCGTCTGTCAGAGCCTTATAACTTTTGAATTACTGAACGTAATTACTTCAAATTTAGATATAATATGTAAACCGATGGCCTCCAGCCGAAAATGGCTTAAAAAGTTATAAAAATCTTTATTTCAGGGGGGGCTCTCATAGAAGCGAATGCGAAGTAAAATTTTTTTTTGCTATTCATAGGTTTTCTGTGTATCATTTTAAAGACAATTTGGAACAGAGTACAAACGTATTTTTTTTTTATTTTTTCCTAAAATTGACGAAATGGGGGGCTTTCAAAGTGGCGATTTAATACGCTCGCTTGAAGACGCTCTCTGGGAAAATTGGCTATATTATATTTTCAAGTTCTACTTATTTTCTTACTTCACTTGTGTCCTGTACTTGAACAAAAAATACTAAAATTATATGAATATTATAAAGAAACGAGATTATTTAATTTTTAATGAGCATCAGTAAATTTCACATAGCTTCACAATAATGCTAATAGATGGCGCAGTCATTAACTATTCCATGGAACTACTCGTAGGAGTTACGACTACGATCTATATCCCAAAAACAGTTTTGCGTCGACCATTATTATTTAGGTACATAATATAATAACATATTATTCAATTAAAATTATTCTTTAGTTAAATATCAAACTTCAATAAACTATTAATTGCTGCATTTTGTATATTTTCTATTCGCGTCGATAGATGACGATTTGTAGGTACAGATGCCCCTAACCCGTTTTCACTCGTTAGTACCTACATAATAATTCAATGTTTTCACTGACGTTCCCTAACCTTTACGGGCTACCTATGATAAGTTAGGTGATGATTACTGTCAACTTCTTTATCACGATCCTGTACGGGACACCTAAAAGACATTGGGACGGATGTTAGGACTTAGGATTGTGTTTTGGAGCTACCTACGTAAAGAGACTCCTACATAGGGGATGATTTAGGTATGTTTGGTGAAAACGGGCATAATAATAATGTCAGTTTTGGTCGTCATGTATCGATTGAATGAATAATCATGGGATACCGTTACCGCGAGGTCTCAGTTCGGGGCGAACCACTAGTATACTTACAGGAATATAAGTACAGCCGGAATAGTGAGGCCCCCGCCGAGAAGGAAGAAGGCCCCCGGAAAAGTCTTGATGGTAGCGGTGTACAGCGTAGTGTACATCGGCGCGTACACTAGAGGCATCATTGCCTCAGCCACCCCGAAGAATGAGTTCACTTTGCCTGGAATAACTCTGAGTTAGAACCTCTAGCGAAAAAGAGTAGTAGTAGTTAGATAAATAAATTTTATCTACCCATTTTCCCGTAATTTCTTTAAGAGATCCATATTTTGGTAAATGGGTAGATTTTTTCTTGTAGCACGCACGCTAATAGTCCTAAAGGTGGGGTTTATTATCTATTACTAGGTGAACCGTACTACTACAACTGGGTCAGTGTGTGTTCAACCCCGGGGGATTGAACTAGTGGGATTTTTCCCATCAGTTCAACGGCGTCTAAATCCTCTAAACAGTTGAACTACTGGGGAAAAACTCCACTAGTTCAACAGTTGAACTACTGGGAAAAACCCCACTAGTTCAACGGTTGAACTACTGGAAAAAAAACCCATTATGTCAACGGTTGAACTACCTACTGGGAAAAACCTCACTAGTTCAACGGTTGAACTACTGGGAAAAAACGCCACTACTTCAACGGTTGAACTACTGGGAAAAACCCCCCACTAGTTCAACGGTTGAACTATTGGGAATACCCACTAGTTCGACTGTTGAACTACTGGGAAAAACTCCACTAGTTCAACGGTTGAACTAATCAGTTGAACTAGTGGGAAATGATCCCAACAACGAATACCTACCCACCTATTTTTTCTAAAAACATTTCTTCAAGCCCTTTCTCAGGTGAACGTGGAACGAGAAATATTCTTTATGTTTTACCACGACATATATTTACGCGGTATCAGGTACCTATCACTAGCTGATGCCCACAACTTTCTACATGTGGATTTAGTTTTTAAAATCCAGCGGGAACTCTGATTTTCCGGGATAGAAAGTATCCTATGTCACTCTCTAGGTCCTAAACTATACCCATACAAAAAATCACGTCAATCTGTACGTAGCTCGATTGCAGCTTGATTGAAGGACAAACCAAAAAACAAACACACGCTTTATTTTATTATATTCGTAAATTTTTTTATTAGCTTTTGTCCGCATTTTTGGTTTTTATCCCAGGGAACAAACTTTTTTCAGGATAAAATGAAGCCTGTACGTGTATATGAACCACTCCAAGTACCTCAACTATACGTAGTAGCAGAATAGGTAAGGACCCTTATACTGTGCTAGTATCAGCTATACCTATGCAAAAATCACATCTAACCATTACTCCGTAATGCTGCGTGACTGGAGGACCAACCAACAGACTTTCGTGAAGAGAACAAAATGCCACTTACCTAGTTCGTCCTTCTCCACGAGTTTGGACACCATCGATCTCATGGCAATGAATGAAGTGCCGCTAAAGATTTCTATCAGTGGTGCTGAAAGGGAAACAAATAACATGAAGATGTGAAAGTTTATCATCGTCATCATTAACAACCCATCAATGGTTCACTACTGAGCGCGTCTATGCGCATAATATCTACATAAGCCTTTCAGAGGATTGAAAGTCAATGTAAAATGGCAGACTTCACTGACTTCACACACCATTGAGAACATTATGAAGAACTCTGAGACGGGCAAGTTTCCTCACGATGTTTTCCTTCACCGTTCAAGCATGTGATATTTAATTGCTTAAAACGCACAAACTCAAAAAAGTCAGAGGTGCGTGCCGGGGATCAAACCCGCGACACCCCGAATGGGAGACCGCAGTTCTAACCACTAGGCTATCACGACTCTTATCACCCTACTTTTGTGGAATTATCTCGTTCGTCTGTCAGCCAGTCACTTAATTTAGAAACTATTAGTTGATTAAGCTTTTTATAGAGACTTAGGTTGGAAAAAAATCCGGGTTCGACCTTCACTACAGGGTAATTCTACTAAGTAGGTAAACATCTAATAAGTAGATACTTAGGTAAACTTATCGTGTTTTTTTTGACGCGATAACGTCTCATAAACCGATGAACACCGGCTGCACGCACGAAAAAGTGTCACATTCCACCTAGCCTGAGCGTGCAAGCGAGAGCGCGGAACAAGCGGTAGAGAGGCACGATCGGTCCAAGCGTTGGCTTAGAGAGCGCCCGCCGCCGGCCCCGCGCCCGCCAGTCATCGCGTGCGCGCTGTGGTTAGCGGTCATCAATGTTTCTTTATGACGTTATCACGTAGGTAAAATTATCGTCCGTACACCGAAAATTTTAGTCAGTAGGTAGTCAAGTACATTATTAGTAAGTATAATCTAGATAATTATGTAACTGGTCTTCAGCTTTTACAAAATGTAGTAATTTCTGAGTAATTCGGCGATATTGACAGACAGACACCGGGATGATTGTACACACTACTCAGTGATCCCCTAAGCCTGAGCTTCTTTATATTTTTGTGAACGTCACGCTAAAAAAATTCTATAATAGGTACATACCTATATATATTTGCCAGGTTTTGGTGGCAAACGCGTACATGAAGCCAGACAATATCTTACTGGTGCAAGATATCACTCCGATGATCGCGTCGTCGAACTTCAGCAGGTGGCTGAACACGCCCACCGAGAACAGCGTTCCTGTAATGACATAATTATAATCATTATCATGGACTGATAAAGTCATCTTTGGGTTAAAAGGACGACATTCTCTGATACGTATACCTCGGCCGTTCAGAGAATGCGTTCCTGACACGTCGCGATTGAACTGACGACGTAACTTTGTAATGGCGTTGCAGTTACGATAAAAATATTATTGCTGGTTGTTAACCGTTTTAACAATTGATGAGCATTAAAACAACATTATTATATCAATAATCAATTAATGTTATAATTTTGTGCCAAACTGAGTGTCAAATAACTTGGTAAACAATATTTTTTCAATATTAACTGATAGGTGTCAGGAACGCATTCTCTGAACGGCCGAACTTTAATACATACTATTTTTAAGCTATTGCATAGCTTTTATCGCGGGCTTTGAGCGCGGCGACCGAATCAAGAAATTCCGTAACGAAAATAAACCTAACACCGTCGTTTCAGTTCGGCAGACTTCGGCACGGTGTTTGTGTGCGTGCGACTAGAAAATGCTATGCAATAGCTTTACCGCGGCAGTCCCTGAGTTGCCACACGTATTTTTTCTTTGACTTTAAATTGTGGCCATTTATTTAGTAGGTACTACTTGATGCCCGCGGGCCGCAACTTTTTCCGCATGGAGTTGGATTTTTAAAATCCTGCGGGAACCCTTTTTTTCCGGGATAAAAGGTAGCCTAAGTCACTCTCCAGGCACCTCCAGGTCCTCAACTATACCTACCCATGCAAAAAATCACGTCGATCCGTAGCTCTGTGGCAGCGTGATTCAAGGACAAACCAAAAAACAAACACAGTCGCATTTATAATATTAGCAAGATTAGTAAGGACTTACTTCTCTTGGGAATCGCGCCTGAGTGTGTTGGCTTTACACCATAGCCACGAACGAGCTACCCGTCAGCATCGAACTTTTAGACTGTACTGAACTGTAGTAGACGACAACTGTAATGTGTTGCTACTAGATGTCGCTAGCAATTGCTTAAACTGATTGAAAAAAGTAGATAGGCGCGATTCTTAAGAGATGTGGGTCTAACCCCGCCGGCCTCGGAATTTTTGATATGTACCTATTTAAATATTTGTTCGGATATGTTACACTTTAATAAAAAAAAAGTAGGTAAGGACTTCATGCAAAATCCCTGGAACTCGCACTTCATAGATTCACCATAGAAATACATTAAAAGATACCGACATCGATGTAATATTACATTGATGGAAACCGAGGGCCTCATTCATGATTCAGTAGGTAGGTCCTATCTAATACCGCCCCCAACCTGCGACAGGTTTATAGTCCACAACTGCAATAACTGTCGCCTCCCAACTTCGACCATATTATATTATTTATCCCAATTATATTATGGTCGAAGCTTCCCACGTCGCCTACACTGTTCATTCTGCATATCAATGATATGTTGCAAAACAGCAACATCCATTGTTATGCAGATAATGACAGTACCGGCGGCGATGCTCTTTATAAAGGTCATGCACAGTTCTCTCACGCAATGCTGGAGAATAGATCCAAACTTGTGTCTGACAGTATGGGGACAGCAAGTATCAGTATGGGGTTCACAAAACCTTGTGCGTTCACCGCCAAAAAGACCCCCTTTACCACACCTCTTCTCTTTCAGAACACTAGCCTTACCCCTTCCAATAGCATTAGAATTCTTGGTGTTCGTATTTCGAACGAAGTCCAGTTCCGAGATCATTTGGAAGGAAAAGCTAAATTAGCCTCTCAAAAACTTGGGGTGCTCAACAGAGAAAAGCGGTACTTTGCGCCCGAGCACAGGCTCCTACTTTATAAAGCGCGAGTCCGCCCACACATGGAGTATTGCTCTCACCTGAGCCGGAGCACCTCAATATCAACTCCTTCCATTTGACCGGATTGAAAAGAGGGCAGTACGGCTTGAGGACAATCCCAAACTAACTATAGCTCACTGGAAAGCCTGGAGCACCGCAGAGACGTAAGTTCTCTGTCGGCGGAATAACGGGGAGTGTTCTGGAGAGCTATTTGACCTTAGTATACCACCCTCTCTCTTCTACAACCGCACCGCACGCCACCGAAAGCAATTTCGCCCACACCACCTGGGTGCCTGGAGCACTTCGACTATCCGTTGTGCCAGATATTTTTTTCCACGCACTACCAAATTGTGGAAGCAGCTCCCTATCGACTGTGTTCCCGCTTAGTTACAACTTGGGGTTATTCAAGGGGCGGACCAACAAATTTCTGAAAAGCTGGCTTCGCATTAGTAGCTTGCCTCTGGTGCTACAAATGTTCATGGGCGGCGGTAGTCGCTTAACATCAGATGACCCGCCTGCTCGTTTGCTCGCTATTTTTATTTAAAGTCCCAAGTATCGCGTTCAGTTTTACTTTTACCTACCTACTCTTAAGTTGCGAGTCGCGATGGCTCACCTCAAATTCTCTCGGCTACGGGCTAGGTGAGGTAGGTCGGATAGGGCAATGAGCTATCAAACTACCTGGATTCTGAGATTAAGCTAATATAATTAGGTTCGTTAATCATGACTTCTTACCCACTAGGGATGTGCACATGGCGTAGGTGGAGAACATGCTGAAATCCACTTCGTTCCAGTTGAACCGGTACCTCGTGAAGAGATACATCACCGACATTTCACCTGAAAAAAAAAACATGAAACGCTCAGGCAACCCTTATAGGATAGTCCATGGGTTAGGTAAACGTGATGTGGTGGTGAGTGGTGACTCTGTTAAGTCACTCCTCTGCATGATAAAGCTACAATAGGAAAAGACTCTGATGTCACTTCTCCCGTATGATAAAGCTACATCAAAGCAATAACTACCTACTAACACCGACGGGAATGGGGCTACATTCTAACTGCCCGCCTTAACATGAATTGAATTGTAGTACCTACGCTTTTTTGGAACTTGCCCTCATTGTGGAAATATTATATTCTATTTTAATCTATTCTTCAACAAAGTTGCATGGGTTAAATCGGCTTGTCATCCGGCTGCCCACAAGATAGTATAAAAAACTTATTACAATGTAATAGCTACTTTATTGTAAAATGATTATTTTGAATAGAGCAACTGCTGAGTTTCTTGCCGGCTCTTCTCAGCAGAATCCGCTTTCCGAACCGGTGCCGGTAGTCAATAGTCATGACGTGTCATAAGAGCTACAGGTTGGCCTACGTGAAATAAATAATTTTGAATTTTGAATTTTGAATACTACACGTTGGCTTCAAGTTGGCCGTCGCCGATCGTTACAAAGTGACGTCATAGAGTACCGTTGAAAAAAAAAATTATTGTATTTTTTACTGTTACCCTATTACCACGACTGTGACAGAAGTTTTCGTTTCTTTGGCAATGCAATGGCATTGACGTCTTGAATGTCGAAGGGTGTATTTTTTAATTTCTTATTTTTCTCCTCTTCAAAGAAAGTGATTAATTAAAGTAAAAAATACTCTGCGCTATGCAAAACTTTTCCTTTTTGTAACTTATAGTAGAAAGCGACAAGCAGACAATAGTAATCAAACAAAAATAGGTAAATAACTAATTGAAACTTGTCAACACTTTTAAAACGTCACATTAACAAAAGTTTGAATAAACACTGTAGTGAAGATGGCGTGCGGTACGTTGTTATCTGTACTACGCGGGTTTGACTTGAGGTGCGGTGCGGGGAAGCCCGAGGGAGTTAGCGGCCATCGTGAATTGAACGTGTAGTACTTAGATCAAAGATTCAATAGATTTCTTCTCTACCATCTGACGGAATTTTAATGTGCTTAAATCTTAGAGAATTCAACTTGAATGATCTAGGTATTGTTGTTACCTAGAAGACCTATTCTGAGATCTACATGGCGTAGGTACTTTAGCTTTGCTCAGGCAATAATGTTGAGTTGAAATGAAGCAGATTTAGGAACTTATGGTCTGATTAACCCGATGCCCGAGAATTCGTCTGTCCGGATTTTTTTTTAAACCTTTCCAAATTCCCTCCAAACATTGCAAATTGCAAGGTGAATCACAACTTTCAGTTCAATGATGGCACGTGACAATTCCTCGTATTCTGTGGCCATGATTTGAATACTAATAGGTACCCAGGGTAACATTTAAATAAAGTTAAACAAGTCAGTTTGTTAGATATATCACGTACCTATCACGTACATTTTTATTTAACAATGGATCCATTATTGCTACATAATATTATATAGGTATTTAGGTAGGTATCATCATGTTTGGTTAAGGCTTTAGGAGATGACGCAAATGGTGGACAAGGTGTGCGGTGTGCGACATCAATACGTTGAGTTGACTGAGCAAGAGCAGCTATGTGTTTATAAAAACAATAGAAAAGTGTTTCTGAAAAAATATTTTTCACAATTTTAATTCACCACTTTGTTGGCAGGATCAATATTTATACCCTTGTCAAATTTCAGTTTTTTAGTACCAATAGTCTTTGAACTAAACCGCGGACGGACGGACGGATGGACGGACATGGCGAAACTATAAGGGTTCCTTGTTTCCTTGTTTGTGACGTGCGGAATAAATAAGTGAAGGTATAAAGCGTAAATTGCGGCCCTAAAACTTACCATAAATAGGTCCTATGACAGCACAGAGAACCATAACCAGCATGATAACCCGCAGCCTGCGGTTGTTCGGACCGTTCTTGAACGCAACCATCAGCGTGTCTTTGACGTATCGCGTGTCGAAGAAATCCCGCAACCATTCGCAACAGCCATTGGTCTTCTTCTACAGAAACAAATTACAACAGACTTTAAATAGGACGTAAAGAAAGTTTTAGTAATGTTTTGGTCATTGCGCCTGTGCTGCCACCTACGTTAGTTTTGCGTGGAGATCCCCATTGAATGAAAATGTTTTATTTTCGACACTATGCACCAACGTGGTAGGTACCTACCTACGCGTTTTCTAGATGTGTCTAATCAATACGTACTATTATTATTAGTAGGTGTTCAGTAGCTTCATAATAAGGTCACAACGCTTTGTGAGTAGATCCCATTGAAGTATGTATCTAATTTATAATAATATAGTATATATTTTTTCCATTGATAGTTTCGGTGATGAACCTACCTAACGTAACTACTAAGAAAATTAAGTGGCACTCGGGGACTGCCACGGTAAAGCTATTGCATAGCATTTTTTATCAACTTATGCAATTATAATATTTATGGAATATTTTTTTTGCATAATAAAAATTATGCAAAAAAATAATTAAAAAACAAACAAACAAGAAAAGCGCACTGTCACTACTTCGCGAGTGAGATTCGAACCTGCGACATCATACACCAAACGGTAAAGAATGCGGCCGCTCGCCCACTGCGCCAAACAGAGCTACTTGTGAACCTCTAAAATGTTGAACGCTTACTGAACGACGGTGTTAGGTTTATTTTCGTTACGGAATTTCTTGATTCGGTCGCCGCGCTCAAACTGTTTGTTCTAGTTCAAAGCCCGCGATAAAAGCTATGCAATAGCTTAAAAATAATAATTATTATTGGAATAATCTGGATAATATTATAGGCTCTACGCAACATAAGTCATCGGTGCGTACGGTCCATAAATATTTTAAGATTACACGTGTACACGAAAGTGGAAAGCTAAGTAACGCGGTACACACTGAATACAAGAAATACCTAATTATATTATTACTGTACTATACGGACATGTAGGTATGTCGGACATTAGCACTTCGCTTACAAGTTTATTTCAAGGAACCTAATTTACAGGGTCTTTTCCATACCATTGCCCACACATTGCCTATAACACTGCAACACACATTTTATTTGAGAAACCTGAAAACAGTGTTATTAGTAGGTAACCTAATCGATTGCCATTTATATTCTGTTCATAAATACATTACATAATTATAATTATAAATTATTGGTATCCTATTAGGTTAACACAGAAATAATTATAATTATTATAAAGTGGAGAAAGATACCTACTGTAACTTTTCTGCTTTTTGAAATGTAATTAAGTACTTATAATATGAAGGATGTTTGTAGAATTTCAGAAATATTTAGTCGCAATTGTGCGTAGGTAAATCTGTCATTTTGTATGGACGAGAAAGGGACGGAGATTTTTTTTCCATCCATTTGCCGTCCATCCATACCAAATGACAGATTTGGACACAGTACCTAACTACCTAATTGACGTAGGTCTAGCTTAAAAAGTTAGGCAAGTTTTATAATTTACCTAGCTGATGCCTGCGACTTCGTCCGCATGGATTAACTCTGATTATCCGAGATAAAAAGTAGGTCTCCCGGTCTGAGGACCCACTACTACACCCATTACTATACCCATGCAAAAAATCGCATCAATCCTTTGCTCTGTTGCGACGTGATTGAAGGACAAACCAACAAACAAACACACTTTCGCATTTATAATATCAGTAATGCAAAATTGTAACACAATCTAGACAACCGCAATCAACATCGTTCGAGATTTTGGTTGCATATTTGGTTGTTGCCTAGCAACCTAAATCACGAACTGTTTAAATGACTGTCGTCTCATTAGCATATTTTAATTTGCAATAACAAATATTGAAGTCAATAATTATGATAAAAACTATCCTATCTTTTAAGTTGGACCAAATTACAGATAGTTACGAAGTTTGATAAAAATCGGTTCAGTAGTTTCAGAGTTTATCGCGAACAAAGATTGTGACACGAGATTTTTATATATATGTATATATAGATATAAAAAAAAATCTTTTTAAAAAGATCTCTTGTTGATATTTTAAAAACCGCTCGACCAATTTCGATGAAATTTATATGGGACCACCTGGAAAGTGTACCCTTTCAAACAAAAAAATGAATAAGCATTCCAAATCGGTTCAGGCGTTTTCGAGTAATCGGTGGACATACATAAAAAAAAATACTCCGACGAATTGATAACCTCCTCCTTTTTTGAAGTCGGTTAAAAAGGGCCTCGGTACTGTCCGTGATATAACGCGACGTGAGAGGCCACGCGATAACAGTCGCATTGATTTAATTACTCGTAAAAAAAGTATCAACTACCTACTTGAGATTATTACGAGTATTGTAATAATAATTATTCTCGTATCTTGAGATCCTCAAGAGATAAGTGCTGCAATGTTGCTTAATTGGCGCTGACCTTTTTCTATTGTGTTCTTTGGAGTATGGGTACTACGAAGCCGCAATAAAGCCTTGATAGCCTACTCTACAGCGGATCCAGATCTATAGCGGGGGGAGGGGGGCGGAGAGGGGGGGGGGGTCGCAGGTTCGATCCCACACACGCACCTCTGACTTTTTGGAGTTACATATTAGGTGCCATACTATTACGCCATAAATTCAGCTAATCACCGTAAAATGATTGATGCAGCTATTACAGAATCGATCTGCGGATGGCGATCTCATTTTCCTATGTACCTACTATCACAACTACTATTGTTGGTAGTTGGTACTTGGTACCTATAGTAACCTACTAAAAAGCATTAGTAACGTAATAAAAAGCATCAGGCAGTTCTTAGAATCATAATTATTATGTCTACTAGCTGATGCCCACGACTTCGTCCGCGTGAATTTTTTTTTTGTTTTTTTTTGTATTAAAACCTTCCGTGGAACTTAAGGAACATACAAAAAAATAAATTAACCGAATTGGTCCATCCATTCTTGAGTTTAAATGCGCTTACCAACATTCATTTTTATTTATATAGATAGATAGATAGATTGGGGTCTAAAGATCGCACCTAATAGCGCGCTAAGGGTACGTTTATGCACAAGCGGGGCGTTGCGCTACGCGTGGTGCGTCGTGTCGCGCGGTATACTCAAATTTATGGCCAAGTATGAGAGTGTTCATACAGAAGTGTTTGCGTTGAACGTGGAGGCGGGCGCCGCATAACGCGCCGCGTGTGCATAAACGTACCTAAAGGTAACTTATGCTAGGCAGTGTCAAGCGCGAGCCGCGCGCGTGCCGCCTACAGCATACCCAGTGCCTAATAAGTAATAACTCGCGAGATCTTTCGTAAATGTTGATTGACATAGCATTCTCTCACGCACGATCACGTGATATTGAAAAGAGCAGTCACCACCCAACCGCAAAGCCGGCCGTTCAGCGATTAAGGTGGAAGACACGGGTCTGCCCGCGAAATTCAAATTTAATTTGGTTTTTCGCAATTTGTAAACTAATACGACAAAGTAGGCTTATGGCATTCTAATTGCGACAATGGCAGTATCATCTTCACAGGTTTATATAAAAATCTTTACCTTGAAAGTGTCCAGTTTAAGAAATTAATCAAAATATCGACTAATTTGTGAGTAACTCACGTACAACTCAGTATTTTGATTAATTTCTTAAACTGGTCACTTTCAAGTAAAGATGTTTATGTAAACCTGTGAAGATGATAATTCCACTGGCACCATTAGAAGGCCATAAGCCTACTTTGTCGTATTAGTTTACAAATTGCGAAAAACCAAATTAAATTTGAATTTCGCGGGCAGACCCTTGTCTTCCACCATAAAGGATAATATTTATACTAGACCGTGCTAGCTGCGAGCTAAAATATTGAATAAACTGGATGATACTCAAAGGTGCGCTACGCTTCATGGTGTATTGCTTTAGGATATAAAAATACGGCCAAGTGCGAGTCGGGCCTCGCTCTTTTAAGGTTCCGTACATATGACCAAATCATTTTTTTAAACTAGATACATAATATTTAGATATCTTAAATCTTAGAAAGTAGATACTAAATTAGCATAATATGGGGAAAATGCTGTTGCCTGTGCTGTTGGAACCCTTTGGGTACGGAACCCTAAAAATGCCCGGAATATTTGAATTGTCGAATATAATTTGGTATTGTAAGATACTATATTTTTTTCTTAGGTCCATTTAATATTTATTTAAAATCAATTTGTAATGGTTATTATAGCCAAGGCTATTTTAGGCCAGCCTAAACTCGCCAAATATTCATAATATCTAAATATTATTTCTAGCGAACGCGAATTTTCGTTACATCACTAATAGGTACCTTAGGCAACTTTTAAGACGTTCTACCATAGACTTATTATTTATATTTACTAAGATATCTACGCTTTTATTTATTTTTCCAATAATTAAAAATAAATTAAATTAAAAAATAAAGGGGGCCTTTATCTTTTAATTTAATTATATTTTTAATTATTTTTTATTAATAGGGTCCCGTTGGCACCCTTTGGGTAAGGAACTCTAAAAAAATGATTAAGGGTACTGTCGTACTACATTTGATATTTCCCAAAAGGTAGATACAATTTATCACAATTTACTTTAATTCCGGGGACCGTCATCAAATTGCTTCAAAATTAAAATTTATATAGATCGTGTGTTCCAAAATATGTTGTCCATATTAGGCTTTTATGATTATGACAAATCAAGATTTATAATTTTGTCTTAATCATCTTTGTCAAATGTGGTGCACAGTCAAATATTTAGGTTGTAAATCAAATAAATCTTGTCTAGAACATAATAAATACCCCGAGCATAACGCCCCGTCCTTCCTTTCAAGCGAGAGCGACATCGAAGTGGGTCAAGTTGATGGATTTTTTATTGTTACGCTCGATGATCTTATTTAGTCGTTGAACTCGAGACCTATTACATAACTGGATTACAGCCTGGCTACATGATTCGTTCATGGTCACTGTCAGTTCCGATGTGGTTTATCATATTTTACTATTGTGTTTCCAGTCGCGTGCTGTATTGTCGTCGTCTTGTATCCAAATTCAAAATTATTTATTTCACGTAGGCCAACCTGTGGCTCTTATGACAAGTCATGACTGTACCACCGGTTCGGAAAGCGGATTCTGCTGAGAAGAGCCGGCAAGAAACTCAGCAGTTGCTCTTTTCAAAATAATCATTTTACAATATTATTATGAAGCTATTAGATACATTGTAATAAGTTTTTTATACTATCTCGTGGGCAGCTGGATGCCAAGCCGATTTAACCTATGCAACTTTGTTAGAATAAAATATAACATTTCCACAATGAGGGGAAGTTCCAAAAAAAAAAACTACAATTCAATTCATGTTAAGACCGGCAGACACAAAGTAGCCCCATTCCCGTCGGCGGCACCTGTCCAGCCAGCGATTCCCTGCGACTCCTATAATATCTTCTTCTTCTTTTAGTGCAATCTCCTACCGGACGTTGGCAATCATAAAGGCTAACTGGTTCTTGTTCACTACTGCCCTAAACAATGATCTTGAGCTCATTTTGAACCACTGACGAAGGTTCTTAAGCACACACAGTGAACATTCAACACATACCCATAATTGGTTTCTACACGTCATCGTGCCGGAACGCTAATGCGCTTGGCGGCACGTCTTTGACGGTAGGGTGGTATTATATTAAATATCCTTTATTTTATAATATCCTCTAATATCTACGTTACGCTCTTCCGAGCGAGGTCACTATTCCAATTTCCAGCACATTGATGCCCGTTTTCACTAACGTTTTCTAACTTTTACGAGCTGCCTTAAGTTAAGTTAGGTATGTGACGCTTTTTGTCAATTTCGTATTTACGAACCTTTAGGGAAAACCTAAATGTGAAAATTACATTGGGTAAGGTATTGTATTTAGGGGCTATCTGCGTAAAGAGACTCTTACTTAGGAGATGATTTAGTTAAGGTTGGTGAACGCCATAAATATGTATTGCTACAGTTGTGTGACGATCGCAATCACTACTGATTAGCTAGTCTCTCGCTATTTGTTATAATGAATTGATGCAACAAGAACGCCATGAATATTGCTGCAGTAGTGTGACGATCGCAATCACTGTACTGATTAGCTAGTCTCTCGCTATTTGTTATAATGAATTGATGCAACAAGAACGCCATGAATATTGCTGCAGTAGTGTGACGATCGCAATCACTGTACTGATTAGCTAGTCTCTCGCTATTTGTTATAATGAATTGATGCAACAAGAACGCCATGAATATTGCTGCAGTAGTGTGACGATCGCAATCACTGTACTGATTAGCTAGTCTCTCGCTATTTGTTATAATGAATTGATGCAACAAGAACGCCATGAATATTGCTGCAGTAGTGTGACGATCGCAATCACTGTACTGATTAGCTAGTCTCTCGCTATTTGTTATAATGAATTGATGCAACAAGAACGCCATGAATATTGCTGCAGTAGTGTGACGATCGCAATCACTGTACTGATTAGCTAGTCTCTCGCTATTTGTTATAATGAATTGATGCAACAAGAACGCCATGAATATTGCTGCAGTAGTGTGACGATCGCAATCACTGTACTGATTAGCTAGTCTCTCGCTATTTGTTATAATGAATTGATGCAACAAGAACGCCATGAATATTGCTGCAGTAGTGTGACGATCGCAATCACTGTACTGATTAGCTAGTCTCTCACTATTTGTTATAATGAATTGGTGCAACAAGAACGCCATAAATATTGCTGCAGTTGTGTGATGATCGCAATCACTGTACTGATTAGCTAGTCTCTCACTATTTGTTATAATGAATTGATGCAACAAGAACGCCATAAATATTGCTACAGTTTTGTGACGATCGCAGTCACCTACTGATTAGCAAGTATCTCACTATTTGTTATAATGAATTGGTGCAACAAGAACGCCATAAATATTGCTGCAGTAGTGTGACGATCGCAATCACTGTACTGATTAGCTAGTCTCTCGCTATTTGTTATAATGAATTGATGCAACAAGAACGGCATAATTAATATTGCTACAGTTCTGTGACGATCGCAATTACTACTGATTAGCTAATAATAATTAATCTATTTACTTATCTACCGACCTTACCACTTCTAGGCCATAGACAATAAACAAGTTCCCACTTCATATCTGTAACATATTTTGCCTTTGCTCTTTGTTTCCACAATAAAGCGCTATTGTCCTTGTTCGTTGAAGTAATAATCCTAATTAATGCCGCCGCTGACATACGTATTATCTAACATTAATTACCTATTTATTAGATCATCTCAACAAACTGATGTATTGAATGAGGCGGATCTATTTACCTTTTGATCTGGCTTTAACAATGTCGATTTTACCAGCTATTAGTTGCGAGCATTATTACTCTTAAATGGCATTTGATCTTATTTTTGTAAATCCTATAATAATCCTTTAGTATCCTGGATAAGCTTGTAAAAATAATCAATATCCTTAATTCATCCCCAGTACAGTAGTTAGTTTACTTAGAATCCAATTTCGTTAAAAAGACCATGCAATCTATACTTATAAAAAGACTTGTCCTGACTGACTGACTGATCTATCAACGCACAGCCTAAACCACTGAATCTAGAAACTTGAAATTTTGACAGTAGGTTTCTTTTATGACGTAGGTGACCACTAAGAAAGGTTTTTTTGAAATTCCATCCCCATGGGGGTTAAATGGGGGCTTAAAGTTTGTATGAAAGTTCGTAATTTTTTAAGTTATATCCACGAAACTTGGTATTTTGGCTGTGATTAAAAACAAAGGAGTATGCATTTCACAGTTTTTGAAAATTCCACCTCCAAAGGGGTTAAATAGAGGTTGAATTTTTGTATGAAAGTCCGTCATTTTTCAAGTTATATACATAAAACTTGGTGTTTTGGCTATTGATTAAAAAAAAGTGTGTGTGTCAGCTCCGACGCACGACTGGAGTTTACTCCTTAAAACGTCGTAATGCATTCGCGGCGCTCGCTGCGTCTGGGCGCCGCTCGGACCCGATCGGTACGCGCTCGGCTTCCCGAAGCGAAAGCTCTTTCGCATTCGACAACTCAAGCGAAAACCAACCTTATTTACTCAACGTTAGGGTAGAAATTTGCATCGTTGTGAAAAACTTAACGAGGGCATTCATAAGTAGATTTTACTCCTCGAATTTTTCTCATACCGGGCGCCTAAAATCGATTCTTAAGGAGTAAACTCCAACAAAGAAGTACGTACCTATTTCACAGCTTCTGAAAATTTTACACCAAAAGGGGTTAAAGAGGGGGTTGAATATCTGTATGAAAGTGCATAATTTTTCAAGTTAGTTATATCGAGCAACGGATCAACGTGATTCTTTGATGGCTATGGTTGCAGACCTGAAGAGAGCAGTGTTACAGCTTACTTTTATCTCGATAAAACCAAGAGTTCCCACGGGATTTTTAAAGAACCTAATTCCACGCGGACGAAGTCGCGAGGGCAACAGCTAGTTGAGTTATAAAGAAGTTACTAAAAGACGTTTTACGTTTTTAAAAATAGAGCAGAATATACCTAGACCTGGAAGGACTGAAATGAATATAGTTACTATTAGAAAATGGACATTATAAAATTTATACGTACCGCATTGATATTAATCCTTTTGACTTCTTTGATCCTGTAGTACCCGTACATGAAACTCAAAACGTACAAAGTCGCACTCAGCGAGAAAACGCCATACAAGCCAATTTTTCGCACTAATATACCACTAAGGGCTGCACCCACTGGCACTCCTACAGAATAGAATAGATTCACTATACCTATTCTTAACGTCCTCTGTTCGTCCGTAGTCACATCCGCTATATAACTGAACACACCCATGAACATAGTGAACCAGCCTCCGGTTAAAGCTGGGAATATCGCTTCAGTGACAGCCGCCACTTCCACCGGCAGTTCGTAGAAAAAATAAGTATTCACTATAAGGCCTATGCTCGTCAAAAACTCGCCAACTATCGGTAGAAGCATACAAAATTTTCTCTGCCCAACTCTATCACTGTATGCGCCAAGAAATATCAGTATCCCACAAGGTAGGAATGATTGTAGAACAGTTTTCCAACCAGCTACAGATGCCACTAAAGTCTGAACCGCTTCTTCTTCCAAAGTGTAGTTAGATGTTTGTCTTTTAGTCAAAGCATCACACACATGATCGCTGAAACCCAAGTTGACTCTACAGGCCTTCTCCAAATATAAGTTTTGTGTAGCCAAAGCTGAAAGTACAGACGGCATTACATAACATGCTAAAATCGGCTCAACCGTTATCAACGATATCATCCGCCGTGCTTTTTGAAATATATTTAGTCCCTGTAAGCTGTCGTCATCCTTGATATCATCTTTGATATTCGCTTTCTCTTTGCTTATTTTTTCTCTAATAAAACTATTCCTAATAGCGTCGTTGACGATTAAGTTATTGCACCCATTAGCCTTATTTGATTTTTCTGCAGCATCATTACTGTCTTGCGCCGACTGCTTATCGTCAGGCGTCATAATTCCGGATAGAGATTCTGAAACAAAAAATGATTTAAAGTTTTATAATAATTCATGATTCTCATAGGTAGGTATTTTATTCTCATTTAGCATCAAATTTGCTGGCCCTGGACAAATTTTTGTACCTCTGATTGATAAATGTTCTAATGCAGTAAATACCGGACGCTGTAATCATCTCATGATTACTGCGTGCTTGTTGTAATCGTCTGAATGGACAGAATTAACTTTACCTAGACGTAATGTTTTTATTTTACTCGTGTCTTTGTTTCCAACTAAGTCACGGAATATAACATGTTCGTTCAATGTTACGACGACAGTTTTTCTTAAAATCACTCTAAGCGCATCTGTTAAACTAGATACGACACGGATGTTTCTAAATGATTATTTGAGTGACGTCAGGTTGAATAGAATTTAATTTAATGGTTCAGTAGTCTGTACTACCTATGCAAAATTTCCGGTAATATTCTGCCGGTGTTTGCGCAAGTGTCAATGAATGAAATTTGAATATGTTAAATAATAGTAAATACCAGCTTTTTTCGTAAAATGCCGAACATAAAATTAAATATGTACCTTGTACTCTAGATACGTAGGTATAAGGGATTGTATGTGAACGACAAAACATCAAGATAAAAAAAATACCTAAGATTAAGAAGATACATTTCTCTTAAGTATCATACAATAGCTACGGATAGTTAATATTACTGCTATTACTATGCAATGATGTCTTGGACATCACTGGAGCAGCAGTGATAGCCTAGTGTTTAGGACTGCGGCCTCCTATCCGGGGGGTCGCAGGTTCGATTCCGGGCACGCACCTCTGACTTTTCGGAGTAATAAATATCACATGCTTCAACGGTGAAGGAAAACATCGTGAGGAAACCTGTACGCTTGAGAATTCTCCATAATAATGTACTCAAAAGTATGTGAAGTCTACCAATTCGCATTGGGCCAGAGTGGTGGACTATGGCCTATAACTTTTCTCTGAGGAGACCTGCGCTCAGTAGTGAAACGTTAATGGGTTGCTCATGATGATGATGAATGATGTCCTACTTTTCAGGGAGACAACATCTAGACCAAAGACATCAAAGCTAAAATTTCCGAATCCGGTAAGCGTCCGTTTTTTCCGCTGCCGTCGTAATAATAAACGCAGTAATCGACATTTTGACGATTTTCAGTTTTTATCGAAAATGAACCTATATATACTAGGAAAATATAAAATTTTGGAAAAAAAAACTTGAGAGGTGTCAAGGGACACCCGGATGGAACGAAGTTCCTTTCGATTAATTAATATGGCATTGTGTTCAACATTTTCATACTACAATATTAGATCTCCGTAGCCTTGTGGTTTCGACAGTCGCCTAACAGCCAAAGGTCGATGGTTCGAATCCCAGCTCGACAGACCGAATTTTCCATTTTCAATTTTCGACTTTTAACTGTTAAGCGACTGCCGAAACCACAAGGCTACGGAGACCCAATATTGTACCGCGAAAATACCGAACACAATGCCAAATTCACATTCAAAAAGTGTCGGTTTCAAAAAAGTGTCGATCCATCTAGCCCCCTTCACACCGCGCGATAAGGAACTACGTTCCAATATTTTGGAAACTTAGTGAAACAGTAACCAATAATGCAGCTTTTGCATGAAGTTTTGATGTAATTGTTAGTATGAACGCAATAATTAACATTTTCACGAATAAAATACAGCACTTGTCAGTCTTCTGTACAAAGTTAGAGTCACAGTAGAGTGCAGTATTCGCTCACATACCTACTCGTTTTCTCGAAACCTTCATTTTGCGAATACTGCGTTTATCTTTCGACCGCAGTCCGTGCGTCGCTTCGTCGACTGAGGATATGGAATCAAAGAAATCATACCAACGTTTCAGCGCTATTTATTTTCTCATGTGACAGAAAGGCTTACTTATTTTTTACTCGACTCATCTCAACTTATTGTCGGCCCACTAACACACACACACACACACACACACACACACACACACACACACTCACACACACACACACACACACACACACACACACACACACACACACACACACACACACACACACACACACACACTCACACACACACACACACACACACACACACACACACACACACACACACACACACACACACACACACACACACACACACACACACACACAGGTCTTTCACACAGACACAGGTCTTTCTCGAATGAGTAGGGTTTAGGCCTAAGCCATCTGACAAGAGACATGCGTTAAGTAGAAATCCGTTGATGGGTTGCTGATGATGATACATTATGATTTATGAAGTTGGTTGACTTGGTAGTGGTAATTTTTTTATTAATCGAATACTTTTCAAGATTGTACGCGGATACGTTGGTATTGTAGAATGAGCCTTGAGGGCATCCACGACGTGAGATAACAAAAACTAAGTGTATACCTACCTCAGTCAGGTCAGTCAAGTGGCATCACAAAGACCTCGCGACTCAATTCCGTATTCCTCAAGGTTTATTATCTACAGCTCAGAAGAGAAACGAAAAAATACAGTATTTTATCAATAAAGCACTATCTTTACCTACTAATCCTATAATTGTTCCTACTTATTAATAATACAAGTGTAAATTTAAAAAAAACTTGAGAGGTGTCAAGGGACACCCGGATGGAACGAAGTTCCTTTCGATTAATTAATTTGGCATAAACTTATTTTTAAGTTATAAAAAATTAGGGAAAAATTCCACATGTAGAAATTATTTAAAATAAAATAGAAAATAGAAATATCAGTCTGTCGAGCTGGGATTCGAACCTTTAACTGTTTAGCGACTGTAGAAACCACAAGGCTACAGAGATCTAATATTGTAGTGTGAAAATATTGAACACAATGCCAAATTCACATTCAAAAAAGTGTCGGTTTCAAAAAAGTGTCGGTTCAATTTTGTCTTAATTTTTTCCGTCTAGCCCCCTTCCGCACCGCGCGATAAGAAACTACGTTCCAATATTATTTAAAAAAAAAACCGGCCAAGTGCGAGTCGGACTCGCGCACCGAGGGTTCCGTACTCCAAAAGTAAAAGTAAAACGATAATATTATATTAATTTGCTTATTTATCGTTAACTTTGTTTGTAGAGGTTTATTGTCAATATAAAAAAAACTATGCTAGGTAGAGCATTGGTTTCATTTTTGCTGTAAAATATACATAAACCTCTATTGACCATAATTATTTCAGATTTTTCGATTCTCGAAACTTCGGAGATAAGGGGGGAACGGTATTTTTTTCGACATTTTGGCCGATTACTCAAAAACTATTATATATAGAAATAAATAAAAAACTGTTTAAGAACGCATAAGTAAAGGCCTTTCATATGATACCCCACTCGGTATAATTATCTTACTTTGAAATTTCAAACCCCTGATTTTTCCCCTTTTTTTATTAAACTAAAATAATTTTCGCATTGATTTTATTTTTCCTGTAAAATATTATACATAAACCTCTATTGACCATAATTATTTCAGATTTTTCGATTGGTAAACTTCGGAGATAAGGGGGGGGGACGGTATTTTTTTCGACATTTTGGCCGATTAATCAAAAACTATTATATATAGAAATAAATAAAAAACTGTTTTAGAATGCACAAGTAAAGGCCTTTCATATGATACCCCACTCGGTATAGTTATCTTACTTTGAAATTTCAAACCCCTGATTTTTCCCCTTTTTTTATTAAACTAAAATAATTTTCGCATTGATTTTATTTTTCCTGTAAAATATTATACATAAACCTCTATTGACCATAATTATTTCAGATTTTTCGATTGGTAAACTTCGGAGATAAGGGGGGGGGGACGGTATTTTTTTCGACATTTTGGCCGATTAATCAAAAACTATTATATATAGAAATAAATAAAAAACTGTTTTAGAATGCACAAGTAAAGGCCTTTCATATGATACCCCACTCGGTATAGTTATCTTACTTTGAAATTTCAAACCCACAATTTTCCCCCTTTTTTAATCAAACTATAATAATTTTCGCGTTGCTTTTATTTTTCCTGTAAAATATACATAAACCTCTATTGACCATAATTATTTCAGATTTTTCGATTGGTAAACTTCGGAGATAAGGGGGGGGGGGGGAACGGTATTTTTTTCGACATTTTGGCCGATTACTCAAAAACTATTATATATTGAAATATATAAAAAACTGTTTTAGAATGCACAAGTAAAGGCCTTTCATATGATACCCCACTCGGTATAGTTATTTTACTTTGAAATTTCAAACCCTCGATTTTTCCTCTTTTTTTATAAAACTAAAAATAATTTTCGATTTTTCTTTATTCCAATGATGTTGGGCCACTATTATACACAACTATACCAAATTTCATGTCGATAGCTTTCATAGTTACTGAAATAATCGACTGTGACAGACAGACGGACGGACGGACGGACGGACGGAGAAAGTCTCACCATAAGGGTTCCATTTTTACCATTTTGGTACGGAACCCTAAAAACAAGCTTTAAGAGGGGGTGTGCGCTCGTTAACAGTAAACAGATTTGACTTTTACAGTAGTAGATCAAGTTTCAATTATCCGAAAAAAAACACGCAAGAATTACATCATACTGCCAAGGAACGTGTCTGGGCAAAAACATAAAATGATGAAATTTGTTCGATAATAAAAAATCGCGAAGTTAGGTCTAATTTTTAACCAATATTCATTTATTTTCAATGTGTTGCATATTACAGAGCCAAAATTTTTACATTAAATTCCGATTGATATTATCAAGGGAGTAGCCTAGCGAATTGAAAAGAAAATGAATATTTTACGAGTTACAAAGTATTTTGGTGCTTACTACACTCCTATTCCGCGCAAAACGCTATCTTTTGTCGCGCCTCACATGAGGTTGTGGCTATGTTTTATCTCATCGCGAAATCTGATTTTTTTTGGGGGTTACACGCGCTCTTAAGTAGCTGGCTAAATCGTCAGACCCTGGCGGTTCTATATTTAGAACCATACTACTTGTCAAGACGAATCAAACGAGCCCAAAATCGATGGGGTTAAGTCGTTTTATTACTGAGTTGCCAAAACCACCTTCCGGCTTCATCATGAGCCCCTGAATATCATCTAGGATTAGACTACTTGTCAACACTAATCAAGCGAAAGTTTGTGAGGATGGATGTATGAATGGATATATGGATGGACTAGCTTTTGCCCGCGGCTTCGCTCACGTTAAGTTCGATTTTTTCAAACCCCTATTTTACCCCCTTATAGGTTGAATTTTCAAAAATGGTTTCTTAGCGGTTGGTTAGCTCACGTTAAGTTAGATTTTTATATAATTTGATAAATGACGGACTTTAATACAAACTTTCAACCCCCATTTAACCCTCTTGGGGTTAGAATTTTCAAAAATCCTTTTTTAGCGGACGTCTACGTCATAGTAACTATCTGTGTGCAAAATTTCAGCCCGATCCGTCCAGTGGTTAGAGCTGTGCGTTGATAGACCAGTCAGTCAGTCAGTCAGTCAACTTTGCCTTTTATATATTTAGATAAATGGATGCTGTTTGTTACTCTTTAACGCAACAAAGAATGAACCAATATGGCTAAAATTTGGAACGGAGATAGCTACGGCTACTTTTATTCCGGAAAATTACAGAGATAATTAAAAAACCTTAATCCACACCGACTAATTCGCGGGCATCATCGACCGAGCGAAGCGAAGGTCTTTGAGTCTACTTGAGTGAATTTGCACTTGTCCGTCCGTCCGTCCGTCCGTCTGTCAGAGCCTTATAGCTTCTGAATTACTGAACGTAATTACTTCAATTTTAAATATAATATGTAAACCGATGGCCTCCAGCCGAAAATGGCTTAAAAAGTTATAAAAATCTTTATTTCAGGGGGGCTCTCATAGAAGCGAATGCGAAGAAAAATAAAAAAATTTGCGTTTCATAGGGTTACAGTACCTCATTTTAAAGATAATTTGGAACAGAGTACAAAAGTATTTTTTTTTTTAATTTTTTTCCTAAAATTGACGAAATGGGGGGCTTTCAAAGTGGAGATTATATTTGACCTCACAACGGAATAACCATTGAAAGCTGGGGCTTGAAAGTTTTATAATTTTATCGTAATATCATGTACTTGAACAACAAATACTAAAATTAGATAAATGTAATAAGGAAACTAAATTATTTAACTTTTAATGAGCAGCAACAACAGAACTTCACAATGATGTCAATAGATGGCGCTCTCATCTCATATAGCAAATGCAGCTATAAGTAACATATTATTCAATTAAAATTATTATTTAGTCATTTAGCAAACATCAATAAAACTTCACGTTGCAGTTTGTTTTTACATGTTTTCTGATCGTGTCGATAGTTGACGCTGTGTACAAGTAATTTAATTTAAATGTTCCAAAAAACTATACCTAAGTTTGATTGAGGCCTTGAGGATTTCACTATAACAGTTCCCTAACCTTTACGGGCTACCTATGTTAAGTTAGTTGACACTTTCTGTCAACTTTGTTATTACGAACCTCTACGGGACAACTAAAGGTGAAAATGACATTGGGATGTTAGGATTGTATTTAGGGGCTACCTACGTAAAGAGACTTCTACAAAGGGGATGATTTAGGTATGGTTGGTGCAAAACGGGCATAATAATAATGTCAATTTTGATCGCCATGTATCTATTGAATGAATAAGTAATCATGGGAAACCGTTACCGCGAGGTCTCAGTTCGGGGCGAACCACTAGTCTAGTAATATTTTAAATGCCTGTGTTAGTTGGTAGGCTTGCAGTCCTTCAATCGCGTAGCAACGCAACAACGGTTGTTTTGAAGTCGGATAAAAATAAATAAATTACAGTAATAAATACAGTTATGCAAAAATCACTGTAGCGAACTTATTCTGATTCCTATGACACTCATCTGCTCCTCACAAAAAGTCAATGAATAATATTATATCTTAACAAGCAAAAAATTAAATAGATAACAATAATTATGTCGCGTGAACGTAAAAAGTCGCTAACGATAATAGAAACAGGTGCTTGTAAAAAATCATGCTGAATTATGATATTTCAAGAACTATTACTACTTACTAGACGACATAATATTATCTATAATGGGCATCTTAAGTCTGAGTTAACAAAGTCTGTGTTTATTAATTCAACCTGGTACCCTCGCCTCTACAAGCGAGACAGAAATGAGAAACCTAAGGTAGGTTTCCTGTAACTTGCCAAGTTGTGTACTACTACGTAAACGTTTGACGCAAGTGCAAACAAAAGTTCTAGGAACGTCAAATAAAACTTTGTGGTATTTTCTTTTGCCAGTAAGCAGCAAAAAGCGTGTCTAATTTTAATTAATAGTCGATTCTCTAAATAACATTGAGTTGACATACACGGATGTGTATTTGTGTGCTTATTTCTTCTAATACCGCTAGGTATATAGATTTGATACAGCTTTCAATTCGAAAATTTTACCTGGAAGGCTTATATTATGTACCTACAATATACCTGAAGCATATTATGAAGTAAATTATTGAAGTACAGAAAAAAAATATTTCGGACGCTTTACATTGTTATTTGCAACGCCGCGATGCACTGGCTATAGTCGTACCTATCTTACGAGATACAACAAGTATAACTTTGACTAAATGTTATCCCGATAATTTTTAAGGTTCCTTCATAAAAAAATAAAAACTTGAGATAGAGACAGCTTGCATTCCGGTGACGGATCTAGGATATTTTTTATCCCAGGACATTAGAGAGTTCCCAAGGGATTTTTAAAAAAACCTTTACTAGCGGACGAAGTCGCGGCCATCTAATAATATAGGTATGCAACAAGCAAATTATTAAAATAGAATAAAAGAACCGACTGCTATAAAAATATCAACTGATTTATAGCCCGTATTACACGGGATGTTGCAAAGATTCTTACGATACCCCCTGGGGCCATACATCCAAATTCCAAATCTGTTCAGGTATGTAGAAGTTATCTTCTATATATATAAAAATCAATTGCTGTTCGTTTATCTCGCTAAAACTCTGCTGATTTAGCTGATTTTTGTTTTGAAATGTTTGTCGTAGTCCAGGGAAGGTTTAAAAATATGGAAAAATTGCGAGGAAGACAGTAAAAACAACAATTTCATTTTCCCATATAAACTGTTCTTACCTACTTTCCTGTCAAACATTTGCCGTTCGTCCCTTAGCTTTGGTAACGTAGACTCGGGTCCACTCGAATTGAAGCACGGGTTTGAATCGACAACATAAATAACTAGCTGATGCCCGCGACTTCGTCTGCGTGAACTTAGCCTTTAAAATGCCTTGGGAACTCTGACTTTGCGGGATAAAAAGTAGCCTGTCACTCTCCAGGTCTCAACTATGGGTACCCCTGCAAAAAATCACGTCGATCCGTAGCTCTGTTTGGGCGTGATTGAAGGACAAACCAACGCACTTTCGCAGTTATAATATTTCACCATATAAAGTGTAAGTGCATATAGTCAACGTGGTATTTAGGGTTTCGTACCCAAAAGGTGCCAACGGGACCCTATTACTAAGCCTCCGCTGTCCGTCCGTCCGTCTGTCAGCGGCCTGTATCTCGTAAACCGTAATAGATAGACAGTTGAAATTTTCACATATTTTGTATTTCTATTGCCGCTATAACAACAAATAATAAACATTAAATTAAATTAAAAAAATTAAATTAAAATATTTCCATGGTTACATGGAAATATTTAAATTTTTTTTTTAACGGAACGACTCGCACTTTGCTGATTTTTTTTACACAGGTAAAGTTGAGGACCTGGAAAATAACACAGGCTACTTTTTGTCCCGGGAGCATAGGTACATTTAAACGCCCGCGCCACTACAAAGTATGTAATTTATTGTAGATTTTGTAAAAAACGCTCGACTGATTTCTATAAAATTTAAATGGGACCACCTGGGAAGTATACCCTTTGAAACAAAAAAAGAATTTTCCAAATCGGTTCAGGCGTCTTCGAGTAATCGGTGAACATACATAAAAAAAGATTCCGTTGAATTGAGATCCTCCTCCTTTTTTGAAGTCGGTTAAAGTAATAATAAAAATTAGTTCAAATTTAACGAAGTTATGGAGTATAACAGTCAAAATAGTTCAACCCCTATCTCAGAGAACATACATCCATCCATCCGTATACGACATCTATACAAACATACATCCGTATACATCCATCCTCACAAACTTTCACATTAATAATATTAGTGGGATAATATGAGTAATAATAAGTAGGATAGGATATAGTTAATGTATTTATTATTTTATTGTTAGTAGGAGGAGGATACAAACATACATAAATACATGCATACACACATACATATATACATACATGCCATGCATGCAAGCATACATACATACATACATACATACATGCATGCATACATATATACATACATACATACATACATACATACATACATACATACATACATACATACATACATACATACATACATACATACATACATACATACATACATACATACATACATACATACATACATACATACATACATACATACATACATACATACATACATACATACATACATACATACATACATACATACATACATACATACATACATACATACAGACATACTTACATACATACATACATACATACATACATACATACATACATACATACATACATACATACATACATACATACATACATACATACATACATGCATACATGCATACATGCATATGTGAAAAGAAGCATACGTATATCCCGCAGGAACCGTTTGTTTTCCAGGGATAAAAAGTAGCCTTTGTCACTTTTCAGGCCCTTAACTTTACCTGTGCTAAAAAATAATCTAAAACTTCAATCTAAAACTCCGTTGGCGCATAATTGAAGGATAAGTATGTGAAAAGTAATATACGAATATCCCGAGGGAACTGTTTGTTTTCCCGGGATTAAAAGTAGCCTTTGTCACTTTTCAAGTCCTCAACTATGCCTATCCAATAAACCACGTCAATATGTAACTCCGTTGGCGCCTAATTTAAGGATAAATATGTGAAAAAGAGAACACTAATATCCCGCGGGAACTGTTTGCTTTCCCAGGATAAAAAGTAGCCTTTCTCACTTTTCCAGTCATCAACTATGCCTATCCAAAAAACCACGTCAATCTGTAACTCCGTTGGCGCAAAATTGAAAGATAAATGTGTGAAAAGTAGTATTATAATATCCCGCAGGAACCGTTTGTTTTCCCGAGATAAAAAGTAGCCTTTGTCATTTTTCAGGCTCTTAACTTTACCTGTGCAAAAAAATCACGCTCCATTGCGCGTATTTTGAAGGACAAATGTGTAAAAAATAGCGATGCTATCCCGCAGGAACTGTTTGCTTTTCCGGGATAAAAAGTAGCCTATGTGCTATTCCAGACTATAATCTATGTCTGTGCCAAATTTCAGCAAAATCGGTTCATTCGTTGTCGCGTTAAAGAGGAACAAACATCCATCCATCCATCCATCCAAACATCCAAACATCCATCCTCACAAACTTTCGCATTTATAATATTAATAGGATAGGAATAGGATAGGAAGGATTAATAGGATATCCACATTACTCGGATTATCGCGTATTTAAACTTTAATATTTTGATGGTTGTCATTGTTTATTCGTTCAGAAATATATGTCATTTAATAAAATAAAATAAAATAAAATAAAATAATATATTATAAATGCGAAAGTGGTTTGTTGGTTTGTCCTTTAATCACGCCACAACAGATACGGATCGACGTGATTTTTTGCATGGGTATAGTTGAGGACCTGGAAGGTGACATAGGCTACTTTTTAACCCAGAAAACCAAAGAGTTCCCAAGGGAGTTCAAAAACTAAACCACGCGGACGAAGTCGCGTTCATCAGCTAGTGGTGGAATAAAGAAACTCACATACATACATGAACACTGAAAACGTTAAACTCATTTTTGGGGAGTCGAGTAAATATAAGAAACTCATTCAATGATGTTGTCTGCACATCATTAATCTATTTATTTCCTGCTTAAACATTTATATAAGGTCAGTTTAATAAACAATTTGAATATCTCTCAATGTGAATTTAAAAAAATTGCAAAATAAACCTTGACACGTATGATACAGGAAACTCCTTATGTCTTCGTTGTTTTTTTTTTTGTGAGAAATTTAGGACTGATATAAATAATCTTTTGCTGTTCGGGCTTGGTTAGCCTGAGCAGTTTGACGGAATTTAGACAGAAGTTTAGAATCTGTCTTTGAAGTTTAAACTCGTAAATTGTACTTACTTTTCCTAGGACAGCGCTCTTTGAAACCAAATTTTAAGTAGGTACCATAAAATCGAGAAATTTCATGGTGCTCATATTTTAATAAAAATAGTGATACTAATAATACTACAATAATGCGAAAGTTTGTGAGGATGAATGTATGGACGGATGGATGTATGGATGGATGGATGTATGGATGGATGGATGGATGTTTGTTACTCTTTCACGCCACAACGTACGAACCGATTTGGCTGAAATTTGGAATAGTGATAGCCACTTTTTTCTCGGTAGGTAGTTCTCGTTTTTGCGAATTTTAAAGCTGCAAACCGCAAACAACAGGTTTTTAGGCCAAGCAAAAACTTATGTAAAAATAGGCCCATGAGTTACCAAATATAGCAGTTATCGGTTAAGTAACCTCGGTTATTTAACTACATTTAACATTGGCAAATCTATCATCATTGCGATTTGTGAATGCAAAATCATTACCTACAGACAGGTAGGATTTACCATTCACTTGTAGGACGTAACTCAAGAGTCACTGTGACCTTGTCACCGATATTTGATTGCTGCAAAAATATATATTATGATATATATACGATCAGCAATAAATAATTATGTGTATAAATTTTAGTTACCCACGTACCGATTAACTTTTTGATTATTAAGGCTAACTTTGATTTTGATTTTATTTGATTGATGAAATATTATTAATAAGCTTTGATTCAAAAGCAATAGGTACTCGTATTACCGCTTGGAAAAAATCAGTAAAATTCAGTTTCAGAAGGTAGGTTTGAATTAGAGGTAGATATGACGACTTTGCTAAAGCAAGTATCACTTGCTTCAACGGTGAAGGAAAACATCGTGAGGAAACCTGCACATCTGAAAGTTATTCATAATGTTCTCGACGGTGTGTGAAGTCCGCCAATTCGCATTGGGCCAGCGTGGTGCACCCTGGCCTATAACCCTTCTCTGAGAGGAGACCTACGCTCAGTAGTGAGCCGTAGATGGGTTGCTGATGATGACGACTTTGATGGCAGGTGTAAGGTAACGAGTTGCTATTGGCTATAGCAGCTACTGCTACGAGTTTTTATGTTACATCTAGGTAAATCTAAGCTTTCGGTATTGTTGTAGCTCTCAAAAACTTTTATAGTATTCGAGATGTACAGTGTGTATAGTGTAGTTCCTAACGGTTCAACATATTCTTACGGGTCGAACTCTCAACAGAGAAAGAGAGATGTTGTCCAATCTACGAAGAAATGAAAAACTATTACCAAAACCTTGCAAAAAAGGCTACGTTGAGTATAAGGTAGGTACCTAAGGTTGTGGAAGTTAGTGGTTTGTAAATAGGGAAACAAAGGGTCAAACAGAAGGAAGTTATGAAACAATGATAAGTAGATACCCACTTTCATTGTTGAACAAAGAGTTGCTGTTTATAAACTCGGAGAGATATTATTGTTTTCAAATAACATACAATAGTATCTTTAGTGTTTGCTTTGACATAGTGTTATTGTGTGACATTTTCAAACATTTTATGATAAAAATGATTTTCATAAAAATATCATCGCTAAAATGGCCGCCGACCCGTGCACCCACCGGCTTCTCCCACCCGTGGGTGCAAGGGGAGCTAAAATGCTGTTTATAAGACGCGTATCTCTTTAACTCCGAAAGTCTAAACTATTTTTTTGAGAATTTTGTCAGGCAGGCTGAACTTGACCAATATTCTCCTCTGCCCTCCAATCAAGCGGGAAGTTTGTATTTGAAGTGGGTACAGCACGGATTGGATTTTGGAATCGATCTTTCGACCTTTTTAGATTTACATTCCGCACCTTTTTAAGCTTAGGCTATTGAGGCTTCTTTTTGAAAACTTTGATCTCTTTCTAAGTTTTAATTTCTTTATGACATTTGTTTATTTTCTACTTAAGGCCCGCTTGCAGAAATTCCGGGTTATCCTTTTAACCCAGAGTAAGCTGTTGCTTTCACAGATTTCGTATATAAAGCTTCTGTCAAAATTACAAATTTATTCCTGCGTTGCAAGCGGGCCTAAGTAATGTAGGTAGACATGCATCAACATTTTTATGTCTCGTCGGTGACGCTGAACTGAAATAACCGTATCATTTAAATTACACGAGGAAAAAAATTATACAAAATAAGTTCGTGTTATACTTATGCTCAATGATCTCAGCAGGGTTTCTCAACAGGTGGGCCTGAAAATGAACATGAGCAAGACGAAAATCATGTCCAATGCTCATGCTCCGCTCCACCCAGTAATCGTTGAGAACTCTGCGCTCGAAATTGTGGACGAGTATATATACCTGGGACACACAGTCCAGCTAGGTAGGTCCAATTTCGAGAAAGAGATCAACCGCCGAATCCAACTCGGCTGGGCAGCGTTCGGGAAGCTCCGAGATGTCTTCTCGTCCAAAATACCTCAGTGCCTGAAGACTAAAGTCTTCGAACAGTGCGTGTTGCCAGTGATGACTTATGGATCCGAGACATGGTCGCTAACTGTGGGCCTCATAAGAAGGCTCAGAGTCACTCAGCGAGCGATGGAGAGAGCTATGCTTGGGGTATCCCTGCGAGATCAAATCAGAAATGAAGAGATCCGCAGGAGAACTAAAGTCACCGACATAGCTCAGCGAGTCGCGAAACTGAAGTGGAAATGGGCGGGGCACATAGTTCGAAGAGCTGATGGTCGTTGGGGTCCCAAGGTGTTGGAGTGGCGACCCCGCACCGGTAAACGCAGTGTTGGCAGACCCCCCACTAGGTGGACCGACGACATCAAACGAGTCACAGGGAGCCGCTGGATTCAGGCGGCGCAAGACCGAGGCCTGTGGAGGTCCATGCAGGAGACCTATGTCCAGCAGTGGACATCTAAAGGTTGATAATGATGATGATGATGATACTTATATCAAGTAGGTATATAACAAGTTCTGGGTTATTAAATTTCTGTGAGTAATGCTTGAACTAATCATAATTTTATTTCAGTCTTTATGTACCTACCTAGCTAAAGTGCAGTGTTGTTTCCGTTTACACTTCTGTTTGATTTCATAATCTCTATTTAACTTACAACACTTAAGCCATATAGGTCTAACAGCAAGTTTTTTGGACACCTGCCGAACCATAGACTTAGAATTTTTTCGCTACGCTCAAGCCTATGTGCCGAACCGATCGACCTAACGATCGCCGGTTTTTCTTCTTTTTCAATATAGACGTCCACTGTTGGACATAGGTCTCTTGCATGGGCTTCCACAGGTCTCGATCTTGCGCCGCCTGCAACCAACGACTTCCTACGACGCGTCTGGTGTCGTCGGTCTACCCAGTGGGAGTCTTCAGCCATAGCATTGGGACCCCAACGATCATTAGTTCTTTGAACTAAACGAACCAATCCCACTTCAGCTTCGTGACTTGCCAAGCTGTCTCCAACGGATCTCCTAATTTCTGATTTGATCTCACAGATACTCCGAGCTCACCGCTGCGCGCTGATTCGCTGAGCCCGCGATTATCCCCTCACAATCCTAATAGAATATAATAATTTTACCTATACAGAAAAAATAAACTGATTGTTCTCCAGAGGCGGATTTTTAAAAAAGTTTTTGGAACGTAAGTTCCTTATCGCGCGGTACGGAAGGGGGCTAGACGGAAAAAATTAAGGAACCGACACTCGACACATTTTTGAAACCGACACTTTTTTGTTGAATGTGAATTTTGCATTGTGTTCGGTATTTTCGCGATACAACATTGGGTCTCTGTAGCCTAGTGGCTCCGGCAGTCGCCTAACAGTTCACAGTCGATCGTTCGAATCCCAGCTCGACAGACTGAATTTTCAATTTTATTTTAAATAATTTCTACATGTGGAATCCTACATGGAGTTTTTATAACTTATAAGTTTTAAAAAATTAGGGAAAGGTTCCACATGTAAAAATTGTTTAAAATAAAATTGAAAATGGAAAATTCGGTCTGTCGAGCTGGGATTCGAACCAACGACTTTGAACTGTTAGGCGACTGCCGGAGCCACTAGGCTACGGAGACTCAATGTTGTACCGCGAAAATAAAGAACAGAATGTAATCGAAAGGAAATACGTTCCATCCGGGTGTCCCTTGACACCTCTCAAGTTTTTTATCTTGTTTTAACATTTAAACGTTTTCTTAAACATTATAGGTAGTAAGGTTAAGACGATTCACAAATAAATAACACTCGACAGCAATTATTTATTGTGCAAAATAGTTGTAAGCTAAAGTTCAATGGCAAAATTGTTCGATGTTAATGATTCGTTCTTGTAATAAATAGGCTAACAAAAATAACTTTATTCGTCACTAACAGCTGAAAAAACATTAACTTTAGAGCGTTTCCATATTATCATCAATATACGACGTGTTACCTTGACAAAATCTATAGGTACAAATAAATAAAACTATGTCTGTTCTTGATTTCAAAATATAATAATATTTGAACGATGGCTGTTCCAACGTCGTCGGCTCAAAACAAGCAATGAATGTGTGACTTGTGAGTGCCATGTAATTATTTTCTGTACTGGTACTGTTAATTACGTTTTCGATGGTTATTGTGATGAATTATGACACCCTTTCACTGCACAGTACGTTATATTTTAATAATTTTCTGCGAACTCGTCGTACTAACGCGACGATACTGCGTAGAAATTAATATGCTTTCGGCTTCCTAAAAATGGCATATCACCGCGTTGACTATTGCGTTTCTAGGAGTATTTATTCTAAGTATCCCTGGAAATCTAAGAATTCCTGCGGGACTTTTAGCAGGCAACTTAAATCCACGTAGCATCTAGCATCAGCTCTAGTTCTATTGAACGAAAGCTATTTACCGTGAGCTTCTATTTAGAATCTAAATCAGTCAATCATCTTAGTTTTGGGTTTGACTTAGAGTTTATAGGTACCAAGTAAAAAGTTGACGCCGAATTATCTTTATGGTTCATGATTTAGAAATACATACCCAATTGTACTGAGATTTTGTTCGCTCGTTTCAATTGTAAAATGATCGCGTTTACCTCAAATTCGAAATTCAAATTAGCCATCATACAACTGAACATCTCAGCTATTCATTTAGATGACAATTTTAGTCCATTACATGGGAACGTACCAACAACGATTATCTCTTCACGGTGTGCCAAGTTTAGTGCTAGTTTAGTGCAATTACACTGTTTGTATGTATGTATGTAGTTATGTGAAGTTGGGCAACATCAACAATGGAATAACAGGCTAGTTGCAAGGTCATCAAGGGAGCCATTAGGACAAGATATCATCATCTCTATAGTTACTTATGTAATCTTTTCCGTTGATATTAAAAATATAAGGAAAGTAGGTAGGTAAGCTACAGGGTATCTACCAATTGTCTTAAGTTATCCCATTGACCGTAATCGTATTCGATGACATAAGCGACAAAGTAAAATAATCCTTGATTGTATTGATTTAAAGTCACAAATTCAGTACAACCGATTTTAACATGGAGCGTTATGGAGCGTATCGTACATGCTTAAAGGTATAAGAATGCATACTTGCATAATGCATACAAATTGAGCTCTAATTCAATTATGTTATGGTTTATTTTTCTTTTACGCTAATGCCATCGAATATGATTACGATCAATGGAATAACTTTAGACAATCGCCTACGTATTTTGTGTTCGGTGTTAGAGTTTGTTTGTGTTTTTACTTTTTTGTTCCCATTTTCCTGAAAAACTACTAGTTCTACTGGATTTTTATGCGGTTTTTTTGTATTTTGTACGTACCTATCCAGTGTCACTTCAGTCTGCCAATCTGCATTTGGCCAACGCGGTAGACTATAATATATGACCTAAGCCCATCTCTTTTGTGTGGTTGAGATGGATGAAATGAATGCACTTGTGGGCAGGTTCTGGATTTCCTTTAATGGCCAGACATATTACTGTCTTAGGATTAATTAAACTACTCCATTAGGGCAACAAAAGCCGATATAGTTCATAATGCTACATTCAAATTTTTTTTGGGGACGCTCTTACCCATTTGAAAAACGTGCTTTTGTGTTTTCTCGCATATTGATCAGTTACGAGCATCTAAGTATGCCTGATTTAAGGATATCAGAAATTAGGGCAGATGAAATGAGAAGAAAAGGTCAATCATACAGATCGATCGCTACTAAGACTTCGTCGATCGTAATCAACGCTTCATCGTAGCATATCCAACGCGAACGATACGATATATAATGTTTATTTTTATGGTATTTTGTAATTCTAAATGTAATTTTGTATTAAAACAGTAAAATTTGTAATAAAGCAATTTCTAAAGTATCAAAAAGGCTAAATTTCTCAATCGTAAACTTTTACCGAAAACTAAATAAAAATAGTACGACAACACCGGCTCGCCCGATAGAACATCGCAGCGTTCGTCTCGACAGTAATATCGTCGATGAGGTTTAGGCTGCTAGTAGCAGCCTAAACCGCCTCTGCCTGCTACAGAATACCAATTTTTACAACCGTTGTAAGTCAAGTCGATGTGAACGATGTAACATCGCAGCCCACATCGACGCTAGATGTTTTTAAGAGAATCGCAATCCAGATTGCGTAGGTTTCTAGTTTGCGTAGATTCCGGATTCGTGAGAATCCTTTGTTTTACTACAGTAGTAACTAGCCATGACCGAAGCTTCCCACCACCAGACCAGACCAATCTTTCCGAAATTATAAATTAAATTTTTTCCCGCCGGGAATCGAACCCGACACCTCTCACTTTAAGACCACAGTACTCTTTTTTTTTATCCGATGACAAGCTAGTTCTTGACTGCGATCCCACCTGATGGTAAGTGACGATGCAGTCTAAGATGGTAGCGGGCTAACTTGGAAGGGGTATGGCAGTGAACATTCAACCCATACCCCTAATTGGTTTCTACACGCCATCGTGCCGGAACGCTAAATCGCTTGGCGGCACGTCTTTGACGGCAGGGTGGTAACTAGCCACGGCCAAAGCCTCCCACCAAATTGTCCACCAAATTGTCTCTGGTCTGGACCAGAGACAATTCAGAAATTATTAATTCCCAAATTGACCCCGCCGGGAATCGAACCCGAAACCTCCCAGTTATAAGACAACAGCGCTCGCCACTGAGCCAGTGAGGTTGTCAAAACTGTCACCACTGAGTCAGAGAGTTCAAGAGTTCAGTTGAGACCTTCGCGAGACATGTAGGCGCTATGCCACAGAAAGGCATATACTTAATATTTGCCTGGACCATAATAAAGAATCGAATGACACCTCATTCATCAAAATCAGCTCAGTATAGTTTATGCGCAACAGTGGAACAACGTGTGACACATTTATACAAGATAGGTAAGTACATATTGGAACGTAGTTCCTTATCGCGCGGTGCGGAAGGGGGCTAGACGGAAAAAATTAAGACAAAATTGAACCGACACTCGACACTGATCGATACTTTTTTGAAACCGACACTTTTGAATGTGAATTTGGCATTGTGTTCGGTATTTTCGCGGTACAATATTGGGTCTCCGTAGCCTTGTGCTGGGATTCGAACCATCGACCTTTGGCTGTTAGGCGACTGTCGAAACCACAAGATCTAATATTGTAGTGTGAACATTTTGAACACAATGCCAAATTAATTAATCGAAAGGAACTTCGTTCAATCCGGGTGTCCCTTGACACCTCCCAAGTTTTTTTTTTACACTTGTATGTATGTAACGTACATTTTAGGTACCAACTACCAACATAAATGTATAGACTGATAATTGTTAAAGTCACAACCCATCCTTTTTGGCTTTGATGTAGTCGGATAAAAACGCCCCGTCCGTCGGTCGTCGTTCCCATCGCACCGCTCGCGCTACGCCGTAGTTAAAACAAGCAAAATATTAAAAAAAGATTAAAAAAACCCGACTACTTTAAAGAATATCAATGAGAATATCAATTATCAAATTAATGAGAGAAAAAAATGAAATAGTTATTTGTGTTATATGGGGCCAAAGGAATTTTTTGTTCCCCGAGGGCGTTATTTTGAATTCAGAGCGAAGTGAAGGATTCTATAGTAGACTCCCGAGCGCAGCGAGGGATTCTAAAGTAGAATCCTGAGCGTAGCGAGGAATTCAATATACGCCGCCCGAGAACAAAAAATTTTGGCCCCAAATGACACACACTATTTTTCATCATTACCTATGAGAAAAAGCTAGGAATATCAACCTACTATGTATAGAGTATAGACATTACCAATACGTATATTGAAAGTTTAAATAAAACACAAATAAATTTTTATGAAATAATTAAACATTAATATTTATGTTGGAGTATATGTATAATCGACAAATTTGATCACGTGACTTATCGTAGACAACAGCTTCTCAAACATTTTTGAATTTCGACACATTTTTGAATTCTCTCTTCTGATTGGTCCGCGTTAGTGCTTTAGTATGCTAAAGCACTATAACGCGGACCAATCAGAAGAGAGAAATGAAAAGTCCCATGGGGTTAAAATGAAGCTCCCGCTGTCCTCTGAAGCCAATATTCGTTTTTCGAATAGGTATGATGAAAAATATATTTTCGTAATCACCTTTTCAAGCCCTTTAATTTGATACCCCACTGGATAAGATTCGAAGTACAAAAAATTTTTTAACCCCTCATTATCGCGTCCAAAATGCGCCATTTTGAATTTTTCTAATTTTTATGTTCTCGTTGACACTCGCGCTGGAATGGCGAATCTAACGACGTACAACTAATCAAAATCGGCCCACGTTTTTTGTCTCCGGAGTGTCACAAAATAACAAACAAAAATACATAAAAACACATTACCACTCCTTTGCATCGCGCAGTCGGGTAAAAATTCAAATCACTACTAAATAATTTTTCATGAAATAGGAAAAGGGGAAATCCTGCTAGAAGGAAAAACCATATAATTAACCTACAAAATCACCAAAAAAAATTAATTAGTATTTAGCATAGCGTTCCGGTACCGAGCCGCGAAGAATCTAATTAGGGGTTTAATAAAAACCCCCTAATTGCTCAGGACATGGAAAAATCTAAAAATCCATAGGGGGTTACCGCAAGCGCTTTCTTTGAAGAACCGTGCACCAGACCCATATTTTGGCGTGTTCCTATAATGTGAGTGATTCCTATAATGTAAAGAGAATGTGTAGATGTATCCTATGAAGCGACAGTAAAAAGCTTAAAATTAATATATTAAAATTCTTTAGAATCCTTCACTTCGCTCTGAATTTAAAAAAGCGCCCTCGGGGAACAAATAATTTCTTTGGCCCCATATAACAGAAATCACTATAATTGTTTTAATGCGGAACCCTAAAAACAATACCTATCTAACCTACTCATAAAAGCTAGACAGTCACGCCTGGCTGCGCGCAATGAATTTCAGATTAAAATCCACGTAGCTATGTACTCGTATAAGCTACAGCACATATGAGGGATTCCAAAAAACAAAAGAATAGACATGATGTCAGTCACCAAGAATCTATGAAATTATGAATTTTTATATATCTAACTAGCTGACCCGGCGAACTTCGTACCGCCAACTTATCTATATAAATAAAACAAATAAACTATCATAATCAAAAAACTATCCTATCTTTCAAGTTGGACCAAATTACAGATAGTTACGAAGTTTGATCTAAATCGGTTTAGTAGTTTAGGAGTCCATCGCGGACAAACAACGTGACACGTAATTTATATATATTAAGATGAAATAGGATTCATGGATTATGAAAAACCTAGTTATTTTTCTATTTTGAGCGAGATTGTTATTTATTTTGATAAAATAAAACTATAAAATAAAAAAAATCCTCCATCCATATTGGATTGAACACCAATCAAACAAAGACAAACTACTATGACAAAACATAGAGGTGACATCACGAATTTTATGTACCTACCATACCTTTTTTGCTGAAATAAGATATTTTTTAGAAATATTAGTAGATTCCGAACATCATCAAATATTTTTTCAAAATCGGTCATCATGTAGGTATAGTCTAATAATGCTAGCTACTTATTGCCTAGCTAGATACTCGTATTGCCATAAAGATATTATAGTGGTTGGTGGTATACTAATATTTTCATCATCATCCTCTCAACTGACCAGTTGTAGGCCGGCGATGGGCCCAGAGGTGCGATTGTTTAAAGTTATTCCATTGATCGTAATCGTATTCGATGACAGTAGCGTAAAATAATAATAATAAAAATTTCTTTATTTAGGTAATAACCCATGTACAAATAAAAATAGAATAAAATAAAATTATTACAAAACATAATGTAAAATTAAAATTAAAAATTGAATTGAATAAATTGAGAATTATTTTCTATTTGGATCTCGATGTCTCGAGATCCAATGTCTCAACATTGGACTGCACAAGTCCCTACCCACGACCTGAAGGATGCCGTTACCAGAGTTACGCAATCTTTCCCAGAAGGAAGATATACGCGTTCTGATAACGGCAAAGAAATCGGGCACTCCCGACTCGGCGAACATGCCAGACGCGCTGCAGTATCTGGGAAACTCCATAATGATGCGGTATGCATTATTATACTGCACCCTTATAGTGCTGAAGGATACCCTCTTGTACCTTTACCATAACTGACAGGTATAAAAACACTGGCAGTAGGCTCTGAAGAGGGTGCCCCTCACTTCTTTACTGCATTTAGCAAATCTGCGCGCGAGCATGTTGGACCGAATCGACAATGCCCGCCTTTCACGCTCCATGTCAAGATCGTCTTTGCGGTCGTCAGTGACGATGTGACCAAGGTATTTGAACTGCTTAACAACCCGCACTGCCGTTCCATTCAAACAGACTTCGGGGATCCTCTCCGGACCCTTTCCTGCCTTGAAAACAAGCATCTCAGTTTTAGAAGCGTTATACTTCAGCCTGTGAAAGTTGGCATAACTCTCACAGACTGACAGTAACTTTCTGAGGCCTTTGACAGACGGACTGAGGAGCACCATGTCGTCCGCATAGCTCAGATTGTTGAAGCAAACACCATCGATATGGCAGCCGACTCCAGTGCTCCTCAGCCCGCCGATCAGGTCGTTGACGTACACGTTAAAAAGGTCCGGAGAGGTTAACCCGCCCTGGCGAACTCCGCACTCTGACCTATAGGCGCCAGAGACCGTGTCACCCCACCTTACATGATTCGTTTGACCCTCGTACCAGTATCTCAACAACTCAACCACTGATTCAGAGACTCCTGAACCGCGCAATTTGCTCCAGAGTATTTCATAATTCACTAGATCAAATGCGCGACTCAGATCCAGGAAGCAAGCATAAACAGACGTATCACGGCTGACATAATAGTCAACCGCGTATTTGAGGCTGACGATTGCTGAGTCTGTTGAGACACCGGGACGGAAGCCAAACTGAGCCTCATCTATGCACACCTTCTCCAGCAGTTCAGGCTGCAGCAGCTGCTCGAACACCTTGCCCACTACAGTGCCTAGAGAAATAGGCCGATAATTATTAGATGAGCTCAAGTCCCCTGTTTTGCACTTGACGATGGGCACGACTACCGTTTTCATTAAAGAATCGGGAAGGTATGTGTGCTTCACACATACATTGTAAAGCACACATAGCTTGGACCACAAGACTTCGCCAGCAAATATTATGTGCTCTATACTAAGATCGTCGTAGCCAGGAGACTTGCCCCGCTTCATTCCATGTACCGCCTTAGCTACATCATCAACCGTGAACTGCACTACTGGTTTCACAGGAATGGCAAGGCTGGTTGCCATCTCGGGACTCCGAGCTGGCATCGGGTTTATTTTAAACTTCGAGGTGAAAAGTTCTGCTATTTCTCTCGGCTTCTGCAAGCCGTCCACGGATACAGGCAGACTTAGTTTGGGCTGCAACTTTTTTGTTGCATTCCAAAATTTTGGAAAATTTTTCTCCCTTCTGTGCAATGCTAATATATCCATCTTGATCATTTCCTCATTACGAACACACCATTTCACTTTATTCTTAAATAGTTTCCTGCTTCCTACCATTCTGTCATGTATGTCGCCCGTGGACGGCTTGCCTGCCACCAACCAACATTCATAATCAAGACGAGCGGCTTGATGGCTCTCCTTGACATGGAGATTCCATCCGGTCACTGGTTTACGATTCAAAAAGTAAAATAAACCCTTACAGCATTGAATTATAGTTCAATTTCGTGTATGCATTCTTATACGTTTAGGTATAAAGCACGATATTATGCTCCATGACGCACCATGTTAAAATCGGTTATACTGAATTTATATGACTTTAAATCAATACAATCAAGGATTATTTTACTTTGACGCTAATGTCATCGAATACGAATACGATCAATGGAATAACTTTTAGACAATTGCTACCCAGATCTGGGCACAGGTATCTAGAACGAGAAGGATTAGGCCAAAGTCCACCATGCTGGCCAAGTGCGAGTTGACAGACTTCACACATCCTTGAGAACATTTTGAAGAACCCTCAATCATGCAGGTTTCCTCACGATGTTATCCTTCACCGTCAAATCAAGTGATATTTAACTAAAACGCGTACAACTCCGAGAAGTCAGAGATACATACCTGGTATTGAACCCCACACCCCCTGAAAAAGAGACTGACGTTTTAACCACTAAGCTATCACGGCTTAGTAAAAATATTATTCTGAGTCCTCAAAAGGGACGTCCCTTTTGAGAAACACCTTTCTATGAAGTTAGTTTATTTTAAAAAGATTATTATTTTTACTATAGGACTAGCTGACATGACATCCGCATAAGATAAAAGGTTTTAAGTTTTAACTCTGATTTTCCGGGATAAGTTTTACCCAAATTCATCAAGAGCGTTCAGCGATTTAGCCGTGAAAAGGTAACACACAGATTGACAGAATATCATCGTATGGAATTGTACCGACCTAAATATTAATAATATGGATGTACCATACCCAAAATTGTTTTTTTTGTTATCCTGCCTACTGCCTAGTAGTCTAGGCAGGATAACTTTTATATATATAGCCATTAAATGATAGATATTATACCCCGAATAAACACTTACTTTAACTAAACCTTTACTTTACTCAAACTTTTACTTTTAAGCACCACCTCAAAATTTTCTACGGGCTCTTGGGCTGCATTGTCCAATGTCCGTACACCGTACAAGTTATTGTACCTATGCTTAATAATCCTCATCATGAATTCATGAATATTCAAAATTCTTATATTTTTACAATTAATACTTAGGTATGTATGAAATTTTTTTACGTTAAAATCACGCAAGCGAAGTTATATATACAAAAGAATTAACACGTAATTTATATATATATAAAAGAAAAAGGTCACTCACTCATTCGCTCGGCTAAGAAAAGTATTTGAGAAAACCCACCCTAAGGGGGTGAAATGGGGTTTCGAATGTTATATGAAAGTCCTATGTTTTTGAAGTTAGACATATGAAAATCGGCATTAATTAGGTTATTAACTTTAAATAATAAAGATCTGTATAAGTTATTTTGGAAAATCCCCCCTGAAGGGTGGTAAAATAGGGGATGAAAGTTTTTATAGGAAAGTTTTTATTATTGTTATTGTTAACTTGAAATTTGGAACATGGGTACTTTCTAGAGGGTAAGTAGGTGTCAGCTAAGATTTTTTTTTACGAAAATCCCCTACTAAGGGGGTGAAATAGGAGTTGAAAGGTTATAATTATGAAAGTCTTATATTTTTAAAGTTTGAGGTTTGAAAATCGGGATTTAGGTAAGTAGCTTTAAATAATACAAACCGATATAAGTTATTTTGAAAATTCCCCGTTATGGGTGGTAAAATAGGGGATGAAATTTGAATGGGAAAGCTTTAATGATTTTTATTTTTATTTAAAATTTGGTAGGTATAAGGAACTAGACACCAGTAAAGAAAAGGTTTGAGAAAATCCATGCTAAAAGGGTTGAAATGGGGGATATGAAAATCCTATGTTTTTGAAGTCTAAGAGATGAAAAACGGTTTTTCGTGAACTTTCGGAAACTTGGTTAGTAGATTTAAATAATAAAAATATACTCTATAAGTTATTTTAGAAAATCACCTCTTGAGTGTGGTAAAATAGATACCGAAAGTTTCAAAAATAAAAATACATTGAAATTGCGATATCCGTGGGTCGCGGTTTTTACTAGCTGTAGGACTTTTTTTGATAGGCTTTTTGCAGCGGGAAAATTTATCTTTTTATAATCTCATAGAAAATCAGAAATCCTACGCAGATGAAGTCGCGGGCGACCGCTAGTCCTTACTTATATTATAAAATATGCGAAAGTGTGTTTGTTGGTTTGTTGGTTTGTCCTTCAATCACGCCTCAACAGGTCTTCGGATCGACGTGATTTTTTGCATGGGTATAGTTGAGGACCTGGAGAGTCATATAGGATACTTTTTGTCCCGGAAAATCAAAGAGTTCCCGAGGGATTTTAAAAACTACATCCACGCGGACGAAGTCGCGGGCATCAGCTAGTATTATTATTAAAAGAAAAATTTATTGTTATTCCTTTTTTTTAATATTCGACCGAGCGAAGCGAAGGTCTTTGAGTTAACTAGGGCGATTTGCACTTGTCCGTCCGTCCGTCCGTCCGTCCGTCCGTCTGTCAGAGCCTTATAACTTTTGAATTACTGAACGTAATTACTTCAAATTTAGATATAATATGTAAACCGATGGCCTCCAGCTGAAAATGGCTTAAAAAGTTATAAAAATCTTTATTTCAGGGGGGCTCTCATAGAAGCGAATGCGAAGTAAAAAAAAAAAAAATCGCGTTACATAAAATGGTTACGTATCATTTTAAAGATAATTTTGAACTGAGTACAAAAATATTTTTTTTTTAATTTTTCCCTTAAAATTGACGAAATGGGGGGCTTTCAAAGTGGCGATTTTATACGCTCGCTTGAAGACGCTCTCTAGAAAAATCCGCTATGGATTTTCAAACTGATTTTATGTTTTTAGGTCACTTATATCCTGTACTTGAACAACAAATACTAAAATTATATGAATATTATAAAGAAACGAGATTATTTAATTTTTAATGGGCGTCAGTAATTCATATAGCATCAACATAGCTTCACAATAATGCTAATAGATGGCGCAGTCAGTAACTATTCCCATGGAACTACGAGTTAAATTCAATGTTTGATAAATAATTCAATGTTTTCACTAACGTTCCCTAACCTTTACGGGCTACCTATAAGTTAGGTGATTGATGTTTTCTGTCAACTTATTTATCACGATCCTGTACGGGACACCTAAAAGGATATTGGGACGGATGTTAGGACTTAGGATTGTATTTAGGAGCTACCTACGTTAAGAGACTCCTACTTAGGGGATGATTTAGGTATGTTTGGTGAAAACGGGCATAATAATAATGTCAGTTTTGGTTATCATGTATCGATTGAATGAATAATCATGGGATACCGTTACCGCGAGGTCTCAGTTCGGGGCGAACCACTAGTTATTATAGTCATGATAATATTTACTGCATCATCATCAGCAACCCATCAACGGCTCACTACTGAGCGCAGGTCTCCTCTCAGAGTAGGGTTATAGGCCGTAGTCCACCATGCTGGCCAATGCGAATTGGCAGACTCTTACTGCATATTATATGTATGTATATATGAGTAATTGTGCTATGTATTAGATAACCTGGCTTTAAAATATTATTTAAATTGATTGAACTTCAGTAGCCTAGAACGGACACAGGATATTTTTTATCTCGGCGAAATAAAAGTTTTCTACGATATTTTGGAACTAAGTTGCGGACAAAATCTAATTATTTATTTAATAACTAGTTTTGTCTTGTTTTGTTTTTAAATTCGTTAATTTTTATGCTAATTATTAATTCTTAAAAACAATTATAATTTAAAAATGAATTTAAGTAAATATTTAAAATCGTATTATGATTATTATCGCTTCTTGCTTTTTATACTGTAACGACAATCATTGTGGCTATTATGATAGTATCAAAAACCAAAACCGATGAAATTCTTTGAATATTTATAAATTTTAAAATTTTAAAAAAGAGATAATAATTTAAAAAAATCGGCCAAGTGCGAGTCGGGCCTCGCTCTTTTAGGGTTCCGTTAATATGACCAAATAATTTTTTTTAAACTAGATACATATTCAGATATCTTAGTTCTTAGAAAGTACTAAATTAGCATATGGGGAACAAAATGCTCGTTTGTTTTGGTCACAACTTACAAAACGAATTATAAATCGGTGTTATCAGTATTTGTTGTTTAAATACACTATATAGTACATAATATACCAAAATTTCAAATTCCTAACTAGTTTAGTTTTTGAGACCCCTAACAAAATTGGTCTAAAACCGAAAACTTTGATGGCCCCCCATTTCTTCATTTTTGTAGTTAAAAAATAAAATGAGCTCTAGACAATGACACCCCACATGCCAGGGTAAAAAAATAAAATTTTATTTCGACTACTTTCCCATATATGGGAGCCCCCTTTACTTTTTAATTTAATTTTATTTTTATTATTTGTTTTTATAGTGGCAATAGAAATACACAATCTGTGAAAATTTCAACTGTCTATCTATTAATGTTTACGAGATACAGCCCGCTGACAGACGGACGGACGGGCGGACGGACGGACGGACAGCGGAGGCTTAGTAATAGGGTCCAGTTGGCACCCTTTTGGTACGGAATCCTAAAAAGAGATAACACTATGCAAAGAATTACTGACACTAATTCCCTTGCTACGAGTTTAATAAATTCTAAATCCATGCGGACAATTTCGCATTCAAAGCAACTACACTTTATGTATATGTCGCAGTAAGATAGTTGAAGCCGTGTTATAGCTATAAACCTAGGTTTATAGCTATATGCTGGAATATAGCTATACGAAAGCGATTCATAGCTATCTTACTAAGAATATAGCTATAATACGAACGCGATCTAGTAATATAGCTATCTGATTAGACTAATCTAGTAAAATGGTTACAGAAGTATACATTTTCTTTGATCTGCACATCTGTTTGCCTAGGTTAAACTAGTTCTTCCTATACAAGTACTATGTTTGCCAAAATCTAAAGTTAGGTTAGGTTGGAGTGTGATTCCGCCGTTTACATACGGCGTCGTTAGTTTAGAAACGCTCGCTGTTATGTAATAATATGCCGAAGGCAAAATAATAATTCGCGCAATTCTCAAGCACCTGATCACCGAATCTTGCATAACAAGTACTATGTTTGCCAAAATCTAAAGTTAGGTTAGGTTGGGTTTCGACATGAACAGTCAGGTGCTCGGCCGCAGGCCGGGCACTTAGGTTCCATTTGGTCAATATACCTAAGTAAAGTATGCACGCATAATAATCTGAATATACCAAATGGAACCTAAGTGCACGGCCTGCAGACGGGCACCTGACTATTTATGTTGACTATTTATGTTGATTTTGGCAAACATAGTAGCAAAAAAACCGGCCAAGTGCGTGTCGGGCCACGCGCAGTGTAGGGTTCCGTAGTTGAAAGTCTCAAATATTATTGCTGACCTAGGAATCCTAGGATAGTGCTTTTATTTTATTTATGAATATTGAGTATATTTTGAGTTCCATGATTTAAATACTAATACTACAAAATATGCAACTTACACTACGTGTAATACCTAACTTAGACAAAACGACAAAACAGATATAACTCCTTAACTAATGAACCCTACTTAGCCGTGATAGATTTCCTTTAAAATTCATTATATATACTACTGCTGTGAATTTTTTCTTGTATCCTTTATACAACCATTTAGCTGGCAGAGGGGGGGGGGGGGACACTAGAGTTTAATAAAATTTAGCACTTCAAAATATCATATTTCACAAACGGATCCCTGAATTGAAAAATGGTGTTCTCACACGCACAATATTTTTGAAATACCTATTCAACGACACCCCACACTATGGGATAGACGAGAAAAAAAAACATCCCCACTTTACATGTAGGGGAGGCACCCAAAAAAAAAATATTTTTCACAATTTTAATTCACCACTTTGTCGGCGTGATTAAAATTTATACCCTTGTCAAATTACAGATTTCTAGTACGAATAGTCTCTGAGCTAAACCGCGGACGGACAGACAGACAGACGGACGGACATGGCGAAACTATAAGGGTTCCTTGTTTACTACGGAACCCTAAAAACGAGTAACCAGTTGTGCAAATCAAAGAAAATGTATACTTCTGTAACCATTTTACTAGATAAGTCTAGTCAGATAGCTGTATTACTAGATAGCGTTCGTATTATAGCTATATTCCTAGTAAGATAGCTATGAATCGCTTTCGTGTAGCTATATTCTGGCATATATCTATAAATCTAGGTTTATAGCTATAGCACGGCTTCAACTATCTTACTGCGACATATACTTATATTTAGGAACACTAGAGCTCGTAAACCGGTTTTCCGGTCGATAACCGTTATGTTTATGATAATCAGATAATTCCTATTCATCAATATGACGAACAGATTTCTGTAATCTATTCATTGTCTATTGTTTTAAAGGTATTAACATTCGAAAGTAAATTGCATAAATATGTTTATGTGCCGTGCCTACTGACTTTTTTCACTTTCAACACTTCTTTTAAAACAAGAAAAAAGTTTCAAAACGTCCTGTTTTATGTTAATTGCTTATTGATTTATTTCTATAAATTACTGGTACTAAATAAATAAATAACCCGACTATGAAAAAAGATGTCACATCCGTCATATTGCCTTTAGTCATATAAAATGTAGCCTACTACGTCACCCGTATCTTAAAAACGAATCTATTAACATCTTCAAAACTTGTCTTTCATCAAAATCAGCTTAGTATTTTAGGCACTACGAAGGAACATGAATATAAATATATTATAGTAATACATTTACATACATAGAGACTGATAAAATCGTTACCCTTCCCTTTGACTTTGCCGTAATCGTATATACCTATTTATTCAATGAATTATGTTTTGGGTTTGTTTTGATTTTTAATACTTAATTGAATTTAAACAAAAAATACACTTTTGTATATTCATCAATTCCAAAAGAAAAAATCACTTTTTCGCCATATTATGTAGAGCTCAAATAAGCCCAAAAACAAATAGGTGCATACATGGTAATGGTGTTTTTTTTTTGTTGTAAGTAAAATAATAATCCCTAATTATGTAAGGGATTTTTAAGAAAATTGTGTATATCACAAGGTAAGCATAGAATAAAACAAAAATCTTTAAAATAAATCTACGCCTATTTCTCTTTTCTTTGGTCGTGTAGGTTTAGTACCATTTCAGCTAAATGTAAAATAAAATCCTTTCAAGGTATAAAAATAAAGAAAACCTTTAAAATGTCAAGTCAACATGACGGCTTGTGATTAAAATAGTGAATGGGTTTGCAACTAAAAGCATGAATAAGTAGATATAAAAGGCACCTCAATTGCTTTAACCTATTTTTGTTATTTTTTGCCTTCGTGGTTCTTAAAAGTAGAATGACTTATTTTTGTAACAACTTGTTATTGGTTTGCAAAATAGGTACCATGCGAATCGCAAAATATAATCACCGAACGTTTACTTTCATGCTTGATCGTTTTCGATGATGCCGAAACTTTTACGCAACTCTTTTAAACGCCGGAATTTTAACTCTAACTAAGAGACAGATGCGTAACATTTCAAATTCAAAAATAAAATATCTAACTCGACAAAAACGCCGTGTGGACAGGTCTAAAAAGCTAGCTGCATGTCTTTGGATATAAATAAGTAGGACCTAATTTTCGACTCAAAGTATAAACCAGTCAACAACTGTTATTGTGTACCTATATCTTAACTTACTCTCTTTAAATTAAAATTTAAGATTATTATTTATATCATATTCTCGTAGGCCAACTTGTGGTTCTTATTTAAAAATATCAAGACTCTACTATGGAATATTAATTGGAGTTAATAAGTTGTGGTGAGAAGAGCCCAGCCGGCAAAAAAACTTAGCGGTTGCGTTTTTCAAAGCAAAAGTGTGGTACCTAATTATTTTCTAATCTACTTTATCATTAGAATATTAAATAAAATAATTAATTATTTTTACACTATCTTGTGTAAAAATAATTAAGATTGCAACTTTGTCATTAAAAGTACACTAATAAAAAAATGTTCATTAACTTACCAATTTTACAGTCTTATTCACAACCAAGTTTCATCACTAACCACTCAATAATTTATTAACAATTCGGATTATCTGCATTTACTCTTGCTTTTAATTTATCATTTGAAATTGGAATAAATTAAAAAACAGTTGTTGCGGATAAGCTGTGGAAATATATTGAGTTTAAATTTTTTAAAAGCTCAGATTAATTAAAACAAAATATTCATGGTTGATTTTGTCGAAAATTTAAAATCTACAGCACACGAGACGTTGAATTTCGAATTGCAAATTGCGCGCGATGCTAGATTCACGGGTCGCATCGCAATGTCCCGTGCGTTAGCCGCAAGTGGTAACTGTTGGATGATTGCAGTAAGTCTGTACCGTCACATAATCTTAACCATTTCGACCCGAGAGGCCGTGGGCAATTTTGCCGAGGAGTTCGACAAAAGCCGATCGAAAGTTAAGTGGACCAACGATATATCAGAAAGGTCGCAGGAAATTGCAGAATACAAGCGGCACAAGACCGTGACATTTAGAAGGCCCAAACTAAGTCTCTATGCCCAGTAGTGGTCTATCGGTTGAAGAAGACGAAAACTATGTAAAGGGGTGCTTCTACGTCACTCCGATCATGCCGACTTGTAGAATGTACAACTCACAGGTGTAACTGCCAAACGTCAACCACCTATAAAGTCTCGGCAATTTGGTCTGCCAAATTATTTTTTTATCTAATGAGACTATTTACATCATCATCATCAACCCATCAATTGCTCACTACTGAGCGCAGGTCTCTTCTCTGAGAAGGGTTATAGGCCATAGTCCACCACGCTGGCCCAATGCGAAATGGCGGACTTTACACACATTCGAGAATATTATGGAGAACTCTCAGGCGTGCAGGTTTCCTCACGATGTTTTCCTACGCGATATAGCATGTGATATTTAATTTCTCAAACGCACAAAACTTCGAAAAGTCAGAGGTGCATACCCAGGATCGCATCTGCGGCCCCCCAATAGGAGACTACAATCCTAACCACTAGACTATTGCTTTGTTTGTTTGTAAAAAAAATCAATTTAAACCTACGAGTTCATTAGTCATTACAGACCGCTTGGTTTGATTAGTAAGATAAAGGATTCATAAAACCAATTTACTTACATAATGTAACAAACAAGCACGTCCTAAAAATTTCCCACTAGCTCTTGGAACATTTTCGGCAAGTCGTCTTTTTAGCGGATGTCCATATTGACGCCTTGTTGTCACTATTGGCGGTTTTCCATACGTAAAGTTTGTTTACAAATAAAAGCAAACAATGCTAACCGAAGTATAGGCACAATGTAGACATCACGTCTCCATTGTTAGGGTTCCGTACCCAAAGGGTGCCTACGGGACCTTATTACTAAGCCTCCGCTGTCCGTCCGTCCGTCTGTCAGCGGGCTGTACCTTATGATAACCGTAATTGGTGTAGACAGTTAAAATTTTCACAGAGTGTGTATTTCTATTCCCGCTATAATAATAAAAATTAAATTGAATTATAAAATATAAAGAGGGGCTCCCATGCATGGAAAAGGAGTCGAAATAAATTAAGAAAGGAGTGTTATTGTCTAGAACTCATTAAGTAGAGTTCAAATACATTTTTTATTATTTTTTAGCTACAAAAATTAAGAAATGGGGGGCCGTCAAAGTTTTCGGTTTTAGACCGCTTTTGTTACGGGGTCTATCTCAAAAATTAAACTAATTACGAATTTGATATTTCTGTATATTATTTTGTACTATCTATTGAATTTAAATAAAAAATACTGAAAACACCGATTTTAATGCGGTTTGTAAGTAACGAGCGTTTTTCCCCTTTTAAGCTAATTTAGTACTATCTAAGTGATCTAAATATTACTGTATCGAACTATCTATTTTTAAAAAAGAGATTTGGTCATATTATGTTCGGAACCCTAAAAGAGCGAGGCCCGACTCGCACTTGGCTGGCATTTTTAACTACGGCTAGTTGCACGTCAGGTAGTTAAAGCAAAGTTTGTCTTCTCAACGATCGATGTCCACCTGGAATTAGGTGCTTATTAGGTGCATCTCATTTCTTCATGCTCTTGTTAGATCTCCGTAATGAAGAAGTATTGTGACGACGGGCATGTATAGCGGTAACTTCGGTATAATCATCCGATATGTAACTGTGCCAATAATTTAGTATCACCTCTTGGCAGACATTATATTTATAGAGTGAATCTTTGCTTCATAAAATATAAAAACATTGGATAACAAATCATGCTTTATTCCACATCATCATTTCATACATTTTTTAAATAAGAATTGTGTACTCGTACATCAACCCGACAACATTAAAAGCTAAAATACAAATATCTGTAGAACCAGTACAGTAGGTATATTATTGAACTAATAACCTCTAACACACAATTAACAATATTCTACACTAGCTGATGCCCGGGACTTCGCCCGCGTGGATTTAGTTTTTAAAATCCTGTGGGAACTTATTGATTTGCAGGGATAAAACTGTCTGTGTCACTCTCGTGCGAATGTCTAAGGTTATTCCATTGATCGTAATCGTATTCGATGACATTAGCGTCAAAGTAAAATAAACCATAACATAATTGAATTAAAGCTCAATTTCGTGTATGCATTCTTATACGTTTAGGTACATGTACGATACGCTCCACAACACTCCATGTTAAAAGCGGTTGTATACTGAATTTGTGACTTTAAATCAACACGATCAAGGATTATTTTACTTTGACGCTAATGTCATCGAAAACGAATAAGATCAATGAAATAACTTTTAGACAATTAATACCCTGGTCCTCAGCTATACCCGTACAAAATATCACGTCGATCCGTTGCTCCGTTGCTGCGTGATTGAAGGACAAACCAACAAACAAACACACTTTCGCATTTACAATATGATACTTATTAATATGTCATATTCTATCATACTTTATCCTCACTCACTCCGTCTACATCGTTAGGTTTACGCTGGGATAGTTCATTGGCAGCAATATCTAACGAGCCATTCTTACTGAGGCCACAATAGGAAAGGATTTTAATAGCGGAATCTCTTTTTTTAACACAGTAAAGTATAAACATAAGTAAAGTTAAAACAAGTGCTACAACTCCTATTATAATTGATGCGCTTGTATCCATTTCCCCGCTCTTTCTCTCCAATCTCGCTGTTTCTTTTTCGAGAAAGCCTTTGAGGACCGCGAAGTATTCTAGGATTCCTTTTGTTGATAATTCCGTTTCACCTGTCATTGTATGAAGCACCGCCCTCCAGTCTTCACTAGCACCCAGGGACATTCCATCGCTGTCGAGAAAATTTCGCTTATTAACAAATGGATGATAAATGGTAAGTCATACAAAGTCTTTGTAAATATTCGGAGTACTAATTTAAATGTCCTCTAACTCATTTTTGATTTGCAAATAAAAGTTGTAATCAGCTAGAATAGATACGTCTTATTATGTAAAAGAATTCGGTGAGATTGATAAAACTACTCATTGCCTCATTAAAATGGTACCTATAGCACAGAATATAATAATAGTACTACGTACCTATACGTTTCAGTGCCGATTTCACCAACGTCGAGTGACGTTTATCCGAAGAACAAATTGGGCGATTTGACAGTTTTTGTATTGAAAATACTGTCAAAATATCATTACACTCGGATAAGACTTATTTTACGTTGGTGAAATCGGCCTTAAGTGCCATAATAAATAATTATTGTTTGTTACAGAGATTATAAATTAACCAAACAAAAGACCATGATACTGGTCCATTTTAGCGATGACTAAAATATTTGCAGACCTTTGAGCATTACACTCGGATAAGACTTATTTTACGTTGGTGAAATCGGCCTTAAGTGCCATAATAAATAATTATTGTTTGTTACAGAGATTATAAATTAACCAAACAAAAGACCATGATACTGGTCCATTTTAGTGATGACTAAAATATTTGCAAGAACTTTGAGAATACCTTGATACTTTTCCGCTCCATCAATCATTCAATCCTCACTTATGATAATTCAGATAATATTTAAATTAGATAGGTAGTACCATTAAAATGCAGCACGGAATAATATAATATAAACCACCAAACACAGGATTACCTTAGCAGCTTTCCCGCTTCCTTGTCGCCGTATATGGAGCATTCGTGCAAAGGTCCGGTGTGGTTCGCTCTCTTGCATAGTGATAGCAAGATTTGGAACTCCAGTACGTGGGATATCAAGTACCTATGCAAAAACAATCAGGCGTAAGAACACAGTAAATTCTAAAGAATTTTCGTATTATAGCTATAGGTCTAGAGTACTCTAGAGTTTACCAACGCGCCACGGTACGGAAAGCAGATTCTGCTAGGAAGAACCGGTAAAAAACTCAACAACAACGAAAAGTATTACAATATGTAGCTATATCGTATTTAGACCAATTATTTTCTATTCTAAAAGGATTCGCTCTTCTCTTGTAGTAAGTAGATAAGCTGTTATGAATTTTGACGTAAATTCAATATCATGATCATGATTCAATTCAAGCATTTCTCTGTCGTGATACATAATTGTCTGTCAGTACCTATCAATAACCTAAATAGCCCAATGATCCCGTTGCACTATTGCTTTTGTCGTACCCACTCCCAAGTTTTATTACATTACTCTTATTTGACTTATATAAGTCGTGTAGGTAAAACATGACTAAATAAACTTTCAAAAATAGAAAGAAAAGAAAACAAGCGTACACAGATCGGTACATAATAAATAATGATATTATTAATAATATGGATTGCTCCCATACGAGTAGGTAGTCAGCGCCTGGCAAATGGAACACAGGCAAAAATAATTTTTACGCATGCATAATAATATGTACGTTTAGGAAAATACAAAAACAAACACACATTTTCATGTATCTAGCTTTTGCCTGCGACTTTGTCCGTGTGGAGTTGGATTTTTAAAAATCCCACGGGAAGCCTTTGTTGTTCCAGGATAAGAAAGAATTTCACTCTCCAAGTCCTCAACTACGAGTATAGCCAAGCATAAATCTAATCGATCAATTCCTCCATTGTTACGTGATTAAAGAACAAATCAACAAACAAACACACTTTTACATTCATAATGTTCGTAAGGATTAGTACTTGCTTGACTAGTTGGGATGCTTGAAAGTGCTTTACGTAATTCATTTCCGCAAACAAACGAAAATACTCGTTGTGTTCTCCGAAATTTTTTATCTCCACAAAATAGTAGTTTCCAACAATGCGATGTTTTCATTAGGAAATCAATTACTACCGAAACACCATCAGAATGCAAACACAATTTGTCACGCTCAGCGTGCTCGGGCAAGCGTCAACTTGGCGTTAAACATTTTAGCCATCATCAGCTAGGTACATTCTGAGGTCAAACGCATTTTACACGAGTTTTCCTGGAAAATGCGTTGATTAAAATATAAACTTTAGGTGAGCAGAGATCTATATTTTGTATGTAAAGAATCAAAAAGGTTCTTAGAATAGAATAGAATAGAAATGTTTTTTATTCAAACAAACTTTTTTACAAGTGCTTTTGAATCGTCGACGATTACCACTGGTTCGGAATGCCCTTCCTGCCGAGAAGAACCAGCAAGAAACTCGGCGGTTGCTCTTTTCAAAACAAGTCTATAATTCAATAGATACTATGCTATGCATGCAGTGTTTCCACAATGAGTTCCACAAAAGCATACCTAATTATAATTCAACACGTTAAGACGGGCAGACAGAAAGTAGCCCCATTCCCGCCGGTGGAACCCGTTCACGAGCATGACGCTCATGCGTCATGTTCATGGATCATTCCAGCCATTGCTTCGCTCAACCATATTTGAGGGAACGTTAACGTTATAGTATTTAGCTAACCCGCTTTATAAGTAGGTACAAGTCATTAGAGCAGAGCAGAGATCAAGCCTAAATATGCGTGAAGGTTTAAGTTTAACTCATAATACTTTTGGGTAAATTGCCTGAAGAGTGAACTATGATGATAACTATAGATTAATCAGGTGGAAATACTCCTCCTGCAAGTTACACAGACACTAAATCTTTATATAAATTGTTTAATCAAAGAATCTTAAAACCTACCTATCCAATGGTATAAATCGGATGAAAATCCAGCAACAAGTTTTCTTAGTGCTAACTTCACCATCACCGAATAACTTTTAACCGAAGAATAAAGACGTTCTGACAGTTTTTGTACTGAAAATCTGTCATAATATCTTTCTTCAGAAACGTTACTCGCCGGCGCGATGCGATGGTGAGATTGACAGGCGTTCCACATAGTATTTTTACGATGAGGATTCCACATATTCTAATTTTAATCCATATAGTTCAGCTTATGGTAGAGCCCTATGCGAAGCCAGGGTGGGTTAGCTACTTGGTACAACCTCCGTGCTTATTGTAAATTATATTATTATTCGTACTAAAAGACATTACAAGAATCATTATTCACAAATTCTCAAGTACGCTTTATTTCCATAGTGCTCAAAATTTATTGCAGTACAAAAAAGGACTAATAGTATGCAATAATTTTATTTTGCATGTGAATATAACTTTTTGCATTTATGTACTCAAGGTTAAACTTTGCAACTTGGGAGCCGTTTCAAAGGTCGAATCGTTCTGCTCATACTGTTCAGCCTTTTGAAAGTAGTCCTTAATAAATAATAATTGGATCTTGGAAGGAACTAGCGAGCACTATAATATAATAATATATGTAGGTCTATATTTTTTGTATTTTTAATGTTTTTTGTATGGAACTCGTTGAATGAGATCGGTATAATTCCATGCATTCCGAATTGGTACTATTATCCTATCAATATTCTAAATGCGAAAATATTTTTTTTATCGGTTTGTTGGTCCTTCAATCACATCACAAGAACGTACATAGCTACAGATCGTTGAAGACTTGAAGAGTGACATATACTACACTTAGATAGATACCGGCAAAGAAATATAAATATTTAAAAAGAAAAACCTATCTCCTCGCGAATGAAGTCTATCAAAAGCTAAAAATTAGTAGGTAGATACTAGGTACAGTGAAAACATAAATAAAATTAGTAGGTAGACACTAGGTGCAGTGAAAACATAAATAAAATTAGTAGGTAGATACTAGGTACAGTAAAAACATAAATAAAATTAGTAGGTAGACAGAGACACCAGGTACAGTGAAAACATAAAAAAAATTAGTAGGTAGACACCAGGTACAGTGAAAACATAAATAAAATTTTGGATAGAAGCAGGTGTCACTTTGCGAAAGTTCATGATTAGCAAGAAAAGGTTAGAATTAATTTGCTATAATCCGCCAACAGAAAAAATCATGTACCGTGGTCACGACAGTCTCGTCGTGACTTATGGTCCATGTAACTGGATCGAAATATCGACATCAAAATACAACAGTTATCATGGTACGTACTCGTATAATACATTATAATTATGTCATTGAACCACGAAATAAGTCTAAAATCTTTAGGTGGATACTAGTTACAGTGAAAACATAAATGAAATAGTAGGTAAAAAACAAAAATAGATAGATTATAGATACTAGGTACAGTGAAAACATAAATAAAAAAAATACATTAACTATTTGAAACAAATTGTTCATTTTGTTTTTCTGACATAAATACCTTATTAGTTTTTACATATTCAATAAGATCGTCTAGAATCTAGATAAATGACAAGTGTACTGGACATAGTCTGGTCTGTAGTAGTCCTTTGTTGAGATTTATTCATACCTCGGTCTTGTGTCCCTTGTATTCACCGGCTCCCTGCGAATCGTCTGACGTCATCCATCCATCTATATTCTATACGGTACCTAACGCTATAAAGCTTAACTATGTAAGTACGTTTATAACCTACTTACGTGATGTATTGGACGTGAGAAACCACGTGATATTTGGCAGCAGGATCTAAATCGCTTTCATTTCGGGCCACAGGAGGTGATATCCCAGTCTCTCCTATTCTGAAATCAAATCCAATAATTTCCAAATGTACCTAAGAAAATAATAACGGCGGCCGAATAAGAAACCTCTTCCTTTTTTGGAAATTGGTTAAAAATATTTTTTTTTCTCTGTTTTGTCAACCAATAAAACGCCACCAGCAGAGTTGCGATTGTCTACACCTACAGTTATCCATTGTTCGTAATCGTATACGATGACATTAGCGTCAAAGTATAATAAACCATAACAGCATTGAATTAGAGCTCAATTTCGTGTATACATTCTTATACGTTTACGTATGTACGATACGGTCCATAACGCTCCATATTAAAATTTGTTGTGCTGAATTTGTGACTTATCAATACAATCAAGGATTATTTTACTGTGACGCTAATGTAATCGAATACGAATACGATCAATGGAATAACTTTTAGACAATTGGTACCCAGATCGTCATAATATATTATTGGCCACAGTATTGCTCCTTAAAGATTCGCTTAAGATCGCTATTCGCTTGGAATTGGCATTCGAGACCCCCTCGTCTTCCAACGCTGCGCATATCGCTGCGGGGTCCCAACTCCCATTCAAGCAACGTGGGATCCCAACGTCCCAGTAGCCACCTAATACCACATCAGCTTCGAACAATATCGGTAACCCTGATTCTCCTACGGATCTCCATACTAATGATGCCGCCCAAATTAGTTTTTTTAAAGAACCAAGTTTTCTTAACTCCTTTGTAATTTTTGTACAATTATACAAGTATAATAAATAACATAACTATGTAATACAAAATTATACAAGTATAAGTAAAAATATAAAGGTAACACTCGATGGTCGTACGTGTCACTCATACCGCACCCATACCGTGTCCAATAGTAAAATAAGCGGAATTAGGTAGTAAGAGATCAAAAGAATTCTTAGAAAATAACAATTTTATAGACGCACTAACAAAACGGTTAAAGGTGCAGACTGAAAACTGAAAGGTCAACGGTTATTCCCCACTCGTACCTACTATACTGTCGACCTATTTTACATTCGCGTATTTGGACGGGATATTAGAATTTAGAACACTAATTGTTAGAGTTGTTAGTCAAGTTCAGTATGGCATTTATATACCCACACTAAAATTAAAATTCCAATTTAAAATTATTTATTTCACGTAGGGCAACCCGTGGCTCTTATGACACGTCATGGCCACACGAGTAAATATTCCGAACAGTGAGGAAGCTTCCTAACAAGGTCGAAGAAGTATACCTATTCTGCTAGGGTTGCGACCTGATGCATGTCAACAATTTAAGGAAAAAATAAAAATATTTTAAAGTTTGTATAATTATGTATAATTTCAGTTATATTCTGAACTTGAACAAAAAATACTTAAATTAACAAAAATATAAAGAAACGATTTTTTTAAATGAACATCAGTATTTTTGCCATAACTTCACAACTAATGTTGTTTCACAAATAATGGCCCAGGGAAGCCTTAATATCGATTTTGAACGAAATCTGTCGAATAACAAAGAATTTCAATATGGCGGTGACTTTTAAAATTTTGGCATCCATTAACTCTTTCTTGACCCCAGGGAAGCCCAAATATGGATTTTGAACGAAATCGGTCGAATAACAAAGAATTTCAATATGGCGGTGACTTTTTAAAATTTTGGAATCCATTTCCTAATTCTTGACCCCAGGGAAGCCCAAATATCGATTTTAAATGAAATCGGTCGAATAACAAAGAATTTCAATATGGCGGTAACTTTTTAAAATTTTGGAACCCATTTCCTAATTCTTGACCCCAGGGAATCCTAAATATCGATTTTGAACGAAATCGGTCGAATAACAAAGAATTTCAATATGGCGGTTACTTTTTAAAATTTTGGAACCCATTTCCTAATTCTTGACCCCAGGGAATCCTAAATATCGATTTTGAACGAAATCGGTCGAATAACAAATAATTTCAATATGGCGGTGACTTTAAAATTTTGGCATGCATTTCCTCTTTCTTGACCCAAGGGAAGCCCAAATATCGATTTTAAACGAAATCGGTCGAATAACAAAGAATTTCAATATGGCGGTTACTTTTTAAAATTTTGGAACCCATTTCCTAATTCTTGACCCCAGGGAATCCTAAATATCGATTTTGAACGAAATCGGTCGAATAACAAAGAATTTCAATATGGCGGTGACTTTAAAATTTTGGCATGCATTTCCTCTTTCTTGACCCAAGGGAAGCCCAAATATCGATTTTAAACGAAATCGGTCGAATAACAAAGAATTTTAAAATTATTTATTAATTAATTTAATACGTACCTATAAGTATAAAAAACTACTTACTTCTCTTTATCTCTCCGATATAAAAAAAAGAGACGTGTCAAGGGACACCCGGATGGAACGTAGTACCTTAGTAGTAGTATTTTAGTGAAGGAATTATTGTAATAAACTAGTGGTGTCATCTAGTATTAAATTGATTAACTACGATGAATTATTTTTAGTTTATTTCTATTGCACTGATACAACACCAAAGAGTTACTCTGGTGGAGTTACTGTTTTTTCACAGATGGCGTTATCCAATTTATACAATAAAAAATTAGGGAAAAATTCCACATTTAGAAATTATTTAAAATAAAATTGAAAATAGAAAATTCAGTCTGTCGAGCTGGGATTCGAACCATCGACGTTGAATTTATAGGCGACTCTCCTAACCACTAGGCCATGCAGACGCCGAGTTCTAAGGCGAAAATACCGAATACAATGCAAAATTCACATTCAACAAAAAATGACGTTTCAAAAATGTGTCGTGTCGGTTTCCTGAATTTTTTTCCGTCTAGCCCCCTTCCGTACCGCGCGATAAGGAACTACGTTCCAAAAAGGAAATGTCCTTATTGTCTTTGGCTGGTTTTAAGCAAACTGTGCAAGAGTTTGGTATTTTTACACTATTACATACATATTAAGTACACAAATAAATCGAAACTCACAACAAACAAACACTCACTCTTCGTCTATTTATTTCCACTAAACGCACGACCGTCAGCCCTTACGTTCAGACCCTGAGTGGACCGGTTTTACCCTGAGCGGCGTGTCGGTGAATGTGTCGGTGAGAGCTCACGCACCAGCGTTGCGCTATGCATGGGTGAGCCCGCCGCCGCGAGCCGTTTGTATACAGCTTCCGCTCTGTTACTTTAATACCTACTCTGTGTCATGGCTCTACCACTGGTTCGGAAAGCGGCTTAAACTTGAAGGTAAACTGTTATAAAGATTCTTATGCAATTTATGTTCACAGAGGACATAGGGACATTAAATAAACTGAATAATAATAATAATAAGATGCTTCGATGCACGATTTGATTGGGTTGTTTACATCAATGCGACATTAGCAACTAAATATAATGATTTCATGCCTCTTTGATTTAAATGCCACAAGACACTGTCTACATAAGAATCATTATTAAAATGCTACAGTTTCCACAAGAAGACGGTGATAATTATCCGTCTACGGAGACTGTTGTTTTTTAGGGTTCCGTACCTCAAAAGGTAAAAAAGGAACCCTTATAAGATCACTCTCTTGTCTGTCTGTCCGTCTGTCTGTCCGTCTGTCCGTCTGTCTGTCCGTGTGCCACCACCGATTCTCTCAGGAACGGATGGACCTAGCAAGTTGAAATTTATACCAGATACTGAGGTTTATTAGGTGTATAAAAATCAAGGTCCTGAGTCAACACGATGAAAAAATATGGGCAAATTTAGATTTTCGCGAAAACTTGTAAGTACCAAAATTTACCTTACTATTCAACTTTTTTTATTTTTGGGAATTTTCCCTTTACTTGTGCTCTAAGACCTTGCTTTTAACCAAAATTGACAATTCTAGGTCAACCGGAAGGACCCTATAGGTTTTGGGTCGAAAACCTATATGGTAGTTCCTGTTGACCTAGAATCACGAAATTTGGCAAAAAGCACGGTCTTACAGCACAAATAAAGGAAAAATTCCAAAAAATAAATAGTGGAAAATTATATATAATAATAATAATATAATGGCGGTATAATGGGTGTGTACGGAACCCTCGGCGCACGAGTTCGACTCGCACTTGACCGGTTTTTTTATTTTGTAAGTTAACTTTGCTTGCGAGGTGTTTTTAGGGTTCCGTACCCAAAGGGTACCAACGGGACCCTATTACTAAGCCTACGCTGTCCGTCCGTCCGTCTGTCAGAGGGCTATATCTCGTAAACCGTAATAGATAGACAGATGAAATTTTCACATATTATGTATTTCTATTGCCGCTATAACAACAAATAATAAAAATTAAATTTAATTAAAAAAATTAAATTAAAATGGGTAGGTGGGTAGATGGAAATTTTTTAATTTAATTTTTTTAACGGAACCCTAAAAGAGCGAGGCCCGACTCGCACTTGGCCGATTTTTTTTTTCTTAATTGCAACAGCGCTTAAAAACTATTGCGTAAATAATAATACATAATAGTAACCAAAGTTGGTAACTGAATGGTGGCTGCCTAAAGGTCTGAATTTAGCATTTACATTCCTCCGTGCCTCTGAGAGTCTATCACTAATATTTTGCAATGATAATAATCGTTTTTCTGAGATTCGAAATCTTACCTAGTACACGGTAATATTATCTGTATCTAGTATCAGCTAATCTTCGTCGGCTCATAGTTCATACGCGGTGGACAATGCAATTACATTTTTATCAAAAGAATACCCCAACCTTTATTGATAGCGGACGATGCGCATGACCCACGGCAATGTCCTCCCACTATATAATATTATGTACCTACCTATATCCGCTTACGTCTGTGTAGTGATAACCGGAACTGACCTTAACCGTAGCCATCAAAGACTGGCCAAATACATTAAGGTGGAAGACACGGGTCTGCCCGCGAAATTCAAATTCAATTTGGATTTTCGCAATTTGTAAACTAATACGACAAAGTAGGATTATGGCCTTCTCATTGCGCCAGTGGAATTATTATTTTCACAGGTTTACATAAGAAATCTTTACTTGAAAGTGACCAGTTTAAGAAATTAATCAAAATACTGAGTTGGACGTGAGTTACTCACAAATTAGTCAATATTTTGATTAATTTCTTAAAGTGGTCATTTTCAATTAAAGATTTGCATGTAAACCTGTGAAGATGATAATTCCACTGGCGCAATTAGAAGGCCATATGCCTACATCGTCGTATTAGTTTACAAATTGCGAAAAACCAAATTAAATTTGAATTTCGCGGGCAGACCCGTGTCTTCCACCTTAAGTAGTACCTGGCTGGGCTTCTCATAATTATAATACTGAGCATAGATCTCCTTTCGAATGAGAAAGGTTTAGAACTGTCACGCTAGTTAAGTGGAAGCATCGATGTAGTGGAAGTGGCTAAAATATATTCTAGAGTCCCAAAAACGCTTGTCTTGTCTCCGTCTACAGCGATAAATACATCAACGTAACCTACTATATTCTTATGTGTTTTGAACAATATAAAAATGACACTCTTTAGTTAACCCATAAACGTTCATAACCATAATATTATTATAATTATTTGGATTTTGGACCATTTTAGAGTGCATTGACAATGTGAACTCCTTCTAGTTAAAGAAGACGATGTTGCCAGCATTTTGGCTAGGTATCTAATCTACTTACCTACTATGCTACATTGCGGGATGCGGTGACTTTGACAAGGTTTAAGATTTTAATTTAGTTTTAAATTAAGTAAGTAGTAATTTAGTACCTTTGGTGTTAAGTTTAATTATTTAAACCCCTATTTCACCCCTTTAGGGGTTGAATTTTCAAAAATAATTTCTTAGCGGATGCCTACGTTATAATAGCTATCTGCATGGCAAATTTCAACCCGATCCATCTAGTGGTTTGAGCTGTGCGTTGATAGATCAGTCAGTCAGTCACCTTTTTCTTTTGGCTGCTATTATGGTTTAAATGTAATTTCAGCAAAAGATATCTTCGATGCTGATGTTCGTTGGGGTCCCAAGGTGCTGGAGTGGCGACCTCGCACCGGGAAGCACAGTGTTGGCAGACCCCCCACAAAGTGGACCGACGACGTCAAACGAGTCGCAGGGAGCCGCTGGATTCAGGGGGCGCAAGACCGAGGCTTGTGGAAGTCCATGCTAGAGACCTTTGTCCAGCAGTGGACGTCTATCGGTTGATAAAGAAGAAGAAGAAGATACCTACGTAGATCAATTCAGTATTAGTATTAGAGTTGTCTTTGTAGTACCTGAGGTCCCACCAATATTGGTTCCAATCTTCCATAGAGCTGTTAGCGAAGACGTCCCACCTCCATTTATCAAGAACGTAAGCGTAAGCCATGAGTGGAAACTTTTCGAGTGCCAGCCATAGTAAGTGGTTCAGCGTGGATTCAGCAACTGAGGCTACCTTCACGAAGTTCAAGGTTTGGAGGTGCTTCGGCGAAGTCAACTGCAGCGCTGCGATGTCGGAGATTGCATCGTGGAACGCTGCAATTTATTGAATTGGGTATTTGACTGATATTTTTATATACCTAATTTAAAAAACGTTTTTATATATTTTAACACAATGCGATTTCTCTGTTTAGGGTTCCGTACCCAAAGGGTGCCAACGGGACCCTATTACTAAGCCTCCGCTGTCTGTCTGTCCGTCCGTCCGTCCGTGCGTCTGTCAGCTGTAACTCGTGAACCGTAATAGGTAGACAGTTGAAATTTTCACAGAGTATGTATTTCTATTGCCGCTATAACAACAAATAATAAAAATAAAATTAAATTAAAAAATAAAGGGTGGCTCCCATACAGGAAAAAGAAGTCGAAATAAAATTTTATTTTTTTAACCTGGCATGTGGGATGTCATTGTCTAGAACTCATTAAATGGAGTTCAAATATATTTTTTATAATTTTTTAGCTTCAAAAATAAAGAAATGGGGGGGTCATCGAATTTGTGACCAAAACAAACGAGCACATTTTCCCCATACATGTATATAATATGCTAATTTAGTACAATCTAAAAACTAATATATCTAATTATATTGGATAGAAGCAGGCGTTACTTTGCGGAAGTCCATGATTAGCAAGAAAAGGTTAGAATTATTTTGCTATAATCGGATTTTGCGGATTATAGCAAAATAATTCTAACCTTTTCTTGCATATCTAATTATGTATTTAGTTTAAAAAAAGTGATTTGGCCATATGTACGGAACCCTAAACAAGCGAGGCCCGACTCGCACTTGGCCAATTTTTTAAATACTAGTCTGGGAATTAGAATTACAAGCTGTTTTACTGTGACTGCATCTGTCGAAATGTGACGAAATTTTCTATGGAACGTGTATGAAGCTACTGCTGCTGGCTGCTGCGTTCAAGCCTGAATTTTCACATCTCCAATAAACAGAGGCGGAGGCGACCCTCCTGTCGAGTGTTTTGTTATTAAATTAGGCACCTATAAATAGGTAACTACGTCTATAAACAGAGTGTTAAATTCGATTATGTTTTTTCTTCTATATTCATTAATTCTATTTAGGTGCATAGTATTACTTTGCGGTTTCGGGTTTATTATTACGACAAAAACGACAAAAAAGGTTAATCAGTGTCCAATTACATTAAGCTTTATGTACCTGTACGTTTTAATTAGTTCCCTCTTCGTTAGAATGAATATTATGTATCAATCATTGCTAATGCAAATTGATATCGCGCGAACTTGATATCAAATTGTCAATAAACCTATCAGTTTTTAGTGCTCGAAGTATTGAAAAACTTAGATAATATAAAACTGAAAAGTATCTAAGACAAGTGAATGTTTGAATTTTAGTTTTGCATACATAGCCTTCATAGTGACGATAAAATACACACTTGACCGCCTTCGTTAAGATTTAGGCACTGGAACTAATTCGGAAGGTTTCTTCAAATCTTTATTTTTTTTTTAACAATTCATTGATAAAATTATTGATGTTTCATAACTTCTAGATTTGATTAGTTTCGATATTTCGAGTGATAACGACGTCGTAATTAACATTTAAAGAAATCTGGACAGTCTAGTGTAAATATCTTTTATCTTTAAGAGGGTTTCGTATAACTTAAAACATTATTGTAGGTAGTTAAATACGCTATTTGATTACGGATTGACGAAACGGGACGGAAATGGGAAACATCATATTATTAAGTATATGATGTTTCCCATTTCCGTCCCGTATATATTCAATATATTTTTCATTCATCGTCCGAATTTATATTAATTTTTATTACTTTGTTATAATTTTAAATATTTGCATGCCACAAGATTGTACACAAATATGCTTTGGAGAGACAATATCTTTTTATAGCGTTTAACTAGAAGTCATTTCCAGCTAAATGAGCTTAAGAAGGTATAAATAAGCTTTAAGAATTCAATATAAACAACTTGTTACCTCGACTAGCGCTCTAGCTATTTCCAAGAAAAGCGGCCTTGAAACACGGATAGACGGACGTAAAGTGATCCTATAAAGGTTCCCTTTTTTCTATTTTGTGGTATGGAACCCTAAAAACGGAACAATTATGGAATCACCGTAGAGTTTCGTGTCTATTATTTTTTAAAGTAAGTTATGAATTTATGATATAAGATGTACCGCATTTGCATTTGATTGCAAACATTATTTCTACGGTAAAATGCCACATAACGTTTTGAAATTGGTACAAGCCATTTATTATGAGTTTCATCTTATCGATCGTTATTAGGGTTCCGTACCCAAAGGGTACCAACGGGACCCTATTACTAAGCCTACGCTGTCCGTCCGTCCGTCCGTCTGTCAGCGGGCTGTATCTCGTAAACCGTAATAGATAGACAGATGAAATTTTCACATATTATGTATTTCTATTGCCGCTATAACAACAAATAATAAAAATTAAATTAAATTAAAAAAATTAAATTAAAATATTTCCATGGGTACATAAAAATATTTTAATTTAATTTTTTTTAACGGAACCCTAAAAGAGCGAGGCCCGACTCGCACTTGGCCAATTTTTTTTTGTAGTTTGTCCGTAACTAACCTGGGTTGGGCCCGTCTCTATACAATGGTTGGAGATTGCGATAGTGCTTGAAGTATTGCACATGGCCTAACAGTCTCGCAGCTCTGGAGAGGCCTACTGTTACGTCCGATACTTTCTCACCGCACCATTTAATTCTGCAACATTGGAATTATGTTAGTAGCACAGCCATTCGTACATATAGTGTTTACAATCCTACTAATACTTAAAATGCGAAAGTCTGTGAGGATGGATGTATGGATGGATGTTTGTTACTCCTTAACGCCACAACAAATGAACCGATATGCTTGTTTGGAATGGAGCTAGCTTATACCCGGGATTAGCACATAGGTTACATTAAATGCCGGTAAATTGAAGAGTCCCCGGGTCGCAGGCATCCTCTAGTAATTTTATATTTTTACTAGCTGATGCCCGACTTCGTCCGCGTGGATTTAGTTTTCCAAATCCCTCGGTAACTTTTTGATTTTCCGGGATAAGCCCTATGTCACTCTCCAGGTCCTCAACTATACCCATGCAAAAAATCACGTCGATCCGTAGCTCTGTTGCGGTGTATTGAAGGACAAACCAACAAACAAACACACTTTCGCATTTATAATATTAAGTTTGATAGTATGATTCAAGTGTTCAAGTGTGATTGAGAGCGCTATGCTCGGAGTATCCCGACGAGTTACCGACCTAGCTCCTCGAATCATGAAGCTGAAGTGGCAATAGGCATGGATAATAGTTCGAAGAACGGGTTGGAAGACCAATGACCAAGATAGTCGTTGGGGTCCTAAGACTCCCAAGGTGCTGGAGTAGGTAGGACTATGTCATGGTATTTATTATCTATATATATAAAAGAAAGTGGTGTTAGTTACACTATTTATAACTCAAGAACGGATGAACCGATTTGGCTGAAAATTGGTGGAGAGGTAGCTTAGAACCAGGAGACGGACATAGGATACTTTTTATCTCGTTCCACCGCGTTTCCGTCATGTCACTATAAAACGTGGTATAAGAAAAACCCATCTGACATGGAATAACAAAACGCAAATGACAGTGGAATAACAAAACGTAAATGACAGCTAAACGTAATTTTGTCTTTGGTTAAGTATGGTAAAAAATTTGACAATTATAAAAAGTGTCATAATAAAGCATTATTGATATTATAAATGCGAAAGTGTGTTTGTTTGTTGGTTTGTCCTTCAATCACGTCCGAACAGAACAGCGGATTGATGCGATTTTTTGCATGGGTATAGTAATGGATGTAGTAGTGGTTCCTTAGACCGGGAGAGCTACTTTATATCTCGGATAATGAAAGAGTTCCCGCGGGATTTTTAAAAACTAAATCCGTGCGGACAAAGTCGCGGGCATCAGCTAGTTTAATTATAATTCCTTACGAATTCTATTCCTATTTCTACGCCTAGCGTATTTTTATACAGGGTCTGTTTATCATTGATCAATACAAATGTAAAGCAACAGACTACCAATAATAATTTTATTTATTCTAGTATTAATTACCTACTATCAAAAGAAACTAGGTACGTTATGGTTCGTTCGTATTAAATATCAAGGATTTTATATAATTTTAGGTCCTTTATACTCTCCACACTCGTAGGTATAGTTATTATCAACACTAATCAATCAACATGTAGGTAAGGAATGTTTTTGATTCAATGTTCCTATTATATTTTGTCTCAATATTGTAGTCAACGACTACTTGCGGTTATCTTTGTTTGCTAGTTAGATACTTAACAATGTCATTGAGGTTGTAAATAGGATTTCTGTCTTACTTGTAATTCACACCATCACACATGTCATGGCTAGACGGTAAACAATTGACTGTGGTCATTGTTTCTTTAATATCCGCAAATGTATCTTTCGCACTTTCAAATCCAAGAGATTGATGGAACTCATCGACGGCGTTAAAAAGATCTTTTGAACGAATGCTTTCGTTTTGGAATACTGACGCTCTTTCAACGTTCGGATACGCTGCAACTTTGTGGTATATTGCCTGCCATTCTTGAGCCCATAAGTTACCTAGAAGCACAAATAAATTTTTCTAGCTAAGTATTATTGGCAGGCATTTCATTTTAAGCTGTTATTGGACTAACAGGGCTGTTTTAACTTCCCGAGTTAAATTAATCTTTGCCTAAATCTGTCATAAGCATCGATCATGAGTACCTATAGAAATTGTCTTTTGAGAAAACGTTATTCTTCATATTCTGACAACATGAAATCAGTAGGGAATTCATAGGGAAACCTAACTTCTTGGGTACCTCCATGCAAGAATGCCTGTTGTATAATATTAGCAAAGACGCACAGTGTCACGATTGCTATTTTAGAAATATTTAAAATTGGTTTTAGAACTAATTTACCGAAGCATAAATAAATTCTAATAATATTAACAATACCTAAAATATGAGCAGGTATCATTTTATCGTCCTTCAGTAATTCTTCCTTATAGTAAGCCTTTAGCTTTTCTCTTACATAACCGTGCAGAAGATTGTAGAAAGGTTTAATTTCATTCCATATTCGATTAACGGTGTTAAGGAAATCATCATCTTCAAAAGCGTATCGCCACATTTCGCCGGCGTCAGTAAAGTTCTCTGATATGGCGACATTATTCATTCTCAATACGTAATCTTTAAAAATTGGACGAATCTTTTTCCCAGTGGCATCTCTATAAGCCTTCCAATAGTATGCCAATTCTTCTGTGTCGTTACTTGCTTTGAAAATTGTTATTATATCTGAAATAATGGAATGGGCTCGTAAAAGTGTGTCTGAAATTTCAAATAAAGTACCATTTAATAAACTGATGTAGACTCAATTTGTATGTAAATCACTATCCCGTGTAACCGTGACCTGCATATTTTTAAGAAAATCTAACAAACTGCAGACAGGTTTCTAGAGGTCAAATAATCTCCTTCTTCTTCTTTATCAACCGATAGACGTGACAAAGGTGCCTTGCATGGACTTCCACAGGTCTCAGTCTTGCGCCGCCTGAATTCAGCAGCTCCCTGCGACTCGTTTGATGTCGTTGGTCCACCTAGTGAGTGGTCTGCCAACACTGCGCTTCCGGGTGCGTAGTCGCCACTCCAGCACCTTGGGATCCCAACGATATCAGCTCTTCGAACTATGTGCCCCGCTCATTTCAACCTCAGTTTCGCGACTCGCTAAGCTATGTCTGTGACTTTGGTTCTCCTACGAATCTCCTCATTTCTGATATTTTGATCTCGCATTTTGACGCTGTAATATTATTCAATTCAATTCAATTCAATTCTTTATTTGCATAATATATGCAGGTACAAATAAGGTGCTAAAAATAAATATTACATTTCACCATATATAGCCATAAAACATTGAATAACGTGCAAAACTAGTAAAAACATACAAACACCAAAACTAAGTGGAACTATTGGACTATTGGATAAAAATTAAGTGGAATACATATGAATTAGGAACCTAGTAGAGAGGAACTATAACAAGTTGCTGTAAATACAAAGTACCTAACTATTACTGACCGTTCATCGTTTGTTGCGAATCCTCTCTATTGCAGACAGTCACATTGTAGGCGCAGACTGTAACTCTGCTCCAAATACGTTGCATCGTATCTATTTCCTCGCGTTGCTAAAAAATATAGATAGGATTTTAATAATGTCTGAATATCGATTTTGCACATTTATAAGGGTACCTAGGTCAAAATTATTTTATAACTGCCCGCCATTTGACGAAGGCATTCGACGAGTAAAAACTAGAATGCATATTACACTTTCCAATAAAATTTCTTGTCTTTTCAAATAAGGAATGTTTGACACTAAAGGAAATCTAGAATCAAGAGAAATCAAATAAGTCGCAACAACTTCTCAGAGAGAGAAATCTGTTGATTTTATATCATTTTATTAGTTCATTGCGTTAAATTTGGTAATTTAAACGATTTTGGCTGTAAAATAAAACTTCTCAGATACCTTAGCGGTGTTCTAAATCAGTAAGTATTATTGTAGTACAGTATTTCAAGTTGACATCAAACATGAAAGGTAATGGATAGAATTATTATCATAAAAACTTACTTTACTTTGAGGCATCTGGACATTTGTTCCGCGCTCTTTAATTATTCTTATTTTCCTCTTTAGCTTCAAATCTAACATGGGTTCTTGGTCATTCAAGTATTTTTTCTTCAAAATTGTCCAGTACTGTTTCTTTATTTCATCTTCTTCGGCTGCTATTCGGACCTGAAATTATAATAAACTTCGTAAGTAACAAGGAATCGTCATGAATTTTTCTCAAAGTCAATAAAACGATTCATTAATGTCTCTCATCCAACAGTGACGGTAAAAATAAAAAATAACAGTAGCAGCAAACTAAATCACATTCTACACAACTCCTGCGATAGGAAACATTTCTATGCAGGATAGAGACGATAAGTGTGCTAAGGCCATTATTTTCTGAAAAATAAAACAAACTTTTTATCGTATAAAACTGTTTACCATTTTATTTTTCTTCGCTTCACTATTTATATCAGTCACGTAGTCCCAAAGTGATTCTTGCGAAGTTTTACATATTTCTAAGCTCAATTTATCCATTTCTTCCATAAACAATTCTATGGTGCTATTTTCCTTATCTACTTCTTCAAGCTGAATTTTAAAAGTTTCAATCACATCATCATTTTTGGCAATCACAGTAGCAGGATCTAATACTGACTTTAATGCATCGTCTAAGAATTTCTTTTCCTCTATTTCTGTTTCCACTTCATGCCCACTCTCGTCAGATTGGTCCGCGGTTTTGTTATTTTTTACAAAAGTTTTCTCGTCAGCAGACATTTCTGATGTTGGATTGATCGGGAATTGCACAGCTGCTATCGCAGTAATCAATATCGTGATACATATTAATTTCTGAAACACGCGCACACTCTTTTTATCATACATTTATGTACAGTAATATGTAGAAATTATTTAAAAAAAATATTACTTTTTTGGGTATGCAGGGTAGTGTATTTTAATTCCTGCACTCATGTACGAATATAATAGTTATTTTTTATACAAAAGTGCAAAGTTGCTTTTTAACCGCGTGCTCAATTTTGAATCCTGAGCGTCAGCGAGGGAATCAAAAGAGCACGATGTGAAAAATCTTTGCACTCGAGTGCAACACATAACTTTTCATCTCCCCATCTCGGAAAAATTAGGCTTTTCACTTGTTTTCAAGTTTCTTGCTTTTAATCAGGTTTAACAATATGACGTGAAAAGAAAATAGCGCGCGCAAAGCAAATTAAAAAAAAGTACACCTAGAAGGTCCGAGTCTGAGTTTTTAAAAAAAGGTTGTGTGAGAAATTCAGCACCATGTAGGTAGAAGTAAATAGGTATCTTAATGATGTTTTGAATTCACAAACTTAGTGCACACAATGTTCTAAATTCAATTTACTTTATCCTCTATCGGATAAAAACGGCTTTAGCACTCAGATATCGAAGAGCAAAAATACTCTTTCCGAGATGGGGAGATGTAAAATTATATTATTATAGTTCATTATATTGTCGTCGGCTTATTGCAAGAACTTACTATGTGACATAATTTTGAGTAAACGATGAATTAGTTTTAGTTGTATTGATTAAGGCAATCATTACAACTAAAACTAATTCATCTAAAATTATGATTATAATTAATATTGTAGTTAACATTTGGCTTACACAACTGGCTTAGGTCACCTTTAACAGATCGCCTTTACTGACAAGGTATGATGGTAGTCTTTGAACTTATTTGCTTTGCTCTTTTATTGTATTACAATATTATTATCTCTCTTCTATTATTGTCTCTTCAACCTATACTTATCAATTATCATCTTTTATTTTATATATACTGTCTACCTACATAGTAATTGTTTGGCTCATATGTAACTAGCACAGGTTCTAGTTTATTACAGTTAAAACCATGTCATCAATTATGTATTTGTTGCTCTAAATAAATATAATGTCATTCATTTTCATCATATTAATCTACTGACCTCACAGCTTTACCTCTTCGGTTAACGCGTTTTGTCTTTTATCAATATAATACAATACAAGTTCTTGTAGTAAACCTACTTAACAAGAATTCATTGAATTGTACTGCGATCTCTAAGAAATACTCGTAATCCCACAGTTATCAACAGTAAGAGTAGGCAACGGATATGCGGTATGCTATTACATTCAAAAGGTATTTAAGCTTAATTGTGCTATGTGATACGTACTAAGTACAGGTATAAGACAGCGTGTATTATGAGATTAAATGTGTGTAATAACAATACAACAGTCCAAGCGTGGTGATTTATTAATAATTACATACTTTATTCAGTTACAGCGTTGAAGATTCCATTTCAGTTTCATGGTAACCTTCCACTCAAATATACCTTGTACCTATTAGGTACGGGAGGATCATGTATAATTATGTGTTTTATAATGTTTCTGCCTATGTTTGTTGCTCTGTACTACTATGGTGTGGTTGGTTGCATTGACATTAAGCATTCCGAAGATATCAATTATTATGAAACCTACTGATTATGCGAAAATGTCTTATGTCATGCTTTGTCTAATCACGCAGAAAGGAATCGACTTTTGTAACATGGATAGCTTAAGACCTACAAACATTCCTACAAAATGGCATAGAATAGATATACTTTTGGAACGTAAGTTCCTTATCGCGCGGTACGGAAGGGGACTAGACGGAAAAAATTAAGGAACCGACACTCGACACATTTTTGAAACCGACACTTTTTTGTTGAATGTGAATTTTGCATTGTGTTTGGTACGCGTAGGTAAGGTAGGCTACGGAGACTCTGTTGTACCGCGAAAATACCGAACACAATGTAATCGAAAGGAACTACGTTCCATCCGGGTGTCCCTTGACACCTCTCAAGTTTTTTTATCCCGGAAAAGAAAGGCAATAAAAACTATCTCTAGGCTGACGAAATCGATTATTAGAACTTTTTGATTTACACATAATAACTTCTATTTGAATAAAATTATTCGAGCATTATGAATACTTCAAGAGGACCATCTTCTGGAGGTTCATTATATAGATTCCATAGACAGACGTGTTATTTAATTTGATATTTACAGCGTTCCTTTAATAGTTCAAGTTCACTAGAACAATGTAAAAGTTTTGTAAAAATCACCTTCAGTATCAGCATTTTGTTGTTTTAATAACTGAGTTATAATATATAATACTTAGGTACTACATATTATATACTTAAACAAAACTATTTGCCGACTCATCCAATGTTTGATGAGTAATTAATTTTAGTCCTTGTGTTTTTTTATTCATCGACTTGTTTTCGTACGAGTAGTTAACTCTGTCTATTGTTTTTTCCCCATTTTGAAGAGATTTTTTTTTACATAGATTAGAACATCATAGAACAGTCACAGAAGACCTACCTTCATCTGACTAGTGTCTTCTTATTCTTTAAGTACGTATTATAAATTTATAAAATCATATTGCTTATCTCTTATTATTATAAAATTATCCTAATCGCTCATTTCTGACATTAAAAATTACTGAACCGATTTTGATGAAACTTTCACAGTTCATAAGTATACTGATTCACCTTAGTTAGATCAGAATTAGTCTCTTATAGTTGGGTGCGATTTTACGAAGGCAAGTAAAACTAAGTAGGTAAGTATAGGTATAGGAATGAATAATAACAATCAATATAGGTACCTACTTCAATCTGCATCGTGTTCGAAATCGCCTCCCTCCGATTAACGTGTCAGTATCACAAAAACACAAGCACAAAACTACATTTTCCAATTAAAAATCTTCCTGTGAAATTACTATCGCATTCCTGCATCGATTGTTATCCGTTTGGTTTCACTGCTTGAACCGCAATGTTTGTGAATACTGCCTTATGTTTGCTCGTTTTGATTTTTTTTATTCGGAACAATCGACGGTGGATTTTGTTTTGAAAACGTGCGTGGTATGAGCTCCGTACAAGCTCAACCGGCCGCTAGCGCCGACGCATTGTTCTGTGTTGTGATATAGAAATGCCCACCACGATTCATACAATCAGGATGTTCACATGAGACCGGAAGCTGTATATACTAGTGACATCTTATTCATCCTTCATTATATTGGGGAGCGGTTTATCTATAGCATACTTACCTAATCTCCCATTTATAGGTGAACCTACCTATATTATTATACCAATCTATTATTTAAGATGAGTACCTACATAGTATAGTAATCTGCTAAGCCTGGACGTTAAATAAAATAGACACAACAAAAATCGCACAGAGAGAAGCTATCTAGGAATTAATTTAAAAAATCGTATACCTAATTAACTCAGAAATAAGCAAAGGCTATAATTATACTTATAATAAGTCCTTGAAAGATGTCTTCTCAAAATGCACTATTGATTACGACAATAAGAACCGACTGACGACTCAAAACTTAATTTAGGTAAGTACAGATACTTTACAAAATAGGCCTTTTAAAACTTGTACATAATTACAGAATAATAGTTATACCTTTTACGTAAGTAGGTAGATATAGATTTTTGAATTAATGTCTAGTAAAATCATGGAAGCAGTGATAGCCGAGTGGTTAGGTCAGTAGTCTTCTATTCGGGGGGTCGCAGGTTCGATCCCGGGTACTGACTATACTGACTTTTCGGAGTCAAGTGCTTTTAAGCAATTAAATATCACTTGCTTCAACGGTGAAGGAAAACATCGTGAGGAAACCTGCACGTCTGAGAGTTTTTCATAATGTTCTTGAAGGTGTGTGAAGTCCGCCAATTCGCATTGGGCCAGCGTGGTGGACTATGGCCTGTAACTCTTCTCTGAGAACCCTGCGCTCAGTAGTGAGCCGTTGATGGGTTGCTAATGATGATGATGATGATGATGATGAAAAACATTGAACTAGGAATTACGACTACGTCTAAATGAGTTTTAGATACTTATTGCTATTTAAACTTATCAGGTACACAATAGCGTAAGCATAGGACCTTATACTATGTAGTACTACTAGTGGTTCGCCCCGAACTGAGACCTCGCGGTAACGGTATCCCATGATTATTCATTCAATCGATACATGATAACCAAAACTGACATTATTATTATGCCCGTTTTCACCAAACATACCTAAATCATCCCCTAAGTAGGAGTCTCTTAACGTAGGTAGCTCCTAAATACAATCCTAAGTCCTAACATCCGTCCCAATATCCTTTTAGGTGTCCCGTACAGGATCGTGATAAATAAGTTGACAGAAAACATCAATCACCTAACTTATAGGTAGCCCGTAAAGGTTAGGGAACGTTAGTGAAAACATTGAATTATTTATCAAACATTGAATTTAACTCGTAGTTCCATGGGAATAGTTACTGACTGCGCCATCTATTAGCATTATTGTGAAGCTATGTTGATGCTATATGAATTACTGACGCCCATTAAAAATTAAATAATCTCGTTTCTTTATAATATTCATATAATTTTAGTATTTGTTGTTCAAGTACAGGATATAAGTGACCTAAAAACATAAAATCAGTTTGAAAATCCATAGCGGATTTTTCTAGAGAGCGTCTTCAAGCGAGCGTATAAAATCGCCACTTTGAAAGCCCCCCATTTCGTCAATTTTAAGGGAAAAATTAAAAAAAAAATATTTTTGTACTCAGTTCAAAATTATCTTTAAAATGATACGTAACAATTTTATGTAACGCGATTTTTTTTTTTTTACTTCGCATTCGCTTCTATGAGAGCCCCCCTGAAATAAAGATTTTTATAACTTTTTAAGCCATTTTCGGCTGGAGGCCATCGGTTTACATATTATATCTAAATTTGAAGTAATTACGTTCAGTAATTCAAAAGTTATAAGGCTCTGACAGACGGACGGACGGACGGACGGACGGACGGACAAGTGCAAATCGCAAGACCTTCGCTTCGCTCGGTCGATTATATATTCTGTGCTTATACCTACTGTGACATTAGTCAGTAGATATGTACATATAGGTAGGTACTTGATAAGGAGAATAATAACCTGCATGCGTGTGGTAAAGTTTTATTGCATACTGTTCTTAAGTAGGTAGTGAAACAAGAAATAATTATGGTTTCATTCCTTCTTCATGAATGACGCGAGCATCTGGGCACCAGCTTGATCGATTTCCTCGTAACCATACGGTTCTAAGGACTTTTTCGTTCTTTCGAACCATTTTGCAACGTTCTCGTGTGCACTGTAATCGAATCCGAACGCCTGTAACAATCATTTCTAGGAGTTACTTACTTAAGGTTGATTATACGGGTCTGCCCGCGAAATTCAAATTTCATTTTGTTTTTCGCAATTTGTAAACTAATACGACTAATTTGTGAGTAACTCACGTCCAACTCGATATTTTGATTAATTTCTTAAACTGGTCACTTTCAAGTAAAGATTTTTATATAAACCTGTGAAGATGATAATGCCACTGGCGCAATTATAATGCCATAAGCCTACTTTGTCGTATTAGTTCACAAATTGCGAAAAACCAAATTAAATTTGAATTTCGCGGGCAGACCTTTATACATATCGCGGTTATTTAGGTTACCTACCTACTTCTATGACAACTCGATCATTCAGGAATTACCTAACGGAACGGATAGGTAGTTCTATGCCAACTGGTCCTTCCCGTCCATCCTTGGCAATTAGGCAACTGGGAATAGAATCATTTGATAATTCTTCTACCTCTTTCATTTACAGTAGATCAAGTTAGAGAACCGGAGTTACCGATCCATTGAGTCGCGAAGCTGAAGTGTGAAGTGAAAATGGGTCTTGCTGCACGTATGACGTAGGTAGCTCGAAGTATCGATAGCAGTTGGGATTTTTTTTCGAATAACATTTTCGAATAAGCGCAGCTTTGAAAGACCCCCAAAAGACGGGCACAACATCAAACGAATCACAGGATATTTGCGGCGCTAGATCCATTCGTGTGGTAAAGAAAAAGTAGAAAATGCTGCCAAATTAATCATGCTTTTGGCATTATAGTTCTTGCAATGCACGAGGGCGACTGACTTATGGTTGTGTGTGTGTCGTATCTGTATACGTGTGAGCGCAATGCTCGCGCCTGCCCGCTCCCACCTAGGCTTTGACAGGCACGCACACTTATGCAATGTGCATGTACACGAAGTAACCACAAGTAAAGCTCACTCGCCTTCGTGAATTGCAAAAACTGTAACCAGTAACAGGTAAGTTAGTTCAACAGAACTAACCTCTAAATTACTGAAAACGACTACGATCGAGATATCAGCGATGGTCAGGTTGTCTCCGGCGAGGAACACCCTGCCCTCCAGCATGGCATCCATCCAGCCCAGAGCTTCGTTTAATTTCTCAGCTGCCTCGTCGTCGTATTCTTTGCCGCTAAATAGCATCGGAGCCTGTAATTAGTAATTAATTTAGTGTCTGTATTTAACGGTCGATTGGAATTAAATATAATAAATAAAACCGGCCAAGTGCGTGTCGGGCCACGCGCAGTGTAGGGTTCCGTAGTTGAAAGTCTCAAATATTATTGCTGTCCTAGGATAGTGCTTTTACTTTATTTATGAATATTGAATACATTTTGAGTTCCATGGTTTAAATACTATAATATACTACAAAATATGCAACTTACACTACGTGTAATGCCTAACTTAGAAAAAACAGATATAACTCCTTAACTAATGAACCCTACTTAGCCGTGATAGTTTTCCTAAAAAAATTCGTTATATATACTACTGCTTTTTCTTGAATTCTATATACAACCATTTAGCTGGCAGAGGGGGGGGGGACACTTGACTCTAATAAAATTTAGCACTTTAAAATATCATATTTCACAAACGGATTCCTGAATTGAAAAATGGTGTTGCCACACCCACAATATTTTTGAAAGACCTATTCAACGACACCCCACACTATGGGATAGACGAGAAAAAAAAATCATCCCCACTTTACATACGTAGGGGAGGTACCCTAAAAAAAATTTTTTTCACAATTTTATTTCACCACTTTGTCGGGGTGATTGATATTTATACCCTTGCCAAATTACAGATTTCTAGTACCAATAGTCTCCGAGCTAAACCGCGGACGGACGGACATGGCGAAACTATAAGGGGTTCCTTGTTTACTACGGAACCCTAAAAACTATGGAAAATTCATTTTAGATATTAAAAATCTGATTATAATTGGAAAAGATCTACTCTTCGACTTACAAGTAAATCTAATATATAAAATTCTCATGTCGCGGTGTTTGTTACCAAACTCCTCCGAAACGGCTGGACCGATTATTATGAAATTTTGTGTGCATATCGGGTATGAGAATCGGCCAACATCTATTTTTCATACCCCAAAATGATAAGGGTGACCCACCCCTAAATATTTTTGTTGGCGGTACGAAGTTTGCTGGGTCAGCTAGTAATAACAATAATATTAGCAAGTGAAACTTGTCAATAGATAATTATCTATTGACAAGTTCCACTTGCTAATATTATAATGCTAAGGAATATCGAGCAACACTGGGATTATCTTCTCTAGCTGAACATAAAACTAGCAGGTTACTAGGTACTAGGGAGTTAGATAAAAGAGAATAATTCATACATAGAGATCCATGTAGCGTTTGTACAGTGTGCCAAGGTCGAAGTTCAGCCTCTGGTCCACCAGCGCCCTCTGCCGCGGATTCTTTGGGTACAAGGAGTCATTTCGCCCGTAAGCATTCACCAGGTACGCAATGATGGCGCGACTGCGTAGAAAGGCATACCTAGTTGTCATTATGCTAACCAGAAAAATGTTTAAAACTAACCGTTATATTGATAACGAATCGATTGAAACCCCATTCATCAAAATCGGCCCAGCAGTTTGGACGCTACATAACGGTGGAACATACATAATTAATAATTAATAGACACATAACTAAATGCGTATAGACAGCTAAAATTATAACCCCTCCTTTTGACTGCCGTAGTCCGTTAAAAATACATATACTTATTACCTAGGTAAGTACATAGGTATTTATAGGCTTTTCCAGGATTTACAAGCCAGATTTATTTATGCCAAGAGAAGTTTAAAAAAAGCCAAGTGTCAATAGCAACGCCGCCGAAAAGCGCCGTCTGGGCATCACTCTCGAGTCTCGACGGGGATATTCTTACCTTTCCCATAGAATAAAACCGCTGTCGTCCATGGTTGGAATCGTATGTTGTGGATTCATCTAATGGAAAATGAAACTGATATTAATGAATTCAATGTTATATAGTGTACAAAATAAGAATATTAATTAGCCATGCTGCACATAAAAGTGCAAGGTTCGATTTCCACCCGTTTCACTACTGTCGTTACGACTCCTTAAGGTTGATGATACGAGTCTGCCCGCGAAATTCAAATTTAATTTGGTTTTTCGCAATTTGTAAACTAAGATGACAAAGTAGGCATATGGCATTCTAATTGCGCCAATGGCAGTGTCATCTTCACAGGTTAATATAAAAATCTTTGCTTGAAAGTGTCCAGTAACCAGTTTAAGAAATTAGTCAGAATATCGAATAGGACGTGAGTCTACTCACAAATTAGTCGATATTCTGACTAATTTCTTAAACTAGACACTTTCAAGCATAGATTTTTATATAAGCCTGTGAAGATGACACTGCCACTGGCGCAATTAGAATGCCATAAGCCTACTTTGTCGTATTAGTTTACAAATTGCGAAAAACCAAATTAAATTTGAATTTCGCGGGCAGACCCGTATAAAAAAAGCTTTTCGCTTATTCGTAGGGGTGACGAGAATATTAGTAAAGTTCAGCTTGGCTATTCTTAAAACAATATATTTCTAATTATTATAAATGTGAATGTTTGTTGGTTTGTCCTTAAATCATGCTGCAACAGAGCTTTGAATCGACGGGATTTCTTGCATGGGTATAGGTTATGGGCCCTGGACACAGGCTACTTTTTAACTCGGAAAATCTAAACGTCCCCACAGGATTTGTAAAATCCACGCGGACGAAGTCGCGATTCAAAGCTTTTACTTTAATTTAAAGAAAAATTAATATTCCTATAATGCAGTTTGAGTGTTAAAAGATTTATTCTGTTTTGCGGATTGTAGCAAAGAAATATAAATTTTTCTTTAAATATCATGGAATTCTGCAAAGTAACGCCTGATTCTATTCAATATTTTTACTTTATGCTTTACTACCTACCTAGTAAAATAAAGAATACCTCATCATTAGGAACCCATCATCGGCTCACTACTGAGCCCAGGTCTCCTCTCAGAGAAGGGCTATAGGCTCCACCACGCTTGCCCAATGCGAATTGGTGGACTTCACAACATTATGATGAACTCTCAGGTGTGCAGGTTTCCTCGCGATGTTTTCCTTCACCGTTGAAGCAAGTGATATTTAATTGCTTAAACGCACTTGACTCCGAAAAGTCGGAGGTGCGTATCCGGGACCGAAACTGCGACCCCCTGAATAGGAGACCACAGTCCTAACCACAAGGCTATCACTGCTTCTAGAAAAAGAATACCTACTCTAAGGAATACCTACCTTTAAATATTCTGGTGTTTTATGTTCTCCCTCCATAATGTTAGTCAGGACCAACTCCAGGTCGACGCCCAGCACCCTGGCCGTCATCATCACCGCTCGGCAGGGCGGCGAGGGCGGCAGGTAGTACAGCTTTATAGGCTGATCCGGCATCCTACTGCCTTTGGCTCTGGCTGCTGCGTTGCTGTTCCATAAAGCTTTCGGTCAATACATTTGCTTGCAAAACATCCTGAACCATTTAGTTATAAGAGCTACATTACGAGTAATGAGACCACTAACAGTGAGCTCAGACTTTAAACGTAACTTTAACTTTACATTGCCACGCTTAATTTTAAACTGAATTCCTACTTAATTTAATAGACTGGCGAAACTGTGAAGTCATACCAAACACAATAATATTATCTAGACTAGCTGATACGCACAACTTCGTCCGTGTTATAACGTCAAACAGACAATTTCGCAATCACAGACAGTGAGTTTAATTTTTATTGTATTGATCGAGAAGTTTTGTATTTCAAAATAACCACGCAAAGATGCAGTGTAGATCTTTTAGTAACATTTTATTTCGTGAAGGTACCTACTGTTGTTTTTGTTCGTGGCCTAAACCGTCATTGATACTCGGGGCGGTCACTGCATGAAGTACAGACCAACTAGGCAACTAGTTATTTAGATCAAGACCACCAACATGATACTCGGGTAAAGCACTCTATTTAAACCATAGAAATAGGGACGTAGTCGCAAATCCTAGTTCCATGATTTAAACGCAAACGCAAAAATGACGCATACGTATAATTTGAAGTATAAATTACTCCGTTTTCAAAGTCACCTTCTCCTGTAATTAAGTGAGGTAGCGTGCATAGATTTAATCAGGCGACTGAAACGCGGCAAATATTATAAGTACTTTAGTTGACTAAAAAATGTATTGCCATAGCTCTACATAGCGCTTGTATTTATTACATTGTTGTATACCTATAAACTCTATTTTACGAAAATACGTAAAGAAATAAATTGAGAAAATCTCTCGCTTTGTAGAAAAATCAAAATTTTAAAACAAAAAAAACTGGAACTGGTGAAGGAAAAACTGAAATCTGAAACTAAAATAATTATTTTAGCTGGGATATTAGTATGGGGGATATAATAATAATATTATCTACTGTAACACGGGAATAAGAAAAGGAGGATTAATAGGAAGTGCGTTCGGGCCGTCGAATACGCATTTAGGCCCAGATACGAAGTTAATCAGATCGGAAACCCATAAATTACTTATTATTATCAAAGAAATGGAAAACACAATAACGTTTGTTATTGTGTTTTCCATTTCTTTGATAATCATCAAAATATATAACGACTAAGATTAGATTTTAACAGCAAATTAGTGGGTATTACTCATAGACTGGTATTACTATCAGTTATTGCTACTAAATGCATTAGGTGCATGTTTAAGGTGATCGCAAACGGGTGCAAGACCCGAGCAAAAGCAGCAAGAGGCGCACGCAGCGCATTGTCAGTGACAGCGCAGTGTATAAAAAAAATAGAAAAGTGAAGTCAGCAGCAAGAATGCGACGCATCGGACGCATCGAAGATCATGTTACAGCGCACCGTGTAGCTAGCACACTGACACTTCGCGGATATTTTTAAGGTGGAAGACACGAGTCTGCCCGCGAAATTCAAATTTAATTTGGTTTTTCGCAATTTGTAAACTAATACGACAAAGTAGGCTTATGGCCTTCTAATTGCGACAATGGCAGTATCATCTTCACAGGTTTACATAAAAATCTTTACTTGAAAGTGACCAGTTTAAGAAATTAATCAAAATATCGACTAATTTGTGAGTAACTCACGTCCAACTCAGTATTTTGATTAATTTCAACTGGTCACTTTACAGTAAAGATTTTTTTGTAAACCTGTGAAGATGATAATTCTACTGGCGCAATTAGAAGGCCATAAGCCTACTTTGTCGTATTAGTTTACAAATTGCGAAAAACTAAATTAAATTTGAATTTCGCGGGCAGACTCGTGTCTTCCACCTTAATCTGCACCTTGCAGAAGCAACTCAAGACCCTATTAGATACTATAGGGGTCTATCGCGTAATTTTTTCTCAGTCCTTAAAGGACTGCGTCAATGTCAAAATATGATTTTGGGCTTCTCCTATTGGCCAAAACCATGGTTTGACATTGAAATAGACCTTTAAGCACAGCGATAAAAGTTACGCGATCGCCACACAGGTCTAAGTTGCGTTGCTGCGCAATGCTGCTGCGGCGTTCTATGTGGAAATATCGTTGGTGTGCCACACGATGCGCTCCGGCGCCACACCTCACGCATTTTTACACAGATGAGCTCTTGCGGCTCTTGCAAACGATTCTAAAAACTTCGTGCTATTTTGTGGTATAAGAACACCATCACCTGCAATCGATTTGATGTAATTGTTTTACTTACCATTTTAAGTTGATAGTGAGAATTGTTGTAACAATAATTGGAAGCAGATTCATTCTCAAGATTAAGCTTCTATATCATATAATTTAGATAACAGCTTTATCGCAACAAACAAATAAAGATAACAAACAAAAAAATACAATAACACAGTAACCTAAACTAAAACTAAATGCGTGTTACTAAAATATTCTGCGAAATGTTTTATAGCAAATGGAGAGGTTTCCATGTGTTGATATTTTAATAATGAGTTAAATACAAGTGAAATCTAGATCTGAAATTTTTGAACTCCACCAAGAAAGGATAGAGATAAATAATTTTATCCGTTTTGAAATCAACATTAATATGTTGATTTCAAAACGGATGATTATCGTGGACTGAGACATAATATGACGTCACACGTCTTTTTTCCTTCCGTTTCTTCGAGCGTCGCATTTAGGCTTATTAAGACGTTTCTTTATGCCATGTTTTCAATATGCAACTAATGCAGTACAGTACCCGGCGATATATATTGCACATCGGCCTTTGGAATAAAACGTTATTCTATTCTATTCACAATTCGACTGCATTTTTTTTATATATGTTACGTGATGTGCTCGCCGATTGTGAAGAGATTTCAGTAATTAAGTACTACGTGAATTTCTGGCTAGCTTTCCTTGCAATAGAATAGAAATAGCGTTTTATTCCAAAGGCCGATGTGCAATATATATCGCCGGATACTGTACCTTTCATGTATCCCAACTGGTTGAACGATATTTTTCTCAAGTAGAAATTCCCTATTGGTACTAAATAAGGTTCACAATCTGTCTCTCTTTTCGAGGCAACCTCTTGTCTTTTGTGTGTACTTACATCCTAAATAGCACTAATCTGCTTCTAAATACATTGCAACTCGCAGAATGAATCATTTCAAGCCATGCAATAACTGAGTATTGAGGCCATAAGCCATGCAGTTTTTTAACTTCTTTTTTATGTTATTTTAAAAGTCCCAATTAATATAAATCGGATAAAGAACGTTGACGATGATAAATAAAATAAGTAATTAAAAGCAGAATAAAAAATCTATGAAACTTGAAGGCAGTGTGTGTTTTTAAAAACTATTGAAAGTAACTTTATTCTATTGTCAATTCAAAATTTAAAAAGTTTATTTTAGAAAATTTTAGTGAGCACTGATTAAGTACCAACATTGGTTGATAAATAAAATTCATCGATGTATAATAAAATTTAACTCATAAACCAAATAGCATTCTAAAATCCAATTCCAGACAAATTAATTTTAAACTCACTCTGCAACATGTATTTTCTGCACAACCGTTTTGTCCATGCATTGCCCCAGTTTGGATAAAGCCCACCAAACCCTAATTTACCTTTAATAAGACTTAAGCAATGAAATATGTATTTACAGTAACAACATTTATGTACTTCTAAAACTTCAACTAAATGAGTTATGATGATGCTATATTCGTGTAGGTGTTTGAAACTTTATGATCACCTGGTAAAGTAACTGTCACGTTATAAAAATATGCTACACTTCCTACGATCTATTGGTTCACAGTTTCGATATGAAACGGTGCTTGCTACCTCTCACGTTGATGATCAGCTAAGTTATGAAAAGAAGTAGTTATATACCCCTTTGTTATATCACGACATCATATTAAAATGTTCAATGTTATGGTCCAGAGAACCATGGTAACGATAGGCGGACCCATGAACGACCAGTCAGAATGACGACGCAAATAATTCATATGCCATGTTTACTTTAAATGTGTGTCCGTCATCCACTAAACGTTTTTGAAATCGAACCAACGTTTTTGAAATCGAACCAATACTGAGGAGATTTTCTCGAGAGTTAGTACTCTGCATACTGACGAAGTCGAGAGTACTACTGTAGCAAAGCATACTGACAAAGTTTGATTGTTATTTGGTAGTCGTTTCGCACACCTAAGCTAGCAATCCTAAACCTATGCCTATTAAATCAATCAGCCCCCGATTGTCTAAAAGTTATTCCATTGATCGTATTCGTATTCGATGACATTAGCGTCACAGTAAAATAATCCTTGATTGTATTGATTTAAAGTAAAATTCAAAACAAATTCAGTACAACCGATTTTAATAAGGAGCGTTATGGAGCGTATCGTACATATGTTAACGTATAAGAATGCATACACAAAATTGAGCTCTAATTCAATCCTGTTATGGTTTAGTTTACTTTGACGCTAATGTAATCCGATACGATAGGTATCAATCAATGGAATAACTTTAGACAATCGCAGGAGGATTCCGTTTCTTGTCTTGTTTGATAGGAGACCCGCCTAGACATGTAATTGTGTTGGATTTGATTGAAGGAACGAATCAGACTTGATGAAATTAAAGATGAAATTTCGGAAACGCGCCCTGGAAAATAATATCTGTTTGCCCCTCAAAAATACCTAGTTAAAAGTTAAATTTGTTTAGTTGAATATTTATTTTAATAAACTTTCGGCCTGATGTAGATACTTACATCTGTCCTAATCACGGAATAGATAAATACCTATCCTAATCAGCAGAGCTCGCTAGAAACAAAAACACAAAATTTTATCAAAGTTAGTTGTTAGTTGAAACAAAAATTAGGCAAACGAAACCAAAAGTAGTAACTAGTAGTATTTTCAAATATAAAATCCTGAAAATAAATTCACTTGATGATAGCTATTAGTCCAAGTTGTTGGAGATAAATCTCATTAAATTCATAGCGTTTAAATTGATGATAAACGTTACCAGAGTGTTCAATGGATTTTCATGTACGTGTTATAATGATGCTAAATTGCCACTTAGGTCTTTGTGCTTAAAAGCCTGTATGGTTAACTGAATAGCGATCATTAAATAGCACTTGAATGATAGTATACAGTTGCTGTCTATTTCAAACCGACTTCAAAAAAGGAGTAGGTTCTCAATTCGTCGGAATCTTTGTTTTTTTATGTATGTTCATCGATTACTCGAAGACGCCTGAACCGATTTGGAAAATTCATTCTTCCTTTGAAAGGGTATACTTCCCAGGAGGTCCCATTGAAATATTTTTGAAACCGGTCGAGAGGTTTTTAAAAAAATCAACAATAAATTATATAATTTGTAGTCGCGCGGGCGTTTCAAGTCGGTTTTTTAAAATTTTTTTTTTTTATATTAAATTATGAACCAAAAGTACACCTCTGTCAATTCATAATAAAAGGAAAATCTTTATTGCATGCATTTTCTATTTTTCTTTCAGATAATTAAAATTATTATGTAGAAATTACATCAATCATCTACATTTTTTCAGTGGTTTCAGTTGCATATTATTGGCAGTAAAAATTATAGACAGTTATATCTAGACTTGTACCATAACATGTGACAAATATTAAGTTTAATCATCATCATCATCATCATCATCAACCCACCAACGGCTCACTACAGAGCACAGGTCTCCTCTCAGAGAAGGGTTATTTATAGGCCATAGTCCACCACGCTGGCCCAATGCGAATTGGCGGACTTCACACATGTTCGAGAACATTATGAAGAACTCTCGGATGTGCAGGTTTCCTCACGATGTTTTCCTTCACCGTTGAAGCAAGTGATATTTAATTGCTTAAACGCACTTGACTCCGAAAAGTCAGAGGTGCGTACCCGGGATCTAACCTGCGACCCCCCGAATAGGAGACCACAGTCCTAACCACTAGGCTATCACTGCTTCACTGTAAGTTTAATAAATACTATAAAATAATAAATAAGAACATTTGAAAGGTCTAAAAGCAAAAATGTGTTAAAATGTTCAGAGGTCGATAGAAAGTCAGCTTTATCAGTAGGTGCGATAATAGAATCCTATCTACTCGAAATAGCTTTAAAGAGAAATGCTCTTTTACAGATTAACTAACTAGCAATACACAAGTTTATAACATTTTGTTTTTTTTTTCTTGCATTTAAATATACCTACTCAGATAGCAAATACCTATTCGGTTGGAGAAAAGATCGTCTTGGTTTTTTTTTATTTTATCGTGTACGAACTTAATAGATGTACCTACCTTAAAATATTTATAGAAGAATGAAATACCTGAGTTTTACGTAAAACTAATACTCAGGTAAATCATTAATCGCTAGACATAGGGACTTCATTAGAGTATTTTCCCTGTATTTAAATACTCAAATCATACTAAGTATAGCTATTTGAAAATTTAATACTAAATTAACAATAATACAATTGAATTACAAATGAGTATATTTCAAATTACCATTATTATTAGAAAGTATTAACACAAATTAGATTAGACAATAACCTAGTCAGAGATTGCACAGGCTTAAAATAGCAAGTAAATAGTTTTTATGGCACAAAATTTCACTTTTCATCCAAAACTTCAACGGTAGACGCACTGCTCGCATTGTCGTTGTTCTTATCTTCTAATTGTTCAGAAGCCTTTTCTATTTCTGCAATTCTATTAACAACGGTTACATCTGGAGAGTCAGTCTTGATAGAGTTGATTCGCTCTCGATTTTCTCCTGTCGTTTGCCCATCGCTTTGGGTTATTTTCATTTTTTTGCTCCTTGAATTGCCCATTTTATGTCCTGAACGTAAGTGCTCTCATATATGACTGGTGCTGTTTGTTGATATTTTTCTGCTTCACAAAGATAAAAATCTTGATAACGGGCAAATCTTTGTAATTAACCAACGCTCTATGGTGTTAATATAAGTGATAAGAGTACCGCGAGCACACAACGCGAAATTGCAACTGATGTAAATATTTAGTTAAAACTTAAACATGTGGTTATCACCCTGCTCACGAGAGATAAGGCGACAATGACACATAGCCCGTATAAGAGTTACATTGACCGCATGTTTATATTGTTGCCTTCGTGTAAATCGGCTATTTTTAAAATATCCTCTGTAACCTACGTACATACATATACGTATTTCAGTAGGTAAAAACAACAACATTATTCACAAGGCAATCACAAACTTTAACTTTTTAATGTAACCTATACGAAAATTAATTATTTCAGACAAAGAGGCGTACCCACTGAAAACAGAAAGGTCGACTTCTCAAATCTCAACCGTTTCACTATTGAGGTAGGTACCTCCTCCTAGTAAAAGATTTACCTACGCTTAGTTTGTGGGAAAAGGAAAAGGAGCCATTCTGAAAATGATCAATATTTTTTTGTATAAAAAAAACCAGTAAATTCCTACTGGAATACCGACATGATTTTATGAGCACATATTTTACTATGTATGATTCAGTGTTTGAAACACTTGTTCAAAGTCGTTGTTTTGTCGGTCTATCTCAGTTGGTTTCTTATCGTGTGAGTCATCAGGACGAAAATAATAACATGCCACCGGGTGACATCACGTAAACATATGCACAAGGTTATCGTCTGCACTTGTAGATCACTGAAGTACAAGATGTTTAGTGAAAAGTAATTTTCTCACCTCCGGGCGGAAAGCGTCAATTTTCCTCCCGCTGCGCTAAACGAAAATGTCGCTTTCCGCCTCCGTCGAGGAGAAAAATAGTATACACACCACGGGCAGTAAATAAGAAAGCCTCAGATCACATGTTTATTGACCTCGGCTTCGCCTCGGACAACAATTAAATGTGATCTGAGACATTTCTTATTTTACTGCCCTAGATGTGTAATGTACTATTCATCTGAAGAGACAAGAGAGTAAATATTCATATTCATATTCAATATTCATAACCGAATAATACAATATACAGTGTTGTTACTATAGAATTACATAGATGGTATTTTACACGATAACACGTTTTACGTGAGAAAGAAATTTCTATGTAGGTAACATAGAAATTTCTTCGTTGCTACACACTTGGTGATTACAGTTGAAATAGCGCACAGGCAGCCTTATCGTATCGTAAAATATTATTATCTTATTCAATCTCATTGATAAAAGAATTTTATTGGGCGATACAGGAAAAGGCAGTACACAAATAACATAGGTACCTATCTACTCAATAAAAGACTCAATAACAAAAGCATGTATCATCTATACGTGCACATTACATGGGGACTTACAATATATTATTATGTTCAAAAAATACCTATTTTATCGTATATTTTATTAATATATTCATAGCATATTTTATAGCTATACTTAATGTTTTTTTAAACGATTTTAAGATCTAGAAATTTTAATGTCGCCTACCTATTCAGTGCACCTGGCAATTTTCTGCGAAAACCTCATCAAGAGTTTAGCCTAATGCAGGTACTTTAATAATAAACTAAAATTTTATTTTCAATGAAAGAGTCACGCAAGGTCGAAGGTGAATAAAGGTAAGGTCAAATAGCAAGGTTTATTAGTAATCAGTTCCTTAAAATGTTGAATCATAATATGTAGGTATTTACGCCACTAATTATATTGGAGTGCGTGTCATCTCCTTTGTTCAGATACGCCATTTTGTTATTTTTGTACTTCATTTATTTTATACGGGTCTGCCCGCGAAATTCAAATTTAATTTGGTTTTTCGCAATTTGTTAACTAATACGACAAAGTAGGCCTATGGCATTCTAATTGCGGCTATGGAAGTAACATCTTCACAGATTTCTATAAAAATCTTTACTTGGAAGTGTCCAGTTTAATAAATTAGTCAGAATATCGACTAATTTGACTCACGTCCCACTCCATATTCTGTCTAATTTCTTAAACTGGCCACTTTCAAGTAAAGATTTATATTATATAAACCTGTGAAGATGATACTGCCATCGTCGCAATTAGAGTGCCATAAGCCTACTTTGTCGTATTAGTTTACAAATTACGAAAAACCAGATTAAATTTGAATTTCGCGGGCGGACCCTTATAATCAACCTTAATGTTGAAGCTTTATTCAAGGTTATTTTGTTTATTTAGTACTAGTTTTTTTTTGCAAATATTTCGGAATCTTACAAATAAGATAGGGCTCTACAAATTGTCTAAATGGCAGCAGAATACTACCCTAAATAGGTACCTGTTGCAATAAAAATATTATCAAGTAGGTACTTATTTATTAATCACTATAAATAAAATAAATAAATCCTTATACATAATTTGAAACACTTAAAATCTAAACCTTTTGAAGTTCCTTATACTTGTTAATAGCGGTCTCAACGAATTCAGTCGCTCTCTTTAATCGTTCAGGACTAACAAATGAAGTTATCTCGTTCACATAAGTTAATGGGTCGATGTTGAAGAATTTACAGATGGCAGAGAGGTTGCTGCCGAAGATAAGCGCCGGGATAGAAGTGACGACGTACATAATTGTCCTCTTTATAAAGCCAATAACACTCTGGAAAAAAAATTATAATTAAATCATCACACTAATAGGTACTATAAATGCGTGAGTATTTTAAGCTATTGCATAGCTTTTATCGCGGGCTTTGAGCGCGGCGACCGAATCAAGTAATTCCGTAACGAAAATAAACCTAACACCGTCGTTCAGTAAGCGTTAAACATTTTAGAGGTTCACAAGTAGCTCTGTTCGGCGCAGTGGGCGAGCGGCCGCTTTCTTTACCGTATGGTGTATGATGTCGCAGGTTCGAATCTCACTCGCGGAGTAGTGACAGTGCGCTTTTCTTGTTTGTTTGTTTTTTTAATTATTTTTTTGCATAATTTTTATTATGCAAAAAAGAATATTGCATAAATATTATAATTGCATAAGTTGATAAAAAATGCTATGCAATAGCTTTACCGCGGCAGTCCCCGAGTGCCACACGTATTTTTTGTTTAATTTGTCTTTCTTTCACGCAGCAACGGACCAACGACTCCGAGTTTAAGTTTTGCTTCATTATTATGTAGTTAAAGACCTGATATGACCTGTAGAGTTATATAGGATTTTTAAAACTCTACGCAAATAAATTCGCGGGCAAAAGCTATAAGTTGAATGAAGAAAGCTAGATTGAATCTCTTATAAGAAGATAATAGAAATACGTCGCTTAGTTAATTCTACAGCAAAGGCTAGTTATATTTTGCTGCAATAAAATCCCATAGCAGTAAAACAAGACAGTATTTGCGTCCAACAAAAAACAGTTAAAATACTGTAACCCGACTTTTTTTTTTTATTTTTTTTATTCGATAACAAGACAAGCTAGTCCTTGACTGCGATCTCACCTGATGGTAAGTAACGATGCAGACTAAGATGGTAGCGGGCTAACTTGGAAGGGGTATGGTAGTGAACATTCAACCCATATCCCGACTTCAGAAAATTGAATGTAAAGTCCGTCATATCGATTTAGTTCATATAAAAAGTAGCCTTAGTCAGCCGGTCGCTCATAAAGAATTTAAAGAATCGATTGAAATGAAACCTCATTCATCAAAATCGGCTCAATAGTTTAGACGCTACGGTGGAACTTATGTAAAGACATGCATATATTCATAGTCGGGTAATGAGGGGTAAACAACTTACCGTTGCCACAGAACAGATCAGTCTGAATGGAGCCAGGATCAGGTCTAACTTTGTCATAGCAGGTGGTGACGATACGACCGCGGTACGGACTCCAACATCATAGGCCACTGCAGGTTTCGGTTCTACCTTTATCACTTTATGCTCTTGGTAGGGGTAAGGGAGTGAAATAGTCTGAAAAAGAATTAAGTACATATGTAGGTATACGATTTATTTACGATTTGGAAGTATTATTGTAGTTCTGTAGATGTTTGGCTACATTTACAGTGATGTCTTTGTGAAAAATATAATCATCATCATTAATAAACCCATCAACGGCTCACAACTGAGCGCCGGTCTCCTCCAAGACGGGTTATAGGCACAGATTAGCTGTGGTTATATGCCAAGTTCATCACGCTGGCCCAATGCAAATTGCCTTCACGAACCTTTTTAGAATATCATAAAGATCTCTCAGGCGTGCAGGTATCTTCACGATGTTTTCCTTCACCGTGGAAGAGTGTGATAAAAATAAAATAATACGAGATACATAAATAATTGCGAACAATAAAATGAGCTAAATAAATAGATGGGACTTACTGGTGCCGGTGGATCATCGAATTCCACAAGATTGTTGTCGAAGTAAGCATACTGGGTACCACATACCACGGATAGTACAGATGCAATTATGATAATTTTCAACATCTGTAAAAAAATAAGAGATTACCAACAATAATATTTTCTGTCAAATTAAATAATACAATCGGCGTAAGGCTTCCATAACCCACTCAATATTAGTTACTAAATGATGCCCGCAACTTCGTCCGCGTAGTTTAAAGTTACATAAAATGTAGCCTATGTGTTAATCCTGAGTATGAGCTATCTCCATTCCAAATTTCAGCCAAATCGGTTCATTCGTTGTGTGTATGTGGTCCTTCTATCCTCACAAACTTTCGCACTAATAATATTAGTAGGAAGGATTCTTCTAGTAAATAACAATTTCTATTATTTTACATGTCATAGCAACATTATGGTGCCGAAAAAATACACCCTAAATAACATTTAGGTACCTAGGTACCCTTTTTCTATCGACCATGTACTTACGTATTACAATCTGAATTGAAAACTATTAGTTTTAAAGTAAATTATTATTATAGTTTGCCGTAAAAGAATCCATAGTAACAAAAATATTATATTCTTAGTATTATTATACTAGTTATCTACAGCGGAAGCTGTTAACTCATGTGAAAGATGGACGAAAGGACAGATAGACAGCACAGTATGTTTAATTATTAAGGGTATCGTTTAACATCCTTTGGGTAAGGACCCCTAAGACTGGGTTTCCACGGCGCGGTTTGCACCCACGCCCGCAGCGGTTGCGGTACCGCTAGTAGTTTAGCGCCCGCCGCGGCCGCTAAACGCGCCGTGGAAATTGAAACTTCATTTTCCATACAAATCTGCATTCTACGGAGGCCGCGGGCCCGCAACCGCTGCGGGCGCGGGCGCCGAACAGCGCCATGGAAACTCAGTCTTAAACATAGATAAAGTTCAAAACATAAGAAAAATAACTGTAACTTACCTTTTAAAATCTTTTTGTTTGTTTTTCTTTTTAGTTGTCACTCTTCTATCACAGTCTCGGTCTTCTATTCAGTCACTATTGGTTTGATATTTTAAATTCAATACGCATTCTTAAATACAGAAACTTGGATTGAAATAGGTCAATTATTAATTGAATTATTTCATAACAAAAGCTACTAAGAAATGGTGCAAATTATACCTTTACCTACATAATTTATTAATGGGAGTTTTTTGAGAACAAATTAAGGATGATTCACTTCTATTGCAAGTCTTTTATTTATAATACCTATGCATGTACACATTTTTTGTCAATTTTCTTTTGCATCAATTTGTCTAAAGGTGACATGATAATTGGTGACATGGTGACATGGTGATGATTTACAATTAGTAGTCGCTTCGCACCTCTAAGCTACCAGTCCTAAATCTATGTTGAAGGTATACGGATCAATTTGATGGCGGGACTTGAGTCTTGACGCTCGTAGTTTTTTGGCGAGAATTTTCCGAAGAGAAATCTGCGAAGAGTCCGATTAATGATTATTGATGAAATGTTTAAGACTGAACAGATTGCACGTTGGTGTGTTTCACAATTTATTGGCAACCCGCGTTCTGACGAAGCGTACAATTTGATCAGCCTAACTGTGTAAACAAAATTTTAATTGTTACTATTAGCACCTACATTATTATTATTAGTACCTACATATGTAGGTACATAGGTACATGCTATGATACATACATATGTATCATAGCATACAGAAATGTAAAAGCCTTTTGTAATGTATTGGCATTTGGCGGTATAAAGTTTATACACCAAATGGCGGGTAGGACACAAATCAGAGATAGAGCATCATCAGCAGATCAGATCAGAGCAGATCGATAGCTTTCTTAGACTTAATGTGTCTTCATAGATATTTTATTCTCTAAGCTATTCTAGCATTCTTTGAATTAGCCCACTTGATATTTAGCTGTAAACAGATTGGAAAGGAAACCCTACAATTCAAAAAAATCAGGATAAGGATCAAAAAATTATATGTACTTCCTGCTTTAGAGATATACTTGTGTGATCAAATCAGAAATGAGAAGGTCCATAGGCGTACCATAATCGACTTTTTTTTTGCGGAGTACATAGCTCCAACCCCATAGATGCAGGGTTCCCAAGGTGTTCTAATAGCGACCCCGCACTAGGTAGGTACTGGGTCAGTTGGTCACCTAAACTCTACCGAATCGCTAGAAGCTGGGGTATCCACAAGGACCGTAGGTATGTCAAGCTAAAGCAGACGCTTATCGGTTTAGATGACCCACTCTTCTACATAACAGTAAAATGGGTCAATGGTTCTCCAAGATTATTTATCGTATAATGTTTCAGCTTTTGTTCTTATTTACCACACAATATAGTACCTACCATAGCCATTAGCCATAGGTCCTTACTTAGGATTAAGGCTCGTTAAGAGCACTGGTCTATCTAATTTTAAAAATAATAGTTAAGTCTGCTTACGAATATATCAAAATATCTAATGTAAGATTTTAAGCGCCTATTTAACCATCATAGGAAAGACTTTCACGTTATCGATTTTTTTTAATCTAGGACTCTCATTGTAAAATGGAAGTGAATGAACCAGATTTACAAAAACTTCTTTATTTATTTTGTAGTAATACCTTTGGTTTTGATAAAAATATGATAAACAGAATCAACTTTGATCTTCTTTATATCTTTCCTTAGGAATCGTCTATAAATATTGGAGCTAAGGGCCGGTTGATTAAAACTATTGGTAATCGTAACTTACGTTCGTTAAAATTTGACAGACACGTTCGAACTGTAACGTTTCTTAATTTAGCGCGAAAGTAAATGCTAACTGCTAACAGATGGTGAATGGTGGCAGCGCTTTCTTTGACTAATACGTTCGTTAACGCTATATTTGAAGGTTACGTCGTGTCCTTCAGTTGATGCAACCCACTCTAAATAAGTTAATTTATAAAATACGAAATCTGTCAAAGCAGCAGCTAACTCTGGGTTAAAAGGATAACCCGGCGTTTCTGCAAGCAAGCAAAATTGCAAGCAAGTTTATTAAAATCGCTTTATGTCAAAGCAAAAGGCAAACTTCGCACGTCTCTATGACAATCACGAAAACTGCCTATAAAATTAAAAAAAACCGGCCAAGTGCGTGTCAGGCCAAGCGCATTGTAGGGTTCCGTAGTTGAAAGTCTCAAATATTATTCCTGACCTAGGATAGTGCTTTCATTTTATTTATGAATATTGAATACATTTTGAGTGCCATGGTTTAAATACTTTAATAAATAACAAAATATGCAACTTTCACTACGTGTAATACCTAACTTAGAAAAAACAGAAACTCCTTAACTAATGAACCCTACTTAGCCGTGATAGTTTTCCTTTAAAATTCATTATAATATATACTACTGCTGTGAATTTTTTCTTGTATCCTTTATACAACCAATTCATCCCCACTTTACATGTAGGGGAGGTACCCAAAAAAAAATATTTTTCACAATTTTATTTCACCACTTTGTCGGCGTGATTGATATTTATACCCTTGTCAAATTACAGATTTCTAGTACCAATAGTCTCTGAGCTAAACCGCGGACGGACAGACAGACAGACAGACAAACAGACAGACGGACGGACGGACATGGCGAAACTATAAGGGTTCCTTGTTTACTACGTAACCCTAAAAAGGTCACCTTGTGCAGTTTGAAACCGTTTGGGATGGCCAATTCGTGGCCAGGATATACACATTGTTGTAAACAATAATTTGAATGGCCTTGTATCGTCATTATGGAGGTAGGTTTAAGTTATACATGGTTTAAGTAAACAAAATCAAACAAAGTGGATATTTCCACTCTCGACGCAGGTACCTGTTATCTATCTTATTACATAGTACTACATACAGGGTGGGCTAGACCAGGTGGTTTTTTTTAGATTGTTGACACAGGGGTCTACCAGGACCCGCAAGGAAAAAAATCGGTTCCCAACCGATTACGAGAAAAAAAATTTTATTTACAATTTTGGAATATTAACGCCTAGGCCCTAGACGAACTTTTTTTTTTTTAATTTTTCCGAAATTCGGTAGGGAGGACATTAATCCTTTACCTAATGATGAATGACGGTATCTACTTTTTAAGAGAAAGAAAAATAAAACAATGTTTTATTTTTCTGAATTTCGGCCACGGCGGCAGCCTATCTCCAGAAAGATTAGCCATCTGTGCGGGAGATATTAAAGTGCACAAGTGTGTGCGCGAGCACAGGTGCACTCTCTGTTTCTTTACTCTCATAGCCCGATGGGATGGAAAATTCGACACGACCGGAAAGAGATTAGGCGCAGGACCAACGGCTTTACGTGCTCTCCAAGGCACGGGGTGAAACATCGCCAACTTCCTAACTCCGGGCTAGTTCTGAGAATTTCTTATCGGAAAACCCCAATACTTGGTATGGCCCGACCCGGGACTCGAACCCGAGACCTCGTCGGCCGCAATCGAACACGCTTACCACTAGACCTACGAGGCAGTTAAAATTAATGGACATACTGCAGTCTCCACAAACAATTAACATTTTTTTCAATAAGGTCGTTATTTACACGAATGAGGAACGAAGACTTTTGAAAAATCATAACTTTTTATCCGGCACATTGACATTCAATTTTTCTTTTGGAAATCAAAAGTACATAAGTTGTTACAGTTTTTAAAAAATCACCACTGCTATGAACCTCTTCTTTTATTTTTAATGGAATTTTAAAATTCTCTGTAGATTTTGGATGAACTTAATTTTCTTGGAATAATTTACAATTTAATGCTCTTAAAACCAGCTAATCAGACTGAAATTTTTTTCTAAGAGAGCACAGTTATTAGGTAAAGATATTCCATAAAAAAATTGCGGAAATTGTCACTGGAAAAATTTAAAAAAAATTAAGAGTTCGTCAAGGCGTTAATATTCCAAAATTGTAAATAAAAAATTTTTTTCTCGTAATCGGTTGGGAACCGATTTTTTTCCTTGCGGGTCCTGGTAGACCCCTATGTCAACAATCTAAAAAAAATTTTATATCCACCTGGTCTGGCCCACCCTGTATAGTACATCGGTGATTACTTGCAACAACAGGCCTACAACTACCGATTAAGTGATTATGTTCAAACTATTTTAGTACTAACCGACTTCAATAAAGGAGGAGGTTATCAATTCGTCGGAATCTTTTTTTTATGTAGGTATGTCCACCGATTACTCGAAGACGCCTGAACCGATTTGGAAAATTATTTTTTGTTTGAAAGGGTTTGAAAGAATACTCCCCAGGTAGTCCCATATAAATTTTATCGAAATTGGTCGAGCGGCTTTTAAAATATCAACAATAAATTATATACTTTGTATAGTGGCGCGGGAGTTTGAAGTCGGTTTTTTAAAAATAATTTTGTATTTAAAGTATTCAATTATAAAGTTACGTTGAGAATTTATACCTATTTAGTCTATACCTAATACAAAATAAAGACTGCAAAGTGCTCAAATAAGAAACGAATATGCTATATGTACTTAACTTTCGTGCTATTTATTCTAAAGGTAGGTTTGGTCAATGTTTTCAAAAGTTACTTTATGTAATTAAATGCAGTAAAACTTATAAAAACAAATTACAAAATATTATTTATTGATTATTTATTTATTATTAAATCGTATTTTCAAAAGAAAGGTGAACGACGTTTTCTTGCACCCGGCTCAGCAACGGTTTGTATCTTTTGATATCTATCAATGGCAGTCTTGACAAAGTCCGCAGCTTTGCCTATTCTCTCCAATCGATCTGGTGTGATCAACGATCTCATTTCCTCGTGGATAGGTCCAACGCCGTTGAAAGTGATGCTGCAGAGGTGGGTATAACTACAAACTCCAACGGTGATGAGGGAGCCTAACATAAGGACGAAGATACTGCTGAAGATCCAACTGATAGTCCTGCCGGCGTAGCTGACGAGCGTCTGAAAGTATGAAAAAAAGTTACGGTCAAAATTATTGGTGATTTAAAAACATAAGAAATCAGGATCTTGACTATTTATTATTATCATGTTCTTTCTGGTTCATCGATTTTTTTTATCGATGGCTGCAGTAATCTCATTTTTCAAGTAATCGTTAACCTTGCTTAAATCTTTCATTTAAGTTAATGCAATAGGTATAGAAATGTCAACTCATGAAGAATAACGTTTTCTCCAAAGGAGATTGGCGAATTCCATAGAGTTTCTGACCCAGACGAACTTAACTGAACACTGAACGCATACGTTCACGAATCAAACTTCTCATACTTGTTCTAGTAAAACAGACTAACAAAAAATTAATCAAAGTCTATCAAATAAAGTTGGGAGAAAGAAGATATTCACTTGTATTGCCATGTAACGGTTATTTAATAATGTGTACTTGTGAATAATTATATTTTTGATCCGAATTTTCTAAAATATGGGGATCAAAAATATACAGAAAAAGACTCTGAAAAATATAAATTAAAATTAAATTTTTTCTGTATCTGAACGGTTTTTAAAAAATTCTGGGTCATAATTCGCCAACCTTCTTTCTATACATGATTTAACAGATTAACGTTAACTTAAACAACGGCTTTGTTTTGGGAGAATTTGCGGGAGAATGGCTTGCGGCACTAGATGCTGTAGATCGTCGAGCTAGGAAACTCATTGGCAAGGACTCACCACTCTTAGCCAAACTTCAGAGCCTCGATCACCGTCAAAAAGTTGCCGGCTTATCGGTGTTTTGTAGGATATATTTCGGTGAGTGTGCTCAGGAGCTCTTCGACCTTGCCCCCCTTCGCCTTTTTACCACCGCACCGCAAGACATCGAAAGAGCTTCCATCCCTACATCGTTGATATACCATCCACGCGCACGAAGCGGTTCAAGTCTTCATTTCTGATTCTCTCATTCATTCTTTTCCTAGATCTGTATTTCCTAACACGTATTACAATTTGGGTATCTTTAAAGCAAGAGTGAATAGGTATCTTCTAGGCAAATGCGTTCCACCTTAGGCCACATCATCACTTTCCATCAGGTGTGATAGTGGTCAAGCGTATGCCAATAATGTATTTAAAAAAAGAATCTTTGATATTCCCCCAAAACTTAGCCGTTACTCTAGGTACTACGTAGGTTACTATAAGTTATGCCGGTTTATGTTTGCATAAACAGACAAAACATTTCAATTATATAATAGTAGCTATTATAGCAATCTGATTTCTAAAATAAATAGTCAAAAAATCGTCTTCAATATAAAATAAATAAATAGGTACCTAGCCTAAATAGATTTTTTGTACAAAATTACAAACCCTAGAATCCGGAACTTGGCTCCAAATCAATCCGGCGGTCGATGTGTCAGGTTCCATGTAGTAATCGCTGGGATTGTACAAATCATAACTGAAACAAACGATTAATATAATTTTAATATTTTCCATTATAATTTAACAGTCGCAATAAATAAAATCTAAAACAGCCATTTGTTGTATAAAAAATATGAAAAACAATTGTACTTAATTATACCAAAATAAATGTATGCATAACAGAGAACGATGGGAGTTTATGTATTTGCAGGGTCAACTTTGCAATTTTTTTCTATCGAGAAAAGTTTGCGTCATCGTTTTTAGGAAACAGCCATTCAGGCCAGAAATACGATCAATTATAACTACTTTTTTTTCATAATATTATGACCTATAGATTTTAAATAAGACGATCTTCATTCGGCTTGTGATTCGGCTCCACGAATGAAGATCGTGACTGAACACAGCGCCTTAAGTACGTATATAAACTTTCTATAAACGAATAGAATAATGTTTTATGATTACGTACCCATTTGGTCCAGTAAAACCATTACCATAGCCGTACCCAGGGGCGTATGGAATATCAGGATAAGCAACTTCCACGGGGTTTGAGAAGCCATAATTATCCTGAAATATTGTAGAATTTTTAATAACTTCTCACCTAATATAATTTATTTTTAAGTATTTAGCAAGGTTTTATCGCACAGTAAAGTGAATTTTGATTTTTGTACGATACTCACGGATTTATCAACATCTGAAGTTGACGCAGGTTCATCAGCTAACATATCATGCTTAACAATAGGTTCTTTCCCCCTCACTGGTGCAATCCTTGCCCGACCCTGGTTAGGTTCGTCTGACCTATAAACTGGGTGATGTTCTGATTCTGGCTTCAAGGGTTTCTTGTAGACTGCATGAGTTTCTATCGCTTCGGCTACATTTGGCTTCAAATCGTCTTGCTTGTCTAGAGTTACACGAGATGGTATTTCAGCGGATAGCGCCGAAACGATTACAATGGACAACACTATGATTTTATACATCTGGAATAGAGAATAATTTAATATAAAAAATTATTTTTAAAAAACCGACTTCAAACGCCCGTGCCAGTACAAAGTATAATATAATTTATTGTTGGACCACCTGGGAAGTATATTATCTACCCTTTAAAACAAAAAAAGAATTTTCCAAATAGGTTCAGGCGTCTTCGAGTAATCGGTGAACATACATAAGACGAAAAAAAGATTTCGACGAATTGAGAATCTCCTTTTTTGTAGTCGGTTAAAACAGAAAGAAACATAACATTACAGTGAATCTTAAAATTTTACAGGCAAATGATTGAATTTGTTGATTGAGGTACTTTTAGAAAGAGATCTATAGATGGCACTCTCACTCAGCTCAGACTCAAGACTGAGTTAAAACGAGACAGATTTATATCGGAACGTATTTGTAACTCATTTAAACTCTATCTTGAGTATTGAGCAGAGCCAGAGTACGTCTATAGATCTCAGGCTAAGACTTGATTTCAGAGCTTTGGAGGTACGGTAGGTTAGGTCAGTATAATCTTTCTTTGTATTTTGTGGAGGACATAGAAACAAAATAAGTAAGCGAAAGTAGGTAGCTTATCAGATCTTAATTAAAATACAGAACAGATCCTTGTAAATTCTGGAGAAAATAGAGAACAAATAATAAAAAAATGTCCTAACTTACGAATGTGAACTAGCGCTTGTTAGTAAAGTTAAAATTTTCGTGCTTACCTTGGATTGTCCTGTTCTTCACCAATCCATCCCCTGTGCAGAACTGATGCAGTATCCTGATCCATTGCACTATTTATAACACAAAATATTGAGGAGACATATTTCCGTGTACAGTTATCTGCAGGACATTGTTTCGCAAGAATAGACGACACCGTGCCATCCCGAACGATAAGAAATTCGTCAAAACTTTGGAATGTACGAACGGGAATATTTTTACTTACCTACCCCTCTCCCGTGAGCTCGAGTTAAAGTGGATTATACGGGTCTGCCCGCGAAATTCAAATTTAATTTGGTTTTTCGCAATTTGAAAATTAATACGACAAAGTAGGCTTATGCAGGCATTCTAATTGCGACGATGGCAGTATCTTCACAGGTTTATTTATAAAAATCTTTACTTGAAAGTGTCCAGTTTAATAAATTAGTCAGAATATCGAGTTGGATGTGAGTTACTCACAAATTACTTGAAAGAACAGTAGTGACAGCGTCCGACAAACGCATTTGTTCTTGGATTAATTTCAACGTCGAAGCAAGAACGTCGTGGTCGAACGTCAAGTACAACGTGAGTACAACAAACTTAAAAAAAAATAAGTGGCACTCGGGGACTGCCGCGGTAAAAAGCTATTGCATAGCATTTTTTATCAACTTATGCAATATTTATGCAATATTTTTTTTGAAATTTTTTAGATATTTTTTTCAAAAAAATAATTAAAAAACAAACAAACAAAAAAAGCGCACTGTCACTACTTCGCGAGTGAGATTCGAACCTGCGACGTCTAAAGAAAGCGGTCGCTCGCCCACTGCGCCAAACAGAGCTAAATATGAACCTCTAAAATATTGAACGCTTACTGAACGACGGTGTTAGGTTTTTTTCGTTACGGAATTTCTTGATTCGGTCGCCGCGCTCAAACTGTTTGTCCTAGTTCAAAGCCCGCGATAAAAGGTATGCAATAGCTTAACATTTGTAACTTAAGATTTTAATTCACTCTTGTTACAAATAGTAACAGACCCATTGTCACGTTCGAGTTCAACCCGAATCCTTTAGATTTTTGCCACCCTTCAAATCGTTGAGCTATTGGGGTGAGCATTAGTCATAACTCACAACAATCGTCTCACATTGCCACCACTTCAAATCATGATAACATACTATCTATTAACCATTCAGTTGCTGAGTTAACTTATCACTAATAATTGTTATATTATTGTAGTTTGTAAAACAATTTCGTTAAGATAATTGTATGCCGATTGCCGACAGTTTAACTATGTATCATATAAATAACCTACTTATTTTTCCCTACATTTACACAAATAAATAAGCAGTCAAAGAAACGGATTGAAAACTGAAAGATCGAAGGTTCGGTCGTACCCACTCCTAAGTCCTAACACAATCAAAACCACCTACTGGTAAGTATTTGATTTTGAAGTGGACAGGAGAATATTAGTCAAGTTTAGCTTTATATTTTTTAACAGACTTCAGAAAAAGAAATATGTATTGTTATATTATTGGAACTGCAAAACATTCACATATTTTTATGAGTGATTATATGGGTCTGCCCGCGAAATTCAAATTTAATTTGGTTTTTCGCAATTTGTAAACTAATACGATAAACTAGGCTAATGGCATTCTAATTGCGCCAGTAGAATTATCATCTTCACAGGTTTACATAAAAAAATTTACTTGAAAGTGACCAGTTTAAGAAATTAATCAAAATACTAACTAATTTGTGAGTAACTCACGTCCAACTCGGTAATATATACCTCCTATCCAAACACAATAATATTACGATACTGACAAATACTTTTAAAATTGTTAAAGTGCATTTCGAAAAATCGGTGCTCAGTGCATTTGTTGATAAAACACCGTGCCTCACACAAATCCTCACCGTTTTACGTACTCCCAAAACAATTTAATTTCCTCTTCTAAATTAACATTCGTCATATTTATTTTATTCACGTACGAAAAAAGAAATTGAAAATTCATTTATTTAATTGCTCTTCTTTGTTACAAAAGAAATTGTAAGAAAAACTATTCAGATCACACCTGTCAAATTAACATGCTCACAAATTCATGTAGGACGTAGGTAAATCTATTTGCATGTAATTTTGTTCGATTTTTCTATTGGCTGAACGAATTGTCAATAATAAAATATTTCCACGTACCTAGTTCACGTAACGTTCATTACGATGTTTCATACGATAACTAGTGAATGTCCAGCCAGCAGCTACTTCTACCCCAGGTGAGTTCAGGGTTGAAATACAAATCGATGATTTATAACGTGAACTTTTAACGAAAGTATACCTACTTCAGATAACTAACTGAAATCCGTGACATCGTATAGTCTATTTTCCTACTAATAAAACAAAGTCAGGTGCACTATATTTGAAGGAAAAATAAAATTAAGTTGCACTCGGGGACTGCCGCGGTAAAGCTATTGCATAGCATTTTTTATCAACTTATGCAATTATATAATATTTATGCAATTTTTTTTTGCATAATAAAAATAATGCAAAAAAAAATTAAAAAACAAACAAACAAGAAAAGCGCACTGTCACTACTTCGCGAGTGAGATTCGAACCTGCGACATCATACAAAAAGCGGCCGCTCGCCCACTGCGCCAAACCGAGCTACTTGTGAACCTCTAAAATGTTGAACGCTTACTGAACGACGATGTTAGGTTTATTTTCGTTACGGAATTTCTTGATTCGGTCGCCGCGCCCAAACTGTTTGTCCTAGTTCAAAGCCCGCGATAAAAGCTATGCAATAGCTTAATATTGAAGGACACCTAGACATGTTTTAAAAAGGCCTATACAGTGACACGGGTAGGTATTCGCCATAGTCTAACGACTTTTGTTTTGTTTTTAGGGTTCCGCACCCAAAGGGTGCCAACGGGCCCTATTACTAAGCCTCAATTACTATACCGATGCAAAAAATCACGTCAGTGCGTTGTTCCGTTTTTGCGTGATTGAAGAACAAACCTACAAACAAAATTACTTTCAAGATTCAAAATCATCGACCGAGCGAAGCGAAGGTCTTTGAGTCTACTTGAGTGAATTTGCACTTGTCCGTCCGTCCGTCCGTCCGTCTGTCAGAGCCTTATAACTTCTGAATTACTGAACGTAATTACTTCAATTTTAGATATAATATGTAAACCGATGGCCTCCAGCCGAAAATGGCTTAAAAAGTTATAAAAATCTTTATTTCAGGGGGGCTCTCATAGAAGCGAATGCGAAGAAAAAAAAAATTTTTGCGTTTCATAGTGTTAGAGTACCTCATTTTAAAGATAATTTGGAACAGAGTACAAAAGTATTTTTTTTTTAATTTTTTTCCTAAAATTGACGAAATGGGGGGCTTTCAAAGTGGAGATTATATTTGACCTCACAACGGAATAACCATTGAAAGCTGGGGCTTGAAAGTTTTACAATTTTAGCGTAATATCATGTACTTGAACAACAAATACTAAAATTAGATAAATGTAATAAGGAAACTAAATTATTTAACTTTTAATGAGCAGCAACAACAGAACTTCACAATGATGTCAATAGATGGCGCTCTCATCTCATATAGCAAATGCAGCTATATGTAACATATTATTCAATTAAAATTATTATTTAGTCATTTAGCAAACATCAATAAAACTTCACGTTGCAGTTTGTTTTTACATGTTTCTGATCGTGTCGATAGTTGACGCTGTGTACAAGTAATTTAATTTGAATGTTCCAAAAAACTATACCTAAGTTTGATTGAGGCCTTGAGGATTTCACTGTAACAGTTCCCTAACCTTTACGGGCTACCTATGTTAAGTTAGTTGACACTTTCTGTCAACTTTGTTATTACGAACCTCTACGGGACAACTAAAGGTGAAAATGACATTGGGATGTTAGGATTGTATTTAGGGGCTACCTACGTAAAGAGACTTCTACAAAGGGGATGATTTAGGTATGGTTGGTGAAAACGGGCATAATAATAATGTCAATTTTGATCGTCATGTATCTATTGAATGAATAAGTAATTATGGGAAACCGTTACCGCGAGGTCTCAGTTCGGGGCGAACCACTAGTTTATTTCATGTAGACCAAATTTTTGCACTTATGACAAGTCGTGAATCTACCACCGCATTCCGCATTTATAATACTAGCTTCTGCCCGCGTCCGCGTGGTATAAATGATCCTTCCTCGATAAATGGGCTATCTAACACTGAAAGAATTTTTCAAATCGAACCAGTAGTTCCTAAGATTAGCGCGTTCAAGCAAATAAACAAACTCTTCAGCTTTATATATTAGTACTCGTATAATATAATAGATTAGTATGGGTATGGTAACAGCAGGTGATAGACTGGTTAAGACGTCTTTCGGCCGCCTTTTCAGGGTCCGGGGTTCGTATCTCAGGCTTTGCTTTTTTTAGTGCGCTTCTAGCAATTAAATAGCAAGATAATTATTTTTATTATATTATAGTTATTAATAATTATCTATATTTTTAGATTATGCTGATTTTAAAATTTCAGTGTAGCATCGCTGCAAGCTTTACTTTATTACTTATATTATTTTCTTGTTTTAATTTTATTCGAACTTGCGCGACATGCGCGGCGACAACACTGCGACGAAATTACAAATAACAAATAATATTAAATAGCTGTTTCTACACGATGCATGTAACACTACAAAAACGCACAGTTGGGCCCATTGCTCATTGCCCGAGTGCCTTCAAGATGCATTGGTTCTTACGTTAGCGAGTCTACTGTCTATGCATTTGGTTCATTGGGTTCTTTTATATGTAGGTACATCTTTAGTTTAGAGTAGGTAGGTAACGTGTTTATATTAGGTACTGCTTCTTGGGTAACATTTTCTTACAGCAGGATTCGTTTTGAAAAAGCTGGAACTAGAGCAGCGACGACCCAAAAAAAATTGAATTCGAATTTTGATTTAGATTTAGATTACGGCCCACACGGCCCGTGTTACCGCCTATGCTATGGGTAGTATGGGTAGTATTTGTTTGAATTATGTATTTCAATAAATTGATTATGTACATTATTTGATTTTAAGGAGTTGATGAATGGTGATTGATATACAAAACAAGAAAATCAAATGTCTGACTATAAACTTAAATCATTGTAGGAATTGTTACAAGCTCATTTATCGTAGGAAGAAAAAAGTATCTATATTTTGGTGTCACATTCACATTCTTTTTATGTTTGAATGTAGAAAAACAAAACAAGAGAAAATCATGAAAATAAAAGCTGTATTTTTAGTGTCAGAGTTTTTTGGTCACTAGGTTTAAAAATGGCTTTGAAGAAAATACCTACAGACGAACAGAGCTTATTGTGTGCTTCTGTATATATAAATAACTTTAAAAGAGTGATCGAAGAATTGGTAATTTTTAATTTTATTAAGTAAGTAAATTTTTATCAATTTTGAAATGAAATAATGATTTAAATTTTCAGTTGTATAATTCACTTGATGCCGCCTCTACTTCCATTGCAATAAGAGTTTGTATACAAGAAAATTTCATTCAAGTATTGGATAACGGCAATGGCATCTTAAAAGATAATTTTAGCTTGTTGGGGCAAAAGTATGCAACAAATAAATACGTTGATAAAACTACTTTAAAATCTGCACCCGATAAGTACGGGTGTAGGGGCCTGGCTCTAGCGAGCATTATTGATGTATCTCAAAGTGTCAAAATATCTTCACGACATGAAAATTCAAATGAAACATGGATGAAAACATTTTTTAAAGGCAAAGAGAAAGAAATTTGTAAAACTACCTCAAGACCATCCAAGGGCACTACAGTAAGTTGCACCTTTTGTCTATAACTTGAATATTTTCTAATATGTAATTAGTAATTATCTACCACTAATATAGTTATTAATGTATAGTTAACTTAGCTTTGTTAGAATTGCACTAGAATAAATTTTTTTTAGTCAAGAGCTAAGCACATGTTAGTCATTTTTTTTATTACTTTTAGGTAGAAATCAAAAGATTTCTGTACAATTTAAATATTCAAAGAAAATCGATAGATCCTCAGACTGAGTTACAAAACATTAAAATATTACTACAGCAGTTATCGCTAATGCATTGCAATGTATCTTTTAGTATAAGAGATGATTTCAAGAATGATATCATTTTTCAAATTCATAAAAATAGAAGCATGTATGAAACAATACAATCTGTATTTCAAATAAATGAGAAAAACATCCAAGAACTTCAAGTAGAGAAAAATGAATATAAAGTTCAAGCTTTTATTGGTAAGAATACCGCAGAATCAAATAATTACTATCAATGGATTTATATAAATGGAAAATTTATCCATAAATCAATTTTACACAGAAAATTAAACGAAAGTTTATCTAAGTCTCTTAACATAAACATTAGAAACAAAAATAAGGTAAATTCTACTACTGTTCTTACTTTATTGATTTAGTTTCTGATACTAATTTTATTGATAAAGTACTTATTTAATTTTTAATATTTTTTCATAGATATATGAAGATGAAAAAAATTATTTCAATTCCAATATTCCATTTTACTTTATATTTATAACATGCCCTGATTACGATTTTGACGTGACTTATAATTCTGAAAAATATTTAGTAAAGTTTAAAGGTGGGAAGGAAATCAACAATCTTATTGAAAAACTTGTCAAGTTTTATAATGGTAGTTTAGTAAGTAATAAAAGAGAGGTAAATAAAATAGAAAGTTCAATAAAGAAGAAAGATACAAGAGCAGAAATAAAAGGAATTATAGAAAAAATATTAAATAATAAAAATAAACCTTCAAGAATTTCACAACTACAAAATGGCGTTAAAGGTAAACGTTATTATTAAAAATATTTATTTAAAGAGATTTTCTGAAATATAAATATCTTGCTTTTTCATAGGTAAAATTCTGAAAAGAAACAGACAGAAAAAGAAAGTCCTTCCGGTTAAACAAATATCAAATAAGAAAACTCAAAGCATTAAGGACCCACAAAGCTCGAGAAAAGACGTGTTACAACAGCAGCCAAATAATTTGAATGCGACTAAAGTTTTAGAGTTACCTAAGGATACAACAGATAAAGTGTTGAACTCGGACATTCCCAAAATAAAGAAAACTAAAAAACAAGTAGTGCCGATATTAGAAAAAAATTTTGAAAATTCTTTTACTATGCTGAATAATTCAAGAAATAACGTAGCAAGCTCAAAGATTCTGAAAAAAAAGAATACTAAAAAGCATGTAAAAACATTTAAAAAAGATAGTGTCAAAGATTCACTTATTAAGAAGTTTGAAGCACCTACAAATTCTATGAGAAAGCGAATCGAATACCTTAACCAAAAAGTACTTAAGCTACTAGACAGAAATTGTTTCAAGGAATATAGTTGTACACAAAATGCAGTGTATAGTTTCATAAATAATGAAACACAGTATCAGACTACTCCAAAAAATATTGCAAATTTATCATTGTCTGACAACATAGACAAAAATTTGCAGCATATATTACCATATAATATTTCAGGAAATAAAAACATAGAATATAATATTAATGATCAAATGATTGTTAAAACGTCATATGATCTGATTAAGACTGTAATGAGCCAATACAAAGTGACGGAAAATATAAATCCTCGTATAACTCACTGTAGACAATCTTGTAAGTAATCTTTAATTACTCAATTTATCTTAGTAATTCTTAAAACTTAAATAATTGACCGAGCGAAGCGAGGTCTCTGAGTTAACTAGAGCGATTTGCACTTGTCCGTCCGTCCGTCCGTCCGTCTATCAGAGCCTTATAACTTTTGAATTACTGAACGTAATTACTTCAAATTTAGATATAATATGTAAACCGATGGCCTCCAGCCGAAAATGGCTTAAAAAGTTATAAAAATCTTTATTTCAGGGGGGCTCTCATAGAAGCGAATGCGAAGTAAAAAAAAAAATATCGCGTTACATAAAATTGTTACGTATCATTTTAAAGATAATTTTAAACTGAGTACAAAAATATATTTTTTTTTTATTTTTCCCTTAAAATTGACGAAATGGGGGGCTTTCAAAGTGGCGATTTTATACGCTCGCTTGAAGACGCTCTCTAGGAAAATCCGCTATGGATTTTCAAACTGATTTTATGTTTTTAGGTCACTTATATCCTGTACTTGAACAACAAATACTAAAATTATATGAATATTATAAAGAAACGAGATTATTTAATTTTTAATGTACATCAGTAATTCATATCGCATCAACATAGCTTCACAATAATGCTAATAGATGGCGCAGTCAGTAACTATTCCCATGGAACTACGAGTTACGACTAACGACCTATCCCAAAAACAGTTTTGCGTCGACCATTATTATTTAGTTACTTATTATAATACAATAATTGTATTGTAATTTTTTTTGTACCATATTATTAAATTAAAATTATTTTTTAGTTAAATTTTAGTTAAATATTGTATATTTTCTATTCGCGTCGATAGATGACGATTTGTACAGATGCCTGTAACCCGGTTTCACTCGTTAGTACCTACATAATAATTCAATGTTTTCACTAACGTTCCCTAACCTTTACGGGCTACCTATAAGTTAGGTGATTGATGTTTTCTGTCAACTTATTTATCACGATCCTGTACGGGACACCTAAAAGGATATTGGGACGGATGTTAGGACTTAGGATTGTATTTAGGAGCTACCTACGTTAAGAGACTCCTACTTAGGGGATGATTTAGGTATGTTTGGTGAAAACGGGCATAATAATAATGTCAGTTTTGGTTATCATGTATCGATTGAATGAATAATCATGGGATACCGTTACCGCGAGGTCTCAGTTCGGGGCGAACCACTAGTATAAAATGGATTAATACTTTTCTATTATTATAGATGAAAGAAAAACGAGTTATACTTATAACGAAACATGTATTCCTATGGGAACATATAATAGCCACAAAAATAACCACAATAATAACGATGAAGCTGTAAAAAAAATGGGTTACTTTATTAGTGAAACTTCACGTAACAACTTCTTTTTACATGAACGAGAATTATTTCCACTTCTAAATAAAAATAATAGTAAAGTAGCAAAATTACCTAGAAAAAATCATAAGAGCAGCAAAAAGATTTCAAATTGTAATTTATTAAACAGATATGACCAGGAACTAAAAGAGTATTCATATACTATTGAAATGACTGAAAACCACGAAACAATTAACTGTAGGGGAGATACTTTCCATTCTATAGAATATAATTTCCAACAAGATGACAACAATACTGAATCACTTCATTTTGGAAATAAATGTACTCTTGAAGGCAATGTGAGATCACCGCACCAAAACGATACCTATACACTCAATGAGATATATTCACTACAAATGTGCAATGAATCAAAATCCTATCGTTATTTAGACGAGATACAACCATCAATTATGCAAAAATTAGGAGACAATGAGAGCAATAATGACCAAATCGAAAAAGAGAACTTAATTATATCAGAATCTGAAAGCAACAATGCTGAAATGATGCCTCGTTACATAGAACCTACACAGTATTGCAAAGCTGTGTTAGATAGTCACAGTTATGAACTAAGGAACCTTGAGCATGAATTTGAATATAGTTTTCTTCATAAAAGAGATACTCAAACACATTTTGATTTCAATATTAATAATGATTTACAACAAACAGAAAAAAAATTTGAAAACAACCAAAATAAAATTATCAGTCATTCTATACACAGCATTAATGGTTTTAAAAATAGTAAGGAATTATTAGAACATCAAGTAGATAATAATATTCAAAATGTTACAAAAAACCAAAATTTAAGCCAAGAATTACAAACATTACAAATAGATGGTAATGAAATTGATAATGATTCAATTTACAATTTTCTTTTACAAAGTCGCCATAGGTTTATGCCAAAAGGTAATTTACCATAGAATTATTATTATATACTTCTTTATCAACCTATAGACGTCCACTGCTGGACAAAGGTCTTCTGCATGGACTTCCACAGGCTTCGGTCTTGCGCCGCTTGAATCCAGCGGCTCCCTGCGACTCGTTTGATGTCGTCGGTCCACCTGGTGGGGGGTCTGCCAACACTGCGTTTACCGGTGCGGGGTCGCCACTCCAACACCTTGGGACCCCAACGACCATCAGTTCTTCGAACTATGTGCCCCGCCCATTTCCACTTCAGTTTCGCGACACGCTGAGCTATGTCGGTGACTTTGGTTCTCCTACGAATCTCCTCATTTCTGATTTGATCTCGCAGAGATATACCGAGCATTGCTCTCTCCATCGCTCGCTGGGTGACCCTGAGCCTTCTTATGAGGCCCATAGTTAGCGACCATGTCTCGGATCCGTAAGTCATCACTGGCAACACGCACTGTTCGAAGACTTGAGTCTTCAGGCACTGAGGGATTTTGGACGAGAAGACATCTCGGAGCTTCCCGAACGCTGCCCAGCCGAGTTGGATTCGGCGGTTAATCTCTTTCTCGAAATTGGACCTACCTAGCTGGACTGTATGTCCCAGGTATATATACTCGTCTACAATTTCGAGCGCAGAGTTCTCAACGATTACTGGGTGGAGCGGAGCATGAGCATTGGACATGATTTTCGTCTTGCTCATGTTCATTTTCAGGCCCACCTGTTGAGAAACTCTGCTGAGATCATTGAGCATTGTATTGAGATCTCTCAGAGTCTCTGCCATGATTACTATGTCATCGGCAAATCGCAGGTGAGTGATGTACTCGCCGTTTATGTTGATGCCAAGTCCGTTCCAATCCAGAAGCTTAAAGACGTCCTCCAACGCAGCGGTAAATAGCTTCGGGGAGATTACATCTCCCTGTCGCACTCCACGCTGCAAGTGGATTGGTCTCGTAGTCTGGTCCTGTATACGTACTGACATAGTGGCGTTTTCGTACAAGCACTTCAACACTTGGATATACCGGTAGTCAATCCGGCATCTCTGCAGCGACCTCAATACAGCCCAAGTTTCCACCGAATCAAAGGCTTTCTCATAGTCCACAAACGCTAAGCAAAGTGGCCGGTTATACTCTTCCGTCTTCTGTATAACCTGCCGCAGCGTATGAATGTGATCTATGGTACCAAAGCCTTTTCGGAATCCGGCTTGTTCGGGAGGCTGGAAGTCGTCAAACCTACGAGCGAGACGATTCGTAATGACTCTCGAGAACAACTTGTAAACATGACTCAGCAGCGAGATGGGTCTATAATTCTTCAGCAAGGTATTATCACCCTTTTTGAAGAACAGGACCACCACGCTCCTGTGCCATGCTTCCGGCGTTATACCCTCGTGAATGACGGAATTGAACAATCGCTGAAAGATCTTAAGTACCGGTTTTCCACCCGCTTTCAGGAGTTCCGCAGTGATTCCGTCATCACCTGGCGCCTTGTTGTTCTTGAGCTGTTTAAGAGCCATTCTAATCTCGTATAGGCTGACGTCCGGGATATCTTCGGTATAGTGTCGGGTCAGTTTGGCTCTGGGATCTTTGGCCAAATCCTCAACAGGTTTTTGTGTCGTGGTATATAACTGCCCATAGAACTTCTCGACCTCTCCCAAAATCTCAGGTCGAGAAGAGACGAGACGACCGTCATCAGTTTTAAGCCGCGTCAGCTGGCTCTGTCCGATAGACAGATCTCTCGCGAACACTTTTGAGCCTTTGTTCCGCTCGATCGTATCTTTAATACACTTGGTATTAAAGACCCGAAGGTCGCGAGTTTGTGCCTTAGAGATCTGCCTATTAATCCGCCGGTAGGCAGCCGCGTCTACCGATGACTGCAGCCTCATCTCTTGTCTCTCCTCCATGAGCTTGAGAGTATGGTCAGAGAACTTTTCGGTTCTTTTCCTGCGATGGGTCTTAAAGAACTTAGACCCCACAGTATGGACAGTTTCCACGAACCTGTTGTTTAGATCGTCCACTGAAACACAGTCTGCTAGGCAATCGAATCGGTTCTGCAGTTCGAGTTGGAAGTTTTCGGGGTTTTGGATATGAGCACGAGAGGGTCGGAGAGTTGACTTCACCAGTCTAGCCCTTTCCAGCTTCACATTAATATTCAATGTGCCTCTTACCATACGGTGATCGCTCCCAGTTTTCACCCTGTTGATCACAGAGACATCATTGAATATATGGCGCTTGGTCGACATAATGAAGTCAATCTCACTTCTCGTAGAACCATCGGGGCTCATCCAAGTCCATTTTCTGTGTGGCCGCTTCCTGAAGAAGGAGTTCATCATAAAGAGGCCCTCCTTCTCCATGAAGTCGGCCAGCATTTGACCCCTCTGGTTCCTTCGCCCATAACCAAATCGCCCAACCCTCGTCTCTGCACCGCTTCGTTCACCCAGCCTCGCGTTGAAATCCCCCATAACAACATTGTACTGAGTGGTAGAGGCGTGTATGGCTTTTGATATATCCTCATACAGCGCCTCCACCTCCTCGTCATGATGTGCCGAAGTCGTTGCGTAAACCTGTATATCCTTCAACGAATACCGATTGGTGATTCTGAGTATAAGGTACGCTACCCTACTCGACACACTTTTGACTTCGACGATGTTGTTGACGAGGGACTTGTGGACGATGAACCCGACACCACCCTGGGACTGTTGATCGCCCTCCCGGTAGTAGAACAAGTTGCCGGAATTGAGGATTATCGAGTCCTCCCCCTCTCTTCGGACTTCAGACAATCCTATAACATTCCAGCGCAACTTGCTCACTGCTTCTTCCAGCTCGATGATCTTCTCGTCAGTCCTCAACGTGCGTGCGTTATATGTCGCCAGGTCCAGTCGTCGGGGTTGGCAGCGGAATCTCATCCGGAGATTCTTAGCACCCCCTGCCCCGCTATTACCGTGACCGCTGCCAGGGTCAGGCACAGCGAGGCCGCCGGGAACTAGGGGCCTTGGCCTTGTGACAGTTTCCATATAGGGTTTTGCCCATAATGACCACGCTGGGCAGGCGTGTTGGTCATCGCAGGGCTAGACTGATCGCGCCGATGTCGCTGCTGCCCGACACCGGCCTGTGCCATTTGTTCAGTCTAGCTAATATGAGATGGTTATACCGCCATCTGTCGGTCGCCATAGCCTCGTCAGTAAACCAGCAGGGGGCACCGCGGGCAGGTGAGGTTGACTGTTGGAGCGCTAGATGAAGGTGCGCTCCCTTACCCCCCTACTATATACTATAGTATTATATACTTAGTACAATAGTATTTCTTTATATTAAAACACAAACTAAAAATATAATTGCAGGTATGTCTCCGATAGGGAAAAACCAATGTAAACTTCAGACTACATATCCATTTAAAGGTGACGAAATATATTTTAAAGACGTAAGTGTATTCCACAATACTCATTACCTACTCGTATTACGAGTATAATAGCTCTATAAAAGTTATTAATTTCACTTAATCCAAATTTTAATTTCAGAAGATTTATAAAAACTTCGCCAATGATGTTTTAATAAATACAGAGATTTTTGAACCAGAAGTAAATAACGTCAAAAATGTTTTTTCAAAGAACATAGAAAAAGTCAATATTGGTATCCAAAAGCAAAACTCTGATCTTATATTTGATTCTCTTTCCTTAATGCGAGCTAAAGTATTTGCATTATTCTTTTTTTTTTTAATTTATTAAAATATATTAAGGTAAAATACGTCCGAGGTGTGTTTTTGTTACAGATTTTAGGACAATTAGATCGTAAATTTATTGCCAGCATTTTAAATGGTAAGTCAGCACAAAACGGCAAGCCTTCAGAATTCCTTGTGCTATTTGATCAGCATGCTGTCGACGAAAGAATCAGGCTTGAAAATAATTTGTCTGGTAAGTGTAGTAGATCAATTTGATTTATACCTACCTAGTTCAATACTTCATCATAGCAAGATTTTTCCTGCGTTTTTTATCTTCAATACATTCTATATTATCCAGATTACATACAGGGCAATGACTGGAAAAGCATAAATATAGATCCTATATCAATAGTCTTAAATAAAGATGATCATCTCTTTTTCGTCAATCATAATGATAAATTAGCTCAATTTGGATTGCAATGGACTTTTACTTCAGAGGATGAAATATTGATAAATGCTATACCAAAGGCAATATTGGGTAAACATCTTAGAGAGGTACAATTTGGATTAAATAATAAATATTTTAATATACAAATGTACAGAAGTTTAACAAAGAATTTTATTTTAAAAGTGCTTCAAATGTTATAGGTTGAGATAGTTATGAAAGCGGTGAAGAAATTGATTTCAGAAGAAATAAAAACAATCAAATCACTCAGAGGTAATGTCTCGTTGTACCCAAAATCAATTATGGAACTTGTTTTTAACGAGGTAAACACAATTTTTTCATCCCTTATTTCTGCATCATATCTACTCAAGGTGCTCCTCTTAGTCCTGTTTTCTATAAACTAAACTTACTTAAGTTATTTTTTGTGTCAGGCCTGTAGATATGCAATTAAGTTTGGGGACAAGCTATCGAAAAGTGAATGTACAAATATGATTGATTCGCTTGCTCGTTGTAAAACTCCTTTTCAATGCGCCCATGGACGGCCTGTGATGGCAGTTTTAATGGAGCTAAAGAATAGCAGTCAAACCTATGAGGTAGTTATATTAAGGGCCGATTCCATCGACAAGACGTAAAAACCGACAAATAAATTGAATGGTTTAACAGATTGCCATTAGAATAGAATAGAATAGAAATGTTTTTTATTCAAATAAACTTTTACAAGTACTTTTGAATCGTCAATGAGTCTACCACTGGTTCGGAATGCCGTTCCTGCCGAGAAGAACCAGCAAGAAACTCGGCAGTTGCTCTTTTCAAAATACTTTTACAATATACTTCACAGATATTCTATGTATGCAGAGTTTCCACAATGAGGGAAAGGTCCACAAAAGCATACGTGATTATTTCTAATTATAATTCAACACATGTCAAGACGGTCAGACAGAAAGTAACCCCATTACCGCTAGTGGCACCCGTTCACGAGCATGACGCATGACCCAGCCATTGCTTCGCTCAACCATATTTTAGGGAACGCAACAACCCGCATCACACGACACCACCGCAGAAATGTTAAAGAGAGTGTGACATACTTAGGCTACCCATCTTAAGGCATCGAATTGAAACTAATATTCAAATCATCATTACAACAGGACGTCAACTTTATTCCTCGGTTAAACTACTTGTTGATGGTGAAATAAGCCCATTTAATAGAATATAGTAAAATATGAATATTGTAAAGTTAAAATACTTGAACTAATTAAAATGAATAACTTAATTACAGATTAACCTAACGAATGTGAAGAAATTCAAAAAGATGCAGTAGATGAAGATGAAGATCCTTTTAATTGTTGTGATTCTAGTAAACAATAAATACTTTAAATAATACCTACATATTTTTTATAATATTTTTACATTATTAGACACTGCATAATACTGCTAAGTACTTTTTTATATTTGGTAGGTACATATTATGCTGATAACGACTTCAACCACATTTGTTCAGGTTACCATTTTAGTGTCTAGTCATCACAGATTTTTTCTAACTTTTAATATTCATTGCAGTTTTAAGTGTTCTTGAACGACAATAACTGCAAACCTTTCTATCTACACTAGCGGCACGCTATGATGGCCGGTTTGACGTTTGTCCGCTCATGAAGTTCCGTATTAATTGATAACGACTTTGAAGGAAATAATTGTATTACTTTATTGACGATAGTGATGTGCAGAGATTCATAAATTTTATCGAATGTAGTTTTAGGTTTAGGACTCAAAATTTATTTATTAAATTGATTTCTAAAATGTATACAAGTGTAGAAAAATCAGTTTGCACCATTTAAGGGGTGAATGTACTTGTGAATATGAACAATTTTCACTATGTGGACAAACCTCTGAAATCGCAAAAAAATATCAGCTGTTTCATACAAAAGGTAAAATTTTTATTTTTATATGATATATACCACAACTCGGCATTTGGTTTTCTAAATTGAAAATTTTTAAAAATGGAATCTAATACGATCGTCACATAGGATCGCTGGCTAGCACAACGACTACCTCCGGCAAACTCGCGTCAATGCTCAATGCAAAACAAAGCAGTTTCGAATTGACGTTGCTTCGAAAAGTATAAACTGTCAGTGCAATGCGATTGTGATATAGTTTTGACCTGGCTTTGGATTTCAAATATTGATACTGCATTACTGTTGACCCTTGCTCGTTAATTTGGACTCTGTTCAAGCCCTTTGTTGTGGATTTCGTCGATATGACCGAACGTACGCAGAGAACTGTTCTAAATAGTCAGACACGTGAGTTCGTAATACGCCTTCGTAACTATTTCGATCGTGAAGCTCAAAATGGAGGGCCAATTTTACCTATAACGTCAGTGGTTGAACGCGTAGCTGATGCGCTTAATATTGGACAACGAACTGTTAGACGGATAACTAAAAAAAAATATGGCGAGACTGGCACAGAAGAAAATAAACTTCACACACCAAAAAAGAGAAAACGAGCAAAACCAGTCGTAGGCATCGATAGCTTTGATGCCGATGCTATCCGAAGACATGTTTACGGCTACTATTTACAGAAGGAGTATCCAACAAGAAAAAAGTTGGTGCATTCACTGAAGGAAGCTGGATTATTCTTCGGTGGGGAAAGTTCTTTAACGAAGATTTTGAAAACCATTGGATTTCGATACAAAAAATGTAACAAACGCAAAATATTGATGGAAAGATTTGATATAGCGATGGCAAGGTATACTTTTTTACGGCAAGTGAAAGAAATCAAAAATTGGCAAAATGTTGTGTTCTTGGATGAAACATGGCTTAATGCTAACCATACTGTAGGCCGTTCTTGGAACGATGACACAGCAGCATCTACTTCCAAAGTTCCTGTAGGAAAAGGATCGCGACTTATAATTTGTCACGCCGGAACCATCAACGGGTTTGTCGAAGGTTCTCTCATGGCTTTTGCGTCAAAAACCACTGGAGACTATCATGAAGACATGAATGGAGAAAAGTTTACTGAATGGTTTACCTCAATGTTGTGTAGCCTCCCTGAACCATCTATTATAATTATGGACAACGCCCCATACCACTCGATGCAAATTGACAAGCCACCTGCCCAATCCCAAAAGAAAGCTGATATCGTCGCATGGCTTCGTAAAAATGGCGTAGATGCAAACATGAATATGTTAAAAGCGGAATTAGTACGTCTTTTAAAAGAAAACAAACCAACCAAGATCCGATACGTCATTGACGAAATAGCATTAGAACATGGGCACAGAGTTATACGGTTACCGCCTTACCATTGTGAGTATAATGCGATTGAGTTGGTGTGGGCTCAAATTAAGGGATATGCTGCAAGACACAATACAGAACCCCCATTTACCACAAAAAAAATGCTAAAATTATTAGAAGAAGCTTGTGAACATGTGACTAAAGGAGACTGGGAAAAGGTTGTGAATAGAACTGTTAAATTAATAAGGGAAGATTATGAAAGAGATGTGAAAATAGATAATATTATAGAAAACGAACATATAATTATTAATGTAGGTGATGATAGCAGTGACGACAGTGAAAATAGTAGTATGGACGAATCTGATTAATTATGGCCTTTTGTGGCACCTTTTTTGGTATCTTTTGTATTCATATGTTTCTTGTGTGCATATAAAGTATGTATATTCATTTTCATTCAAATATTCAGTTCGTTCAAATAAATTAAATAAACATATACATTTTTGTTTTATTAAACCTATTTAATCAGGTACAAAAACAAAACTTAATTGTTTTTTGTTCGAGAATAAATTGACATTCCACATCACTATTGTAATGTGTCAAACCGGCCATCATAGCGTGCCGCTAGTTTATAATACTTTCTATCCACGACACATGTGACGATATCCTTGTATGAACATCCGGAAAGCCCACTGCACAGGGTATTCCCCAAGAAACTAATCCAACAAGCTTGTTATCCTTGATCAAGGGTCCTCCTGAATCTCCCTAATAAATAAAATATTAATAAAACTTAATAACATAATTATTGCCATCATTTAAATTCAAAGATACCTACTTTTTCTTGCCATCTAACAAGCATCTATCAGGATCAGGCCCATATAAAACGTCATTTTAAGTTAATGAGATAGCTGAACACGCGGAACCTTAAGGATTGTACCTAATATTATAAATATACCTACATGAAGTGAGATAGGTAAGTACAGCATTAGAACCTACAGCATACTACCGCAGTACAGTTGTTGCACTTTTCAACGTTAGTGAATACGCGGACGAGGCTCGCGTTGCCTTATTATTGTCTCAATTTGCTTGCGACACTCGGGGAGTATTTTTTTATACCTACGTCTAGCCTACCTCCTACCTACATACGTAGAGGTACCTACATGAAGCTAATTACTTCGTCAGTTTTCATAATTTTGCATGGAAAAATTTCACAGATTTATCGAATAAAAACCTTTTTTACGTGTTCCAACTTTTCTTTTGACAAAAAATGACGTTGTATACGAATCTAAAGTTAAAATATTTTATCAAGCATTGGTTTCACTCGCATGACAGCCACCTTGTCCAATCCTCGTGAATGTGCAAAACATGCTATCAAACACTTCTCTCGTGTATCTCATTGCAAATCGACAAGTTTCCTGGTTAAAAACCGGTAAGTTCAACGCGTACATTCTTCGGCTGGATTCCTCATAAGGCTGTGCAGAATTCAAGAGTTTCATCTTCATAACTTAATTGTAAAATAGGTAGTAAACTTTCATTATTTTCATCTCAACGCATCGTCGGCCTAAGTACCTACTAGGTATTGGGCACAGGTCTGTGGTCTCCACTCTAATGAGAAGGGTTCAGATTTAGGCCATACCTTCCTAATTCCTAGGCCACTACGCGGGCCAAGTGCGATTTGGTAGACTTCACACGCCTTTGAGAATACTTATTATGGAGAACTCCCAGAATATTATACCTATGTAGATTTCTTCACGATGTTTCCTTCATCGTGATATTATTAATTACCTATATTATTGCTTAAATCGCAGACAGCTCTGAAAGTTAGAGAAGCGTGACTGGGACCAAACTTAGTAGGTATGCATTTTTGGAACTTCCCTCAGTGCGGAAACACTGCATACATAGCATAGTATCTATTGTATTGTAAACTTGTTTTGAAAAGAGCAACCGCCGAGTTTCTTGCTGGTTCTTCTCGGCAGTAAGGGCACCAGTGGTAGAGTCAGACGATTCAAAAGCACTTGTAAAAAGTTTATTTGAATAAAAAATATTTCTATTTCTATTTCTAAAACCCCGGACCCCCCAAAAGGAGGTCGTATTCTTAGCTCATTCCGCTCTTAAGTTCTAAATTTACTTCTCAACTAGAAATTGAAAATTATTATAAAGACGGGTATTTAAATTACAAAGTACTTTATTAGGTACACTAGCGGCACGCTATGATGGCCGGTTTGACACATTACAATAGTGATGTGGAATGTCAATTTATTCTCGAACAAAAAACAATTAAGTTTTGTTTTTGTACCTGATTAAATAGGTTTAATAAAACAAAAATGTATATGTTTATTTAATTTATTTGAACGAACTGAATATTTGAATGAAAATGAATATACATACTTTATATGCACACAAGAAACATATGAATACAAAAGATACCAAAAAAGGTGCCACAAAAGGCCATAATTAATCAGATTCGTCCATACTACTATTTTCACTGTCGTCACTGCTATCATCACCTACATTAATAATTATATGTTCGTTTTCTATAATATTATCTATTTTCACATCTCTTTCATAATCTTCCCTTATTAATTTAACAGTTCTATTCACAACCTTTTCCCAGTCTCCTTTAGTCACATGTTCACAAGCTTCTTCTAATAATTTTAGCATTTTTTTTGTGGTAAATGGGGGTTCTGTATTGTGTCTTGCAGCATATCCCTTAATTTGAGCCCACACCAACTCAATCGCATTATACTCACAATGGTAAGGCGGTAACCGTATAACTCTGTGCCCATGTTCTAATGCTATTTCGTCAATGACGTATCGGATCTTGGTTGGTTTGTTTTCTTTTAAAAGACGTACTAATTCCGCTTTTAACATATTCATGTTTGCATCTACGCCATTTTTACGAAGCCATGCGACGATATCAGCTTTCTTTTGGGATTGGGCAGGTGGCTTGTCAATTTGCATCGAGTGGTATGGGGCGTTGTCCATAATTATAATAGATGGTTCAGGGAGGCTACACAACATTGAGGTAAACCATTCAGTAAACTTTTCTCCATTCATGTCTTCATGATAGTCTCCAGTGGTTTTTGACGCAAAAGCCATGAGAGAACCTTCGACAAACCCGTTGATGGTTCCGGCGTGACAAATTATAAGTCGCGATCCTTTTCCTACAGGAACTTTGGAAGTAGATGCTGCTGTATCATCGTTCCAAGAACGGCCTACAGTATGGTTAGCATTAAGCCATGTTTCATCCAAGAACACAACATTTTGCCAATTTTTGATTTCTTTCACTTGCCGTAAAAAAGTATACCTTGCCATCGCTATATCAAATCTTTCCATCAATATTTTGCGTTTGTTACATTTTTTGTATCGAAATCCAATGGTCTTCAAAATCTTCGTTAAAGAACTTTCCCCACCGAAGAATAATCCAGCTTCCTTCAGTGAATGCACCAACTTTTTTCTTGTTGGATACTCCTTCTGTAAATAGTAGCCGTAAACATGTCTTCGGATAGCATCGGCATCAAAGCTATCGATGCCTACGACTGGTTTTGCTCGTTTTCTCTTTTTTGGTGTGTGAAGTTTATTTTCTTCTGTGCCAGTCTCGCCATATTTTTTTTTAGTTATCCGTCTAACAGTTCGTTGTCCAATATTAAGCGCATCAGCTACGCGTTCAACCACTGACGTTATAGGTAAAATTGGCCCTCCATTTTGAGCTTCACGATCGAAATAGTTACGAAGGCGTATTACGAACTCACGTGTCTGACTATTTAGAACAGTTCTCTGCGTACGTTCGGTCATATCGACGAAATCCACAACAAAGGGCTTGAACAGAGTCCAAATTAACGAGCAAGGGTCAACAGTAATGCAGTATCAATATTTGAAATCCAAAGCCAGGTCAAAACTATATCACAATCGCATTGCACTGACAGTTTATACTTTTCGAAGCAACGTCAATTCGAAACTGCTTTGTTTTGCATTGAGCATTGACGCGAGTTTGCCGGAGGTAGTAGTTGTGCTAGCCAGCGATCCTATGTGACGATCGTATTAGATTCCATTTTTAAAAATTTTCAATTTAGAAAACCAAATGCCGAGTTGTGGTATATATCATATAAAAATAAAAATTTTACCTTTTGTATGAAACAGCTGATATTTTTTTGCGATTTCAGAGGTTTGTCCACATAGTGAAAATTGTTCATATTCACAAGTACATTCACCCCTTAAATGGTGCAAACTGATTTTTCTACACTTGTATACATTTTAGAAATCAATTTAATAAATAAATTTTGAGTCCTAAACCTAAAACTACATTCGATAAAATTTATGAATCTCTGCACATCACTATCGTCAATAAAGTAATACAATTATTTCCTTCAAAGTCGTTATCAATTAATACGGAACTTCATGAGCGGACAAACGTCAAACCGGCCATCATAGCGTGCCGCTAGTGTAGGTACCTTTTTAGCTCCAAATCCTGTCAAAAGAACGATGTCATTTTCCTGTAATTCCTTATCTCCGAGTCGCAATATTTCAATCTTCGTCAAATCGAACAGTCCTTTTATCTCTAAGACTGCAATATCATTTATTTTAAGACTGATATTGTACTTTTCGTGTATGTGAATTGATTTGACTTCGTATTCCAATCCTCCTTTATCTAAATTAGTTGTACCGACAATAACTTTTATGTATTCAGGCTTAGCTCTGAAAATAATAATTCAATGAACCTGCTCTATGTGGTAACCTACCGCATTATTATTATAAGAAAACCTCTACCACTAGATATGTCAGTAATAGGAAGGGGTTACAACCTTTCATCATCAGCAACCCATAAATGGCTACCTTCTGAACGTTGGTCCCCTCTCAGAGCCTAAAATCCTAAATCATACGCACATAATTCCGAAAAGTAAGAGATGTGTGCTAGGCCTTACGACCGTTCACCCTTCTTCATAGTTAACCGATAAACGTCCACTTCTGGATAAAGGTCTCTTGCATGGACTTCCATAGGACTCGGTCTTGCGCCGCCTGTATCCAGTTGACCCTGCAACTCATCTCATGTTGTTGGTTGGTTGGTTGTGGTTGGTTAGTGGGGGATCTACCAACACTGCGCTTTCCAGTGCGAGGTCGCTAATCCAGCGACTTGGGACCTCAACGACCATCAGTTCATCGAACTATACCTACATAAGTATGTGCCCATTTTCACTACAGCTTCTATCTTAGCCATAAGGAATACCAGACGACGCAGATAGACCCAATAGCAAACTCGTAATCGCCTGAGAGATGTTATATGAAACTTACCCAATAACACAATGAGCCGCAGTCGTTAAGTGCCTGTGAGATATAATTGCACCACCACATACGTGATATCCAGTAATGTTTTGAAGCGATACATGAAATCTTCCGAATCCTGGAGGGACTCTTGCACCTCCAACTATACGTTGCGATCCTATAAATTAGACTAAGAAAATATTACTGCCTCAAGTATCGTAACGGATCTGCTTTGGCTGACATTTTACCTTCTATTTGCGTTAAAAGACGACAAAGGTAAAATAAAAAAACAATAATATACATCTTACGGTACCTAGGTATCGTCTTTTATTGTCTCAAACTGTCCTGATTATAAAGCAATTAAAACGCATATTATCTTGTTAATTTTAATAAATATCTTTTGAAATCTTTTTTTTATATCGTTATCGTACCTACTTTGCAATTTTATTATCTGCCAAGATAATAATAATATTATGAAAACCTATTACAGCTATTAGCTACCCATCAGACGCATGAAGGATGAAGGCATACCTCACTAGGTATTAATAGGTAAGTACTGTCGATTTTGTGGTAGTGATAGCCTAGTGGTTAAGACTGTGGTCTCCTATTCGAGGGGTCGCAGGTTCGATCCCGGGTACGCACCTCTGACTATTCGGAGTCAAGTGCGTTTAAGCAATTAACTATCACTTGCTTCAACGGTGAAGGAAAACATCGTGAGGAAACCTGCACATCTGAGAGTTCTTCATAATGTTCTCGAAGGTGTGTGAAGTCAACCAACCGCAAATCGCATTGGGCCAGCGTGGTGGACTATGGCCTATAACCCTTCTCTGAGAGGAGACCTGCGCTTAGTAGTGAGCCGATGATGCGTTGCTAATGATGATGATGACTGTCGATTTACATTTTCGGATGTTTTTAACCCGCATAGATTCCTACAATCATTATGTAAAAGGGAGTAGTTACCTTCTTACATAATTATTGTGTAATTTTCATCATTAAAAATGTATTTTGTTACATTTTAAAATAACATTAATTACAAAATCGTAATGATTGAAGATAAAACGCCTGGATTTAAATTAATGCCAAAAAGTCACTAGAAATTTTGTATGGGAATACGCTTTAAAAATAGCTTTTCATTGAGTTAAACTAGAAAGAAATTTTCACAGCATTAAGAGGCCATTGGTAAAGGTAAGGTAAACTAAATACAAAGGTATTCAGTATTTTCTACTACCTCTAGCCGTTTCAAAGAAAAAGGGCCTTAATCTTAACGAACAGACAGATGGACAACAAAACAGGTATTTTCTTCTTGTTTGTCAACCGATAGACGTCGACTGGTGTACAAAGGTCTCTTGCATGGACTTCCACAGGCCTCGGTCTTGAGCCGCTTGAATCCAGCGGCTCCCGGAAACTCGTTTGATGTCGTCGGTCCACCTGGTGGGGGGTCTGCCAACACTGCGTTTACCGGTGCGGGGTCGCCACTCCAACACCTTGGGACCCCAACGACCATCAGTTCTTCAAACTATGTGCCCCGCCCATTTCCACTTCAGTTTCGCGACTCGCTGAGCTATGTCGGTGACTTTGGTTTTCCTAAGGATCCGCATTTCTGATTTGATCTCGCAGGCATACTCCGAGAGTAAAACAACTAAATTTTAATAAAACTATTTTAATTATTCATCTAGTCGTAGTATATTCCACACATCTGGAGGGGTCAGTGGGGAAGTATTCCTGGCACTTGGTCATTAGCCTCTTCAGAGCCTGGATGTACTTCCTCTGGGTCTCGTCGTTCATGACGTGCGCGACGTTCTTGGAGAAGATCTTCTCGCGGCCGGTTCGCGCGTGTATCCCCACCATGGTCACGCCGATGGGCCATGGCGCGTTGCCGATCGCCATCTGTAGGTATGCGTCGCTCGCCTGGGCGAACATTGAAATATTAGTGGTGGTTATAGTTATATAACACTAGCTGATGCTCGCGACTTCGTCCGCGTGGATTAACATTTTCAAAATCCCTCTTTGTATAAAAGTAGCCTATGTCACTCTCCAGATCCTAAACTATTACTCATGCAAAAATCACGTCAAAAAAAAGATAGTTTCCGCAGCGTACGCGATATAAGAATATTTTTTTTGGTATTTTTTACACCTTGAGTTACAATTTACATTATCGAAGTTTTCATACGGATCCCTAACTTTTGTGAAAATATTCTACCGCTTATGTTCATCAGGGATGATGTAGGATTCTAATGGTGAAAAAATTTTTCATATTGGTTCAGTAGTTTCGGAGCATATTGAAATCAAACAAATAAATCTTTCCTCTTTATAATATTAGTGTAGATTTCTGTGGTTGTGTCGTGTGATGCGGGTTGTTACGTCCCCTCAAATATGGTTGAGGGAAGCAACGGCTGGGTCATGTGTCAAGTTCGTGTACGGGTTTCACCGGCGGGAATGGGGCATACTTTCTGTCTGCCCATCTTAACATGACGTATTGAATTGTAAGTAAGCATTTTTGGAACTTCCCCTCACTGTGGAAACACTGCATATGAAGCCATAGTACCTATTGTAAACTACTACGTATATTGAAAAAGAGCAACCGCCGAGTTTCTTGCTAGTTTTTCTCGGTAGGAAGGGCATTCCAAACCAGTGGTAGATTCATTAGACGATTCGAAAGCACTTGTAAAAGTTTATTTGAATAAAAAATAATATATCATTCTTTTCTATTCTATAATGATTCATCCACAGGTTTATACTAAGCAAGTGTAAATTTTAAATACCATGATGTAGTTCCTTTCCAACAAATGCTTCGTTATTTCCATGAGGCTGTCGCAGATGTCTTCAGGGAGGGTCTTCTTCTTCAGCTTCCTCATCAGCGGCTTGAGATACACCTGTGTCTGTGTATACGTCGCTCGCGTCATCTTGTGCTTGATCGCAGTTTTCTCTGCGGCTGTACCCGAGTTGAGCTGTTGACCCCACAGCTTTAGAAGAAACTGCAACATGAAAAGGGACTATGTACTTTACAAATATAGTTGAGCGAAGCAACGGCTGGGTCATGCTCGTGAATGGGTGCTACCGGCGGAAATGGGGCTACTTTCTGTCCGCCCATCATAACATGTATTGAATTGTAAGTAGCATGCATTTTTGGAACTTCCCCTCATTGTCGAAACACTGCATACATAGCATAGCATAGCACTCTAATAATCCCATGGGACTACCGACCGACCGATGGGATCGGACAGTGATCAGGCACATTACCGAAAGCTTTACATCCTCTTCAAGGTAAGGGGCACGACATCAACTTCCTAACTCCTGGCTAGTATTAAGAACTTCTTGACATACTTTATTTGCACCAACCTGGGAATTGAACCTGGGACCTCATCTGCAGTGGAACATGATAACCATTAGACCTACAAGGCACTTAATTTTCTAAATAAACTGTCTGTGACACACAAAAGGAAGAACAGACATACGGACCACTCAAATATATAACATAGGTACCTGTAATAAGATCATTATAACATTCATGTCATGATTCCTGTCTCCTTGTCCCATAGTCTTAGCCATTTCTTGTATGAATTCATATGTTACTGCATCATCTAAATCATCTTCGTTTTGTGGCTTTTCACTTTCATTCTAAAATAGAAAAAAACAACTAAAATCTTTATTCGTAAATAAAACTAAGTAATTAGAGTTAGGGCCAATTTCACAATCATCAAGTAACCTATAAGAATTTCTGACAGTTTTCAGAAAAAATCTGTCAGGACATCAAAATTTGTTTGTTAAACAATAGGTAATCAGCGATAATGAAAGGCGTTCATTGTAAAGAAAATTATAGAACGCTAGTTGATTGTTTTTAAAAGAGCAACTGCCAATTTTCTTGTCAGATTTTTTTTCAGCAGTACCTGCTTTCTAACCCGGTAATAGTCTTAAATTTTTATAACCACAAGTTTGCCCACATGTAATAAATAAAAGGTAAAAATATAGATAGCTACAAATAAACATAATTTTGTTGCTTTTTACCCAGTACATAATAACTTAATAATTAATGTGATATTTTACCTGTGTTCCCAAGGCTAATATTTCATTGAGATACGCCTGATCCACTTTATCCATAGCTTCTTGAAAGTCATTTCTTAAACCCTAAAAAAAAATATACCTCAGATTAATTTCTGAACTCGCTGTAGTTCAATAAACTCAATCTGCTAAACAACACAGCTAAAGAGATTTCCATACTTCTTTGTCAACCGATAGATGTCCACTACTGGACAAAGGTCCCTTGCATGGACTTTCACAGGTCTCGGTCTTGCGCCGTCTGAATCCACCGGCTCTCTGTGACTCGTTTGATGTCGTCGGTCCACCTAGTGGGGGGCATCCAACACTGCGCTTCCCGGAGCGGGGTTGCCACTCCAGCACCTTGGGACCCCAACAACCATCAGCTCTTCAAACTATGTGCGCCGCCCATTTCCACTTCAGTTTCGCGACTCGCTGAGCTATGTTGGTGACATTGGTTCTCCTGCGGATCTCCTCATTTCTGATTTGATCTCGCAGGGATACTTCGAGCATAACTCTCTCCATCGCATGCTGAGTGACCCTGAGCCTCCTTATGAGGGCCATAGTTAGCGACCATTGTCTTGGCTTTGTAAGTCATCACTGGCAACATGCACTTCCATACAGATTTCTTCAATGAGTCATTGAAGAAATCTGTATTTCCACAAAAATGTCATAATTTGTGCCTAGAGATTTGCACTCTACATTGATGTGTAAAAATAAAAATGAAGCAGATGAGTTTGTTAGTTTGAATGCACTTATCTCTGGAACTAGCAGTCGGATTTGAAAAATTCTTTTTGCATTTGGCAGCCCAATTCTTGAAGAAGGTTATAGGCTATTCAACAGCACCGTACAACCTTTAAAAGCCAAGCAAAAAGAAAATGAAGTAATAATGCAAGCAGACAAGCAGAGTTCGCATGGGATTAATAAAAACCGCGGGCAGGCAAGCAGACAGAGTTCGCATGGGTTTATTAAAAACTAAGGGCGCGGGTAGACTGGCTACTTTTAGCAGTAGCGATCGCGATGTTTTTATGGCTTTCAGCGATTCGCGCGATTTTGTGTTTGACTCGCAGCAATCAACAATCGAACACAGAATCGCAAAATCATGCCAACCCTCTAAATCCACGCGGACCAACGATGTTATATTTCCTTAGATTCACCATCAACGCGTCAAAAACGGCACGGTTTAACTGCTACTAATAGTAGCAAGTTAGCTCAGTCGCGCGTTATTTCACAAACCGAAAGCATGCCTTGGTGCTCCGTAAAAAAATTTAAAAACAGTCCAAATTATATCAAAAAACAAGATGGAATATCATACTTTCGATAAGAAAATATTTTGTTTACATTTATATTCCACTGTAATTTAATTAATTTGTCATGAAAATAACAATATTTCTGCGGCGCAGCTATCACAGTCACACATACCGCGCGAGGAAGAGAACGCGATAGGCACGTCTGAGCAACATTGATTCAAGAATATAAATGGAGTAGGTAGTTTATTGTTTTTTTTTTATTGTTTTTTTAACGATTTTTTGCTATTAAACATTTAGACGTAGTAATGCAAAAAGGATCGAACTATCAAACATTAATTGTCTTTTCTATTTGACGCAATGAAAAAAATCGGTACAACACGTTCAGTACCTATTAATAAAATTACAGTCTTTAAGGACTGTAATTTTATTAATTATGTTAAGACAAAATAAAAAGATATTATTATAAAGACAAATTTTAATGTACAATAATTATTATTGTGTGTAAATAATTATATAAAAAATTGCCACTCCACTTCGGAACTATTCTTACATCGATGTAATCCGGTAAAAATGAATGTTCCGCGGGTGAGTTGCAAAACGTCGTACGTGTCGCACATTTATTACAAACTGAACCTTAAATGTCCAGTCATATGGTTGGTTTTTGTTGACCCGGTTGGTGGCTTAGTGTATTTTATCTATACTGTGTTTGTAGTGCCTACATGGACAATTCTGGCGTACGAATTTGTAGGTGATGCTGCTTCCATGCTATAATAGTTCCATGACGCGGACGAAGTCACGGGTATCACCTAGTGTAAAAATAAATGAAATCGTCAACTTACTCTGTTTGCTTCTGGTTCCTGTATTTCTATTCTCCGTAGCCTTTTGAAAGACTGTAATTCACTTTCACCAAACAATGTGATAGGATGTGCTCTTTCCCTCAGCCTTTTGATAACTTCAGCTCTTGGTAATGCTACACTTTCAGTTTGTTCATTTTCTGTCTCTTGCTTTCTAGCTGTAATTATTAAGCATTATTGGTAAAGTAAGGATTTACGTGTATTAAATGTTTCGTTTTCTCGGATAACAGGTATATATTTTTTATTTAATCTTCTCCATTCTGAGAGCTTCTTAACAATATGTGAGATAAAGTGTGTGTGAATAATGAGTAAAACTGAGCCTCATCTGGCCTACCCATATAATGTTGTCATAAATCTGTGGTGTCAAGGTAAAAGGAGGTGTCAGAAATTTTGAAAAATGAGTTAATTACACAGTTGGATAAAATATATTACTAAGTATTACTGTAATAATTTAATATAAAAAAATTATTTAAAAAAACCAACTTCAAACACCCGCGTACACTACAAAGTATATAATTTATTCAATCAATTTTTTACTATAGTCCAGGTGACATGGGCTATATTTTGTATGAACAAAAATCAAAATCAATATGACTGATGTTATATACTATGGCTGTGAACTGTATCTTTAAAAAAGTCTAACCTTTTTCAGTATCTTCTATTTTACTATTATCTTCAGCCAATTTGTCTTGTTGATTTTGTGATCCATATTTTTTATAGTATTCTTCTTGTTCCTTTGCTAACAGGTCACCTCTCTTAAAATACTTCTTTGAATCATTCTGTAATCAAAAAAATATTTGAAGCGAACTTTAAAGATTTTTAGTTATTTATTAATATTTACTTATATGGAAATATCTACAAAGTTAAAGTTTGACATAAATTAATTATCTTACCAGAATATTTTTCTCTTCAAGAAGCTTTCGCTTTCTAGCTATTTCTGCTTTTAATATGTCCATTTTTAAGTTCCTAATTATTTACCATAGTCTTAATTATTATTTCTATTTACTACCGTAAAAAACTCAACAAACAAGTCCACAGGAAAACTCAAAAAGTCAAAACAAGTCAATAGAGTAAGTGTTTTGCTCACAGATTAGAGGATACTATCAGCCCCTCCTTTCTCTCTAATAATAATAGTTGGTAGTTATCCAGTTTTCCTGTCCCTATCATACTCATATTGGTGCCAAGCGTTCTCGCTCTATTTCACACTACCAAAAGTTCGCATTTATCGTCATTTCCTGCCTACGTAAAGTTTCCGGTGCTAAGTTTAACATTATCCGTGCCTTTAAATCTTTTAGTTTCTAATATTAAAATTTACTGTATAAAATTAGGAATTGATTACTTATTTAAGGTGTGTATAAATAATGTAGTTTTTAACAAAAGAAATCTCAAGTTAACAATTGATAAAGCTTAATATTTTCTGTACTTTCACTATCGTAAAAGTTATGATTAATGAACGAAAATAATACTATTATCCGTTTTGTAGGTTCTTCCCGGTACTTCCAATTTTATAGCCGTAGGTACATATATTCTTTTCTATTATGAAAATTCTCGACAAATGGCGGCAGCGGAACGGTGTTTTTTATCAGGATATCATTTTTATTACTTTCTATCCCCTATTTCCATTCTCAATTTTAAGTTCCTTGTGTTTCATCTAGATAGTTATATGGTCTGATTTGTGCTGTGCCTTATCACACGTTATTTTGTGCAAATAAAATGTGCCTTCAGTGCGAGTGCTAAACTTTTTCATCCAGGATGCGGTCATGTTGTGTCCCTAAATGTTATAACAAAGTAAATTTACACAGAATACCGTTTACTTGTCCCGACAGATGGAAGGTATGGTTGGATATTTGCCCATTTTTGAGTAACTTCTCCCGGACGCAATTAGAAAATATTAGAATTTGTCGTAGTCATTTCAAACCAGAGCACATTAATAATAATTTAAGATTAACTTCAGATGCAATTCCTTCATTAAATCTACCTCTAAATGAACAATCACTTCACAATCAATCGTCAAATCTTAAATATCTTGAGATATCTCCGCTTGTTCCCGAGGGCGGTATCTTTAACATCGTTAAAGTTACCAGCCATATCCCAATTGCGTCCAGGCATATAGACCAAATTACACATGGAGATTCATCTTCCTCTTCGGTTTTGACATCTAATGCATCAATCGTCGTTGGGGTCACAAGGTGCGGGAGTGACGACCCCGCACCGAGAAGGGCAGACCCCCAACCAGGTGGACCGACGACATCAAACGAGTCGCAGGGAGCCGCTGGATTCAGGTGGCGCAAGACCGAGACCTGTGGAAGTCCATGCAAGAGACCTTTGTCCAACAGTGGACGTCTATCGGTTGATAAAGAAGAAGAGAAAAATGTAGAACATCTCTCAACAATAGATATCATTCAGACCTCGCAGTCGAGGCTGAACTCATGCAATGCTATGCTCATTGATGATGATATTCCAAGTACATCTTGTAACTTACTACTGAGTCCCACTGATTGTATCCCAAGTACATCTTGTAACTCGCAACAGAGTCCCATTCCATCAAAAACCATACCTTCCAATGAGACATCTTGTTTGGATCAGACCACCCCAAAACGTAAAAGATCATATAGCCATGCTATAAGATCATATAAAAATACAAAAATTCGCGAAATACGAATACGAAAGAAGGCAGAACTAACCCCACGCAAGCAAAAGATGTATCAGCAATGTCAAACATTACGCTTGAAGCTGAAATCATTAAGTACTAGATATAAAAAATTAAAATCAAAGTTTCAGTCTTTTTATTATAAATATAAAATGTTTATTATAAAGTATCCACTTTTAAGTAATTTTGGCAAATTATTAGTAGATTCACAGTTGAGATTGTCAGGTGTAAAGCCTAAAGGAGTGAGATACACTATTGATGAAAAAGTTTTTGCACTCTCACTGTATAAATTAAGTCCAAAATGTTATAGATTTTTACAGAAGTGTAATGTTAAATTACCAGCTAAATCTACCATATCTTCTATATTAACCAATGTCCCACTAAGACCAGGTATTAATGATTTTATATTCCAACATTTGGCAGATGCTGCGAAGACCAAAAATACTATGGGCTTGCAATGTACGCTACTCTTTGATGAAATGGCCATTAACAAAAACTTGTTTTTCAATTTCCATACTGGTGTTATTGAAGGTTTCGAGGATCTAGGAGGTGGTGAACGCACTCATAATGTTGCTGACAAAGCTTTAGTTTTCATGTTGCGTGGAATATTTTCACCTTGGAAAATACCCATTGCATTTTATTTTGTACGTGATGGTATTAAAACCATGTCTCTAAAAAAGATACTTAAAGAGATTATTGCTGAAGTTCTTAAAACTGGGTTTGATTTGAGAGTAACTGTGTCTGATCAAGGCTCTGCCAATGTTGCTGCAATAAATTCGTTAATATCTGAGACACGTGAAAATTTACTTAGAACTGGTCATAATGATCCTCACGTTATTCATTATGAAATCAATAATAAGAAAATTTATCATATGTATGATGCACCCCACTTGCTGAAATGTTTTCGAAACAATTTTCAGAAAAAGGATCTGCTCATCGGCAACAAGCGCGCTCAGTGGGATTACGTTGAGAGGCTGTATGCTATTGATGGGATCCACGGTGTTGCCAAGTCTACCAAACTCACCGACAAACACATAAAACCTTCTTCTTATGACAAGATGAAGGTAAGTGTACATTTTATAGAATATAATAATAATATTCTCCCGACTGAATCCAGTCACGGCGGCTAACCTCGCTCAGAGAGTAGCCATATTGTAGGAGTATTATAGTACAAGTGTGTGCACAAAAACAGGCGCACTCTATTCCCTCAGTCTCATAGTCCAATGGGATGGAAAGTCTGAAACAACCAGAGAGATAAGGTGCAGGATTGACGGCTTTACGTGCTGTCTGAGGCACAGAGTGACTCACCGCCAACTTCCTTCCTCCTCCAACTTGGTATTTTGGCTCTTGATTAAAAATAAATAAGTAGGTATATTACATTTTTTGAAAATGTTACCCCCAAAGGGATAAAATAGGGGTTGATAGTTTGTATAAAAGTCCGTCAATTTTTAAGTTCTGCCTATGAAACTTTGTATTTGGGCTTTCGATTAAAAACAAAGAAGTAAATCTTTCAAAGTTTCTTTAAATTGTAGCGCAAAAGGGGTTGAATGATTTCATGATAGTCCTTCATATTCAAGTTATGTATATGAAACTTGGTATTTTGGCTCTTGATTAAAAATAAAGAAGTGGGTAATCACATTTTTTGAAAATTTCATCCTCAAAGGGATAGAATAGGGGTTGAAAGTTTTTATGAAAGTTCGTCATTTTTTAAGTTCTATCTATGAAACTTTGTATTTGGGCTTTCGATTAAAAACGTAGAAGTAAATCTTTCACAGTTTCTTAAAATTCTAGCCCAAAAGGGGTTATACAGGGGTTGAATGTTTGTATGATAGTCCTTCATATTCAAGTTATTTTTCAAGCTATGTGTATGAAACTTGGTATTTGGGCTCTTGATTAAAAAAAAAGAAGTAGGTATATTACATTTTTTGAAAATAATACCTCAAAGGGATAAAATAGGGGTTGATAGTTTGTATGAAAGTCTGTCATTTTTTAAGTTCTACCTATGAAAATTTGTATTTGGGCTTTCGATTAAAAACAAAGAAGTAAATCTTTCAAAGTTTCTTTAAATTGTAGCGCAAAAGGGGTTGAATGATTTTATGATAGTCCTTCATATTCAAGTTATGTATATGAAACTTGGTATTTTGGCTCTTGATTAAAAATAAAGAAGTGGGTAATCACATTTTTTGAAAATTTCATCCTCAAAGGGATAGAATAGGGGTTGAAAGTTTTTATGAAAGTTCGTCATTTTTTAAGTTCTATCTATGAAACTTTGTATTTGGGCTTTCGATTAAAAACGAAGAAGTAAATCTTTCACAGTTTCTTAAAATTCTAGCCCAAAAGGGGTTATACAGGGGTTGAATGTTTGTATGATAGTCCTTCATATTCAAGTTATTTTTCAAGCTATGTGTATGAAACTTGGTATTTGGGCTCTTGATTAAAAAAAAAGAAGTAGGTATATTACATTTTTTGAAAATAATACCTCAAAGGGATAAAATAGGGGTTGATAGTTTGTATGAAAGTCTGTCATTTTTTAAGTTCTACCTATGAAAATTTGTATTTGGGCTTTCGATTAAAAACAAAGAAGTAAATCTTTCAAAGTTTCTTTAAATTGTAGCGCAAAAGGGGTTGAATGATTTTATGATAGTCCTTCATATTCAAGTTATGTATATGAAACTTGGTATTTTGGCTCTTGATTAAAAATAAAGAAGTGGGTAATCACATTTTTTGAAAATTTCATCCTCAAAGGGATAGAATAGGGGTTGAAAGTTTTTATGAAAGTTCGTCATTTTTTAAGTTCTATCTATGAAACTTTGTATTTGGGCTTTCGATTAAAAACGAAGAAGTAAATCTTTCACAGTTTCTTAAAATTCTAGCCCAAAAGGGGTTATACAGGGGTCGAATGTTTGTATGATAGTCCTTCATATTCAAGTTATTTTTCAAGCTATGTGTATGAAACTTGGTATTTGGGCTCTTGATTAAAAAAAAAGAAGTAGGTATATTACATTTTTTGAAAATAATACCTCAAAGGGATAAAATAGGGGTTGATAGTTTGTATGAAAGTCTGTCATTTTTTAAGTTCTACCTATGAAAATTTGTATTTGGGCTTTCGATTAAAAACAAAGAAGTAAATCTTTCAAAGTTTCTTTAAATTGTAGCGCAAAAGGGGTTGAATGATTTTATGATAGTCCTTCATATTCAAGTTATGTATATGAAACTTGGTATTTTGGCTCTTGATTAAAAATAAAGAAGTGGGTAATCACATTTTTTGAAAATTTCATCCTCAAAGGGATAGAATAGGGGTTGAAAGTTTTTATGAAAGTTCGTCATTTTTTAAGTTCTATCTATGAAACTTTGTATTTGGGCTTTCGATTAAAAACGTAGAAGTAAATCTTTCACAGTTTCTTAAAATTCTAGCCCAAAAGGGGTTATACAGGGGTTGAATGTTTGTATGATAGTCCTTCATATTCAAGTTATTTTTCAAGCTATGTGTATGAAACTTGGTATTTGGGCTCTTGATTAAAAAAAAAGAAGTAGGTATATTACATTTTTTGAAAATAATACCTCAAAGGGATAAAATAGGGGTTGATAGTTTGTATGAAAGTCTGTCATTTTTTAAGTTCTACCTATGAAAATTTGTATTTGGGCTTTCGATTAAAAACAAAGAAGTAAATCTTTCAAAGTTTCTTTAAATTGTAGCGCAAAAGGGGTTGAATGATTTTATGATAGTCCTTCATATTCAAGTTATGTATATGAAACTTGGTATTTTGGCTCTTGATTAAAAATAAAGAAGTGGGTAATCACATTTTTTGAAAATTTCATCCTCAAAGGGATAGAATAGGGGTTGAAAGTTTTTATGAAAGTTCGTCATTTTTTAAGTTCTATCTATGAAACTTTGTATTTGGGCTTTCGATTAAAAACGAAGAAGTAAATCTTTCACAGTTTCTTAAAATTCTAGCCCAAAAGGGGTTATACAGGGGTTGAATGTTTGTATGATAGTCCTTCATATTCAAGTTATTTTTCAAGCTATGTGTATGAAACTTGGTATTTGGGCTCTTGATTAAAAAAAAAGAAGTAGGTATATTACATTTTTTGAAAATAATACCTCAAAGGGATAAAATAGGGGTTGATAGTTTGTATGAAAGTCTGTCATTTTTTAAGTTCTACCTATGAAAATTTGTATTTGGGCTTTCGATTAAAAACAAAGAAGTAAATCTTTCAAAGTTTCTTTAAATTGTAGCGCAAAAGGGGTTGAATGATTTTATGATAGTCCTTCATATTCAAGTTATGTATATGAAACTTGGTATTTTGGCTCTTGATTAAAAATAAAGAAGTGGGTAATCACATTTTTTGAAAATTTCATCCTCAAAGGGATAGAATAGGGGTTGAAAGTTTTTATGAAAGTTCGTCATTTTTTAAGTTCTATCTATGAAACTTTGTATTTGGGCTTTCGATTAAAAACGAAGAAGTAAATCTTTCACAGTTTCTTAAAATTCTAGCACAAAAGGGGTTATACAGGGGTTGAATGTTTGTATGACAGTCCTTCATATTCAAGCTATTTTTCAAGCTATGTGTATGAAACTTGGTATTTTGGTATTACATTTGGTATTTACATTTATTCTGTAAAAATGACTAGCAATTTGAATTTTTCAGGTCGTGTATGCTGCGCAAGTTTTCAGCAGGGCGGTTTCGGGAGTTTTACACAACCAGATGAAGACATATGAACATCTTCAAATAGTTCATAATTATAGTGTACCATTTGTGAACATTGATAATGGCTATTTCACTGCCGAGATCCTTATGTTCATTAATGATTTGTTTGACAGCTTGAATTGTTCTGGTCATTCAAGTGTTAATTTACGTAATGCTTTGTCTTTAAATTCAGTCCACTTAGAGTTTTGGAACGAAGCCTTGAAGAAGCTAGAATCAATGAAATTTGATGCTTCAGACTCAAGAGAATGTAAGCCACTGTCGTTACGTAACTTTATTCATGACATTAAAACCATTAAACACCTTTGGTCAGAACTAAGATTGATTCCGGGAGTTAAATTTTTGAGTTTGAAGCGTTTAAACCAGGATCCCCTCGAAAACTTTTTTGGACAAATTCGAGGACAGGGTGGATGTAGCACACATTCAGACTGTCAACAATTTGTTGCCTTGTATAAGACATTGCTCATTAATGAGATATCAACTGGTAAATCTTTATATGCAAATTGCACCCCTGATGATGATAAAATGCTGGGAACTCTAAAAAATTTAATTATCAAACGAAATCGAAATATCAATGACATTCTCCATAGTTCGGATGCTCAAAATTTTATTTTCATTGAAGAAAGTATTCCATCCGAAAATACTTTCCAAACCCACGCTGTGTCATACATTGCTGGTGCAGTTTGCCGTTATTTACTACCCAGACTAGATTGTGCGCAATGTCAACATTGTAAAAATGCACTGTTATCTAATGAAATTGAACCATTTCATTCTTTAATATCAATTAAAGAATATGATAATAGTAAAAGAAAATTGTATTATCCATCAGGTAATCTGTCGGCTTTAGTATGGCACTACATTTATATTATCGAACGGACCTTGCCAAAACTCTGTAAAGTTTACATCTACACAGATATTACTAGTGGTTCGCCCCGAACTGAGACCTCGCGGTAACGGTATCCCATGATTATTCATTCAATCGATACATGATAACCAAAACTGACATTATTATTATGCCCGTTTTCACCAAACATACCTAAATCATCCCCTAAGTAGGAGTCTCTTAACGTAGGTAGCTCCTAAATACAATCCTAAGTCCTAACATCCGTCCCAATATCCTTTTAGGTGTCCCGTACAGGATCGTGATAAATAAGTTGACAGAAAACATCAATCACCTAACTTATAGGTAGCCCGTAAAGGTTAGGGAACGTTAGTGAAAACATTGAATTATTTATCAAACATTGAATTTAACTCGTAGTTCCATGGGAATAGTTACTGACTGCGCCATCTATTAGCATTATTGTGAAGCTATGTTGATGCTATATGAATTACTGACGCCCATTAAAAATTAAATAATCTCGTTTCTTTATAATATTCATATAATTTTAGTATTTGTTGTTCAAGTACAGGATATAAGTGACCTAAAAACATAAAATCAGTTTGAAAATCCATAGCGGATTTTTCTAGAGAGCGTCTTCAAGCGAGCGTATAAAATCGCCACTTTGAAAGCCCCCCATTTCGTCAATTTTAAGGGAAAAATTAAAAAAAAAATATTTTTGTACTCAGTTCAAAATTATCTTTAAAATGATACGTAACAATTTTATGTAACGCGATTTTTTTTTTTTTACTTCGCATTCGCTTCTATGAGAGCCCCCCTGAAATAAAGATTTTTATAACTTTTTAAGCCATTTTCGGCTGGAGGCCATCGGTTTACATATTATATCTAAATTTGAAGTAATTACGTTCAGTAATTCAAAAGTTATAAGGCTCTGACAGACGGACGGACGGACGGACGGACGGACGGACAAGTGCAAATCGCCCTAGTTAACTCAAAGACCTTCGCTTCGCTCGGTCGATTAAACAATTTGACAATCTCGATACATCTTGGTATACTTGTCGTGAACACAAATCTGATTTTTTGAAGGCGTTTGGATTGTTTGTTACAAGAATGCAAGTTAGACAATGGTGCATTAATTTTAATAGACGAATTCACAATGTAGATTCAAGGAAAAAGGGAGCAGAAATGGAAAATTTGATTGCAACCAAAGTTTCCAAAGGTGGCAGTTATAGATCAGTGCGACGTCAAAGTAGTTAACATTGTTGTAACCTAAAATAGGTAGAAGTAAGAAACATTAATTTTCTTTTTATTAACCGATTTCAAAAAAGGAGGAGGTTCTCAATTCGTCGGAATCTTTTTTTAATTTATTTTATGTACGTAGAGAATTAAGACGCCTGAACCGATTTGAATTTTTTTTTAATAATTTCAAAGGGTATAAATTCCCAGGTTCCCATAAATTTTATCGAAATCGGTCAAGTGGTTTTTAAAAAATCAACAATAAATTATACACCTACTTTGTATAGTGGCGCGAGAGTTTGAGTCGGTTATTTAAAAAGAATTTTTTATAATAAATTATAACCATTGTTTGTGCTTTAATGTTTGCATTTCTGTGCTCATCTCATTTATTTTCACTGTGTAAGAAGTATTGTGTTCTCTGTATCAACATTATATTTGTATTTGTTATATTTAGATAATAACACTACTTGACCCAGCTTTTTCAAAGGTTTTCAAAATCAGTTCTGATTTGACGAAATTACGTGTTACCTACATCGACACAAATTTTCATCCCCTATTGCGCGCGAAACCTACTGTTTTTCAGGATATCAAAGTCAATGTTTAGTTTTAGTCCTCTTTGTCCCGGGGACAAATTATTAGACTTTTTAATTGCAAACAATTTTAACCAAAACTTCACAATTTTGTCGATAGATGGCGCTGTCACCAAAACTTGTCATTAACATTAATTTTATAAAAAAATAAATATGTAGTAGGTAACTTTACTAATCATTAGAAATAAATCCTTAGCATATTTTATTGAAATCGATTCCGTGGTTTTAGACTACGGAGTATCTGACAGCCTGACAGACTTATTCAGTATGAATACCATCCACAATAAAATAGTAGTTTCCAATTTTTAATATTATGTTATCGTAGGGAAATATAAAGTTAATTAATGTAGATACAATTAATGAAGGGTAGGTTTTAAATATACATTTGTATGTCAAAACCCGTTTAAAGTCATTTTATTTTAGTATTTTCTCTTGCGATCAACAATTAGAATGAATTTTATTGATCACTCATGACATTGACACATTGACATTGATTTCAGCAATTGAATCAATAAACAGTACGCAATCTTTTTATTTAATTTGTGCAAAAGTCACAACGGAAATTTATTTCATGAATTTTTCATTAAGTTATAATTACTACGTGTGATACGTTAAATTGTAATTCAGTTAAGTGCTATATTGTATGATACATTGTAATTAGTTGTAAAAAGATTTAGAGAAAACTTTTACGAGTACTTTGCAAAAGGCATGATGACAGAAATATCTATTTCGAAAGAATAAAAAATAATATCTTATATCAGCAAAATAGATAAAATATGTCGTCATAATATTTTATCAAAATTTGAAGATATATTATGTGATGTAACTTTCGCTCTTATCTCTGTTCAATTCAATATGGTGGATTGCTGTATTTTATGGTTTTATTTTATCAAAATAAATATCAATCTCTGTCAAAATAGTCGAATAAATAAATACATTTTTTATATTCCATGAATCCTATTTCCATGGATATAATATTCATAATTTCATTGTTTCTTCGCAACTGTCATCATGCCTATTCATGTTCATGCCTAAATGGACGTAGTTATGCATAAATGTTCCAACCCACAAGTCTGTCGAAATTGAGTTAATAGTACTAAACTGGTTTTATACTAAGAACTTTCCAGTCCTTACATCATTATTCTTTTATTTCCAATGTTCCAACCAACAATGTGTAACACATTTGTAGCAAAAAAAACAATTAAAACTGCATCAATCTGACTGAAAACTTGCTGTGGGTTGGAACATTTTTGCATAACTACGTCCAAATATTATGCTGATTTTTTAATTCAAACAACTGATTTTTACTTAAGTAACTTTTCGTATTTTTATCTTTTTTATGACGTTTAGACCTATTATTTATGTACATATTTAAGACCCACTTATAAATCGCCAAGGGAAATTTAATCAACGAATAAATTTGACGTTTAGACAGATTTTCATTACGAAAAACTGCTAAGCAAAAATCAATGAAGGCAATGGGGCTGTCTTAATTTAAAAAATGCATTTAGTGTAGTATGGATGTATGGATATTGGATTGTGATCGTTACAGTTTATAGAACTGGAAGCACGGGCGCCTTTCCAAAAATATCACGATCGCGATGACTGTCACTATTAGACCATTTCGAGGCGCTAACATAGGATAAACATCTGGAAAACCTATCTATTTGGTATATGTTATATTATGGGCATGGGCGTTTAAATATTTAAAAGGGAAGTCAAATTTATTCCGCGTTTAAATGGAACAACTGCGATGGTGATATTAATATAATGTACTAGACAATATATTTTTAAAAGAGTAACTGTTGAGTTTCTTACCGGATTCTTCTCAACAGAAAACTACATTCCGAACCGGTAGTAGCTTAAAATATGAAAATGAATAAACCAGCTATTCAAAGTAAAAATTTCTTTTATTTTACAACCTTAATTTTTAAATTAGAATTTAGAATCATAGAATACAGAAAAAAAATCGGTAAATATAAAAAAACCGGTACTCGAAAACCGATAAGTACATCACTATAATTATAAACTTACGGTTCACTCCGATGGGCCTATCCCATCCCTAAATAAAATAAAAAGTAACCGCTTCCGGTTCCGCTATGACGTAATTCTGCTTAAGCGATGGACCAATAAGCATCGAGTTCCGCTATTGCTATACATCGTGTTAGAGCAGGACATGCTGGGTTATCAATGAAATTTGCACTAAACATGAATGGATAGAGTCGTTAAATCACGGGAGAGTGAGATGCAAGATAGAAAATGTATAGATGTACCATAGTGAAGGAACACGCACACTAGAATCCTGTTAAGATTCTATTTTAGGCTCTATGGAGTTTGACGTCTATATCCTAGTGTTCGTGGTCTATGGATACTATGTTTTGCTTTTGTGTGGTTTTCACAGACAAGGACAAGAGTGGTTTTGTTTTAGAACATATGGCCGTAGACAGAGAAATAGGAACGGTCATGGAACTAGGAATTACGACTTACGGTAGTAAACACAGAGTACAAAAATAAGTCTATGGTGGTTTTCTGTGGGTTAAAATCTCTTTGATATCATGATCTCCAAAGAGTATATAAGTAAACACTACGTTCTAATCGCAATTCCTAGTTCCATGGCATAACTCTGCGATCCAGACTATAGTTTATTAGTGATCTGTGATCAAAATTATGGAAAAAGGAACAGATTATATTACCGAAGCTCCGAAGGAACCTTTATATAATAACAACCTATAACCTAAAAATAAATAATTATTTTTGATCGCAAGCATAACTCCATTAAATACAATATAGGTACTCACAACTATAATCTTCTGATAGTAAGAAACTAAGAAGTGAAGAAGCAGGCAGCACTGGCAGCAGCCCTATAACATAATCCATAACCTTAAACGAAGCGCAATTACCTCAGAAGATTCCTATTCCACTCTTTAGAAGTTCTAGTTAAAATCAATAGGTACGTTTTACGTCACACGGTTCGTTGGAAAAATGAAGAAAGTGAAAGAAAAAGATTTATTCATAAAAAAATGATGGGTTTAAAATTCAGGAGAACAAACTTTTTCAGGTTTCCCACCTCATCGGATCACCGCAAAATCAGCGTGGGCTGGTTCTGAGCTCTTTTTAAAAAAGGGTCTTGGATCTTGCCAATTAATGGTACTGTAGATAGTTTGCCCTGAGCATTTTGTTACCAAAGACTTCAGTGGAACTAGGACCTTGTTCCATTGGCTAAAGAAATCACATCTTGGAATGGTCAATAAAATGGATTGGTGTGACATACATCAGCAACCAACAGATTTGGACGGCCAGGTGGAAATAGAAATAGATCTACAGAGAGTGGCTGACAAAGTTGTAATCAAGAATGAAAAACCAGATGAGTCCATGCTAGTTGTGGAGGAAAAAACACTAATAAAGCAGGAAACATTAGACCATGGCAATCTGGAGACCTGTCACAATGCCTATGACTCCTACTTTGAAGTGTTAAAGCTAGAGTCTTGCGATAACAGTTCAGAAATGACTTCGAGTGATAATCATGTAAGTAGATGTAGTTATGATTAAAGATTACAGTTTTAAAAATGTATCTACAAACAGTAAAGTTAAGTCTCTATCTTAGGCTGAGACCACATTGGTTTATATTGCCAGAGTGTCTCAAGGCCATGCAAGCTTAAAATCAAACATGTTGATGGAAGCAATACTCAAAAGAAATTGCTTGGGCTATAGTAGACAATGGGTGCCCAGCCCTACATTATGTTAAACAGTTGTCACTTATGAGTAAAACCTGTATGCACTTACTCTTATAATATCTATAATTATATAAGTTGATGTACTACCCTCTAAGTTGTTAATACTTAAGATATTTGAGTGAGGACTATTTAGTATGTTACTATTTATTATGTGTTTATTTGTTCATTGCACGTTCAAGCTTCTCATCTTCTTGCTTCTAGTTTTTTTGAAGACTTGAGTTTTTTTTAGCCTAGAGTCCTTTGTAAGGCAATCCCGAGTCAATGTTAAATGACATGGTTCAGCTTGAAGGAAATGGAGCCTTGTAGCCCACTGAGTCTTGCATAATTAAGTAGTCTTCAAAATAACAACTCGAAGCCTAGAATCCTATGCAAAACTAAGTAATAATGTCCTCCCTACCAAATCCGGTCACAGCGGCCAACCTCAGAGATTAGCCTTCTGAGCGGGAGATATTATAGTGCACAAGTGTGTGTTTACTCTCTATTCCCTCACTCTCATAGTTCAATGGGATGGAAATACAACATGACCAGAGAGAGATCAGGCGCAGGACCGACGGCTTTACTTGTTCTCCAAGACAGGGGGTTGTCTCACCGCCAACTTCTAACTCTGGGCTGGTACTGCGAATTTCTTGACAGAAAAACTCAATACCTAAATTTTTTGGCCCGACCTGGGAATCGAACCCGTGACCTCGTCATCAGTAGTCAAAATTGCTACCCACTAGACCAATGAGGCCGTTTACAAAACTAAGTACCTACAGGTGTAGTGAGTAACAGGTAAATAATATAATTATGCATTTTGTTTTCAGCAGGAATCTACTCAAGCTCCAGTAAGTTTGCCTGCAGACTGTGTTCCTACACTTGGTAAGTGTGAAGACATCATCAACATCTTTGCCATAGTGTACAGTAGTACTAAGTCATTTTTTCATCATTTGCAACCCATCAACGGCTCACTACTGAGCGCAGGTCTCCCTCTCAGAGAAGGGTTATAGGCCATAGTCCACCACGCTGGTCCAATGCGAATTGGCGGACTTCACACACCTTCGAGAACATTATGAAAAACTCTCTGGTGTGCAGGTTTCCTCACGACGTTTTCCTTCACCGTTGAAGCAAGTGATATTTAATTGCTTAAACGCACTTGACTCCGAAAAGTCAGAGGTGCGTACCCGGGATCGAACCTGCGACTCCCTGAATAGGAGACCACAGTCCTAACCACTAGGCTATCACTGCTTCACTTGCTTTGTAGTACTTAGTACTTACTACTTATCCATGGCCAAGACCATCCTTCTTCTTCTTCTTTGTCAACTGATAGACATTCACTGCTAGACAAAGGTCTCTTGCATGGAATTCCACAGGCCTCGGTCTTGCGCCGCCTGAATCCAGCGGCTCCCTGCGACTCATCTGTCGTCGGACTACCTAGTGGGGGGTCTGCCAACAGTGCGCTTCTCAGTGTGGGGTCGCCACTTCAGCACCTTGGGACCCCAACGACCATCAGCTCTTCGAACTGTGACCTTCCTCTAGATGTTGAATTTGATGTTTTACTAGACTGTAGAAATATTTTACGAATAATCTGCCCTGCTATGGACTTAACTGTGAAAAAAACTTAACTGTTTTAAATTTACTTTTGCATTTGTTAAGCCCACTCGATTTCTGCTAGCAAATTCCTAGGTATAGTATGATCACGATACGAGGGTAACGTAAAGAATTACGCAAATCAGTTTAAAAATCTCAGAGATATTGATGTACCTACATGGTAGAAATCACAACTCCTTTTTTTGAAAGTTGGTTAAAAAGTAGCCTATGTTACTCCTTGTATACTTAATCCTCAACTTATCTGTGAAAGTCGTGTCAAAATCGGTTCAGCCTTTCCAAAGATTAGCCTGTACAAAACTACAAACAGACAGGTAGTCAACAACTTTAAAAATGCGTGTTTGGAATATGGCTTTGTTTAAATAGCCTACTATTTAATCGAGAAATAAGAATATGACAGCGGTACCGCAACCGCTGCGGGCGCTTGTGAAAACTCAGTCTTAGACTTTGCCTTGATTACCAACATTTTGGCCTAGATGTACATAAGTAAGTGAGTTATATGTTTCAGACCAACCTTCGGCAGTGAGGTGGATGGATGAAACCTCTTCAATGAGAGAAACCTGCTTCGAGGCAAAAATACAACAACCATTACAAAAAGCTAAAGACACAGATAACTATGCGAAAAGCTGTGGTTTAGTGACAACCGGGGTAACTCGCCCCAGCATGAAACCCTTCAAATGTGAACATTGCTCGTATAAAACTGATCAGAAAAGGCACTTTCTTAACCATGTGAGGACTCACACTGGAGAGAAACCTTTCATTTGCGATGTTTGTAATTATAAGTGTGCAGTGAAAAGTTATTTAGTGGTACACTTGAGGACTCACACTGGAGAGAAACCTAATTCTTGCAAATATTGTGACTATAAATGTTCACAAGCAAGTACTCTTAAAATCCACATGAGGAATCACACTGGAGAAAAACCATTCACTTGCAATGTTTGCAATTATAAGTGTACAAAAAATAGTTCATTAAAGACACACATGAGGACTCACACTGGAGACAAACCTTACACTTGCAAGCAATGTGATTTTAAATGTTCGCTATCAACTAATCTTAAAGTCCACATCATGAGAACTCACACTGGAGAGAAACCTTTCACTTGCAATGCTTGCAATTATAAGTGTGCAACCAATTCTTCATTAATGACACACATTAAGACTCACAGAGAGAAACCTTATTGTTGTAAGCATTGTGAACTTAAATTTTCGCGATCAAGGACTCTTAAAGTCCACATGAGGAATCACACTGGAGAGAAACTCTTCACTTGCAATGTTTGCAATTGCGAGTGTGCAACTAATAGTTCGTTATTGAGACACATGAGGACTCACATTGGAGATAAACCTTTCACTTGCAAGCAATGTGACTATAAATGCTCGCGATTAAGTAATCTAAAAGTTCACATGAGGACTCACACTGGAGAGAAACCTTTCACTTGCACTGTTTGTAATTTTAAGTGTGCAACTAATTTTTCATTAATGAGACACATGAAGATACATAGTTCTAGAGAAACCTTATTGTTGTAAGGTTTCTCTAGAACCCCTGCCATTTTACTGTAACTATATTATAATATGAACATTAAGATATTTTAATTGTATTTTGTATTGTAAAAAAGCACTTTGTAAAGTACTGAATAAAATTTATTATAACTATGTGTTACTTTAAATTGCAATAGTCCACGTCCTATCACACTCTTCACTTGCGAAGTTTGCAATAATTACAAGTGTATTAAAGTGTTTATGCAACTACTAGTTCATTAGAAAATGTCATTTAAATTCACATTAGGTAGTAGATAAGTAAATAAAGTTTTGTCAATCTAATAAAATAATGTTTTAAGCTTTTTATATGTCTATTTTTCAGGTTCTGAAATATAAAAAACGGCACCCTTTTTTCTCAGAAACAGCTTGAGGTACTTAGGTACTTACTTGAAAATGCTGAATAAAAAATGTTTATGGTTTCTAAATGATATGAAAATTCCAAGTTTCTAATTTATCTACTGCTAGCTGATGTCCGCGATTTCGTCCGCGTGGATTTAGTTTTTAAAATCCCTCGGGAACTCTTTGATTTTACGGCATATAAAGTAGCCTTTATGTCACTCTCTAGGTCCTCAACTATACCCATGCAAAAAATCACTTCGATCCGTTGCTCTGTTGCGGCGTGATTGAAGGACAAACCAACTAACAAACACACTTTCGCATCACACTAATATTATAAAGGCGAAAGTTTGTGTGTGTATGTTTGTTACTATTTCACGCAAAAACTACTGGATGAATTTGGCTGAAATTTGGAATGGAGATAGATTATACTCTGGATTAACACAGGGCTACATTTTATCCCGGAAAATTGAACGGTTCCCGCGGGAATCAAAAAAATTAATAATAACTACGCAGACGAAGTCGCGGGCATCATCTAGTTTATAATAATGGTACATGATGAAAAGTTATAACTTTTCAAGGTAAGTAGCATTATGTTTCTCGGAGACACTGTACCTCCCAGGGACTACCACTTTAATTCGACATTAATAAATAAATAATAAAATAAAAATAAAAAAGCCTATTCATCCTTAAAATTATTCTTAACAAATCAATTCATTGCATGCATTTTTTTTTAAATAACAATAATCAAACAAATTAGATATTATTATATGTCTGTAAAATTGTAATTAGGTGATTGTAATTTCCAAAAATAAAAAAAACAATTGAGAAAAAAAATTGAAATTGAAAATTAATTTTAAATTAACTATATTTTACTGTAGGTCATTAAATAGTGTAGATATTAGGTACCTATGTCAATTTATTTTAATTAGGTCTATATGTATAAAATGTCAATTTTCTATGCTATGATTTAAGGATCTCTCATCGAGTAAAGGCCTCCTCCAGATTATTCCAGGTTTTCCTGTCAACAGCCTTTTTTGTCCAGTTAGGTCCTCTGAAATTCGACATTATTGTATTTCTATTTCTCACAAGGACCACAGGTCAAAAAATACCCGTGGCCCCTTCCAGGGACTACAGGAGGGACCACGGGTAATAAATCGAAAAAAATCTCGGCAGTACCGAAAGATTTTCTATCTTAGGGTACCTATTGCCGTAAGATTTCTTTATAAAAAAATTCTTTTCAAAAAACCGACTTCTAACGCCACTACAAAGTATAAAAATAATTTTAGTTTGCCCACGTTTGTTGAAGTCGGGCGGGCCTAAATACAAACTATGAAACCGATGCGCGACGCTACACAATATGAGAGCCTCTTTTGTAGAAGTCGAGCGAGCATCGCGAGTCGGTTTCATAGTTTGTATTTTAGGCCCGCCCGACTTCAACAAACGTGGGCAAACTAAAATTATTTTTATACTTTGTAGTGGCGTTAGAAGTCGGTTTTTTGAAAAGAATTTTTATTTTAAGCTTTTAAGTGTAGGTAGTATCCTATGATTGAGGAGCTAGGACCTGGAGCTCCATGATGTAGTCCATACTTGTTACCTACAATATCAATTCGTAATCGAAATTTCCTAAATCCCCATAGTTTTAGGTACGCAGTATCCTGCAGCATCAGGATTGAGGAGCTAGGACCTGGAGCGCCATGATGTAAACTATACTTGTTACGTACCTACAATAATAACTCATAATCGACATTTCCTAAATCTCTTTATTTTAGGTGAGCAATATCCCTGCAGCATCAGGCTTGAGGAGTTGAAGGTGAACATTTTTATGGGACCATTTCGCAAACATCTTCTATCGATTAAAAAAAAATCACGCGAATCGGTCCAGTAATCCCGGAGAAATCGGTGGACATACATAGAAAAAAAAAAAAAAAGATACCGGCCGAATTGAGAACCTCCTCCTTTTTGGAAGTCGGTTAAAAATAAAGGAAAGCTAATCAGATATCGCTGCACAGATTAAAAAAAAATTGGTCACTGGTCAAAATAAGTGGGGGCAAGAGACGTAGTCTTATTATAGTTCCATGGGCAAGCGCTAAAAAAATATGACACCGGCCTCTCCAGTGGTATTTATTCCCATGGTAATTGGTAGGTAGGAATTTCGTAGCTTCATGGTTATTCCCTACTTATCTAGGATTTCTGGTTATTCCAAGCGTAGATTCCAAGGTTATTCCTTAGGCCAAGACCACTACGTTCTCTGGTATTTAAGGTGGAAGACACGAGTCTGCCCGCGAAATTCAAATTTAATTTGGTTTTTCGCAATTTGTAAACTAATACGACAAAGTAGGCTTATGGCCTTCTAATTGCGCCAGTGGAATTATCTTCACAGGTTTACATAAAAATCTTTACTTAAAAGTGACCACTTTAAGAAATTAATCAAAATATCGACTAATTTGTGAGTAACTCACGTCCATATTTCTTAAACTGGTCACTTTCCAGTAAAGATTTTTATGTAAACCTGTGAAGATGATAAATTCTACTGGCGCAATTAGAAGGCCATAAGCCTACTTTGTCGTATTAGTTTACAAATTGCGAAAAACCAAATCCATTAATCTGTGGTTAAGATTGTTGATGTTGATGACTGATGTATGATGTCAGTCAGATGTTGTAATGTGTATTCTAATTTCTAACCTATTTCCTACCTAGGTACCCCGTACCATGATTCTAATTTCTATTTGTGCTATGTATTTGTGTTCTAATTATTTTAAACAATCTAAACATTAAAATTTAAAATATGAATAATAATATAATTAAGAATAATTTAATAGAATATGTTACAAAATTTCATTTACAAGATTGCTTGAATATTTTATCGGAACAGGATATTCTGGGATACTATAGCATCAAAATTGAGTAAGTTTACCATTAAAATCGACTTATTTTTAAATATTATCACATAGTTCGAAGATCTACAAAATGCTTAATCAGAAACAATCAATTTTATTGTATATCCATGTTTAGATAATAACTTAATCATAAGTTATAGAGAAAGCAATAATTAATTATATTAAAATTATGTATAAAGGTACTCAATTTTATTTCAGTTTTCTTAAACTGTTTGAAACATGTCCAGATGTTGGCGACAAAGTTTTATGCAGTCCAGTTTCAACCCTAAAATCATGTAGTGAGGATATTATGAAAGTTCAACAGAATATCTTAGAGAAAGATGAATTTAAGCCATTGATAGATAAGTTGAGCTTTAAATGCTTAAAAAGAAATGTTCAAGCTAGATTCTTTGGCCTTCCTGTTTGCCCAGAGTTGCATAGGACTGTGTTCCCCAAAAATGTTGATCTTGGATGTTTTTTGAATGTTACAGGTGAGTGCCTATTTTTTAATTGTTATATTACTAGATGATGTCTGCGACTTCAGTATGGATCAAGGTTTTTTAATTCCCGCAGGAACTCTTAAATTTTCCAGGATAAAATATAGCCTATGGGCTAATCCCAGGTATGAGCTATCTCCATTCCAAATTTCAGGCAAATCGGTGTATTCGTTGTAGCATTAAAGAGTAACAAACATCCATCCATCCTCACCAACTTCCCATTTATAATAATAACTAGATGATGCCCGCAACTTTGTCAGCATGGATTAAGGTTTTTAATTCCCGTGGGAACTCCTTAATTTTCTGGGATAAAATGTAGCCTGTGTGTTAATCCAGAGTATGAGCTATCACTATTCCAAATTTCAGCCAAATTGGTAAATTTGTTGTGGCGTGAAAGAGTATCATCCCTACATCCATCCTCACAAACTTTTGCATTTATATTAGTAGGATTTTGCATTTATATTAGTAGGAAAATTAAGTAGGAAGGATACCTAATATAAAGATTGCAATCTCTTGATGGTTCATCATCAACTTGCTAACATCTTATTACTGAGTACAGGTCTCCTCTCAGAGAAGGTTTATGGGCCATAGAGTACCACGCTGGCCCAATGCTAAATGGTAGACTTCACACAACTTTGAGAACATTATGAAGAATTCTTGGGTGTGCAGGTTTCCTCACTGTGTTTTCCTTCACTGTAGAAGCATAAATGATATTTAATTGCTTATAAATGGACATAACTCTGAAAATTCAGAGATGCTGCCCAGGAGCGAACCTGCTACACCTGAATCTTAACCAGCATCTGCAGTTTTAACTACCATCACTGCATATTTTGATGGTTATATGCCTACCTTACCGGCTACCGCACCCCTCCGGCGTCCGTGCCGGCAAGCTCCGATGCACACACACACAGAAGTGATGAAGCATAACGTAATGAAGCTGTGATAGCCTAGTGGAGAAGCTGTCATAGCCTAGTGGTTAGGACTGCAGTCTCTTGTTCCAGGGTCTTTCGATCCCGGATACGCACCTCTGACTTTTCTGAGTCAAGTGCGTTTAAGCAATTAAATATCACTTGCTTCAACGGTGAAGGATAACATCGTGAGAAAACCTGCACATCTGAGAGTTCGCCATAATGTTCTCGAAGGTGTGTGAAGTCCTCCAATTCGCATTGGGCCAGCGTGGTGGACTATGGCCTATAACCCTTCTCTGAAAGTAGACCTGCGCTCAGTAGTGAGCCGTTGATGGGTTGCTGATGATATGATGAACATAAGGCCGCCTCCGACTCCACGCAGTCTTGTCTGCCCTACTCCTGGAGTGTTTTTTAAAGCGCGTAGCCATAAGCTCACGAACGAGGTATTGAAGCAAGCCTACGAGGCCGAATGGAGGGAGGTGGCGAGCGGAGCGAGCCGGCGGCCTCCGCAGCAAAACGGAAGTCGTATAGTTGAAGCTGAATAAGGGGACGACGAAGCGAGTCTTCTGGCGTAGCCCATTTGCTACGCCAGTAGAGTCGCTCCGTCGCCCCTTCATTCAGCTTCACCTACTCGGCCTTCGTTTCGCTACGGAGATCGCCGGTTCGCTCCCTGTCTATCATTTCCCTGCGACATACTTATGATATGCTCTATATAGCAGTACTAAGATGTGGTGTAGTTTGCGTAATAGTAGCATAATGGTATTCTTACTAAAGTAATACATTTTATAGTCAACAGCAAAAGACTGTCTGCCAGTCAAAGGTGAATAATATGATTGTCGCACTGTAATCATCAATCATTGTCATTTAAAAAACCCAAAAAAAAAATACTTAGATATAAAAGAAAATCATTGTCATTGCCTACAATATTTCTATTTTAAGGCACTATTGTGAGAGTAACACAGGCAAAGATGTTAGAATATCAAAGAAAATACATATGTATTAAATGCAGCTCGGAGAACACAGTAGAAGCAGATTTTGAAAACCGATACATTTTGAAAGCACCATCAAAATGCTGGAACTCTGAGATAAGGTGTAAATGTTCTACATTTAAACAGGTGAATCTGGTATCAAGAGAATATTGTAAGGATTACCAAGAAATCAAAATACAAGTAAGTTTTCCATTCTTAAACAAGCTGGCAAACCAGGCAACTTTTTTTTTATTTATAGAGGCGCTTGACTGCCTCACACCTGATGGTAAGTGAAGATGGAGCGCACTTGTCTAGAAGATGCCCATTCTGAAGGGAATTCAAAATTTTAGCAGTGTGTATTAGCAACTGAAGCTGAATGAAAACATAAGGAGGTGAGTCTACAGTTTAGGTTATTAAGAATAGAATAGAATAGAATAGAAATGTTTTTTATTCAAATAAACTTTTTTACAAGTGCTTTTGAATCGTCGATTAGTCTACCACTTGACATCCTTTAAGAAACTTGACATCCTTTCAGCTAGCTCTTTTAGCCCCTCTGTTATCAAGTGAAAAAAAATTGGGTGTGAATTATTCCGATTTTCCTACATCATTATGTAGTTTGGCAGGCAAATGGTTCTAAAATCATTTTTGGCCAGTAACATCAGGCAACTAAATTAGGTACTTCATCATCAGCAACCCATCAAGGGCTCACTACTGAGCACAGGTCTCCTCTCAGAGAAGGGTTATCGGCCATACTCCACCACACTGGCCCAATGCGAATTGACAGACTTCACACATCTTTAAGGACATTATGAAGAACTCACAGGTGTGCAGTTTTCCTCACGATGTTTTCCATCACCATTGAAACAAGTGATATTTAATTGCTTAAACACACTCTGAAAAGTCAGAGGTGTGTACCCGGGATCGAATCTGCGACCCCCTCGCCACTTCTGTATTACTACTAAATATATTAATATTTATTTTTCAGGAGCAAGTGAACAAACTTAGCATTGGCACAATACCTGGTTCTATGTGGGTGGTCTTAGAATATGACCTAGTTGACACGTGCAAGCCTGGTGATGACGTCGTTATATGGTGAGAAGTAAAATGTTCATCGATTTGTATAATGTACAGGCTTTAACCCGCGGCTCCGCTCCCTCGATTTTGTTTTTAAAATCTTTCTAAAAGTAATTCGAAGTGGGGATTCCAATATTTCGATTTTTTCGATTTTACAGCTGTTTTTTTGCTTTTTTTATGTTATATACTTATTTTTTTTTATGTTTTTAAACCTAAAATATTACTAACTAGCTGATGCCCGCGACTTCGTCCGTGGGCATTTAGTTTTTAAAATATCTCGGGAACTTTGATTTTCCGGAATAAAAAGTAGCCTTTATCACTCTCCAGTTCCTCAACTATACCCATGCAAGAAATCACGTCGAACCGTGGCTCTGGGCGTGATTGATGGACAAACCAACAAACAAACACACTTTCGCATTTATAAAATATTAGTATGATATATTATTATACCTAGAAAATCCTACTAATATTATAAATGCGAAAGTTTGTGAGGATGTATGGATGTTTCGATGGATGTTTGTTAATACTCTATAACTACACCACGAATGAACCGATTTGGCTGTTTGGAATGGAGATAGCTCATACCCAGGATTAGCACATAGGCATAGGCGTAACTTTTTATCCTGGAAAATTACAGAGTTCCCGGAAGAATAAAAAAAACCTTAATCCACGCGGACGAATTCGCGGGCATCATCTAGTTTAGTAATATATGTGAATAACAGAGGGGTCACAACCCTCAGCAATGAGGAATATGATTCAGAGAAAGTATAGATACCTATATACCATTTTCCAGTGGAACAGTACGTCGGAGATGGCGTCCACCGGTCCAAACCAAAAAGTCAGAAGTGGAATTAGTATTACAAGCAAATTATATAGAAGTGATCAACGCCCAGAGATCCGAAGTGATCTCAAAGGCGCCAGATGTTAAGGATTGCTTCGACGATTTCTGGGCCAAGTATGAACAGTGTCCACTGAAAGGGAGAGATCAGATCTTAGCTTCTGTGTGTCCACAGGTATATATCTTTATCATCAGCAACCCATCAACAGCTCACTACTGAGCGCAGGCTACTTTCAAAGAAGGGTTATAGGCCATAGTCCACCACGCTGGCCCAATGCGAATTGGCAGACTTCACACACCTTCGAGAACATTATGAACTCTCAGGTGTGCAGGTTTCCTCACGATGTTTTCCTTCACCGTTGAAGCTTGTGATATTTAATTTCTTAAACGCACATAACTTAGAAAAGCCAGAGGTGCTTGCCCGGGATCGAACCTGCGACCCGCTGAGATCGCCTACTAACCACTAGGCTATCACTGCTTATTCTAGGTGTACGGGCTATATTTAGTGAAGCTGGCAGTGTTGCTGGCAGTTATCACTGGGTCCAACCACATAGTTGAGAGTGAGCAAAAGTCTACAAACGACGACCAACATGCGGCCCATGTAAGGGGGCAGTGTCATTTATTACTGGTCGGTGATCCAGGTAAGCTTTTATTTCTGTGATCCACTTCAGTTTCGCGCTTATATCACACTATAATCATATAATGCAAAGGAGTCAAATATATATGGAGCCTGGGCCAGGTCTTTGTAGTCTTTCAAAATGGTTGGGATCATGAAATAGTGATTATTTTTTCTTTATTTCTCATTAAAAGGTCCTTTTTACGAGGTACAATACGAAATTATTTTACAAAATAAAAGCGCAACAACATGACGTTCTTTTTGACAATGACACGTATTTACACGAGTCATGATGACATTTGACAAATAACAACAAATGACAGCAATTGACATTTGACATACCAGCAATTGACGTTTGACAATTGAAATGCCATATGACGTAACGTCATTACAAACATAGGCTACAAAAGCAGATGGATGCACTCCAAGTGTTGCTATTCTACAGATGTACCCAATTATCAATTTCATAATTGTACCTCTTATTCACTGAAAAACTGCAAAAAATCATATTTTATTTCAATTCCTATGATTTAATACTATTTTTTGGTAAAGCGTACAAGTACCTGGCCCAAGATGAAACAACCCCTTTTGATATCAATCCAATATTTAGGTATAGCTTCTAAATTAAAGCAAAATCACGTTTGTATGGTAACTAAAGTCTATAGACAGTTGACGCTGAATGACATTTCTTATTAAGGGTCTGAACTTTTACGGAAAATCCTTATTGAATTTTTTTTTTTTCAAATGTGTGTTCGTTCTTTGGTTTGTCCTTTAATCACGAAGCAACGGTATAGATTTTTCTGGCAGTCACTATCGTCAAAGACGTGCCGAGTGCCGACAACGATTAAGCAAGATGTCAACAAGATGGCGTATTAGAAGTTAAAACCGATAAGGTTTAATTAATTCTTGCCGGCTCTTCTCAGCAGAATCCGCTTTCCGAACTGGTGGTAGAATCATAACTTGTCATAAGGTTGGCCTACGTGAAATAAATAATTTTGAATTGAATTGAATTAAAACTGCCATACTCGATCCCTTCATAGTTAGCTCGCTAGTATCTCACACTGCATTGTCAATTACCATCAGGTGAGATAAATAAATATATGTTGATATTATGACCAGGTACAGGCAAGTCGCAGCTGCTGAGAGCGGGCGCCGAGCTGACACCTCGCTCCGTGTTCACCTCTGGAGCTGGCAGTACTCGCGCCGGCCTCACCTGCGCCGCTCTTAGGGTAAGATCTTTAGATGCTACTCTCATCTCAGACTCAAGATTGAGTTAAAACGAGACAGATTTATGTCGGAACATATTTGTGTCTCATTTTAACTCTATCTTGAGTCTCGAGCAGAGCCAGAGTACGATCAGAAGGCTGAGGCCTTAGAGTACGTGTTTACTATTACTGCCTGAGTTTCATCCATCCATCAGCCTGTATGCGTCTACAGCATAGACCTTTCAAGAGCGCGCCACCAAACACGGTCCTCCTCGGATCGTGACCCATAGTTAGCGACCGTGTTTCGGATCATAAAGCCTACTTTTCATTATGGGATAAAATACTAGTGGTTCGCCCCGAACTGAGACCTCGCGGTAACGGTATCCTATGATTATTCATTCAATCGATACATGACGACCAAAACATTGAATTATTATGTAGGTACTAACGAGTGAAAACGGGTTAGGGGCATCTGTACAAATCGTCATCTATCGACGCGAATAGAAAATATACAAAATGATATTTAACTAAAGAATAATTTTAATTGAATAATATGTTATTATATTATGTACCTAAATAATAATGGTCGACGCAAAACTGTTTTTGGGATAAATCGTAGTCGTAACTCCTAGTTCAATGGAATAGTTAATGACTGCGCCATCTATTAGCATTATTGTGAAGCTATGTGAAATTTACTGATGCTCATTAAAAATTAAATAATCTCGTTTCTTTATAATATTCATATAATTTTAGTATTTGTTGTTCAAGTACAGGATACAAGTGAAGTAAGAAAATAAGTACAACTTGAAAATATATAGAAAATTTTCCCAGAGAGCTTCTTCAAGCGAGCGTATTAAATCGCCACTTTGGAAGCCCCCCATTTCGTCAATTTTAGGAAAAAAAATAAAATACGGTTGTACTCTGTTCCAAATTGTCTTTAAAATGATACACAGAAAACCTATGAATCGCAAATAAAAAAAAATTTCTTCGCATTCGCTTCTATGAGAGCCCCCCTGAAATAAAGATTTTTATAACTTTTTAAGCCATTTTCGGCTGGAGGCCATCGGTTTACATATTATATCTAAATTTGAAGTAATTACGTTCAGTAATTCAAAAGTTATAAGGCTCTGACAGACGGACGGACGGACGGACGGACGGACGGACGGACGGACAAGTGCAAATCGCTCTAGTAAACTCAGAGACCTCGCTTCGCTCGGTCAATTATATCCCGAGATATAAATTAATATCGCTCGCCTTGCTTTGAAATGGAACCCTTTACTCTTGAATCTACACTTATAATATTATAAAGAGGAAAGATTTGTTTGTTAGTTTGTTTGTTTGAATTGAATAGGCTCCGGAACTACTGTGGACCTATTTGAAAAATTCTTTCACCATTAGAATCCTACATTATCCCTGATGAACATAGGCTATAGAATATTTTCAAAAAGTTAGGGATCCGTATTCCGTAACTTCGATAATGTAACCCAAGATAAAATATCTCATAATGTAAACGAAATTTATATTTGGGGATATAATTTATATTATATCCCCAAAGTAAAAAGTCAGTCTGCAGTCAGTCAGTCAGCAGTGATATCTTATCACTGTACGCACACACACTGTTCGAAGACTAGTAGTTTAGACGACAACTCGAAGTCACAAATTCAGTACAACCGATTCTAACATGGAGCGTATCGTACATACCTAAACGTATGAGAAAGCATACACGTAATTGAGCTCTAATTTAATGCTTTTATGGTTTGTTTTACTTTGAGGCTAATGCCATGAAATGAAGATTTTGATCGGCAACTTTTAGACAATCGGGAGGCTGATTGGCCGATACTCAATCGCTATTGGCTTTAATGCATTGCTGCAGAAAGGACGCGATAAATTGAGCCAATCACTGCAACAGTCTCACTGTAGCAATGATGCAGCTTTTACATAATCGGTTTGCAGGAAGATGGCGAATGGCAGCTAGAAGCGGGCGCCCTCGTGCTGTCTGACGGCGGCGTGTGCTGCATCGACGAGATATCGCACCTGAGGGACCACGACAGAACTGCCATCCACGAGGCTATGGAGCAGCAGACCATATCTGTCGCCAAGGTAACATCACTTCACGACATTGTTACATTCCCTCAAATATGGTTGAGCGAAGCAGTGGCTGGGTCATGCGTCATGCTCGTGAACGGGTTCCACAGGCGGGAATGGGGCTACTTTTTGTCTGCCTTTCTTAACATGTGTTGAATTATAATTAGGTACGCTTTTGTGGAACTTCCCCTCATTGTGGAAACACTGCATACATAGCATAGTATCTATTGTATTGTAAACTTGTTTTGAATAGAGCAACTGCCGGTTCTTCTCGCCAGGAAGGGCATTCCGGACCAGTGGTAGACTCATCGACGATTCAAAAGCACTTGTAATAAAGTTTATTTGAATAAAAAACATTTCTATTCTATTCTATTCATTATTAGTCGGCCTCCCTGGGCCCTGGCTACACATCATCATGAGCAACCCATTAATGTGTCACTACTGAGCGCAGGTCTCCTCTCAGAGAAGGGTTATAGGCCATAGTCCACCATACTTGGTAGACTTCACACACCTTTGAGAACATTACGGAGAACTCTCAGGCGTACAGGTTTCTTCACGATGTTTTCCTTTACCGTTGAAGCACGTGATATTTAATTATTTATACGCACATAACTCCGAAAAGTCAGAGGTGCCCGTGATCGAAAGAACCTGGAACAAGAGACCGCAGTCCTAACCTAGCTATCACTGCTTATCCTACTATACTGATTTCTATTAAACCTAACACTTGAAAATATATTCATAGAGCACTAACGAAACGGAGTATGGCTTTTTGCTTAAGCGCATGACGTCAGATGTAGGTATGGAGCGCGAGAAAAATTTTCTGCCTTGTAATGTCCCCCATATCCTTACTAATATTACACATGCGAAAGTGTTTTTGTTCGTTGATTTGTCCTTCAATCACGCAGTACCGATTTGACGTGATTTTTCGCATGAGTATAGTTGAGGATTTGAAGTGACTATCTTTTATCCCGGAAAAAACAGAAGGTTCTCGTGGGATTTAAAAAACTCCACGCGGACGAAGTCATGGACAAGAGCTAGTATAATACTGTTATTTTTTTACTGTTACCGCTGAATTCCTTGCTGGTTCTGGATTGGAATAGCATTCCGAACCAATGCAACGGTAGATTCAAAAACTTAAGATGATTCAAAACCACATAAGGAAAAGTTTATTTGACTAAAAAGTTTTTCTATTTTTTGGCATGGTATCATTATTTTACATTATAAATTAATAAGCTTCTGTTATTTCGCTTTGTCTGATAAAAATATTATTTATTTAAGATTATAGAAGATTTAAAATCTAAAAAATTAAATTTCACAAGCTTCAACGGTGAAGGAAAACATCGTGAAGAAACCTGCACGCCTGAGACTTCTTCATAATGGTGGTTGGTTCTTTCACAAAGGTGTGTGAAGTCTACCAATTAGCATTGGGCCAGTGTGATGGACTAGGGCCTGTTACCCTTCTCTAAGAGGAGACCTGCGCTCAGTAGTGAGCCGTTGATGGGTTGCTGATGATAAAAATACATGATCACAATGCACATCCATTGTCTATGACATAAAAATGGTCTACTAATTGTTCAATTGCGTTAATTTCAGGCAGGAATAGTGTGCAAATTGAACACCCGTTGCGCGGTGATCGCCGCGTGCAATCCTAAAGGGCATTACCAGACGGACCAGCCTCTAAGCGTCAACGTTTCCTTGGGAACACCCTTGTTAAGTAGGTAAAAGATTTCGTACAAAGACATATTTTATATTCCCTTTATCATCCAACTTAGCGTAAAGCTTGCGCCAGGAGTAGGAACGACATTGTGGCTAATTCTGTTGTACACGATCTTTAAACTAATAAGCTAAACTGACAGTTCTAAATCTGGTGCTAACTTTTTTCAGCAGGCTTTATGATAGAGATAGTATGTTTAACCTCAGAGCGCCTAAGACTTGTATAGTATGTCCTAAAACTTGTCAGATTAGTCTATAGATTGTGTACAACATAATTAGCCTCAATAGTGAAACAGGTGGTGTTTGAACTATGTTGTTGTATCTATCCGCCTAATCCGGGATAAAAAGTAGCCTGTCACTCTCCAGTAGGCCAAGAATGCACGCGCGAGAAAATTTTGTCTACCCCTTTTCTCGTATTATCTCTATATCTCTATCGAAACTAACATGGTTGCACACCATGATTCGTCACATTACGTCAAAAGTAGAGATAAAAATCTATTTTCTCTATTTTTCTCTACGAACTCCATGACGAGTGGTGGTCATTTTCTCGAATTTTGAAGTTTAAAAGAGTAAGAGAAAAATCTGTCTACATCGACAATATCTCTCTCTTCGCGAGATATCACTTCTATACGTGCATGCTAAGCCTGCAGGTCCTCAACTATGTCCATGCAAAAAATCCCCTCTAGCCGTCGCTCTGTTGCGGCGTGATTGAAAGAAAAACCAGCAAACCAACGAACAACCACTTTCGCTTAATATTAGTAAGATATCCCTAGTAATAATATTATAAATGCGAAAGTGTGTTTTTTGTCCTTCAATAACACTGCAACGGAGCTACGGATCGACGTGATTTTTACATAGGTATAGTTGATGACCTGAAGAGTGACATAGGCTGTTTTTCATAACGGAAAATCAGTTTCCGCGGGATTTTAAAAGCTAATTCCACGCGGGCGAAGTCGCGGGCATCTCCTGGTTTTTGTTTAATTTATTTAACTCCTGATCTGTTTTTACAGGTTCGATTTAATATTCATTTTGTTGGATTCAAAAAATAAATCCTGGGACAAACTTGTGTCTTCCTACATTTTGTTTGGCGACGACAACAAAGTCGATTCTAAAACGAAGTGGACCATTGAAAAACTACAGGTAATCCTTCTGTTAGCTTCTTCAATCAATTTTTTGCTGATAAATCAATTAATTTCAATTAATTTTCAGGATTTAGGTGTAAAAGTTTCGATATTTTAAGTTAAGATATTTTAGGTTTTTGTGTTTTTCGCCTAACTGGCTAAAGCGAGCGAAAGTTATTTCGTCCGATTCCGATTATCGGAATTAACCGGTTTACGGACTTTCAGTTCTGCGAGTTAACTAAAACCAATTAAACCAATTAAAAGGGTCCAATGCGAAATATCGGTTAAAAGAACTGGCGCGTATTTTTTTAATAGAAAAAGAATATTATCCAAGCTGAACTTAGTTTAAGTTATAACCAGTTAAATTTGGTTTGTTAAACAAAATAATATCGCTCCTATGAGTATTTATAGGTTGCAGATTGATTCCAGTTCAGTTAATAAACCGTTAAATTTAAAAAAAGAATAAACAGCTGATTAATCAATATTTTCTGGTAGATTGCAACTGGTTTAAGTTCTGATGAATTTGGCCTAAGTAGTAAATTGGATGCTGATTGAAGGAAATAAAATTTTGGTTCTACATACAATAATACTGTAAATCAATCAATTCGTCAACAAACTGGCCTTATTAAATACGTATTTGTTTCAAAATAAAAAAAAATTCATACTAATATTATAAATGCGAAAGTGTGTTTGTGTGTTGGTTTGTCCTTCAATCACGCCGCAACAGAGCTACGGATCGATGTGATTTTTTGCACGGGTATAGTTGAGGACCAGCCCGCCAAGCATGCACGTCGAAGTGATATTTCGCGCGAAGAGAGAGAGATATTGTCGATGAAGACTAATTTCTCGTTCGATGAATCCATGTGTGCAACCATGTTATATGATAGAGATATAGAGATAATACGACAAAAGGCGTCGACTAAATTTTCTGGCGCGTGCATGTCAGGCGTGCTGGAGAGTGACATAGGCTACTTTTTATCCCGGAAAATCAAGGGATTTTTACAAGCTTTTATTTAAGAGGGGGTGTGCGCTCGTTAACAGTAAACAGATTTGATTTTTACAGTAGTAGATCAAGTTTCAATTATCCGAAAAAAAAACACGCAAGAATTACATCATACTGCCAAGGGACGTGTTTGGGCAAAAACATAAAATGATGAAATTTTTTCGATAATAAAAAATCGCGAAGTTAGGTCTAATTTTTAACCAATATTCATTTATTTTCAATGTGTTGATATTACAGAGCCAAAATTTTTACATTAAATTCCGATTGATATTATCAAGGGAGTAGCCTAGCGAATTGAAAAGAAAATGAATATTTTACGAGTTACAAAGTATTTTGGCGCTTACTACACTCCTATTCCGCGCAAAACGCTATCTTTTGTCGCGCCTCACATGTGGTTGTGGCTATGTTTTATCTCATCGCGAAATCTGATTTTTTTTTGGGGTTGCAATGTTTGTTTGGGTCAAATCTTGCAAGATGAATTAGACCCACTTCCCGGTTTCTGATCGAGCTGAAATTTTGCATGTATGTGTAAATCGGATGACAATGCAATATTATTGTGACATGGAGCTGATCTGATGATGGAGACGGAAGATGGCTATCGGAACTCTGTAATAAAACGACGTAACCCCATCGAGTTTGGGCTCGTTTGATTCGTCATAACAAGTACTCTGATCCTAGAATATGATATCCAGAGTCTAATGATGTAGCTACTAAAAGCTTGCATTTAAAAATAGAATAATTTACACTTGTAAAAACTGAATCCACGCATACGAAGTCGCGGGCATAAGCTAGTAATACATAATTCTTTTGCAGATGTACATTGGTCTAATCGGGCCCAGACATACACAAATGACGAAATCGGCAAACACGATATTGCGATGTTACTATATGACACAAAGGAAGTCTGAGTACAGGGATCCTTCTAGGACTACTGTTAGAATGCTCGATAGCTTGATAAGGTGAGATATTACAGTCTGTAAAATATAGCTTGAGTCCTGTGACAGATGTCATCCAAATGACGCCTATGAAGTTCATTAATTTAGTCTATGAAGAATGTACGCGAAAAATATACTTCATTGGTTTATGCACATTAATAGTGACGTTCCTTTTGTTATCTTAACTAAACTCTATAACTTACGGATACTACATATAAGTAAAACGGTATAACTAGTGGTTCGCCCCGAACTGAGACCTCGCGGTAACGGTTTCCCATAATTACTTATTCATACAATAGATACATGACGATCAAAATTGACATTATTATTATGCCCGTTTTCACCAACCATATACCTAAATCATCCCCTTTGTACACGTCTCTTTACGTAGGTAGCCCCTAAATACAATCCTAACATCCCAATGTCATTTTCACCTTTAGTTGTCCCGTAGAGGTTCGTAATAACAAAGTTGACAGAAAGTGTCAACTAACTTAACATAGGTAGCCCATAAAGGTTAGGGAACTGTTATAGTGAAATCCTCAAGGCCTCAATCAAACTTAGGTATAGTTTTTTGGAACATTCAAATTAAATTACTTGTACACAGCGTCATAATCTATCGACACGATCAGAAAACATGTAAAAACAAACTGCAACGTGAAGTTTTATTGATGTTTGCTAAATGACTAAATAATAATTTTAATTGAATAATATATTGTTACATATAGCTGCATTTGATAAATGAGATGAGAGCGCCATCTATTGACATCATTGTGAAGTTCTGTTGTTGCTGCTCATTAAAAGTTAAATAATTTAGTTTCCTTATTACATTTATCTAATTTTAGTATTTGTTGTTCAAGTACATGATATTACGCTAAAATTATAAAACTTTCAAGCCCCAGCTTTCAATGGTTATTCCGTTGTGAGGTCAAATATAATCTCCACTTTGAAAGCCCCCCATTTCGTCAATATTAGGAAAAAAATTAAAAAAAAAAATACTTTTGTACTCTGTTCCAAATTATCTTTAAAATGAGGTACTGTAACCCTATGAAACGCAAAAAAATTTTTTTTTTCTTCGCATTCGCTTCTATGAGAGCCCCCCTGAAATAAAGATTTTTATAACTTTTTAAGCCATTTTCGGCTGGAGGCCATCGGTTTACATATTATATCTAAAATTGAAGTAATTACGTTCAGTAATTCAGAAGTTATAAGGCTCTGACAGACGGACGGACGGACGGACGGACAAGTGCAAATTCACTCAAGTAGACTCAAAGACCTTCGCTTCGCTCGGTCGATAATTTATAATTTATCTGCAGGAGTGCTCTAGCGACTCCGAATGTGATGATAGTGACGATGATTTGGGTTCACCTGCTTAATTAAATACATAATGAAATCAAACAAAAGGCATAAATCCCTTTTGTTTGATTTCATTATAATAAGTAGTTACAAATAATTAACCTATTATAGCATCAATGAAAATAATTTTATTATTAACTAGCTGACATGGCGAACTTCGTACCGCCAACTTTTTTTTTGTTTGTTTTTTTATTTATTATTAAGTATTAAAACCTTCGGTGGACCATAAGGAACATACAAAAAAATAAATTAACCGAATTGGTCCATCCATTCTTTAGTTATGCGCTTACCAACATTCATTTTTATTTATATATATAGATATATAGATAATATATAGTACCAACAATAAAATCGACATTTGCAATAATATCTATATCATTATGATGGATTTTCAACATTGTCCCAGACCTATTTATGTTAAACTGACAACTGTCACAGGACTCTTAGCTATATTTTACAGACTGTAGAGTTTCTTTATCCCTCTTCTTACCTTTAACTCCATATTTGCCTTTGTGTTTCTACCAAACATGAGAGCAGATAATAAAAAGCGACATTCGTCATTCCATATCCGCATGCATGAGTAAGATAAGTAGGCTCAGGGTCGCTCAGCGGGCGATGGAGAGAGCTATGCTCAGTGTCCTGCGGGATCGAATCAGAAATGAGGAGATCCGTAGAACCAAAGTCACCGACATAGCTCAGGGTGTCTCGAAACAAGTGGAAATGGGCGGGGCACATAGTTCGAAGAGCTGATGGTCGTTGGGGTGCCAAAGTGCTGGAGTGGAGACCCCGCACCGGGTAGCGCAGTGTTGGCAGACCCCCCCCACTGGGTGGACCGACGACATCAAACGAGTCGCAGGACTCGCAGGGCGCAAGACCGAGACCTGTGGAAGTACATGCAAGAGACCTTTGTCCAGCTGCAGTGGACGTCTATCGGTTGACAAGGAAATAGATGCATGAGTATCATGTTTTATTTTAAATCTAAACATAAAACAACAAAACCTGTATTTTTGGTGAATATTGTCGATGTATATACGATGTACTTTACTTATAAAAAGGGTCGTACTTTATTTAACGTACCTACTTTTCATGACACATCTTTATTCAAGAATTTGTAGCCTAGTAAAGCATATTTCACGCGCCACAAGCTGCAAAACGGTCGAAATGTCGACCTAAATGGGAGTAACCTCTATTTGGTGGACATTTCGGCCGTTTTTAGGGTTCCGTACCAAAATGGTAAAAATGGAACCCTTATGGTGAGACTTTCTCCGTCCGTCCGTCTGTCACAGTCGATTATTTCAGTAACTATTAAAGCTATCGACATGAAATTTGGCATAGTTGTGTATAATAGTGGCCCAACATCATTGGAATAAAGAAAAATCGCAAATTATTTTTAGTTTTATTAAAAAAGGGGGAAAATCGGGGGTTTGAAATTTCAAAGTAAAATAACTATACCGAGTGGGTTATCGTATGAAAGGCCTTTACTTGTGCATTCTAAAACAGTTTTTTATTTATTTCTATATATAATAGTTTTTGATTAATCGGCCAAAATGTCGAAAAAAATAACATTTCCCCCCCCCCCCCCCCCCCCCCCCTTATCTCCGAAGTTTACCAATCGAAAAATCTAAAATAATTATGGTCAATAGAGGTTTATGAATATTTTACAGGAAAAATAAAATCAACGCGAAAATTATTTTAGTTTAATTAAAAAAGGGGGAAAATCAGGGGTTTGAAATTTCAACGTAAGATAATTATACCGAGTGGGGTATCATATGAAAGGCCTTTACTTGTGCATTCTAAAACAGTTTTTTATTTATTTCTATATCTAATAGTTTTTGAGTAATCGGCCAAAATGTCGAAAAAAATACCGTTCCCCCCCCTTATCTCCGAAGTTTACCAATCGAAAAATCTGAAATAATTATGGTCAATAGAGGTTTATGTATATTTTACAGGAAAAATAAAACCAACGCTCTAACTAGCATAGTTTTTATTATATTAACAACTAGCTGATGCCCGCGATTTCGTCCGCGTGGAAAAAGTTTTTAAAAATTGCTTTTTCGTTGCACTACGCCAGTATCTAGTCCGTACTACGTGGTATAGAGCTACAATAGCAACCCACAATCGACATTTTCTTCAGCCGGTACCCAGCAGCATAAAGAATGAGGAATTGGTACTTGGAGTTCAATGATGTAGCCCAGTGGTGTAACAATGGGGGGAGGGTGATTCCTAAACCAAATCGAACGATTGTGAAATTAGGTGAATAGATTGATGTCATCTGAGAATACAAAGCTACTGTACGAAGTTTTTGTAAAAGCAAAACGGAAGCTCGAATTTTTTTACGGCAGCTTGCCACTGCGTAGTTCATACTTGGAACCCATTACCCATTTAGGTGAGCAGGACCCTAATAATAATTACCGTCATTCATCATTAAAGGATTAATGTCCTCCCTACCGAATTTCGGCCACGGCGGCAGCCTATCTCCAGAAAGATTAGCCATCTGTGCGGGAGATATTAAAGTGCACAAGTGTGGGCGCGAGCACAGGTGCACTCTCTGTTTCTTTACTCTCATAGCCCGATGGGACGGAAAATTCGACACGATCGGAGAGAAATTAGGCGCAGGACCAACGACTTTACGTGCTCTCCAAGGAACGGGGTGAAACATCGCCAACTTCCTAACTCCGGGCTAGTTCTGAGAATTTCTTATCGGAAAACCCCAATATAGTATGGCCCGACCCGGGACTCGAACCCGGGACCTCGTCGGCCGCAATCGAACACGCTTACCACTAGACCTACGAGGCAGTTAAAATTAATGGACATACTGCAGTCTCCACAAACAATTAACATTTTTTTCAATAAGGTCGTTATTTACACGAATGAGGAACGAAGACTTTTGAAAAATCATAACTTTTTATCCGGCACATTGACATACAATTTTTCTTTTTGTCATACAGTTTTCCAAATCGGTTCAGGCGTCTTCGGAGGAGGAGTAATCGGTGAACATACATAAAAAAAGATTCCTACGAATTGGGAACACAACCAAGTTGGGAGTCACAACCAAGTACAAGTCGTAGTAACAACCATACATTCATCCATCCATCGATCCGAACGAAAAAGAATAAAATAATAAACATTAATAAGCCTTAATTAATTATAAATTAAATTAATTAAAACTAATAAGTACATAAATAAAAATAATTATTAACTACATATTATACACAAAAAATATAGTAAAAATAAAACGTTCAAAAAATATATTTAAAGACAATATAAAATATCCGCTATATAATATGCTTTAAAGAATATTGTATAAAAAAATAAATTTAAATATAAAACGTTTAAAACGATATTAAAAAAGATAATATATAAATAACAATAAATTAACTAACAATAAAAAATAATTATGATTAACAAATAAGAATAAAATAATATACATTAGTCTTAATTAATTAATCTTAATTAGTCTTAATTAATTAGTCTTAATTAATTAATTATTAACTACATATTTTAAATAAAAAATAAAGTAAAAAAAACGTTTAATAATATATTCAAAAAAAAAACAATGTAAAAACAACAAACAAACAAAATCCTAACTCATCCATCTAACTATACTTATAATAAAACTGTAACTGGACGAATTCTGCTGGTGCTGGGTCCTGCTCACCTAAATGGGTAATGGGTACCAAGTATGAACTACGCAGTGGCAAGCTGCCGTAAAAAAAATTCGAGCTTCCGTTTTGCTTTTACAAAAACTTCGTACAGTAGCTTTGTATTCTTAGATGACATCAATCTATTCACCTAATTTCACAATCGTTTGATTTGGTTTAGGAATCACCCTCCCCCCATTGTTACACCACTGGGCTACATCATTGAACTCCAAGTACCAATTCCTCATTCTTTATGCTGCTGGGTACCGGCTGAAGAAAATGTCGATTGTGGGTTGCTATTGTAGCTCTATACCACGTAGTACGGACTAGATACTGGCGTAGTGCAACGAAAAAGCAATTTTTAAAAACTTTTTCCACGCGGACGAAGTCGCGGGCATCAGCTAGTACATACATAAATGCCGCGTAATTAAAAGATAAATATGTGAAAAGTAGCATACTAATATCCCGCAGGAACCGTTTGTTTTCCCGGGATAAAAAGTAGCCTATGTGCTATTCCAGACTATAATCTATGTCTGTGCCAAATTTCAGCAAAATCGGTTCATTCGTTGTCGCGTTAAAGAGTAACAAACATCCATCCATCCATCCATCCATCCAAACATCCATACATCCATCCTCTCAAACTTTCGCGTTTATAATATTATAGTAGGAAGTAAGAGGAAGTAGGAGGAAGTAGGATAGTAGGATAGGTAGTAGGAACATACATACATACATACATATATACATACATACATACATACATACATACATACATAAATACATACATACATAAATGCCGCGTAATTAAAAGATAAATATGTGAAAAGTAGCATACTAATATCCCGCAGGAACCGTTTGTTTTCCCGGGATAAAAAGTAGCCTTTGTCATTTTTCAGGCCCTTAACTTCACCTGTGCAAAAAAATCACGTCAATCTAAAACTCCATTGCGCATATTTTGAAGGACAAAACGTAAAAAGTAGCGATGCTATCCCGCAGGAAGTTTTTGCTTTTCCGGGATAAAAAGTAGCCTATGTGCTATTCCAGACTATAATCTATGTCTGTGCCAAATTTCAGCAAAATCGGTTCATTCGTTGTCGCGTTAAAGAGTAACAAACATCCATCCATCCATCCATCCATCCAAAAATCCATACATCCATCCTCACAAACTTTCGCATTTATAATATTAGTAGGATAAACCTCTACAAACAAAGTTAACGATAAATAAGCAAATTAATATGATATTATCGTTTTACTTTTACTTTTGGAGTACGGAACCCTCGGTGCGCGAGTCCGACTCGCACTTGGCCCGCTTTTTGTATTTATTTGGCAGTTTAAAAAATTGGCAATTCTATCTATTAATTAATTTTTGAACTCATATTGTACTCATGTATAGTTAATTGGCGAATATTTACTGCAATAATGGCCCAGATTTTACCTATTCCTATGTACTTTATATATTTTTCTCTATGTTATTTTATGGTTACGGTTCAATTTGTTTGTCTTCACAGGTTATCACAAGCTCACTGCCGCCTAATGTATCGAACGACAATTTTACCAATCGACGCCATATTTGCCATATCCCTAGTTGATTTATCGATGCAGGATTGTACTTTAGAAGATACAGTCGATGCTTTACATTCAACATTTCTTAAATACCCAGACTTCGATTACCTTTGTACAGCGAAAAAACTATTAACAAAACTAAATCTGATGGATATATGGAAAGAAGAACTAATTTACTACGGAAAATTGTTGCAAATAGACCACAAAACCTTGGAAAATGATATAGAAAATGGAAATTATAAGTCATTTGCTAAATATGATGATGTTTCTGATGACAATATTCCACTGACAGCATCGCTTGTTACAAGTTCCTATTTTAATAATAAGAAGAATGGGGATAAGGTTAACGAAATAAAGAAAAAAGTACCAAATGATATTGAAGAAGAAAGTGTGAAAGTGATGAATGAAAAATTAGCAGCCACTCTGAAAAAACATGCAACTCTTAATAAAATAGACAAACTGCCAGCAGTTAAAAAGAACACAAAACGCAAAAGAAAAGAAGTAATTATTGATACTCGTGGGTTTGGGAATAAAGAGCAAAAGGTTAAGAAAAGAAAGCAAACTAAAACATCTGATGCATCTGATAGTAATGAATGTGATGTTAATAAAATGTTGAATGCAATACCAAGTGTGAATGATGTTTTTAAGGATCTCGGAATTGATTTTAAACTGTGTGACAATGATTATAATAGCCCCAAAAGTGATCAAAATATAACTACTGACACAATTATTGAACATTCTGTTCTAGATGAAAGGAAACAAATAGAACTAAATTCAAACAAACAAAAAAATTCTGTTGAAACTAATAGTAATAGTAGAAAGACATTAAATACTTCTCTAAGCAAATTAAAGCAATTTGAATTTGCAGGAAAACATGATCTGAGTAAATTTTATGATGAAAATGTTGAAATTAATAAAGGTATTAGTAATAGAACGGTTTCAGTAAAGTCATTAGAGAAATCTGTAAATATAAGCAAATCTTTTGAAAATCCTAGAAAGTCGGTGACTAGTTCCCAATTATCTATGTTCGAAACTTCAGACTGTGATATTGATTTTGATATATAAAATCATGTATTTTTAACAGTTAATTATGATTAAATATCTATTCTGTAAGAAGAATAAGACAAATTTAACATTCCCTTGTTTTGTATTTAATGCTTAATCTATTTTTATAAATAAAAATATGTTTTCTATAATATTTTGGAGTTTCATTTGTCTTCGTCAGCTGTTGAAGGTTTATATGGATCAGTTTCATAGTTCTCTATTAATAGATTCTTGAATCTTCTTGCTGTGATTACGATACTATCTTCTTTGGCTACTATGCTTAGTATTTCAACTCTTGCTACATACAAATGGTCTGGATTTTTGGGACTTACACTTTTTATGACATCTATTTCATAATCTTCCCTCACCTAGAAAAATAATAGATCTTGAATTTATGCATTTTTTAAATTAATATTATTAATGACTAATTTGTTACAACTTACTGGAATACTTTTCTTTAAAATCTTTTTCCCGTTAACTCTTATTTTGCTCTCATAAAATAATTTTTCTACTTTGCTGAAAAATAATAAAGTTTACTTGAAGTGCAATAGAATTCATTCAATACAACTTAGTTGAGCTCTTATATAATTATTTCCATTGTTTGTTAGCTTTGTTAACAGCCTACCAAAGACAGACTACTTTTTATGTTGGGAAATCAAAGAGCTCTCATAGAAGTTGTAGGAATCAGCTAGTTCAGTAATAAAAAAAATGCGTGAGTGCCGTGGAACACTCGGTTGGAACGAAGTTCCTTTTAATAATAAAATAAATAAAATTATATATAAATAAAGCTTATTTTTAGAAGCTGAAGTCAGGATTCAAACCCCTGAACCAATCTTTCGTTAAGCCACCACGCCACCAAAGCTATGACGGAAAGTATGATAAAAAATGAAGGCAACACAAAACACAAAAGTTGTGTCAGAAAAATTTTCACTTTTTTTGCCTAGCCCCTCCGCCAAGTCTGTACCTACTGTGCGATAAGGAACTTTGTTCCAATTACTAGTAGGTAGATAGTTCAACAAGGAACTAAAACAAGCCTATTTTAGAGATGTTTAGATAGCTTATTAGCTTTACACTAATTATTAAGGTTGATTATACTGGTCTGCCCCCGAATTTGGTTTTTCGCAATTTGTAAACTAATATGACAAAGTAGGCTTATGGCATTCTAATTGCGATAATGGCAGTATCATCTTCACAGGTTATATAAAAATCTTTACTTGAGTGTCCAGTTTAAGAAATTAGTCAGAATATCGACTAATTTGTGAGTAACTTACGTCCAGCTCGATATTTTACAAATTGCGAAAAACCAAATTAAATTTGAATTTCACAGGCAGACCCCTATAATCAACCTTAAGGCTATTAAGTACCTACTTTATTAATTGATAACATACTTTCTTGCTACTCCTAAGGTTGATTTAAGTATTGCATCCATCCTCAGAGAAGTAGTGTTGAGCTTGACAACTTTAGAATCCTTGGTCAGGGATGAATCATCATCAAAGATGACAGAGTCCTCATCATCTGAATCTTCATCTTTGTGCTGGAATGAAAAGTAATAATTTCTATTGACTCACCCCTAAAAACCTCACAAAATATGTATGAAAACCGGAGCAGTTTTCATACATATTTTGTGGTTAATTATTCAGTTTTCTATTCTAACATCAGTTCAATTCATATTGTCATCTATGTCAGTGTGGCAGTCTACACAAGGCTAGGCAAATCTTCGATACTCGACGATTTTAGTCTCTAAGCGACTACCGCAATACAAATTCATAGAGGTTCGTACACAGGTATGCGTCGCCGACGCGACTGGCTTGGAGACTAAAATCATCGAGTATCGAAGATTTGCGTAGCCTTGTGTACGAAGGGCCTAAGATGGAAGCAGTTGAAGCAGCAGAAGAAGCATGGCAGCAGCAACCATACCACTAATTATTATTATTAGTTTACACTTAGCATTGCATGGGAATTTTAAATTAATTGATTTAAATCTTTTCCAGTTGAAGGCTCACACCAGCCCTGAGGTGTGTTTACTTAAGTAAATTACATGAGACCAAAAACAATTTAGAAAGTATGAATACCTAAATTACCCCTGCTGGGTATTGAACCTGCAATCTCCCATGTAAAAGACTACAGTGCTCTCCACAGCACCAGATAGGCTGGCAGTCATCCTTCACTGTTCCACCTTCATTCTTCGTTTGCTGTGATATTACTTGTATGTAGAATTAGCAGTCTAATGCACCACATCTATGGGCTTCCTTGGAAATTGAACCTTGAAGCCTATGCCTATGAATAATTTAGTAAGCAATGCTAAAATGCATGGTTTTGCGTCCCGTACTATGTTCATTCAAATTTTTTTAATGTTAGCAACATTATTATATTTGTTGTGGAGTTAGCATGTGGACCACATTGAATGAACATAGTAGGGGGCGCAAAACCGTACATTTTAGCATTGCTTACTAAATTATTCATAGGCATAGGCTTCAAGGTTCAATTTCCAAGGAAGCCCATAGATGTGGTGCATTAGACTGCTAATTCTACATACAAGTAATATCACAGCAAACGAAGAATGAAGAAAAACTTCAAAAAGACAAGTTGTAAAAGTTAGGGCCAACTCTAGTCTAGGGTCTAGTGTTTCTACATTGGATCAGTGGAAAGATACTCATTTATTAGATAATTTAACTTAGAACTCACCCTTTTTGATTTGTAACGAACAGTATTGTATGATAATAAGTTAGCCGGCTTTAAACTCTGTAGCTCTATTCTCTCTCCCAATGTACTGTGTAAACAGCTGACATTCAGAGAGGTTATGGGTCTGATTTCTTTACATATTACTCGGTATAAGTTATGTGGTAGACGACTTCGTAGGACGTTCATTTTTATGGATTGTTATTGAAAACATGGACCACGAACACTAGGATATTGAAAATTAGGTACCTAATCATTTATATTTTGAGTATTTTCTTCGATTTTTTCTATTCATTTTTGACAGTGACGTTGTTTGCGTGTGACGGACGACGGTTAACAGAGACCATGGAACTAGGAATTACGACTACGGGAGACGGGTAGGGATGCAAACGATACATCGATGTTTCAGTAAAAAACATCGATGTTTCTTGATGTCCACTATTGCAAAACATCGATGTTTCGATGTTATCTTATGCGATGTTTTTACATCGATGTTTTGCCTGCAATCTAGTTGAAATGGGTACTTAAAATAACTAGTGGCGTGACGTCACTCGGTAATTAATTATCTTTTTAGAATAAAGTGGTTGTCTGTAAAGTATGTTTACGGATGATAATTTTACGTGATAACGTCATGAGAAAACTCGGCTCGGCTTGGATCAGCTCGGCTTGGCTTAGGCGGAATGTGACACTTTTTCATGCATGCAGCCGGAGATCAAAAATAATAAAGCCGGCGATAAAAAAAATGCTGTTAAATGTTATTTTATTTCCTCTACTCTACACTTTCCTTATTCTAAAGACTTACCTATTCAATAGCAATAGATAATAACATTGTTTTATATAATAGATTTTAATTAAAACATCGATGTTTCAATACATCAATGTTTTATGGGCGATGTTTTGTGTACATCGATGTTTTTCTGAAACATCGATGTATCGATACATCGATGTTTTTCCTTTCGATATTTGCATCCACAGAGGGACAGTTGGGCGTTGACAATGACAATGGCATCGCATGATGAAACACTTCCGTTGTGTTGTGTTTGGAAATAAGTGAGATTTTCTCTTGAGTTAATTCAGTTAGGTAATTCCTAATTCTATGGTTTAAATTAGTGAAAATAAAAACTTGCGAATCCAGATAATAATTACTAAAATTGATTACCAAGCGAACATTAAGCGAAGTGGTGTATGTATTTTCCAATAGATGGCACTGTTAACTTTTAACTTTAAGGATGAATAGACGAGTCTGCCCGCGAAATTCAAATTTAATTTGGTTTTTCGCAATTTGTAAACTAATACGACAAACTAGGCTAATGGCATTCTAATTGCGCCAGTAGAATTATCATCTTCACAGGTTTACATAAGGGTGGAACCACATTTGTGAGGATCGTTTCGGATTTCGCCCATACAAAACTGTCAAATTCCATAGAAACGTGTACGGATCAAATCGGCTTTTCGATGCGTACACGAATGTATGGAAAATGACAGTTTTGTAAAAGGCAAAATCCGAATCGATCCTCACAAATGTGGTTCCACCCTAAAAATCTTTACTTGAAAGTGACCAGTTCAAGAAATTAATCAAAATACTGAGTTGGACGTGAGTTACTCACAAATTAGTCGATATTTTGATTAATTTCTTAAACTGGACACTTTCAAGTAAAGATTTGTACATAAACCTGTGCAGATGATACTGCCATTGTCGCAATTAGAATGCCATAAGCCTACTTTGTCGTCTTAGTTTACAAATTGCGAAAAACCAAATTAAATTTGAATTTCGCGGGCAGAACTGTGTCTTCCACCTTAAAGTCTACATTCAATTGAAACCATGTTTATTTCGCGTTTGGAACTTGCAACTGATCGTTAAATTTAGATTATTACTAGCCAACGTCCATACCATGTTGAATTCTCGTCCGATCACCAAAGCGCGGTCAGTAGGTACTTGGATGGGTGACCGCCTGGGAACACCGCGTGATGCTGGCTTTTCTGGCTTTTGATAATAACTATCGTGCTTTTTACAATTTCTTTTACTCGTCTGCTGCAATATTTTAACCTATTTTTATTATTCTAAATTGTATTATGGTTTTAAAGCGGTATAAATGCTTAAATCACTTGATCGCTTGGCGGCAAGGCTTTACCAGTTTCCAAGGCTCGTTCAATTTAAAAGATAAAAGAACCCCGGCATTAGAAAAACAATCACGGCTGCAGCATTTCAAGCACCCTATTAATATTAACGTCAGCACTAATAATATTGTGGTGTAGGTTGGTAGGTATAAATAAAATTAAGAACTAAGAAGCTAAGAACATCTTAAAAGGCAGTAATTAAAAGCTGTCGGGACGCCACGGGGCTATAGTTTATCACATTATACACGGTTTGTCTCAGTAACATGTGGACACATGTCTCGAATTCGTAACGATCTTTTTATTTTTGTATACCATTATGTACACGGCATATTCAAAGGGTTTTTTTGACACCGTTTATGGTTTGGTCTCGCCGCGCCGGTTGATAGCTTTGGTTGGGGTAGGGATCATGCAAGTGAATGGTATTTAATTATAATATATATTTATAATTAAATACTATTAATAAGTATAATCTAAACTAAACTAAACTAAACATTTGGTATCTTGATGATGGAACTATTGGAGGCAACGTGAATGACGTCCTAAAAGATCTTAACCATGTTAAGCAACAGTTTAGCAAAATTGGTCTTCAACTAAATTTTTCCAATTGCGAACTCTTTTTCACAGAAAAATTGTCGCAAGATAAGATATTATCGGCCTCTGAATTATTTAATGAAATTACCCCTAATATTAAGATTGTTGATAAACATTCACTTTGCCTTCTTGGTGCTCCTTTATATGACGAGGCCATACAACCAATTTTGGACCAAAAAATCAAAATATTTTCGGCCAATTCCGACAAATTGGGTGCTTTAAATTCTCACATTGCATTTTCGATTCTAAAATATTGTCTTTTTGTACCTAAATTAATTTACATTCTACGCGCGAGCCCAATTTGGAAATTTCCTGGACTACTCGATAACATGGATGCCATCGTAAAAAACGCGCTAGAACAAATTCTAAATTTATCTTTTGATGAGCACTCCAGGAACCAAGCTACTTTACCGGTCGTATACGGTGGCATCGGCGTGAGAAAAATTTCGAGTGTTGCTCTTCCGGCTTTTCTGTCCTCTGTGCATAGTATAAAAGAGCTTAGTTCTCAAATTATTAAATCTAATTCATTTCCAATAACCTATGCCACAGAGGCCCTAGATAGTTGGAAGATCAGGTGTCCCAATGTCGATATCCCGAAGGAACTTTCCACACAAAAACTTTGGGATGCGCCATTGGTTCAACTGACACATAGAAATTTGGTTCAAAATCTAACAAGTGACAGAGATCGGGCTAGGCTTCTAGCTTTATCTAAAAAAGAATCTGGCTTTTGGCTTCATGCCTTGCCATCCAAAAATCTCGGCACTCTTCTCGATAACGAAAGTTTTCGTGTGGCTCTAGGTCTCAGATTGGGAACACCGCTGTGCCACGAGCACAGATGTCCGTGTGGAAAGGAGGTTGATACATTTCGAATTCACGGACTCTCTTGCCAGAGGAGCGCTGGTAGGCTATTTCGGCATGGTTCTCTTAACGATACGTTAAAAAGGGCTCTTGCCACCATTGACATTCCTGCGCTCATCGAGCCATCAGGGATTAGTCGAGATGATGGCAAGAGACCTGATGGATTGACGCTGGTTCCCTGGGAACGTGGACGGGCTCTAATGTGGGACGCAACGTGCGTCGACACATTGGCCCCGTGTCATATCAGGGAGACAGCATCAAGACCGGGAGCCGCAGCTGAAATGGCTGAATCCTGTAAGCGGCGCAAGTATGCCTCTCTGATCGAGAGTTACATATTTGTTCCGTTTGCTGAGGAGACCCTCGGGCCATGGAGTCAAAGTGCAAAAAAATTTTTACGAGACATTTCACCGCGGTTAATTGCCTCATCTGGTGACAGAAGGGCTGGCTCATTTTTTGCGCAAAGGATCAGCCTGGCTGTCCAGCGCGGAAATGAAGCCAGTATTCTTGGCACCATTCCACGCGGGCATGATTTGTATAGTAATTAGATTAGTTTAGCTATAAGTTTTTTTTGTAACATTTTAATTAAAAAAAAAAAAAAAATAATAAGTTAATAACACAAGAGGTTAGTACCTACGTCCTATTGACACGTAGGTAGGTACGTATGTTGCTCCCGAGATTTATTATTTTTGGGGTTTATAGATAGGTAGGTAGCTAATATGTAATCTGTGTTTAGCTTGAATCGATTTGGATTAAACCTAAAAATCAAAAGGAAAAATAAATCTACTAATTATTTATTATATCGTCACTGTCCGGTTCAATTGATGTAACCGCCAAAATTCACAAAAATAGTTAAATATACAGTTTTGTTCAGCTTTTCTTGCTCTTTCGATTGGTCTTTTCAAATCGGTTCTAGCTTCCAAAAAATGTTTGTTACACTACCATTTTTCAGAGCAAATTTAACCACTTTTACTCAAAAATATAAGGTAACCGTCAGTTTATTAATTTTAAAATATCAAACTGTTGTAAACACCGTTTTAATATATTAAAAATAGAGGTAAACTGTGTTACTTAATGAAATAATAATTTGTCCTTACATTGTTTTTTTTCGAATTGAAAAAGTGGAATCTAGACTTACATCAATCTTTTGAAGACAAAAGTAGCTGGGTATTGGTGGTTACCTCAATTTGATTACCATGTTGAAAAGGAAATGGGACGGGGAAAAGGGAAAATTAACCCAGATAAATCATCACAAACACATTCAGAAATTATATTCGGTAGGTACTTATGACAAGATATTATTATTTTTAAATTTTTGTCTGTCTGTTTGTTCCGGCTAATCTTGGGCACGGCTGAACCGATTTTGACAAGACTTTCATTGACAGAAAGCTGATATTATGAGGAGTAGAAAAGGCTACTTTTTTAACCGACTTTCAAAAAAGGAGTTGTGTTTTTCTACCTATATACATATATATAATATCAGCTTTCTGTCAATGAAAGTCTTGTCAAAATCGTATATCTATGTGAATAATCTCTCTGTGATTTCTGATTCTGAACCGATTTGTGTGAATATTTGTTTAATCGATGCAGAAACTTTGGTCGAAAGGGTCGGTAGTCGGTACTCGGTCGGTCATCGGAATTTTATTTATCGGCTTATCGCTTAGTTTAGGTATAGTCACTCAGTCGTACGAGGAGTACGTTAGGAGTTGCAAAAATTACAATTATTTTGTCGGATTGCCGTCCAACGGTTACTTTCAACCTATCATACTTTACTATGTGTGCTAAAATAACGCAAAGCGGGATCTAACTGAATACAGCGCCATCTATTACAGACGGCGTTTCACTTGTGACAATAATATCAATTTCATAAGTTTAGGGTTCCGACTTCCGTAGGCATATTATATATCAGCATAAATATTATTAACATTATTAATCACTTAATCAGTGATAGCCTCTAGCGCTATATCACTAGATTTGGATTGTGGTCTCCTATTCGGGCGGTCGCACGTTTAATCCCGGGCACACGCGTTCGCCTTTTTGGGGTTATTATGTAAAAATCACATGCTTCAACGGTGAAGGAAAACATCGCGAGTAAACCGGCACGCCTGAGAGTTTTCTCAAAGGTGTGTGAAGTCTACTAATTCGCCTTGGACCAGCGTGGACTATGGCCTTAAGCAAGCCTTAACCCTTCTCTGAGAGGAACCCTGTGCTCAGTAGTCAGTTATTAATAATATTAGATTCTAACATCTATCGTAGTTATGCACCTAAATATACCTAAGTATATATATTATATTATTATTTTATTTAATTACGTATTTGTTTATTAGACTGATTTATGCACTTTGTACCCATTTGTACCTTAGTCTTGTAAAGGAGAGATGTGTCTCAAAGGACACAATATGTGCTCGAAGTCTTGTAAGTTGTAACTTGCACGTCTTATAATTTTGTGACATCTTACATTTAAGCTACCATGTAGCTACAAGCAATAATTATTCTATTCAATTATTGCAATGTATTTTTTTCCTTTTTAATTTTATATCTACCCTGTAGCTACTAGGTAGGTACTACCTAGTGATGAATGCAACGGTGGCTTTCAGACAAACCACTTGAAAAGGTCAGTGACACCTACGCTTCTACACTTGGCAAAGTAACGACTTGCTACAGAAATACCATTTTGTAATTCATGGAACTTTCATTTTTCATTTTCAAAAATTCTAACACACAATCTATATATATAAAAGAAAGTGGTGTTAGTTACACTATTTATAACTCAAGAACGGATGAACCGATTTGGCTGAAAAATTGGTGGAGAGGTAGCTTAGAACCTGGAGACGGACATAGGATACTTTTTATCCCGTTCGACCGTGTTTCCGTCATGTCACTATAAAACGTGGTATAAGAAAAACGCATCTGACATGGAATAACAAAACGCAAATGACAGTGGAATAACAAAACGTAAATGACAGCTAAACGTAATTTTGTCTTTGGTTAAGTATGGTAAAAAATTTGACAATTATAAAAAGTGTTATACTAAAGCTTTACTGATATTATAAATGCGAAAGTGTGTTTGTTTGTTGGTTTGTCCTTCAATCACGTCGCAACAGAACAGCGGATTGATGCGATTTTTTGCATGGGTATAGTAATGGATGTAGTAGTGGTTCCTCAGACCGGGAGAGCTACTTTTTATCTCGGATAATGAAAGAGTTCCCGCGGGATTTTTAAAAACTAAATCCATGCGGACGAAGTCGCGGGCATCAGCTAGTATCTAATATTACTAAAGCTGTTTATTTAATCTTCTCAATTCTGAATTCTGATGTTGTGAATTTATTATTATTTATTAATTATCCTTAGAAGATAGTTATAGGTAGGTACCTAATGCCCGTCTTTACCGTTTCCTAATTTTTACGGGTTACCTAAGCTAGATTAGGTGACGCGTTCTATCAATTTTGTTTTTACGAACCTTTAGGAAACACTTAAAGGTTAAAATCGTATTTAGTACTTACCTAGGTAAGAGATTGTATTTAGGGGCTACCTATGGAAAGAAACTCCTACTTAGGGGATGATAACTTCGGGCATAAGAATCACAGACTAGAATAGTATTGACGTACCTACCAACCTAATTTTTCTGAGTCCACAGACTTAGGTTTCTGGTATCTCACCTATTTTGTAAGTATGTGTTTTTTTTCTATAATTTGTAATCTTTTTGTATAACATGTAAAAATAAATCCACTTTCTCTATTAAATATTTTAATTTTCTGAATAATATTTTCATAGATATTAAATCAATTGATGACAATAATAATAATATGAAAATTATAAATACTTACATACACACATCAATGCTTACACATAAACCATAACAGCTTACTCATAGCAATTTAAACAATCTTGATTGTTTACTTACCTACATAACATTAGCAACCCATCAACGGCTCACTACTGAGCGCAGGTCTCCTCTCAGAGAAGGATTATACTTATTTTCGTTTTAGGTTAATTTAGAAAATTACGGTAGTAAATATCATTCGTCTATGTTATTCTTAATCTAATGCGAATTAGCGGACTTCACACACCTTCAAGAACATTATGAAGAACTCTCAGGTGTGCAGATTTCCTCACGATGTTTTCTTTCACCGTTGAAGCAAGTGATGACTCCGAAAAGTCAGAGGTACGTACCCGGGATCGAACCTGCGACCCCCCGAATCACAGACCCGAGACCACAATCCTAACCACAAGGCTATCACTGCTTAGGTACTTACTTATAAAATAAATAAAAATAAAATAAAACTTAAAATACGAGTACCTACCTAGTGTTTGTTATTAGGGTTCCATACCAAAATGGTAAAAATGGAACCCTTATGGTGAGACTTTCTCCGTCCGTCTGTCCGTCCGTCTGTCACAGTCGATTATTTCAGTAACTATTAAAGCTATCGACATGAAATTTGGCATAGTTGTGTATAATAGTGGCCCAACATCATTGGAATAAAGAAAAATCGAAAATTATTTTTAGTTTTATTAAAAAAAGGGGGAAAATCGGGGGTTTGAAATTTCAAAGTAAAATAACTACCTATATCGAGTGGGGTATCATATGAAAGGCCTTTACTTGTGTATTACAAAACAGTTTTTTATTTATTTCTATATATAATAGTTTTTGATTAATCGGCCAAAATGTCGAAAAAAATACCGTTCCCCCCCCCCTTATCTCCGAAGTTTACCAATCGAAAAATCTGAAATAATTATGGTCAATAGAGGTTTATGTATATTTTACAGGAAAAATAAAAGCAACGAGAAAATTATTTTAGTTTGATTAAAAAAGGGGGAAAATCGGGGGTTTGAAATTTCAAAGTAAGATAACTATACCAAGTGGGTATCATATGAAAGGCCTTTACTTGTGCATTCTAAAACAGTTTTTGATTTATTTCTAGATATAATAGTTTTTGAGTAATCGGCCAAAATGTCGAAAAAAATACCGTCCCCCCCCCCCCCTTATCTCCGAAGTTTACCAATCAAAAAATCTGAAATAATTATGGTCAATAGAGGTTTATGTATATTTTACAGGAAAAATAAAATCAACGCGAAAATTATTTTAGTTTAATTAAAAAAGGGGGAAAATCAGGGGTTTGAAATTTCAAAGTAAGATAATTATACCGAGTGGGGTATCATATGAAAGGCCTTTACTTGTGCATTCTAAAACAGTTTTTTATTTATTTCTATATATAATAGTTTTTGAGTAATCGGCCAAAATGTCGAAAAAAATACCGTTCCCCCCCTTATCTCCGAAGTTTACCAATCTAAAAATCTGAAATAATTATGTTCAATAGAGGTTTATGTATATTTTACAGGAAAAATAAAACCAATGCTCTAACTAGCATAGTTTTTTTTATATTAACAATAAACCTCTACAAACAAAGTTAACGATAAATAAGCAAATTAATATTATCGTTCATCTCATCTCGTATCGTTCAATAATATGTATCGTTTTACTTTTACTTTTGGAGTATGGAACCCTCGGTGCGCGAGTCCGACTCGCACTTGGCCGGCTTTTATTTTATTTGTTGAAGAGGATTTCTTTCTAATTTTTTTAACGCCTTTGCGATATTATGGTTTGTATTGAGACTGAGAGGTATTAAGATTTCAAAGAACTTCATTCGGTGTACGTGGGTATTTCACAATTTCAATTAGCCAGATGTTTGATTAATAAAATGTGCTTTCCTTATGAATGACGTAGAGAAACAATATATTTTATAAATCCTTTTGTTTTAAGTTTAATAAACGTCTTGATTATGCGAAATGATTGATTAGCCACCCCCTCCTTATTTTATGAAAAGCCAATGACTTTCATACACTTTGTCATGGACCCTAATCGCAGTACCTTTCGTACAGCTTATTTATACACTCAAATTGTTAACTAAAAATAAAAATTAAGTGGCACTCGGGGACTGCCGCGGTAAAGCTATTGCATAGCATTTTTTATCAACTTATCCAATATTTTTTTTTGCATAATAAAAATTATGCAAAAAAATAATTAAAAAACAAACAAACAAGAAAAGCGCACTGTCACTACTTCGCGAGTGAGATTCGAGCCTGCGACATCATACACCATACTAATACTTCAATGGCGCCAAAGAGCTCTACTTGTGAACCTCTAAAATGTTGAACGCTTACTGAACGACGGTGTTAGGTTTATTTTCGTTACGGAATTTCTTGATTCGGTCGCCGCGCTCAAACTGTTTGTCCTAGTTCAAAGCCCGCGATAAAAGCAATAGCTTAAAAAAAGTATTTATGTGAGATGAGATATGATGAGAGTGTAATTTTATGCCTTTTCATAGCCACTAGGTACAGCTTAGTACCTAATCCTTAGAACTCTCAGGTGACTCAGTTCTTATGCACTATATTTAGGTACCTATTCAGTGCTTCTGCACATCGCCTGCTTTCTAACTTCATCACGTTTGAAAATCTGAGTAAGTACAGATAGTTTTCTCCACCATCGCCCACCGAGTGACTCTGACCTATCTTACGACTTACGAGGTCCATGTTAGGGACCATCCTGCATCCATCATGTGACAGAGTCGGACTTCGTTACTGGCAATTCGTAGAGTTCCAAGAAAAGTCTTTAGGCGCTGAAGGATTTTGAGTTTTTGACCTGAGACAACTCGTAGGTTGCCGAACGCTGCCCTGTCAAGTTAGATTTGGCGGCTTACGTTTTTAGATATATGTAGCTGGAGCATGCCTAATGCCTATTCATATTATACACTAGCTGATGCCCGCGACTTTGTCCGCGTGGATTTAGTTTTTAAAGTCCCTCGGGAACTCCTTGATTTTCCAGGATAAAAAGTAGCCTAGATGTTGACCCGAGTAATAAGCTATACCACGGTATAAAATTTTGTAGAAATCTGTGCGGTAGTTTTTACGTGAAAGAAGGACAAACAAACAGACAAAAATTAAATAAAAATCTGTTTTGGGCTCAGTATCGATAGTAAAGCATCCCCCAATTAAAATTTTCAAAATATATTAAATGTACAGAAATCTTCCAGTTACAGTTTTATTATATGTATAGATACCTACATTTGATGAGAAACTTTTATCCTAGAAAATCAAATAGTTACCGCGGGATTTTTACCCACTAGGTACGCGATTGAAGTTACGAGCACCAACTAGTAATAAAAAATTAAGTGGCACTCGGGGACTGCCGCGGTAAAGCTATTGCATAGCATTTTTTATCAATTTATGCAATTATAATATTTATGCAATATTTTTTTGCATAATAAAAATTATGCAAAAAAAAAAAACACACAAACAAGAAAAGCGAACTGTCACTACTTCGCGAGTGAGATTCGAACATGCGACATCATACACCATACGGTAAAGAAAGCGGCCGCTCGCCCACTGCGCCAAATAGAGCTACTTGAAAACCTCTAAAATGTTGAACGCTTACTGAACGACGGTGTTAGGTTTTTTTTCGTTACGGAATTTCTTGATTCGGTCGCCGCGCTCAAACTGTTTGTCCTAGTTCAAAGCCCGCGATAAAAGCTATGCAATAGCTTAAAATATTGTATGTAGACAGAGTAAGTAAGATGTAAGTACACTAGAAACATTCCCGAACAATGCAGGCGTTACGATGCTTCATGTCATCGACGACGGAAGTTATGAATAGGCACGGCACTCCGCTCGCTTTGTTATGATGTTACCAGTAACACGCAAATATAAACACTGTCTGTTATGAAAAGCCTCAAAACCGTGCTCTTGGAGGATATCGACCATTTATCTAATCAGTGATATCGACTGTTATACTGCAGAGTTTATTGAAGGGTTAGGTATAAAACGTTAGGTAAAAATCTCATCTAATAAACATAACTGAAGTTGCATAATACCTACACTGGCACTGTACAGTGTACATATCTATCATATCAAAAAAATGCTTACACTTGGTGGTAGTCTTGACTCTAGTTATTTGAGGCCTTTTTAGGTTGGCTTAAGTAGTAAGTACGTACATGAAATAAATACCTAATCTTCAATGATGTTGGAAGGAAACTTCCAATATCATTGCTAATCTTGAATTTTTTTTTTCAATTTTACTACAATTTTAATGACTATCTTATAATAATGAGAAACAGACGACATATGGCAAAGAATAAAAACCAATAATTTTATTAGGTAGATACTAGCTGATGCCCGCGACTTCATCCGCGTGGATTTAGTTTTTAAAATCCCACGGGAACTCTGATTTTCCGGGATGCCTGCCACCCTCCAGGTTCTAAACTATACCCATCCAAAAAAATCACGTCAATCCGTAGCTTTGTTGCAGCGTGATTGACGGACAAACCAACAAACAAACACACTTTCGCATTTATAATATTATGTATTAGTAAGGAAGAATTAATACTACGATAATAAAGGCGATCTAATTAAATTTTAGAACACAAAAGCTATTAAGTATTGTGACTTAAATATGATAGTTAGATAGGTATATTCCCTCGGGGACTTTTTTCTAGAGAATAATGAGTAGGCTTTAATCATGTAGTACATAATTAGGGTTCCATACCAAAATGGTAAAAATGAAACCCTTATGGTGAGACTTTCTCCGTCCGTCTGTCCGTCCGTCTGTCACAGTCGATTATTTCAGTAACTATTAAAGCTATCGACATGAAATTTGGCATAGTTGTGTATAATAGTGGCCCAAAATCATTGGAATAAAGAAAAATCTAAAATTATTTTTAGTTTTAATAAAAAAAGGGGGAAAATCGGGGGGTTGAAATTTCAAAGTAAAATAACTATATCGAGTGGGGTATCATATGAAAGGCCTTTACTTGTGCATTCTAAAACAGTTTTTTATTTATTTCTATATATAATAGTTTTTGATTAATCGGCCAAAATGTCGAAAAAAATACCGTTCCCCCCCCCTTATCTCCGAAGTTTACCAATCGAAAAATCTGAAATAATTATGGTCAATAGAGGTTTATGTATATTTTACAGGAAAAATAAAAGCAACGCGAAAATTATTTTAGTTTGATTAAAAAAGGGGGAAAATCGGGGGTTTGAAATTTCAAAGTAAGATAACTATACCGAGTGGGGTATCATATGAAAGGCCTTAACTTGTGCATTCTAAAACAGTTTTTTATTTATTTCTATATATAATAGTTTTTGATTAATCGGCCAAAATGTCGAAAAAAATACCGTTCCCCCCCCTTATCTCCGAAGTTTACCAATCGAAAAATCTGAAATAATTATGGTCAATAGAGGTTTATGTATATTTTACAGGAAAAATAAAAGCAACGCGAAAATTATTTTAGTTTGATTAAAAAAGGGGGAAAATCGGGGGTTTGAAATTTCAAATTAAGATAACTATACCGAGTGGCATATCATATGAAAGGCCTTAACTTGTGCATTCTAAAACAGTTTTTTATTTATTTCTATATATAATAGTTTTTGAGTAATCGGCCAAAATGTCGAAAAAAATACCGTTCCCCCCCCTTATCTCCGAAGTTTACCAATCGAAAAATCTGAAATAATTATGGTCAATAGAAGTTTATGTATTTTTTACAGGAAAAATAAAACCAATGCTCTAACTAGCATAGTTTTTATTATATTAACAATAAACCTCTACAAACAAAGTTAACGATAAATAAGCAAATTAATATTATCGTTCATCTCATCTCGTATCGTTCAATAATATGTATCGTTTTACTTTTACTTTTGGAGTATGGAACCCTCGGTGCGCGAGTCCGACTCGCACTTGGCCGGCTTTTTTATTTATTTATCATCAATAGTTTTCTCAGCACACGTCAAATAATGCATTTTACAGGCAAAATTTTGCTACTTTGGGTTACATTATTGCAATTTTCTTAAGGATCTCCAATTTTTTTGAAAATAAATTATAGCCTATGTTACTTCCTGATAACTAAGCTTTCTATTGGTGAAAAAATGGTTAAAATCGGTGCAGTAGTTACAGAGCCTATTCGGTACAAACAAACAAAAAAATCTTTCCTCTTTATAATATTATAGTATAGACAGTATAGTATATTGTATTATTATATGTACCACAGGTTACTCTGTGATTATACTGTCTACAGTCCTACAGCGAACAGTCTACACCTATACAATGCCTATACACACCTAGTCAAATTCTAGTGAACTGGAATCATACAAACATAAATAATCTTAAACACAATTAAGCGCACCTACGCTCCGTTTAATACCTTCCTGGTGTTATATAACAAGTTGTTAGATAAAGGAAGTAACGGGAGTCGGGAATTAGATTTCTCATTTGCCGCGCGAGATGGCATATCGTTTATCATTGCGGCGACAGCTCGTCATGTCACGGTGCCCAGCCTCCTTTGTGCAGCCGGTGGAGTGGAAAACGGCTGACAGCCAAGAAGCTGAACGTGCGACACCTCGAAAAATATGTCCAATTACGAATGGAGGCTATATCGAGTACGTATCGATGTAGGCAGAGAGCTGTCTTTTTTAGGGTTCCGTACCAAGATGGTAAAAATGGAACCCTTATGGTGATTGGTGAGACTTTCTCCGTCCGTCCGTCCGTCTGTCACAGTCGATTATTTTAGTAACTATTAAAGCTATCAACATGAAATTTGGAATAGTTGTGTATAATAGTGGCCCAATAGAAGTGTTTTTGGAACGTAGTTCCTTATCGCGCGGTACGGAAGGGGGCTAGACGGAAAAAATTAAGGAACCGACACTCGACACATTTTTGAAACCGACACTTTTTTGTTGAATTTGAATTTTGCATTGTGTTCGGTATTTTCACCTTAGAACACGGCGTCTGCATGGCCTAGTGGTAAGGGCAGTCGCCTAAAAGTTCAACGTCGATGGTTCGCATCCCAGCTCGACAGACTGAATTTTCTATTTTCAATTTTATTTTAAGTAATTTCTAAATGTGGAATTTTTCCCTAATCAATTTAATACTAGATGACACCACTAGTTTATTACAATTCCTTCACTAAAATTAATCGAAAGGAGCTACGTTCCACCCGGGTGTCCCTTGACACCTCTCAAGTTTTTTTATTTATTATAAATGAATTAGCCCAATAGAATAGAAATGTTTTTTATTCAAATAAACTTTTTTACAAGTGCTTTTGAATCGTCGATGAGTCTACCACTGGTTCGGAATACCGTTCCTGCCGAGAAGAACCAGCAAGAAACTCGGCAGTTGCTCTTTTCAAAACAAGTTTAAAATATAATAGATAAGCTATGTATGCAGTGTTTCCACAATGAGGGGAAGTTCCACAAAAGCAAGTGTATGTGTTTATTGTACACCACATAAAGGAAGAAAGAAGTCTGTTAGAGGAGCTCGGTGTACTAAATTCCATTGAAATTGAATTGAATTGCCTAAAACTGATTGCTACAGTGGCAGTGTGTACGATCATAATCACCTCCTGATTGGCGGGTACTCTCTCGTTTATTGGCTAAAATTCATTGATACAGCAATAACGCCATAAATTCTGCGAATCAGGGATGTATAAAGGAATAAAGTGTCAATATGAGCGCACCGCATGCAACTTGTCGCAGTGGTCACGCAGCGCGTCGATGTTGTCGCCGCGCTGCCGCGTCGCCCGCTCGCGCGCTGAGCGCAGTTGCTCCTCCAAGCTCCAATGCTTGCAACTTGCAAGCAGCGCCTGAAAACATTGCGTTTCAATATCAAATTCTTGTTTCTAAATAGGAAACATTGACTTAAACATAATTTATTGGGTTACTAGCTGATGCCCACGACTCCGTCCGTGTGAATTTAGTTTTTGAATTCCCTCGGGAACTCTTTAATTTTCCGAGATAAAATGTAGCCTATGTCACCCTACCGGTTCTCAACTATACCCATGCAAAAAATCACGTCGATCCGTAGCTTTGTTGCTGCGTGATTGAAGGACAAACAACAAATAAACACACTTTCGCATTTGTAGTATTAGTACCGAAGGAAGAATTAATATCTACATAATACGAATGTAACCATTACCTTTGTTTCTACCAGAGGCGATCTAATTAAATTTTGGAACATAAAAGCTACTATTGTGACTTAACTATGATAGTTAGACATAATATTATGTATATTATACCCTTGCGGACTTTTTTGTATACAATATTGAGTACTTTAATCATGTAGTACATAATTTTTTTATATCATCAATAGTTTTCTCAGCACACGCCAAATAGTGAATTTTATAGGCAAAATTTTGCTACTTTTCGATACATTATTGCAATTTTCTTATTCATCTCTAATTTTTTTTTTTTAAATTAATTAAAGCCTATGTTACTTCCTGATAATTTAGCTTTCTATTGGTGAAAAAATGTTTAAAATCGGTCCAGTAGTTCCAGAGCCTATTCGGTACAAACAAACGAACAAAAAATCTTTCCTCTTTATAATAATTATTAGTATAAAGTATAATAGATAAGTTTATGCTAAATATTGGCTTAGGTAAATTGTTTCTACATTTTATCCGGGAAAAGCAAAGAGTTCCCGCGGGATTTTAAAAACTAAATCCACGCGGACGAAGTCGCGGGCATCAGCTAGTCCGAAATATATTGTCAATATTTTATTTTTATTTAATTACTTACCTGTCATTTTGTGTAAATTAAGGCTGTCACAATTTGTCGTTCCAGATCGAAATCGGTAGTTAAAATATCTGAAAGGCTAACCGCTGTGCAACCCTATCCAATTAAGACTCAAAATATTACCGAACGCCGTAACGCCGTAATTACCCAATTAAAATCTAAAATGACAGTCAAAAATAATAAAAAATAACGAGGTAAGTATGTAAAGTTCTTTGCTAGGAATGTCCACATTGTAAAAAAAATTCGGGATTTCAGAAAAAATATTGGGAAAAAATTAAAACAGTAGTGATTGAATTTCAAAAATTTCGGGGGTCGCCACATGATGATGATTTACAAAACAATATTATATTGTGAAAACGATAAGTATATCGTCAGATACCTAAATGTTACATTATAACGGTTATCATGTATGACGTGTCAGATTGTTTAGTAAAATTTAATTTATTTTAATTTTAGTCAAAATAAATTTGAAAAATTTCGAAATTAATCAGGACATAGCGCGACACGACACGTCATCATCGGGACGACGCGAGCGACGCCTCGCTCGAAAACAGTTGGCAGCCCTACTTGTTACTAACGAGTGTACACGCTGTTTTATACTTTGTTTACAATTAATTAATTAATTGCCAGCATACGTTTTACCATGTGCACTTCAATATGACCGGGCGTCAACGTTGTGAGACGCGGTGAAGTTGGAATCGTTAAATTAATTACAATAATAAGCGGGCAGGGTTATTAATAATCCCAATTTGGGTTTTATGACATCGAGATGATGGGTGTCGTAATATTTTTTTGGGGTTTGGTTCGAAGAAACGATCGAAGAGACCGGTAAATCAAGAGTATATTTTCTTGACCTAAACTGGTGCTTACCTAAAATATTATAAACCTACTTAAGTACTTACTATTTTATCCGACTTTTTAGGTACGTATTGCGTCAGCAATATGTCAGCAATATAATTGTAAGGTTTCCCTATAATATTATTTACTATACTCTTTGGTGTAGGTATTTAAGTTTTCCAACTACATTTAATAACTTAGATAATTTGTAACTGTAAAGACTTAAATAACTCTTAAACTCAGTTTTTTTACTGTACCTACTTAATTATCTCTTCATGCTCTTCTAAGCTTTAAGACAATCGAGGCTATTTATTAGGTATATTAAGTATGTTATGTTATGTGGGTGGGTATGGATGGTATCTATAAAATTGTTAATGTTATGATTTTACTGAGTTTTTATTTTATGAGAGAGCCACATGGGCTAGAGGACATTACAAACTGCCACACTAATGCAACTTTTACGAGTAATTTCATGGTTATTCATTCGCCTGGCAGGGGGCGATCTTAGGGCGCTAACAAAATTCGTCACACCCTGTGTTTTCGCTTTCAGTCTTAATTCTATATTTAGAGATGATCTCGTATTGACCCCTTTTTATGTCAATGCACCCGTAAAAGATCTTAATCATCCGTTATAATAGTTGCTCTATGTTAACATTTTATGTAAGCTTGTGCCCAAATAAAAAATATTAACTTGAAATCAGACATACTTACATAAAATTGATGCATTTGGTCAAGTATTTTTGATAACATTTTTCTTACTGACATTAATTATTTATTATTGAGAAAAAAGTTTATGACTGAAAACTACTAACAGCCCGTATACTCACGGCGCGGTTCTCACCCGCACCCGCAGCGGTTGCGGAGCTGTTTTATTTCAATACTCACGACCGACACCGCACGTTTATGCGGTCCCGCAGCCGCAGCGGTTGCGGGAAAGGACCGCAACAATGGCGTTGGAAGGAGAGAACACCTCAGCCGTGAAAATTGCTAGTTTTTCATTTTCCATACACACCTGCATTTTACGGAGGCCGCGGGCCGCATCCGCTGCGGGCGTAAGTGCAAACCCTCCGTGAGTAAGGGGACTAAATGTAGATCTTTGAAAGGTAACGCAAGTTTTTTGTTCCAGGATATTATATATTTCCTCATAATTATGGCCGTTACAGGTCCATTTAGTCATATTAATATGTCAATGCACCCTTGTAAGTTCTTATAATCATCCGTCGGTAATTGTAGCCTGATTGTAGCCACAATTATAAAATGTCATGCAAGTAATAAAACAATATGGTTTCCTCGTATACACGTTGATAAATGCTCGGCAATTGCTCAAGTAATTTCTTAGTGATTTGCACTTCGAACCATAAACGTATATGGAGAGTAGATATGTTTAAGTTGTTACTGAAAGTTGGTCATATTGTTTATTGTTGTCGTTAATTTCTCAACTAGGTAATTTCTTGGTGATTTGCACAATCAAATAGGTACTTCTAACTATTTATTTCATTTCATTTAACTACATCTACCACCGGCTTACTAGCACTGGTCTCCTGTCGAATGAGAAGTCTTTATGCCATAGAAGTATGTATGGCCTCGGAATTTTTGATATGTGTTTATCTCCGAGAATTCAGAAACAACTGGGGTCGAACCCCGAACCCTACTAAGAGGACGCCAAAGTTTTAATCCCTAGGTCTTAATCACATTTCTTTGAAGTTTGAACCATAAAGTTTGAACCATCATGGTCATCTGTTTGTAGTAGATGACAATTTTATCGAGTATTTTCTACGCGATTTACACTTCTTACTTCCATTCTAACGATAAAGGTTTCTCGTTTGCAATTTACAATTTGCGTGGTAGAATCTAATACCGACAAGTGAAGGTTATTATTTATTTTGTGATGAGTAAAAGTGTCGTTTGCTTCGGTAACATCTTATATCCGTCACAGAATAATAATATTGTGAATTGTGATAGACGCAAACGAAAGAGGTAGAAAAAGTAGTCTCTCGGCTCTGAGGTGCGATTGTCTAAAGTTATTCCATTAATCGTAATCGTATTCGATGACATTAGCGTCAAAGTAAAATAAACCATAAAAGCATTGAATAAGAGCTCAATTTCGTGTATGCATTCTTATACGTTTAGGTATGTACGACATGCTCCATGTTAAAATCGGTTGTACTGAATTTGCTACTTTAAATCTATACAAGCAAGGTTTATTTTACTTTGACGCTAATGTCATCGAATACGAATATGATCAATGGAATAACTTTTAGATAGTTCATCATCATCATCATTATCAACCTTTAGATGTCCACTGCTGGACATAGGTCTCCTGCATGGACCTCCACAGGCTTCGGTCTTGCGCCGCCTGAATCCAGCGGCTCCCTGCGACTCGTTTGATGTCGTCGGTCCACCTAGTGGGGGGTCTGCCAACACTGCGCTTACCGGTGCGGGGTCGCCACTCCAACACCTTGGGACCCCAACGACCATCAGCTCTTCGAACTATGTGCCCCGCCCATTTCCACTTCAGTTTCGCGATTCGCTGAGCTATGTCGGTGACTTTAGTTCTCCTGCGGATCTCTTAATTTCTGATTTGATCTCGCAGGGATACCCCAAGCATAGCTCTCTCCATCGCTCGCTGAGTGACCCTGAGCCTTCTTATGAGGCCCACAGTTAGCGACCATGTCTCGGATCCATAAGTCATCACTGGCAACACGCACTGTTCGAAGACTTTAGTCTTCAGGCACTGAGGAATTTTGGACGAGAAGACATCTCGGAGCTTCCCGAACGCTGCCCAGCCGAGTTGGATTCGGCGGTTGATCTCTTTCTCGAAATTGGACCTACCTAGCTGAACTGTGTGTCCCAGGTAAATATACTCGTCGACAATTTCGAGTGCAGAGTTCTCAACAATTACTGGGTGGAGCGGTGCATGAGCATTGGACATGATTTTCGTCTTGCTCATGTTCATTTTCAGGCCCACCTGTTGAGAAACCCTGCTGAGATCGTTGAGCATTGAATTGAGGTCTCTCAGAGTCTCTGCCATGACTACAATGTCATCGGCAAATCGCAGGTGAGTGATGTACTCGCCGTTTATTCGGGGAGATAACGTCTCCCTGTCGCACTCCACGCTGCAAGTGGATTGGCCTCGTAGTCTGGTCCTGTATACGTTTACGTACTGACATTGTGGCGTTTTCATACAAGCTCTTCAACACTTGGATATACCGGTAGTCAATCCGGCATCTCTGCAGCGACCTCAATACAGCCCAAGTTTCCACCGAATCAAAGGCTTTCTCATAGTCCACAAACGCTAAGCAAAGTGGCCGGTTATACTCTTCCGTCTTTTGTATAACCTGCCGCAGCGTATGAATGTGATCTATGGTACCAAAGCCTTTTCGGAATCCGGCTTGTTCGGGAGGCTGGAAGTCGTCAAACCTACGAGCGAGACGATTCGTAATGACTCTCGAGAACAACTTGTAAACATGACTCAGCAGCGAGATGGGTCTATAATTCTTCAGCAATTGGTACCCAGATAGCAGCGAGATGGGTCTATAATTCTTTAGACAGTTGGTACCCAGATAATATAATTATTGTTACGTATTATATAATAGAATATTAATAACTAGATGATTTCCGCGACTTCGTCCGCGTAGATGAAGATTTTTAATTCGCGCGGGAACTCTATAATTTTCCGGGATAAAATGTAGCCTATGTGTTAATCCAGGTTATGAGCTATCTCCATTCCCAGCCAAATCCGCCCCGTGGATTTTGGATGAAAGAGTAACACACACACACACACACACACACACACACACACACACACACACCACACGCACACACGCGCACACACACACACACCATACGAACTTTCGCCTTTATAAATATAATATTAGTGTGATTATGCAGCTATCGTTGCCCGCCAACGTCTGCAATGTAGAAGTAGTAGAGTAGCATACTGATGTTATTGAATGAAGTGTTAGAGATATTATGCACATTCTATATCCTCTCAGGTTTAAGTTAAGTTACCCCTCTGTTGCTTCATTATTCTAAGGCATCCGTACACCCATGTCATTATAAGCTCATTTTGTAGACTAACACGGTGATGTGAGCTTAATTAAAATTCTGCACCATCAATCATTGGATTATTGATTTTGTGTCGAGTGCATTTGGCGCGTTGCCGCTCCGTTATCAATTAGTTGTGAACGGATGACACTGGTATCACTGGCGGATGCCACCAAAATTAATTGGTTGGAATTTCAAAATTGATTGATTCGATTAAAATTTTAGGAACCTTCTATAAATATTACAAGTAATCCGGTATATATATGCTGTGATAAAACTGAATGATGTATTTACACAGCTTTTGGAACGAAGTTCCTTATAGCGCGTTGCGAAAGGGGGCTAGACGGAAAAAGTGTCGTTACAACTTTTGGTCTTAAAAATTAAGAAGAAAAGTTGTAATGACCCGTTTATTTTATAAAATTATTTTAATTTTAATAATTTTATTTTAGGCTTCCCTGGGGTCATTTTGATTTTTATCGATAAAAAAATCATGATAAAAAATGTATTCCCAAATAATTATTTTCTTTATACCTCGAATAGAACTTGAAATTAATATTTTTATAATAATAACTTCGTTCCTATCTGGTGTCCCACGACACCACACGACTTTCATGTGGTATTTTTGATTTTCATGATAAGAAAATTAATATCAAACTAAATCGATTTCAATATTAAAACTAATCGAGCCATCTCTACCTATATAAGTACGAATCCAGAGGAAGTTAAAAGAGTTAAAATTGTTTGGCTCATCATAGCCCCAAACGGAAAAGAAACACACTGTAACAAACTACAAAGTTAATCCAATAGAACCATTGCTGCATTGATAGAACTAAACAAGTTAAACGACTTGTAACCACACGATATTGAGGCGAAGCGTGGAGGCGGTTGACGCATCAACAATCCATAGTCCCTCGCTCTTGAACCTGTAAATATTGAGTGAAATATCATACTCTCACGCACGATATTGTGACACTGAAAATAGACCTGGTTTTCTAGCTGACAATATTATGTATTATTTGTACTGTCGTGCATACAAATAGTAATCGTATACAGATTGTACAGTACAACCACCATCAGCATCGAAAGAATTCAAACTATGATAATATCAACTGAGCAGTTCAATATCTGTTCTACTTTGCCGCCACACGCCATCATCATCAGCAACCTAGAGCGTAGGTCTCCTCTTAGAGAAAGGTTATAAGCCATCAACCACCCAATACAAATTGGCAGACGAAGTAACACACCTTTGAGAAATCACAGCTCTTAGAAGTCTTAGATCTACTTAAATAGTTTTGAATCCGTGGTTCGCACATGTTATAATATAAGCCCATAAGACTTGTTGTTCGTTCGTCCCTGTGTTTGAGTCCTTTATGCTAATCGAAAGACAAATCGGGGATATCATGTATGAGTAATTTCGATGCGGACATCTGTAATTGACTTGAGTTTGTTAGTAACAAATATATTAACTTTTCTGACTCATATCCGTTGTATCCGATGAAGATGTTTTTGAAAAGTGATCCTTGTTAAGCCTTAGATGATAGGAATGACAGGTGCCAGTGTGCCTCCTATACCTTAGGCTATAAAATATATGGGTAAATATTAATTTATATACTTACTTAAATTTAAAAAAACCGGCCAAGTGCATGTCGGGCCACGCGCAGTGTAGGGTTCCGTAGCTGAAAGTCTCAAATATTATTGCTGACCTAGGATAGTGCTTTTGTTTTATTTATGAATATTGAATATATTTTGAGTTCCATGGTTTAAATACTATAATATTCTACAAAATATGCAACTTACACTACGTAACTACACTACTAACACTACCTAACTTAGAAAAAACAGATATAACTCCTTAACTAATGAACCCTACTTAGCCGTGATAGTTTTCCTTTAAAATTGATTATATATACTACTGCTGTAAATTTTTTCTTGTATCCTATATATAACCATTTAGCTGGCAGGGGGGAGGGGACACACCCACAATATTTTTGAAAGACCTATTCAACGACACTCCACACTATGGGATAGACGAGAAAAAAAAATTCATCCCCCCTTTACATGTAGGGGAGGTACCCTAAAAAAAATTATTTGTCACAATTTTATTTCACGACTTTGTCGGCGTGATTGATATTTATACCCTTGTCAAATTACAGATTTCTAGTACCAATAGTCTCTGAGCTAAACCGCGGACGGACAGACGGACGGACATGGCGAAACTATAAGGGTTCCGTGTTTACTACGGAACCCTAAAAAAACGTTAGATTTATAAATAGGCGTAATTGTTCACATTTTCGATGTTTTTTCCAAATCAAATCTGTTTTCCAGTGAAATCTGCAATCAGTCCCAGGACTATAAGCAAATAAGTTGGGCAGTAGCATCTTGTGTAGAGGCCGATCCTCCGTAGGAGTCGGCACTCGTATGTTAAAGCCTGGATCAATTAGGCTTGTCCAGGTCTAGTATTCGCTTCTTTTTCAGGCGCCTTGGACAGTCATCGATCAAGAGCTTGCTTACGAGTGCATTTGGATGGATTTGAAGCCTTTTCTTATAAGCTTGTGCTAGCCCCCGAACTTCCTCCTTTACTGTGAGTATATTCAGGTTCTGGTGGAGTTCTTCGTTGGTTATGTACCATGGCGTGTTGGCAATAGAACGTAATATTATATTTTGCATTCTTTGTAGAATGTTTAGACTGGAGTCGCACGCACTACCCCACAGTTGTGCGCCGTAGGCCCAAGTTGGCTTTAGTATTGTTTTATATATTAACAGTTTATTATCCACTGATAATTTTGAGTTTCTACCCAGTAGCCAATGGAATGTTTTGAACCGGATGTTAAGTTCTTCCCTTTTCGTTTTAATGTGCTTCTTCCACGTCAGCCTTCGGTCAAGGTGTAGCCCCAAATATTTCACATGGTCACTGTGTGGCAAAGTGTTACTACCCAGACTAACTGGTGGACAGTTTCCTTGTCTTAATGCGAATGTCACTTGCACTGATTTATTAGCGCTTGCCTTGATCCTCCAGTTCTGTAGCCAGAGAGCAATCTGATCAAGTCCTTGTTGCAGTAGTGCAGAGGCTGATGCAGCATTTTTGTGACTTGCTAAGATTGCTGTATCATCAGCAAACGTTGCTGTAGTGATATCGGGACTTGTTGTTGGCAGGTCTGATGTATATACAGTATACAGCGTAGGCCCAAGAACGGATCCTTGAGGTACCCCAGCGTGAATACTGTAGAACTGGGAAGTAGTATCACCATCTTTAATCTGGAAAATTCTTTCAGACAGATAAGAAGCTAAGAGTGGTACATAACTATGTGGTAGGACTGATTTCAGTTTGCAGAGAAGGCCTTTGTGCCAGACCTTGTCGAATGCTTGCTGTATGTCTAAGAAAGCTGAGGCACAATATTCTCTTTTCTCTAAAGATTTTCTGATTTTATCATAAACTCTGTGGACTTGTTCAACCGTAGAGTGATATGGTCTGAAACCAAATTGGTGAGAGGGTATGGTGTTATTTCTACTTAGTATTGGTGTTATTCTATGTAGCAGTGCTTTCTCGAACAGCTTGGACAAAGTTGGTAACAAGCTGATAGGCCTATAAGATTTAATGTCTTGTGGTGGTTTCCCTGCTTTATGTATCATTAGTATTTGAGATACTTTCCAAAGGCTAGGAAAGTATTGTGTTCTTAATATTCCATTGAACAAGTATGACAAGAAAACTAGTGCCTTTTTTGGTAACTCTTTCAGAACTTCTTTAGTTATTAAGTCAAATCCAGGCGCTTTTTTGTTGTCGAGATCTCTAATTAGTTTTGCTATTTCACGAGGAGATATCGACTTTGGTGGAATGTCTAATTGATATGGAGCATTGATGGTTGCATCACAAGTGTCCTCAAAGTTGTTGTTATTCCCTGCTTCATTGGGTGTGAATACTGTAGCAAATCAAATGATAAGTAAATTTTTTAATGTGAGGGGGGGAAAGTATGTAAATTAATTAAACTATTGCACCTAAATAACTTTATTCATTTCGTTTCATAAACAGAAGTCGATGATTTGCTCCCATAATGCTGACGCTCGTATTTATAAAACTTTATGTTTGCACGCTTACCAATTCGGAGTAGCAGCAAAATTTTATATTCCAATTTGAATTTTTAAAGCTCGGTACACCGCCGCGACCGTTTCTTAATACGAATTTTATACCTATACTTACTTTTCTTCGCGATTCCATTTAAAGGATTCCATGAGAGGTTGTATAATTTCCCATACAATCTCGAATCTGGAGAGTGGCCAGCGCATAACTGCAATGCGGGCGGCACAGCACTTAAAATTGACTTTATGGAAAATGCATTTCAAATTTGCTTAATCATTGAACGCGAGTTGAAATTCAATTGCATTCGCGTTTTTGCTAATGTTTCACTGTGGAATCCTTTTGTCAAGTAATGCTAAGTATCAGGGATTCCTCATTCCCCGCACTTCACGGCTATACTATCACGATAAGACCAACACTGCTTGTGGTCGTGGTCGCAACTGCAACTCGTGGTTGATTATTCCTGCCTCCAAGCAGGAGTAAGCGGATGCTCATAGCAAAGTTCACAAAGTTTCATCATGATATCAATTCATCCAATTGACAGCAGTGATAGCCTAGTGGTTAGGACTGTGGTCTCCTATTCGGGAGGTCGCAGGTTCGATCCCGGGTACGCACCTCTGACTTTTCGGAGTCAAGTGCGTTTAAGCAATTAAATGTCACTTGCTTCAAAGGTGAAGAAAAACATCGTGAGGAAACCTGCACATCGGAGAGTTCTTCATAATGTTCTCGAAGGTGTGTGAAGTCCGCCAATTCGCATTGGGCCAGCGTGGTGGACTACGGCCTATAACCCTTCTCTGAGAGGAGACCTGCGCTCAGTAGTGAGCCGTTGATGGGTTGCTAATGATGATGATGATGATGATCAATCCATCGTCTTCCCAATTACGGGCACGAATCTCCTCTCAGAAATGATAAGGGTTTAGGCTATTATTTATCGTCTATCACGCTGGGCAAGTTTGTGATATCTGTGTGATATCGAGAAGTGCCTGACCTAGACCCTGGCGGTTCAGACTTTAGCCTTCTTCTCGGAATTATGTGCGATTTAACAAGTATGTATCAGTTGTTGTAAGGAAAAGTTCAAATTAGAATCTCAATAAAATTAATATATTAATCACTCAAGAATAGACTAGGTATAGGCTGCAACTCTTCAGAAGTGCAAATTAAAAATTTAAAACACATTATTGTACAATAGGTATACCGTCAGGTATCTTTACAGTGTATCATCAGGTATCTTTATATCCTTACAGTGGATACCTGACATCCTGTAAACTTTTTGTCTGCTCTATCAACAGAACCTCCTCCTCGATCCTCGATTATCATGTATCTAATACCTACTCATTGAGACCATTCTAATGAGCCCAAACACACTACATCTGCAGTAAGATGCTGAGGAGGTATCCCGCAGACTACTTGATCGTGCAGCATCAGCTCAAAGTTACCATGTCTTGGAAATAATCTCAACTAATAGTACACCAAGCAATTCAATCGCATCAGTGAAAGTTTGTAAGCCAATTCAAGTAGGAAATGAGCTGATGATCTTCAAACGCCTGAGCAGATCGTCATTAATTATAGCTAAGATCCACCTCGATTACGTTAGCTTTCAAACAGAAAAAAATTAGTCAATTCGTTCGGGAACTATGAGGGAACAGACAGACACACAGATACACACGTCAAACTCAAAACATCCCTCTTTTAGTCGGGAGTTAAAAATGGGCTTTCAAATAGCAGTTTTTATTCATAAGTCAGATTAAACTGGAAGTGTTTATTGTATGAGCTCCGGAGATACCAATAAAGTGTGGGATAGAGGGCGGAGGTCGGGACATCACAAGTGTTATGTCGTAGGCGGGTTTAATGCTCCACCGTACACTCGAGCCGGCTGCGAATGTCTTTCGAGTCATTGTTAAGTGCGTCTTCTTTATAGACGGTTCTGTAATCTGTGTAACTGTTTAACTTTTACTACCATCGAATGGGTACTACAAGATGCTTGCGAATCCTTTCTGGGTATATTCCCCGGTTTTTATTAGAAACTTGCTGATGCTCACGACTTCGTCTGTGAAACTTTGAAAACTTCGAACAAACCACCCTATTAGCATTTAGTACATAATAATTAAATGCCTATTACTCCTATTAAGGATATTTCCTGTAATCCCTCTATAGTACCTCTGGGATATTCACGTAATATGTACCGGTTAAGGCTCTGTGTTGTCTGTCAGTACTATATCTCGGTACTGTTTTATAGGTATAATCATCATCATCATTATTAGCAAGCAGATATCAAAGCAGGTCTCCTCTCAGAGAAGGGTTATAGCCTATAGGCCATAGTCCACCACGTTGCTTGGTCCAATCAAATTGGCGGACTTCACACACATTCGAGAACATTATAGAGAACTCTCAGATGTGCAGTTTTCCTCACGATGTTTTCCTTCACCGTTGAAGCAAGTGATATTTAATTGCTTAAACGCACATGACTCCGAAAAGTCAGAGGTGCGTACCCGGGATCGAACCTGCGGCCCTCCGAATAAGAGACCACAGTCCTAGCCACTAGGTTTATAGGTACATTTGCTAAATTCAGCACACTCGGTATTTACGAAACAAATCTCTAAAGAAAATTGTACACTATTTTGTCTCTTTCTTTGGGAAAAATTCTAGAATATTACTTTATTAATTAGTATTACAATTTAAAGCAATAATGCCTTCTCTATTGGTATTCATTTTTTTCTGTACGATAATTTGGTATCGTACCAAATTATCGTACAGAAAAAAATGTTTACATTATAACTAACTTTTAATCCTCCTACGTACCTAACTCTTTAAAAAGTTTAAAGTCTCTATAATAATTTATCATCTCAAGTGAATCGTTACAGTGAATAATTTAATCAAAACCAAGTTAAAACTCATCGTGACATTTCTCACTCGTTATCTAATGGCTGAGTTAATTCAATTTTTGTCTGTGGCTATTTGAGTGGCAGTAGCATTTACTTCGCTATAATATTTATTGTCGTTAAGGCGGGCGGGGGAACAAATCTGCGGGCAGAATGATGTTTATCACAAACTATAATTTATTCCCTTGGGATTGGGTACTAGCCGAATAATATTTTCATAGAATTGCCATTATGGTAACAATAAGGACTAGCAGCGTTTGGTGTCGCACCTTTATCAATGTCATAAAATGAAAAGAGTGCAACATTTTTTATACGCTTTTTATTAGCTTCACTTGTATGTTTGTAACAATGTTTGTAACAATGTTTTTTTGTCTATTATCTTCAAGGTGTCACTTGGCGACTGTTTTGTCACTATGAGATGCCTTTTTATGTCTTTTGAGATGTAATCTTATAGGTGTTAATGTGTTTTGGTGTAACAATAGCTACATCATAAGTCTCTTTTTGTGAAATACATACGCAGGTATATTTTGTCGGCGTTAAATTTTTGAATCTTGTGAAGCTGATACTGATACATCAGTATAATAATTGTTTATCATGGGCTTTATCTTTATAATATTGCTTTATGAATTCGAATGTTTATGTTTACTCATCAAATAAATGCATAAATCTACCGTTTCTTCACGGGCAAAATAAGTTTATAAATCACTAACTTTTGCCCAGGATTTCGTCCGTCTGGTTCGTTCCAAAACCTATTGGTTTTAAAAATCTCACACGAACCCTTGCTTTCCCTGTATAAAAATAAAACGCCTATGCTCAATGATATTGGAAGGAAAATTTTCCAATATCATTGCCTATGCTACTCACTAGATCTTCAAATACACTCTTGCAAAAAATTATGATAAAAAAATCGTCGTCCGTCGTCGTCGTCGTGTGCTTGATTGGAGGACAACTAAACTAAAATCAAAAACACTTTCGTATTTACAACGATAAGTAGTCATTAGTTATGAAACTCGGTGTATACGCAACGCAAAAGCTTTCGTTTCGTTTCCCTGCAACAATCGAAGCGTAGCGTATTTGACTTGTTTTTTGTGTCTAACACCAAACAGCTTATACGTCCCGATATAGTGGCCCTCCAGATACTGTTATTAGCTATTAAGCCATCAAGCGTGAAATCCTACTAATTGCCGTATCAAGTATGCAGGCGATTAGTTCATCAAGCATACCATTATACCTCAGTGGTAAGAACAATAGCGACGTGGGCAGGCCGTGGTGATAATTACCACTCCCATCGCCCGCATCGTGCGTAAATTCGTTACAAATTATAATGGATTGCTATTTCTGTGCTTCGTCCATTTTCTGTTATTGATGGTGCTTTCATGTGGGCTTTAAGAACTGCTCGTTATTTTTCACATGACTTTGATGTTAAGTTCATTTGTTACGATGATTTGTTTAACGGAAATAATGATGGTTCTCTTTTATGGGCAACCCTCAATATCTTTATTTTCGATATGGGCGTGTGTAAGCTCTTATGAGTTTTAATACACAATAATATTACTTAAGTAAATAAACCTTAATTAAAAATATTTCAAGTGTGATTAAGCTTGTGTAAGATCTTCAGAATTTCAATACACAACAATATTACATAGGTAAGTAGATATATAAATATATTTAAAAAAAATCAGAGTGATAATAATTATGTACCAACTTAGACTAAATAATGAAATTAATTATAACAGTAGTAGTCATGTAGTAAACTAGCGGCACGCTATGATGGCCGGTTTGACGTTTGTCCGCTCATGAAGTTCCGTATTAATTGATAACGACTTTGAAGGAAATAATTGTATTACTTTATTGACGATAGTGATGTGCAGAGATTTTTATCGAATGTAGTTTTAGGTTTAGGACTCAAAATTTATTTATTAAATTGATTTCTAAAATGTATACAAGTGTAGAAAAATCAGTTTGCACCATTTAAGGGGTGAATGTACTTGTGAATATGAACAATTTTCACTATGTGGACAAACCTCTGAAATCGCAAAAAAATATCAGCTGTTTCATACAAAAGGTAAAATTTTTATTTTTATATGATATATACCACAACTCGGCATTTGGTTTTCTAAATTGAAAATTTTTAAAAATGGAATCTAATACGATCGTCACATAGGATCGCTGGCTAGCACAACTACTACCTCCGGCAAACTCGCGTCAATGCTCAATGCAAAACAAAGCAGTTTCGAATTGACGTTGCTTCGAAAAGTATAAACTGTCAGTGCAATGCGATTGTGATATAGTTTTGACCTGGCTTTGGATTTCAAATATTGATACTGCATTACTGTTGACCCTTGCTCGTTAATTTGGACTCTGTTCAAGCCCTTTGTTGTGGATTTCGTCGATATGACCGAACGTATGCAGAGAACTGTTCTAAATAGTTAGACACGTGAGTTCGTAATACGCCTTCGTAACTATTTCGATCGTGAAGCTCAAAATGGAGGGCCAATTTTACCTATAACGTCAGTGGTTGAACGCGTAGCTGATGCGCTTAATATTGGACAACGAACTGTTAGACGGATAACTAAAAAAAAATATGGCGAGACTGGCACAGAAGAAAATAAACTTCACACACCAAAAAAGAGAAAACGAGCAAAACCAGTCGTAGGCATCGATAGCTTTGATGCCGATGCTATCCGAAGACATGTTTACGGCTACTATTTACAGAAGGAGTATCCAACAAGAAAAAAGTTGGTGCATTCACTGAAGGAAGCTGGATTATTCTTCGGTGGGGAAAGTTCTTTAACGAAGATTTTGAAGACCATTGGATTTCGATACAAAAAATGTAACAAACGCAAAATATTGATGGAAAGATTTGATATAGCGATGGCAAGGTATACTTTTTTACGGCAAGTGAAAGAAATCAAAAATTGGCAAAATGTTGTGTTCTTGGATGTAACATGGCTTAATGCTAACCATACTGTAGGCCGTTCTTGGAACGATGACACAGCAGCATCTACTTCCAAAGTTCCTGTAGGAAAAGGATCGCGACTTATAATTTGTCACGCCGGAACCATCAACGGGTTTGTCGAAGGTTCTCTCATGGCTTTTGCGTCAAAAACCACTGGAGACTATCATGAAGACATGAATGGAGAAAAGTTTACTGAATGGTTTACCTCAATGTTGTGTAGCCTCCCTGAACCATCTATTATAATTATGGACAACGCCCCATACCACTCGATGCAAATTGACAAGCCACCTGCCCAATCCCAAAAGAAAGCTGATATCGTCGCATGGCTTCGTAAAAATGGCGTAGATGCAAACATGAATATGTTAAAAGCGGAATTAGTACGTCTTTTAAAAGAAAACAAACCAACCAAGATCCGATACGTCATTGACGAAATAGCATTAGAACATGGGCACAGAGTTATACGGTTACCGCCTTACCATTGTGAGTATAATGCGATTGAGTTGGTGTGGGCTCAAATTAAGGGATATGCTGCAAGACACAATACAGAACCCCCATTTACCACAAAAAAAATGCTAAAATTATTAGAAGAAGCTTGTGAACATGTGACTAAAGGAGACTGGGAAAAGGTTGTGAATAGAACTGTTAAATTAATAAGGGAAGATTATGAAAGAGATGTGAAAATAGATAATATTATAGAAAACGAACATATAATTATTAATCTAGGTGATGATAGCAGTGACGACAGTGAAAATAGTAGTATGGACGAATCTGATTAATTATGGCCTTTTGTGGCACCTTTTTTGGTATCTTTTGTATTCATATGTTTCTTGTGTGCATATAAAGTATGTATATTCATTTTCATTCAAATATTCAGTTCGTTCAAATAAATTAAATAAACTATATACATTTTTGTTTTATTAAACCTATTTAATCAGGTACAAAAACAAAACTTAATTGTTTTTTGTTCGAGAATAAATTGACATTCCACATCACTATTGTAATGTGTCAAACCGGCCATCATAGCGTGCCGCTAGTTTAGTTATTATTTATTTCACTAATGTGCAATAAACAACTTAAATAGAAAAAAAGCCGGCCAAGTGCGAGTCGGACTCGCGCACCGAGTAGTAACCGCTCCAAAAGTAAAAGTAAAACGATAATATTATATTAATTTGCTTATTTATCGTTAACTTTGTTTGTAGAGGTTTATTGTTAATATAAATAAAACTATGCTAGTTAGAGCATTGGTTTTATTTTTTCTGTAAAATATACATAAACCTCTAATGAACATAATTATTTTAGATATTTCGATTGGTAAACTTCGGAGATAAGGGGGGGGGGGGGGGAACGGTATATTTTTCGACATTTTAGCCGATTACTCAAAAACTATTATATATAGAAATAAATAAAAAACTGTTTTAGAATGCACAAGTAAAGGCCTTTCATATGATACCCCACTCGGTATAATTATCTTACTTTGAAATTTCAAACCCCTGATTTTCCCCCTTTTTTAATTAAACTAAAATAATTTTCGCGTCGATTTTATTTTTCCTGTAAAATATACATAAACCTCTATTGACCATAATTATTTCAGATTTTTCGATTGGTAAACTTCGGAGATAAGGGGGGGAGGGGCGGGGGGGCGGTATTTTTTTCGACATTTTGGCCGATTATTCAAAAACTATTATATATAGAAATAAATAAAAAACTGTTTTAGAATGCACAAGTTAAGGCCTTTCATATGATACCCCACTCGATATAGTTATTTTACTTTGAAATTTCCAACCCCCGATTTTCCCCCTTTTTTTAATAAAACTAAAAATAATTTTCGATTTTTCTTTATTCCAATGATGTTGGGCCACTATTATACACAACTATGCCAAATTTCATGTCGATAGCTTTAATAGTTACTGAAATAATCGACTGTGACAGACGGACGGACAGACGGACGGAGAAAGTCTCACCATAAGGGTTCCATTTTTACCATTTTGGTATGGAACTCTAAAAAGAGTCATATTATTTCTTCCTATTTATATTTTATTTACTTACCTATCTTACCTACTTAATTTTTATTCTTATTGAAAACTAATGCATGTAAGTGCCTTTTATTAGATGGGAACTAATGAAAAGTACTACTTACTGTGAACGTTATTGTATTAACCCATTTTATAGTATTAAATTATATCAAAACATAGAGCAAAGTAAAGAATGGACATTAATTATACCAAAGAAACGCAACAAGGCTATAATTTATTCTATGATGCTGTCAATCAATACAATTTGTACGTACTTAATTGCGCACGTACGTTCCATGGTTAGATTTTTTTGTGCGATAGGAAATCTAATCTTTTTACTCCCCTCATAGCGGAGTCCATTAAACGAGTCCCTTTGGTTTTCGCTAAATAATACACCGCGGCTGCCGAGGGGCTAAACAAAAAGTACCGGAACCAAACATAGTAATGTACCATAGGGAGTCGGTGATCAAGCGGTGAGGTATGTAGTTGTCTCTGGTTCACTACGATGCCTTAAATGTGCATTGTGTTTGGAAAATAAATCTTAAAATCTAGGCGAATAATATAAAATATTCTTTGTGTTTATATATATTTATTTTTGTTTATATATATTTGTGTATATATTTGCTAAGTTTTATGCGGAATGTAGAGACGTTATTATAACGAGAAAGTTTTATGGAAAACTTAACTAAGTCTTTTATAATGATACTTATTAATTTTATTTTTTACGCATATTTTATCAAAAGACTACCTTATTATTTTGTAATACATAAACTTTTATTTCAAGCTTACTGAGAACGTCTGCGTCAGTTGCACACACAGTTTTGTAACTGTTATTTACGTTTAGTAGTTACGTTAAACTTGACCTCGAAATCAATCAAAGTGCGTTTCACAGATCACTTTTTGTACTTTCATGATTAGGGTTTAAGATCTTGAATATCAAAAGTAATCATATAAGTAGTCCTGATTTTTGCAATCGAAAGTGGATTTTTTCGTGTTCATATATAAGTTTATCAAAAAACTTCACTGTTAAGTAATAGGTAAGCTTACTAACGGAGTAAGTGTAAGTTGTAACTCAAATCAGAGTTCTTCGACTGATAACATAGAGGTCGATGGCGATGGGTGTGGTACATAGTAAAAGCGGAGTCAATCACGACTGTAGAAAATAGCTTAAAAATTAGCCATGAACATACCACATCGCATCTGAGCAGTGCGTTACGCAGCAGATGTGCCTGGGCGAATGACTCATGACGACGACTCAATTACACATTCGATAGTTTTGTGGTGCCCTTGTCGATTCGAAAACTATTACGCCTTAAGAGGACGTTGAACTACGAGTATAAAGTGATTTACAATCCGTACAAACATGTTTTGGGGAAAATAGGGAACAAATCTTTTAGTTCCACAACTTGAAAAAAATCTTGTTTTGTTGTAGTTGACTTACGTACGTTGCCTTGTCCTAGTCTATTGAATTATAAAAATTTACTTAGAAGCAGTTGCTTTCGAGCGTGCTCCATACAAATGAATTTCTTGAATCTTGACTCATCAAAGTCAATAAAAGTAGAACTATCTGCATCTGTGGATCAGCAGCTTTCCCCAAAATTAAGTCATTTTACTAACCGTGTAACTTTGAAAATATTGTTTTTGATTGTATGGGAAACAAACATCGATTAAATAGGATAAATGTGCTAGAAAAACATTAAGGCGACGTTTTAGCATAGGCGATTCGCCGATACTAAAACGTCGCCTAAGGATTTTATCAGTGAAGTTCAGCTGATATATCTTGGTTTAAAAATTAATAGAACCGTACGACTCAGCCTAGATGATTCTATTGTTCTAAACCATAGCAAGATCGACCACACAACTATTCAGCATTCATATTTTAAGAACGATGCATTAGTCAGTTATTAAAGTTGTAAGTCACGGGTGTAAATTTCAAGAAAATTGTGTTCCAAGAACAATATAGAGTTACCAGTCTTCATTCCATAAAATGAGACAAGCGTGGAAGCAGCGTAGGTATATTCTAATTCAATCTATTCTGTTCGTAGCCGTCTCGACCTTACACCCCGACCCGGAGTTATTACCATAATATACCACCACCGCTTGCAATTGCATTGAGTTAAAGTAGTCCATAGAACAGCAGATCTCCTACAAGCACAGACGAGCGATGTAGACTTGCAGTGTAGTTCACGCACCGCAACGTAGCTTCGTATAATTTTATCGTATTGTATGAAATGAAGCCTCAAAAATGAAAGCAAAAATCTCGAAAGCTAAATTCGTCCTTAGGGCGAATTAAGACGGTTCATTTTCGCAAAAAATGTTCGCAAAAATGATCGATGAACGGGGCACCGTCTAATTTCGGCCTTAGGCGTAGCAAGCATCGATAGGAAAGTGATATTTGGCAGTGCACCGTAAATTTTACTCTTGTAAGACTCACCGCAAAACGTACTGAGTCCCATCGTTCTAGAAGCTTTTGACCGCTTGGAGTGTTGCATTCGCGTCAGATTGCTTGCCATGGGACTAAGAGAGTGAGGGGATAGAGAGTGCACGTCGCGGGCATCATCTAGTAGTTAAGACTACAGGAACTTGTGCAATATCATATCTTCTGCTTAATTGGCTAGACTCCTTTGAAATTTGCTGCAGCGGCCTAAATTCAGTCGGGAGAAAATTACTGTTTATGACAGAGAAAATATCCAGTCCAACGGAGTGAAAAAAGCATGGCGATTATTTTTACATCTTTAAGGACCCAAGTTGAATCCATTTGGCATTATAAGTATTGGCGGGCATCTAGTTTAGGACAACTCTCTGCCTTCTTGTATCCCTGAGGAATAACACTTATCTAAAAGTTCCTTGTTTTGTCTTACACGGCATCGTCGCCTTAGTCGTCGCTAAAAGGAAATGCTTGTACAAATAAATAAACCAGGCTCTTAAACGCTTGTCATTGTCAATCCCTGCGCTGATCCGACGTGTCTTTTTTTAGACGGTGTGCGTTGCAAGTTCTCGAAATTGACCCTTATCTCTGTCGATTTTTTGTCGCACATGTTACGGATTAGAGCTTCAGGGAACGCCACGACCTACCGCAGAACTATGTTATAACTTTCAGCTTAATCCCGTGTAATTCATTTTACGCCGTGAAGTTCCACAGAAATGAACGCTATTTTTGAACTGAACCGAGCGGGGATGTTAAAAGAGAAAATTCGCTAGCAACTCCGGAGTTTTCAAGTTAAAATGAACTCTGGGATAGAATTCCAAGTAGGGAAAATTGTGAGTTCAAATAGATATTAAATTATGGAATTTACACAGTCAAATGCAAAGTCCCCGACAAAATGTTTTGTGCAATAAGTAGAAGCAGAACTTTTTTATATTAGGTGTGGTATCTATCTGAAGTTTATAAAGCAGCTGTGCTGTATAATCAATTACCACAGCCAAAGGCAACCTTTTTTTAAAACGAAGATGTAGGTAAGATTTGATATACTTACCTAGTTGCGACCATAATATTGATTATATTGCGACCATAATATTATATTTCTCACGTGAGAAGACGCCTGCGCTGCGCTGCGGTGTGCTACAAAACTATATGCACCTACTTGTTTATGTCGCTGGTGGACTTTTATTTTCGCGACTCGACAACTCGCTACCGTTTCACAGATCTGTCTGTCACTAGGATCCACTGAGCTTAGAACATATTATTATTATGTATTATGGAAGTCTCGCGGGTGATCCCGAGCGATCCCAATCTAAACGAAAAAGGATTTTATTTTACCCGAGCTGCAACAGGTACATCAGTTTGTAGACAGGCTCCAGAAACTAATATATGAGTTTCTGATTTGTCAGATTGCCATAAAAAATGTGTACTTTCAACTTCGCCACTACATATTACACTAGCGGCACGCTATGATGGCCGGTTTGACGTTTGTCCGCTCATGAAGTTCCGTATTAATTGATAACGACTTTGAAGGAAATAATTGTATTACTTTATTGACGATAGTGATGTGCAGAGATTCATAAATTTTATCGAATGTAGTTTTAGGTTTAGGACTCAAAATTTATTTATTAAATTGATTTCTAAAATGTATACAAGTGTAGAAAAATCAGTTTGCACCATTTAAGGGGTGAATGTACTTGTGAATATGAACAATTTTCACTATGTGGACAAACCTCTGAAATCGCAAAAAAATATCAGCTGTTTCATACAAAAGGTAAAATTTTTATTTTTATATGATATATACCACAACTCGGCATTTGGTTTTCTAAATTGAAAATTTTTAAAAATGGAATCTAATACGATCGTCACATAGGATCGCTGGCTAGCACAACTACTACCTCCGGCAAACTCGCGTCAATGCTCAATGCAAAACAAAGCAGTTTCGAATTGACGTTGCTTCGAAAAGTATAAACTGTCAGTGCAATGCGATTGTGATATAGTTTTGACCTGGCTTTGGATTTCAAATATTGATACTGCATTACTGTTGACCCTTGCTCGTTAATTTGGACTCTGTTCAAGCCCTTTGTTGTGGATTTCGTCGATATGACCGAACGTACGCAGAGAACTGTTCTAAATAGTCAGACACGTGAGTTCGTAATACGCCTTCGTAACTATTTCGATCGTGAAGCTCAAAATGGAGGGCCAATTTTACCTATAACGTCAGTGGTTGAACGCGTAGCTGATGCGCTTAATATTGGACAACGAACTGTTAGACGGATAACTAAAAAAAAATATGGCGAGACTGGCACAGAAGAAAATAAACTTCACACACCAAAAAAGAGAAAACGAGCAAAACCAGTCGTAGGCATCGATAGCTTTGATGCCGATGCTATCCGAAGACATGTTTACGGCTACTATTTACAGAAGGAGTATCCAACAAGAAAAAAGTTGGTGCATTCACTGAAGGAAGCTGGATTATTCTTCGGTGGGGAAAGTTCTTTAACGAAGATTTTGAAGACCATTGGATTTCGATACAAAAAATGTAACAAACGCAAAATATTGATGGAAAGATTTGATATAGCGATGGCAAGGTATACTTTTTTACGGCAAGTGAAAGAAATCAAAAATTGGCAAAATGTTGTGTTCTTGGATGAAACATGGCTTAATGCTAACCATACTGTAGGCCGTTCTTGGAACGATGACACAGCAGCATCTACTTCCAAAGTTCCTGTAGGAAAAGGATCGCGACTTATAATTTGTCACGCCGGAACCATCAACGGGTTTGTCGAAGGTTCTCTCATGGCTTTTGCGTCAAAAACCACTGGAGACTATCATGAAGACATGAATGGAGAAAAGTTTACTGAATGGTTTACCTCAATGTTGTTTAGCCTCCCTGAACCATCTATTATAATTATGGACAACGCCCCATACCACTCGATGCAAATTGACAAGCCACCTGCCCAATCCCAAAAGAAAGCTGATATCGTCGCATGGCTTCGTAAAAATGGCGTAGATGCAAACATGAATATGTTAAAAGCGGAATTAGTACGTCTTTTAAAAGAAAACAAACCAACCAAGATCCGATACGTCATTGACGAAATAGCATTAGAACATGGGCACAGAGTTATACGGTTACCGCCTTACCATTGTGAGTATAATGCGATTGAGTTGGTGTGGGCTCAAATTAAGGGATATGCTGCAAGACACAATACAGAACCCCCATTTACCACAAAAAAAATGCTAAAATTATTAGAAGAAGCTTGTGAACATGTGACTAAAGGAGACTGGGAAAAGGTTGTGAATAGAACTGTTAAATTAATAAGGGAAGATTATGAAAGAGATGTGAAAATAGATAATATTATAGAAAACGAACATATAATTATTAATGTAGGTGATGATAGCAGTGACGACAGTGAAAATAGTAGTATGGACGAATCTGATTAATTATGGCCTTTTGTGGCACCTTTTTTGGTATCTTTTGTATTCATATGTTTCTTGTGTGCATATAAAGTATGTATATTCATTTTCATTCAAATATTCAGTTCGTTCAAATAAATTAAATAAACATATACATTTTTGTTTTATTAAACCTATTTAATCAGGTACAAAAACAAAACTTAATTGTTTTTTGTTCGAGAATAAATTGACATTCCACATCACTATTGTAATGTGTCAAACCGGCCATCATAGCGTGCCGCTAGTTTAGGTAATATCATGTACCTACCTATCAGAAATATGTGACTGTGCAACCAAAGACACATATTAGTGTCAGACACGAATAGTCGGTTAACTGTTCACGATATTTAGTTGTCACGTGCCGCGGTCGCACGTCGTAGTCGCGGATCCGAAATTCTACTTTAGTCTGAGGTCTATAAAGGAATTTTTGTTGAATGTTTAAACTTTCTTTTTGTTTCCAAAAAATTCTACAGAATGACTCGTTTAAGTACAGTGGTATTCGTGAAAGAATTGCTAAATATAACAACATTAGTACTTGACACGGTTGATGGACAGGTGTGCACTGTTAGCATAGTCAACAATGTTTCCGAAATTCCAAGCGTAAAGAACAAGTAGTTAAGGACAAGCCCATTAAACGTCGTTTTAAACATTGTTTGTTCTGCCAGTTATTTCGTTGTAGTAATTTTATCTCTGTAGGTATGTAGTATATGTACATTAGTGTATACCACTAAATTACAGCAAAGAACTATACCTAAGTAAAATTTTTACCTTTAAAAAGTAAAACTAAAAGCTATAAAAAGTTTTTCCGAAAAACATAATTCAACATTTTATTCTGACGTTAACGTTATTTTTCTAATCACTGTATTTGCTGTATGTATGTAGGTATAAGCTGTATGTCATATTTTTATTGCTATTACCAACTCCTTCATAAATTAAAAGTTTGTTCCTTTTATCAAGTTCTCTTTCTGTACTGAAGAATCAAGAATATGAATGAATGAAATAAAGATAAGGGCTGACCTTTAATTTTAATAGTTTCATGCGATATAATTTATGATTATGGTGCTTTATAAAACCTTTAATAAAAACTTAGAGCTAAAGCATAATAAATATATTAAATTACTTCAAACAGCTGTGTTTAGCTTTAATAGGAACTTAGATACACAAACACGTAAACACAAGTTTTAATTTTTCTAATTTTTGGGGAGTTTCATTGATAGGTATATTGTAGGCAACCTAAAAACATAAACAAAATTAACCGTACACTACACTAGCGGCACGCTATGATGGCCGGTTTGACACATTACAATAGTGATGTGGAATGTCAATTTATCCTCGAACAAAAAACAATTAAGTTTTGTTTTTGTACCTGATTAAATAGGTTTAATAAAACAAAAATGTATATGTTTATTTAATTTATTTGAACGAACTGAATATTTGAATGAAAATGAATATACATACTTTATATGCACACAAGAAACATATGAATACAAAAGATACCAAAAAAGGTACCACAAAAGGCCATAATTAATCAGATTCGTCCATACTACTATTTTCACTGTCGTCACTGCTATCATCACCTACATTAATAATTATATGTTCGTTTTCTATAATATTATCTATTTTCACATCTCTTTCATAATCTTCCCTTATTAATTTAACAGTTCTATTCACAACCTTTTCCCAGTCTCCTTTAGTCACATGTTCACAAGCTTCTTCTAATAATTTTAGCATTTTTTTTGTGGTAAATGGGGGTTCTGTATTGTGTCTTGCAGCATATCCCTTAATTTGAGCCCACACCAACTCAATCGCATTATACTCACAATGGTAAGGCGGTAACCGTATAACTCTGTGCCCATGTTCTAATGCTATTTCGTCAATGACGTATCGGATCTTGGTTGGTTTGTTTTCTTTTAAAAGACGTACTAATTCCGCTTTTAACATATTCATGTTTGCATCTACGCCATTTTTACGAAGCCATGCGACGATATCAGCTTTCTTTTGGGATTGGGCAGGTGGCTTGTCAATTTGCATCGAGTGGTATGGGGCGTTGTCCATAATTATAATAGATGGTTCAGGGAGGCTACACAACATTGAGGTAAACCATTCAGTAAACTTTTCTCCATTCATGTCTTCATGATAGTCTCCAGTGGTTTTTGACGCAAAAGCCATGAGAGAACCTTCGACAAACCCGTTGATGGTTCCGGCGTGACAAATTATAAGTCGCGATCCTTTTCCTACAGGAACTTTGGAAGTAGATGCTGCTGTGTCATCGTTCCAAGAACGGCCTACAGTATGGTTAGCATTAAGCCATGTTTCATCCAAGAACACAACATTTTGCCAATTTTTGATTTCTTTCACTTGCCGTAAAAAAGTATACCTTGCCATCGCTATATCAAATCTTTCCATCAATATTTTGCGTTTGTTACATTTTTTGTATCGAAATCCAATGGTCTTCAAAATCTTCGTTAAAGAACTTTCCCCACCGAAGAATAATCCAGCTTCCTTCAGTGAATGCACCAACTTTTTTCTTGTTGGATACTCCTTCTGTAAATAGTAGCCGTAAACATGTCTTCGGATAGCATCGGCATCAAAGCTATCGATGCCTACGACTGGTTTTGCTCGTTTTCTCTTTTTTGGTGTGTGAAGTTTATTTTCTTCTGTGCCAGTCTCGCCATATTTTTTTTTAGTTATCCGTCTAACAGTTCGTTGTCCAATATTAAGCGCATCAGCTACGCGTTCAACCACTGACGTTATAGGTAAAATTGGCCCTCCATTTTGAGCTTCACGATCGAAATAGTTACGAAGGCGTATTACGAACTCACGTGTCTGACTATTTAGAACAGTTCTCTGCGTACGTTCGGTCATATCGACGAAATCCACAACAAAGGGCTTGAACAGAGTCCAAATTAACGAGCAAGGGTCAACAGTAATGCAGTATCAATATTTGAAATCCAAAGCCAGGTCAAAACTATATCACAATCGCATTGCACTGACAGTTTATACTTTTCGAAGCAACGTCAATTCGAAACTGCTTTGTTTTGCATTGAGCATTGACGCGAGTTTGCCGGAGGTAGTAGTTGTGCTAGCCAGCGATCCTATGTGACGATCGTATTAGATTCCATTTTTAAAAATTTTCAATTTAGAAAACCAAATGCCGAGTTGTGGTATATATCATATAAAAATAAAAATTTTACCTTTTGTATGAAACAGCTGATATTTTTTTGCGATTTCAGAGGTTTGTCCACATAGTGAAAATTGTTCATATTCACAAGTACATTCACCCCTTAAATGGTGCAAACTGATTTTTCTACACTTGTATACATTTTAGAAATCAATTTAATAAATAAATTTTGAGTCCTAAACCTAAAACTACATTCGATAAAATTTATGAATCTCTGCACATCACTATCGTCAATAAAGTAATACAATTATTTCCTTCAAAGTCGTTATCAATTAATACGGAACTTCATGAGCGGACAAACGTCAAACCGGCCATCATAGCGTGCCGCTAGTGTAACAAACCGCAACGTTTGTTGAGATGGCAACCAATGGGTATTATTTTTTGCTTCCATCTAATCAGTAGGTACCTATTGCCTCTTTCACAGTATAGCAATATTACAGTAGTGCCTCGCAAACAAGAGCCGGCCTGGCGATCGCGTAACTTTTATTGCTGTCCTTAAAGGACTATTTCAATGTCAAAACATGGTTTTGGCCAATAGGAGAAGCCCAAAATCATATTTTGACATTGATGCAGTCCTTTAAGGACTGAGAAAAATTACGCGATAGACCCCCGGGTTTACGCCAAAGAATCCGCCGAAGCAGCACTTCCACATTGTGGCATGCTGCACATTGTGATATTTTCATAAGATTTTTAAAAGGAGGAGGTTATCAATTCATCAGAATCTTTTTAGGGTTTCGTACCAAAATGGTAAAAATGGAACCCTTATGGCGAGACTTTCTCCGTCCTTCCCTCCGTCTGTCACAATCGATTATTTTAGTAACTATTAAAGCTATCGACATGAAATTTTGAATAGTTGTGTACAATAGTGGCTCTACATCACTGGAATAAAAAAAAAATCGAAAATTATTTTTAGTTTTATTAAAAAAGGTCGAAAATCGGGAGTTTGAAATTTCAAAGTAAGATAACTGTACCGAGTGGGGTATCTTAGGAAAGGCCTTTACCTGTACATTCTAAAACAGATTTTTATTTATTTTTAAATAAAAATCTGTTTTGGTTTGATTAATCAGGCAAAATGTCGAAATAAATACCGCCACCCCCTCCCCCCCTCCCTTATCTCCGAAGTCTACCAATCTAAAAATCAGAAATAATTACGGTCGATAGAAGTTTACGTATATTTTACAGGAAAAATAAAATCAACGCTCTATCTAGCATAGTTTTTTAATATTAACAATAAACCTCTACAAACAAAGTTAACGATTAATAAGCAAATTAATATAATATTATTGTTTTACTTTTACTTCTAGAGTACGGAACCCTCGGTGCGCGAGTCCGACTCGCACTTGGCCGGTTTTTTTAATGTATGTTCAACGATTACTCGAAGACGCCTGAACTGATTTGGAAAATTCATTTTTTTGTTTGAAAGGATATATTTGTCGAGCGGGTTTTAAAAATCAACAATAAATCATATACCAAGTTGTGGTGCGGGTGTTTCAAGTCGGTTTTTTAAAAATAATATTTTATATTAAAGTAGCGTGCGTTATTCTCTGCTAGTTCTCCGTTGCCCTGCACGAGTTATCCGTTGTCCATCTGAATTATTGGTGAACTGTGACATTGGAGACATTTGTTTGCACAATGATCTTGTGTATTTCTTTTTAATCTGTGACGAGGCACAGCTGTACCGTTGTGGGCTATAACAGCTGTGGCTGAGGGCTCTCCAAACTCTCGAGTCAAGTATACATTATTGAAGCAATGCCTCGCTCTTGTGCAAACTTCAGTTTCCCGCCGTTTAGAGCTTTGACGCACAAATTGTTGCCGTATTCATGAGGCCAAGCTTAGGACTTAATTGAAGTTGTACGTTTTGAATGGAATGTAATTCAGTTAAATGCAGTGTTATTTCCTTTGTCCCATGTTGTTTTAAAATTAATTCAATGTTCAAGGGCCTACCTTGTAGGTACAGAATAATAGAAATGTATTACTTACTGTGATTTTTTTAATAGATCTATTGTGGGTCATGATGAAATTTTTCACAATGTAATTTTTATAGATTCAATACAAAGATTTGTTTAAATTTTGGTAGCATTTCTGCCCTTTAAAGCGTGAAATTAATTAATTTTCTTCATGAAAGCATTCAACTGCCCAAAAGATAGTGTACCTACCTACCTATTAATTTATAATATTGGTAAAGCTATACATATCTTGTACCTAACATTTTACGTAAAGAGCACTTACTCGTAGTTTCTTGCCTTTCCAAACTGGTGACTGCGTGGAAGAGAGTTATAGAGTTCTTGACTCTATAACTCTCCATTCTATAAAGATCCATTTGGGATAGGTACACGAAGTAAATAATCATGAATTTTAAATGATTTTTTTAAATGCTTCATGTCATTTATTACGAGCTTAACTAATGTTTATATCCTCTTTGTACCAATATACCTTTAGTGCAGCAACTTATAACAGATCCCATCATCCCAAGTAACTTTCGGGTAAACTAATTTAACTGAAATAGAAATAAAGTTTTGCATTCTCTCGTGTGAAACTCCCATAATAAGTAATAGCTTCATTAAAGCAACGTAGGTAAATACCTACCAGCAATTTTACAGCCAGACTATTTTACAGAATGTCAATACGATTGCAATTGAGGCTTCATGAAGTCAAACGAACCATTCACGGCACGTCGATTGACTGGCTACGTGCATACATTTACAACGTCTGCTTTACCTTTGTGCATCTGTTCATTATATTCTAGCATTTATTACTTTAAAGATAAGATCTAAAACAGCATGTGGTTTCATTATTCGTATAACATGCTACGCCTAATTATGTTTACCAATAATGTGAGATTGCTGGTGCTAGGCTACAATAGGGTTTGTCTACTCGATTAATTTTCACATTTCCGAATACGTACGAGTACTTGTAAATTGGATTAGCTGACTGCTGCATACATACCCGTAGCATGCGTTTGAAAACCCCTTGTAACTGTACAATGCACATCTACTCGCATTAAGTATCTACGTACTATTTGTAGATATATACTAGTAACTACGTACGTAGGTAGAGATACGTAAGTCCAATCCTGTTGACTAAACAACTTTTCTTTCGCATTTTTAGAGAAGTTTTTCCTTTCTTCATGTTCCATAATGTCTATTAGAATATTATTAGCTGAGCCAGCGAACTTCGTACCGCCAGCAAAAATATTTAGTGGTTGATCACCCTTATCATTAAGGGGTATGAAAAATAGATGTTGGCCGATTCTCAGACCTACCCGATATGCACACAAAATTTCATAAAAATCGGTCCAGCCGTTTCGGAGGAGTTTGGTAACAAACACCGCGACATGAGAATTTTATATATTAGACTAACCAATCATGGCTTTCTATCAAGTTATGGCAGATACAATTTATTTATGCCCATGAAACTTTGTTTACCTATTCATATTTTCACGCAACACTGTCACACCACAGACACAGATATGACTTTCTAATACATGTCTATCACTGTCCTTGATTCAAATAAGAATGGAAGTTCCGTTGTACCTATGTGGATCGAGAATTACTTCTCTTAACTCACCCAAATAAAATCGATTTAATTTGGACGCGCGGTGCTCATTGCAAGTGGCATTGGCATCGACATATCAATAACAATCGAGTTGATCTACTTCGCTCGTAGCATCCTCTGCGCTCGTACCGTGCAGTCATTTCAAGTACCTTTCGTCCTCTACGCTCACGCTGTGGACACATCAGATGATTTGATACGAACTAAAAAATCTAAATCTAAATTCAACATTAAAATAAATCATGTTCTCTCGACCTAATTTCGCCCACTGCGGCCAATGTAAACGTAGTATTGTCAATTTCGCGGAATTTATTAAAATGCGTAAACATAGGTGCTCTCTGTGTTTCCTCGCTCGACGCTCTCATAGTCTGATTGGTAGCCACCGATAAAGATAGGACGCAGGGTCAAAGGCCTCTTCGTGCTCTCTTGGGTGTATAACAACTTTTCTCTTCAAGGGTCAACCTACCAACTGGCTGCTTCTAAGAGTTTCTAGCCAAAATATCTCAACGTAGCCAAGGATTATACAGAGCTTTTAGTTAATTAAGCATTTGAACTTGTATGCTACAACGTATTCTAAGTATTATTTCTTACAATGAATGAATCAATGAAATACTCTGTATTGTACACCAAATAATCAGAGAATATAAATTCAAAGGTAAACTAGTGGTTCGGCCCGAACTGAGACCTCGCGGTAACGGTTTCCCATAATTACTTATTCATTCAATAGCTATACATGACGATCAAAATTGACATTATTATTATGCCCGTTTTCAACAACCATACCTAAAATCACCCCTAAATAGAAGTCTTAACGTAGGTAGCCCCGAAATACAAACCTAACATTCCAATGTCATTTTCACCTTTAGTCCCGTAGAGGTTCGTAATAACAAAGTTGACAGAAAGCGTCACCTAACTTAACATAGGTAGCCCATAAAGGTTATGGAACTGTAGTGAAATCAGGCAACAATTTATAGGTACCTACTTAGGTATAGTTTTTGGAACATTAAAATTAAATTATTTGTACACAGCGACATCTAGCGACACGATCAGAAAACATGCAAAAACATACCGCAAAGTGAAGTTTTATTGATGTTTGACATTTTACGAAATAATAATTTTAATTGATTAATATGTTATTATATGTTTTAGTACTTGTCATACAAAATAATAATAATTTACTTAAAGCTGCGTTTGCAATATGAGATGAGAGCGCCATCTATTGACATCATTGTGAAGTTCTGTTAAAAATACTGCAGCTCATTAAAAGTTAAATATTTTAGTTTCCTTATTATATTTATCTAATTTTAGTATATTTTGTTGTTCAAGTACATGATATAACGCTAATAATTATAAAAGTTTCAAGCCCGGCATTTCAACGGTTAATCCGTTCTGAGGTCAAATATAATCTCCACTTTGAAAGCCCACCATTTCGTCAATTTTAGAGAAAAAGTTTAAAAGAAAAATACTTTTGTGTTCTATTCCAAATTATCTTTAAAATGATATACGGCAATCGTATGTCACGCTATAAAAAAGATTTTACTTCGCATTCGCTTCTATGAGAGCCCCCCTGAAATAAAGTTTTTTTAACTTTTTAAGCCATTTTCGGCTGGAGGCCATCGGTTTAAATATAATATCAAAAATTGAAGTAATTACGTTCAGTAAATCAGAAGTTATAAGGCTCTGACAGACGGACGGACAAGTGCAAATTCACTCAAGTAGACTCAGAGACCTTCGCTTCGCTCGGTCAAATATTATGAAGATAAAAAATTGTACGTTGCAAAGGATATTATGGCGATTGCTTTCATACTACTGATCACGATGGTACAAAAGTACTTATTTTTGCTCGCATTCTCTCGTCTTGTAAGGGTATAGCTTAACACTGTGGCGGTATGGACCATAGAATTTAACGAGCAATTACCGACCCCAGTTCCTATGCTACTTTAATGTAACTGTGTCCCTAATGATAGCGATGCTTAGCTCGTGTGTTAAGATTAAGAGCTTCTGACAAAGTAGGGACAGCGTTAATCGTAATGGAAAGGAAAATTTACCAAGTGTAATGCGACTTATTTTGGCGCTTCCTCATACTTATTACTTCCTCTTTCCTTAATGATCAGGCTTATTATTCCTTTTTCGGTATTCCTGTAGGTATCTAGCTGAATCCCTGAGTTTTATTAATATGCTCCTAATTGAACTTGCAGATTGGAAAATGAATTTTTTTAAATCTTTAAAAAAGGTGTTACTTAGAATCTTTATTGTAATAACTAGAATGATACAAGTTCATACTAACAAAGAGTAAAAAAAATCATACCTAACTACCTATGTTGACCCACGGGCCACGTGGCTATGTTTTGAATGTAGTAAAGACAACGGCTGCAGTCTGATTCTTGCTTTACGTATGCATACCTATACCTACAAATGGTGTTTCAAATAAAAATATATTCACGTAACGTAGAGGCTCCGGGAGACCACATAAAAACGATTGCATCGTCATACATGGAAAATATTTTAACGGCGCCCGTATGAACGGCACAAAACAACGTGTATTGAGTTATTTTATTGTTTTAATTCGGATTAAACATCGGGCGGGCACGGGAGAATTTCAGACAATCCGGGATGCTGGGCTCACCGCAGGGGCGTTGCCATGGCAACGGGCCCCGATGCCCAGAGGTATGTTGCAAAATGCTTCTCGATACAAAACAGCGCGCTGAAATTTTACTTCAAATTGCGTTTAATGCACCCCGGGGAAGGTTCCGTGTCACATTTGTTTTGATGAAGCCGTGCTTGTACGTGAAGTTCGAATACGAGCCAAGGAAACGAGCGATCAGCTAAACTCGTTTGTTTTTCGTTCGGAATCAAAGCATGCATTTTTTCGAGCTATTCCGTTCTAATACCAAATACTAATACCTGTCTGAATATATGGCAATAAGCAGTTGCATCCACTGGAACAGAACCTAACCTAACCTAACTTATTGGATCCTATAGGATACGTTAAAGCTAAAAGGTAAGCACAAACTGCATTAGGAAGGTTTAAATATATTATTATCATCATCATCATCATCATTAGCAACCCATCAACGGCTCACTACTGAGCTCAGGTCTCCTCTCAGAGAAGGGTCATAGGCCTCATCATAGGTAGTAATAAAAGGTTAGCACAAACTGCATTAGGAAGGTTTAAGGCGTGAAATATTGTGCAAAACGTCGCATACCTAGTTTGTTTATTTAGCAAGCTGTGAGTTTTACAAACTTTAATCTCGTTTCGTATACAACCCTTATCAAAAGCACGTAGATAAATTTGTAGTTGCAGAGAAACTGATAATGATCAACTGCGAATGCCGGAGTGGCTTGAATAATTACCTCCTAGTGTTACTAGTAAATTGCATAGTATTTAAATTGCTGGGATTAAAACGGATCTGAGATTGCTTTGGAGTTACAACGTTGTGGTGTTTGATTCTTGCACGTACCGTGGCTAATTGTAAATAACTCGATACAACGGTTTATAAGTAGGTGGTTCTGTGATGTGAATTTTTGGTTAATATTTACTACTAGAGGATGCCCGCGACTTTGTGTGAATTATGGTTTTTTGATGCCCGCGGTCGACCTATTTAATTTTCCGAGTTAAAATGTAGCCTAGTGTTTCTGGATATGAGCTACTTCCATTCCAAATTTCAGCCAAATCGGTTCATTCGTTGTGGCGTGAAGAAGTAACAAACATCCATCCATGCATCTATACATCGATCCATCCATCCTCACAAACTTTCGCATTTATAATATTATGAAGGATTGTAATAAAAAACTTGACAGGTGTCAAGGGACACCCGGATGGAACGAAGTTCCTTCCGATTAATTAATTTGGCATTGTGTTCAACATTTTCACACTACAATATTAGATCTCCGTAGCCTTGTGGTTTCCACAGTCGCCAAACAGCCAAAGGTCGATGGTTCGAATCCCAGCTCGACAGACCGAATTTTCCATTTTCAATTTTATTACACAAGGCTACCGAGAATCGAGATCCCATACTGCACCGTGAAAACATTGAACACAATGCCAAATTCACATTTCAAAAAGGGTCGGTTTTAAAAAAGTGTCGGTTCAATTTTGTCTTAATTTTTTCCGTCTAGCCCCCTTCCGCACCGCGCGATAAGGAACTACGTTCCAATATTTTTGCTATTTGTAGTTAATACTAGCTGACGCTTGTGACTTTTGTGGAGTTAGTTAAAATCCCTCGAGAAAGAACCCTTTGTTTTTCCGGGATCAAAGGTATAGCCTATGTCATTCTCCCAGGTTCCCATACCCTTGCAAATATCACTTCGATCTGTTGCGCCGTTGTTGCGTGATTGAAGGATAAACCGATAAACCAACAAACAAACACACTTCCGCATTTATAACTAGGATTAGATCTTCTCGAAATAAAAGATTACATTTATGTTCTTCATGAAAAATACTATCTAAATTGTGCAGTGCTTCAAGATTTGAGAGAGCGCTCCGTGATTATCTGGAAATACTCGTAGTTTCCCTTTAGAATCGCGCGGTATTTGAAGTGACAAGGAGATTAACGATCGGATTGAAGTTCTCTTAACCTCGATACGAGTACCTTCGATGGCATCGTTTAATTCAAGTGCTGTCGAGTTTGTAGCGAGCTAAATTCTCGCAATAGTAACAATACTATATCAATAGTATAGGCTGAAACTTCAAATAGTTCAACGCAAAAAGGTCCGGAATAAAACCCGGAATGTCAACGTGTTAAATGTATCACAATTTAACGTTCCGGTACGATATCGCGTAGAGAACGATTAGGTTTATGGGCTTAATATAAAAATGTTATACCCCTTCCAATTTAGCCCGCTTCCATCTTAGGCTGGAATCACATTTGTGCGCATCGATTCGCATTTTTCCATATAAAAGGGCTATTTTGTATGGAGCCTTATACACATCGCAAAGCCGAATTATTGATGCGTACACGACTCCATACAAAATAGCACTGTTATATGGACAAAATGCGAATCGATGCGCACAGATGTGATTCCAGCATGCAGTCTAAGCGTCGTTACTTACCACCAAGTGAGATGGCAATCATGGGCTATCTTAAAAATCTATATAAATAAAAAAAAGCTTTTTAGAGATTAGTGCAAGATGTGCCTCTTTTGTAATATGTTGACGATTTGGAGAGTGCAGTATTCCTAAGTCTGTGCTGTAACGACCCTACACTAGCGGCACGCTATGATGGCCGGTTTGACACATTACAATAGTGATGTGGAATGTCAATTTATTCTCGAACAAAAAACAATTAAGTTTTGTTTTTGTACCTGATTAAATAGGTTTAATAAAACAAAAATGTATATGTTTATTTAATTTATTTGAACGAACTGAATATTTGAATGAAAATGAATATACATACTTTATATGCACACAAGAAACATATGAATACAAAAGATACCAAAAAAGGTGCCACAAAAGGCCATAATTAATCAGATTCGTCCATACTACTATTTTCACTGTCGTCACTGCTATCATCACCTACATTAATAATTATATGTTCGTTTTCTATAATATTATCTATTTTCACATCTCTTTCATAATCTTCCCTTATTAATTTAACAGTTCTATTCACAACCTTTTCCCAGTCTCCTTTAGTCACATGTTCACAAGCTTCTTCTAATAATTTTAGCATTTTTTTTTTGTGGTAAATGGGGGTTCTGTATTGTGTCTTGCAGCATATCCCTTAATTTGAGCCCACACCAACTCAATCGCATTATACTCACAATGGTAAGGCGGTAACCGTATAACTCTGTGCCCATGTTCTAATGCTATTTCGTCAATGACGTATCGGATCTTGGTTGGTTTGTTTTCTTTTAAAAGACGTACTAATTCCGCTTTTAACATATTCATGTTTGCATCTACGCCATTTTTACGAAGCCATGCGACGATATCAGCTTTCTTTTGGGATTGGGCAGGTGGCTTGTCAATTTGCATCGAGTGGTATGGGGCGTTGTCCATAATTATAATAGATGGTTCAGGGAGGCTACACAACATTGAGGTAAACCATTCAGTAAACTTTTCTCCATTCATGTCTTCATGATAGTCTCCAGTGGTTTTTGACGCAAAAGCCATGAGAGAACCTTCGACAAACCCGTTGATGGTTCCGGCGTGACAAATTATAAGTCGCGATCCTTTTCCTACAGGAACTTTGGAATTAGATGCTGCTGTGTCATCGTTCCAAGAACGGCCTACAGTATGGTTAGCATTAAGCCATGTTTCATCCAAGAACACAACATTTTGCCAATTTTTGATTTCTTTCACTTGCCGTAAAAAAGTATACCTTGCCATCGCTATATCAAATCTTTCCATCAATATTTTGCGTTTGTTACATTTTTTGTATCGAAATCCAATGGTCTTCAAAATCTTCGTTAAAGAACTTTCCCCACCGAAGAATAATCCAGCTTCCTTCAGTGAATGCACCAACTTTTTTCTTGTTGGATACTCCTTCTGTAAATAGTAGCCGTAAACATGTCTTCGGATAGCATCGGCATCAAAGCTATCGATGCCTACGACTGGTTTTGCTCGTTTTCTCTTTTTTGGTGTGTGAAGTTTATTTTCTTCTGTGCCAGTCTCGCCATATTTTTTTTTAGTTATCCGTCTAACAGTTCGTTGTCCAATATTAAGCGCATCAGCTACGCGTTCAACCACTGACGTTATAGGTAAAATTGGCCCTCCATTTTGAGCTTCACGATCGAAATAGTTACGAAGGCGTATTACGAACTCACGTGTCTGACTATTTAGAACAGTTCTCTGCGTACGTTCGGTCATATCGACGAAATCCACAACAAAGGGCTTGAACAGAGTCCAAATTAACGAGCAAGGGTCAACAGTAATGCAGTATCAATATTTGAAATCCAAAGCCAGGTCAAAACTATATCACAATCGCATTGCACTGACAGTTTATACTTTTCGAAGCAACGTCAATTCGAAACTGCTTTGTTTTGCATTGAGCATTGACGCGAGTTTGCCGGAGGTAGTAGTTGTGCTAGCCAGCGATCCTATGTGACGATCGTATTAGATTCCATTTTTAAAAATTTTCAATTTAGAAAACCAAATGCCGAGTTGTGGTATATATCATATAAAAATAAAAATTTTACCTTTTGTATGAAGCAGCTGATATTTTTTTGCGATTTCAGAGGTTTGTCCACATAGTGAAAATTGTTCATATTCACAAGTACATTCACCCCTTAAATGGTGCAAACTGATTTTTCTACACTTGTATACATTTTAGAAATCAATTTAATAAATAAATTTTGAGTCCTAAACCTAAAACTACATTCGATAAAATTTATGAATCTCTGCACATCACTATCGTCAATAAAGTAATACAATTATTTCCTTCAAAGTCGTTATCAATTAATACGGAACTTCATGAGCGGACAAACGTCAAACCGGCCATCATAGCGTGCCGCTAGTGTAGTCCTTCGTACAAAGGAATTTTACATGTTTGATAGTACTAAAAATTGTTGATTAAATTTTATCAAAATCGGTACAGTAATTAAGTTACGAGATGTACTTTCACATGAGATCATAAAAATAATAATTTTAGGAACTTCAATTTTCATGTCATATAATATCAATTTGACGTTGACGCTATTCTGTAGAACGGTATACTGTAAGGGAAGGCAGCGACGACCGCAGCGTCGTGACGCGCGGATCGTCTATAAGAAAGAACATTGTCCGTGTTTGGGGCATATGTTCAGTGACTTAAACATGCACATACTGTATTATGAGAAATGTGAAGTGGTATGTAGTGACATACTTTATATCAATTATTATTGATCAAGTACAAGGGGCGATACACGAAATCTATTATGAGTGATACCTAATCTGACGTTGGAAGCTGCTTAATGGATGGGGAGCTCTAGCACCTTGGTGCTTTATGAACCTGTCTTTGGGCTAGCGACCGACGATTTCAGATGAAGATTGATCTATATCGCGATGCTCTATACTGAGTGTTGTGTCAACCTGTAGGTTGGATGCCGGGATAGGATAAGCTTAGGATGGGCTAATAAACTTGCCAGTCCGGGCTGTCTGGTCCAGGTGTCTGATTCTACTTTCGAACTTGCTCTGACGTTAAGTTGGAGCCTATCACCACTTTGTGGTGACAACCAACTGTTGGATGCTGAGATAGGATGAAGCTAATGATGGCAATTGCTATTATGGTTTTGTCTGGTCCAGGCGTCCGACACCAACCTCGAACTAGACTCTAACGTTGTTAGAGTCCTTCACCACTCCGTGGTGACTTCACGCAGTATAACTATTAACATACAACCAACAAACAACAACTATACAATGAGAGGAGCTCACCTCTATAAAAAAGTCTCAGTGGATCACACCACTATAAAAAAGTCTTGTGGAAACACACCACGGTTAAAAAAGTGTCTTCAGTGGATCACACCACTTTAAAAAAGTCTTGTGGAGCAAACCACGGTTAAAAAAGCCTCGCACATTCGTGTGTGAGTGAATGATGACAGTGTGGGGGGGGGGGGGGCTCATGGTTTGATGGTATTTCAGGGACTTGTTCACATTCCTGATTACTGACAAATAATTACCCAAAGTAATATTTGTATGTTTAAGAAATTTAAGCTGCGATCTCATTGCGTCAATTATTATAATAATACATTATTGTTTTAATGGACGCAACTGAGTGGTCCTTGATGTACCACAAAAGGTAGGAGCTCACCATCGTTTGGCGTGCAGGGAGCCAACGATCATCATTTCATTTTTTTACAATGAAATGATGCCATCTTAATTTCGAACGTTGCCTATGGACTCAAAGGAACTTGAAACAACGATGTGTAGTGTAGACGTTCAATGTAATGTTGAATGTCGAGGTGCATAAGTTGCGATGTAGGTTCTTTTGATGTTTACCCATAGAAATAATTGTGTCTCTCAACATCAGTGTTGGGTTTCGTGATAATGGAGCAAACCGGTATCATTCATACTGGATTTTAAACATTCTTTAATATAAACCAATACGGGAACCCGCTAAAATCTAATACACGAACTCTTGCATATATCGCCTAGGTCTTTTGAACTCATTACTTCTGACGCTCTAAAAGTTCTTGGGTTAATACGATCACAACATTATAAAGGGTTCTACCACTAGTGATTCACGTGCCATTCTAAAGACATAATTTAAAAATAGAAAGATTTGTAGGAATTATAGGGTAGAGATTTTCGTAGGATACTTAGTTCAGTTACAGTGCCAGAGTGCGTCTTGATTAATTGCCGTAGAATATACATACATACATACTTACCTACTTTGGCTTTAGGATATTGCTCTGTATTTACAGTGACGAGATTAACGGTTCGATTGGAGTTCTCTCGACCTAAATGTCATCGATCCGTGAAGTTGAAGTACTCTTAACGGAGACTGTAGAGAACACAATTGATTTCTCATAAGCATTCGACTTGATTAGTGTTAGGATAAAATCAATCCATACAAATTAAATTGGCGATGTAATTTGTTACTAAGAATACTAATGTTTACATCTAAAAAAGTTAATCAACATAATAATCATCATCACTACTGAGCGCAGGTTGCCTCTCAGAGAAGGGTTATAGCCTATACTCGTAGTAAGGCATAGTCCACCATGCTGGCCCAATGCAAATTGGCAGACTTCTTATTATACCTTTGAGAACATTATGAAGAACTCTCACGTGTGCAGGTTTCCTCACGATGTTTTCCTTCACCGCTGAAGCTTGTGATATTTAATTTCTTAAATGCACTTAACTAAGAAAAGCCCGGGATCGAACCTGCGACGCCCCAAATCAGGAGACCGCAGTACTAACCAAGGCTATCGCTATATAGGCTTGAATTATAATTAGGTATGCTTTTGTGGAACTTCCCCTCATTTTGGAAACACTACACAGCATAGTATCTATTGTATTGTAAACTTGTTTTGAAAAGAGCAACCTCCGAGTTTCTTGCTGGTTCTTCACGGCAGGAGGGGCATTCCGAACCGGTGGTAGACTCATCGACGTTTCAAAAGCACTTGTAAAAAAGTTTATTTGTATAAAAAAAATTCTATTCTATTCTATTCTATCTGCTTCTGACATACTTAATAATATTATGGAGAGAGACAATTCACAAGTATATCATAATATGGCTGTCTATGAGTGGTCGTGGCTGCTAGTCGTTATCGGTCTCGGGTTCTCCTTGGTTTTGGGTTGCACCGCCGCCCACGCGATGCTCCTCCACTCGTGACGGTTGTCAGCGTAGTCCTGCACCACAGTGGTTTGGGTTACCGCTTTGACCAAATCTGTCCATCGATTAGGTGAACATCCTTAATTTCCCCTCTATCTGACCCTGTTTTACCAAACGCTCAATTGACCTATATGTGATTATTATTGAGATGTGATCGCGAGAACTTAAGAATTAATTCATTCAGTTGTCATAAAAAATAGCTATCAAAATTCTTGACAAAAATATTAATTTTATCAATCGCATACAGTTTACTACCTGTCCAACTAAATTTTCATAGAATCAGCAAGCTAATGGAATAAATTTTAACGAAGTTCTCTTAAATTCATGAGTTCAATCTAAAGATGCTCTCAACGGAGATCGCACCGAACTAAATTGTCGCTCGATCAACATCTTGACTGCGATTTCCAACTTACTAGATTTTGTATAATAAAAGCAAATATTTTGTAAAGCAGTGATAGCCTAGTGGTTAGAATTGTGGTCTCCTATTCGGGGGATCGCAGGTTCGATCCCGGGTACGCACCTCTGACTTTTGGGAGTCAAGTGCGTTTAAGCAATTACATATCACTTGCTTCAACGGTGAAGGAAAACATCGTGAGGAAACCTGCACACCTGAGAGTTCTTCATAATGTTCTTGAAGGTGTGTGAAGTCCGCCAATTCGCATAGGGCCAGCGTGGTGGACTATGGCCTATAACCCTTCTCTGAGAGGAGACCTGCGCTCAGTAGTGAGCCGTTGATGGGTTGCTAATGATGATGATGGTGAGATTTTGTATGAAACACAATTCCATATAATATAAATCACGATCCTTAATCTCCTGGTGATGCTCCGGTATCGGAGTGAAACGTACGTCGAGTGTTGAAAGATTTATTCTGTTTGGCCGATTATAGCAACGGAATATTACCCAATTTTTCTTTAAATATAGTACGTTGACATAAAATCCGATTTGCTTTCGAAATACATGTTTTTGTAGCACACTAGCTAAAGGTTTTTCAGCACAGATTTACGTAAAATTAAGCGGTAAAAAACGGAGCCATTTTATTATTCTTGTTTTTCATATTAGATATAAGGTATAATTATTTTCCAACAAGAAATCTAAGTTTTAATTTAGTTACAAAGATTTCTTAACAAGCTCAGCTAATTTTCTTGGCAGGACTCCTGAAAGTTTTAATTACAACAGAGTGTGCAAAACGAATTGAAAGAAAACGTTTGAGTTCAGTTTCAGTTCAGTTAACCGCAATGTTATATCTGTATATTTTATTACAAGACTCCAAAGTCCAAACTTGTACCTACAAGTCCGAAGCGGCTTAAAATGAAACGAAAAAGTTTAAATAGGAAAAAGTGAGTGCAGTGGGGAGATAGTGAAAAAAGAAGCGAGCAATTTAAACTTTTATACAAGTCGAAGGGGCCACATTTTATAAGTTGCCCTTAGGAAAAACTACATGACACGGCGTCTTCTTAACTTTGAACTGACACCTGATAAAAAGTGGGCAGTTTTCAGGAAACATGCTTGGATTTGATTGACTTCTTTGCTATGAGAAGATATTCCACCCATTTTAGAAGGTTGTACGCATTAGCTGCACGGGTAGATAAAGTAATTAATTCGCGTATTTTTTTTTTCAGAAACTGTTTTTCACTTCTGAAACTTTTCTTCTAGAAAGTCAAAGACAAATTTTATATCTCATTATTTAACGTACTCAAAATGTACCTATTACATACATAAGGTGGGCATACATAGGTGGGTATGTTCCATGCACTGAATCTAGTAGTAATAGGGTTCCAAGCACTCCCAACCAAGCTTTTCCAAAGGTGTACGATTAGGAAGAAGAATTTGTGCTTAAATAACGAGAAACTAAAACAAATTGAAACGTTCGATAATAATGTTATCAATTTCATTGACAATGTTCTAGAAAATGATAGTATATTTTTTTAGAATTTAGTTAATTTTGAGATTTTGTACAACCAACTTATTTTACGGGAAGTGACGCGGGCATAATAACTATACGAGTGATAAAACATAACGTTATCAAACTTGATAATCATCGTTCTTTTTGTCGAAACTTAATGATCGAAATGAAAGTTCAATGCCACCGTAGCGTGCACCCAGACAATGCTGCATTTTAATTTTCTCCTCTCCGCAACAATGGTAGAGTATTAGTTCACAGATGAACCCCGCTCATCTGGCGTTAAACAATACCTGCTCCAACTTGCATTATCACCGAACTAATGGGTTTCGGCTGTCTGTAAAGGTGGTGATAAACGATCAAACTTCCGAGTTTGGTCTTTATTTATTTTACACGACTGCCCCAAAAAAGAATTTTAATATTTGCATAAATTTCTTTATCCCACAATAACTTCTAAATGCCGGAACAGATTTGGATGTATGGAAATATCGTTAGAATCTTTACATCATACCGAGTAATACTGGCTTTAAATTTTCAGTTGATATTATTTAAAGCTTGTTTTTTGTTCTATTTTAATAATTTGCTTCTACAAGTTATGAACAACTCTTGCAAAGTTGTAACAGTTTGTACAGTTCCTGGTAGTATACCTACATTACATGAATAAGAATAAGATGAACTTTGAAGTTATGGAAGGTGCTAGCTGTTGGCTTCGGCTTCGTCTTTTTTGCACGTGGACTGCAAAGTTCTGAGGGTTCCCGCGTGGACTTAAGTTTTTAAATATCCCTCGAAAACCCACAGTTTTTCCTGCTAGGGTAGCCTATATCACTCTTCAAGTCCTTAACAATACCCATGCAAAAAACACGTCGATCCGTTGCGTGATTGAAAGACAAACTAACCAAAACACACTCGCATCTATAATATTAGCAAAGACAGGGGATTTGGAAACGCTATTGGTGTTTTTTTTTTAAATGATGACGAGTAAGTTTGTGCGTTTATCGGCAGCTTAAAATGAAAAGACGTGTACAGTCATGATAAATGCGTATGTTTTCCCACGTTTTTAATAGGGTGTTTATGGTAATCGTGTATTGTATTGGAAATATTTCGTTGTAGAACACGGTTCCAGAGACATGGACATGTTTCCGAGGGTCCACACAGATGCGCCTACACTGTACATAAATTAATGATGTTGGGGTGTTGTATTATGTCTATGAATAAAATGTATCTACAAAATTCCTCAAAGCTCCTTACAAGAGTGCTCTCGTCAGTAGCGTGAAGTTATGCGCGAAAGTTTGAGAGCGTACTCTTTTATTTCGCATTTAGGTACCTACAATTGAAACTAAACTGTAGTACTGAAGAGCGAGATGTGGATGTTTCAATAACCCAAATCAACGTTGCAACTTGCAACGATCATTTATGAAAATAAAATTTATTATTGCTAGAATTGTCTTTAGGGCTCTGTTATTATTAAACAGCCACTTACTTTGACAGCCACTAAAAAAACTGTACTTACAGGAAGAAGTCGAAATCTTTTCCTAAATCGATTAGAACGTACTCCTATATCGAACAGGTCGATGATCGATCCAGTAAATGCATGTCAATTTGCTATCGGATTGAGTCAATACTCATTGCAATGTTGCCTACGTCAATTCTCAGTACTTGTTCAGACGATTGCTTTAACTTAATGGAATAACAATTTATCACATTTTGCTTTTAAACTAAGTAACATAGCCAGGTTATCTCCGATTAGGTTATACTAGTGATGTTACAGGTTGTTTATAAGAGTCGTAGTCGAGGTTTTATCAGAACTCAAGTCGGTTGCAACTTGCAGTTACTGTTGAATTTGGTAAAAAGATAAACTGAAGATTTGCGCCAGAAGTACCTCTGTAGGGTCACATTCCAGGGATCCATAAGAGAACCGGATTTATATAGGTTATGGGATACTTATTATTAGCGTTGGAAGCCTCCCTATGTATGTATCTCAAGCTAGTCGCTAACTTCCGCTAGGATCAAGCGGCATGCATAAGATTAAATTCAGTGGCAATCTTTGAAAGATCCTACGTCCAGCAGTTTGCAAAGGTATTCACAGGTCATAAGCGAGATATCTTAGCTCAAGTGGAAAATGAGCTAAGCTATCCCTCACTACTTTCACTTCGATCAATAATGTACTGCCTAGTACATAATTATACTGTCACTTTATATGATAATGTGTGATGTTATGTGTGTGAAAACTTAAGTCGACTGTAAACTTTTATTTTTATTTTCCTGACACATCACTACGTATTGCGCAAACTTGCGTTTTCCAGTAACAGTTGCAGAGTTGTATCAATTTGAAAAAAAAAAAAAATAAGTGCCTCACGTGTTATCCCACGCCCACATCACGTTTACGGCATTAGGTGGTATCAGGCAAAATCACGTGTAGGTTTATGCATTGAATGAGAAAGGGCTTCAAATTAATCCCGGTATAATACAGTCCGTGAGTGCAAAAAATTGTGAATTTAAAGCCGAAACAAATCTACGAAAACCTATTTAAGTAATAGACTTAAAGTAGAATTCGCTCACTGAGCGAAAATTCGACTCGTAATAACGCTATAAATATGGCATAAGAGCGACAATACCCTTAAAGGCGCATTATTATTTTCTTAATGCTCCTTAATGCGCCTTTAAGAGACTGTGACATCATAGTCCTATTATTTTGAGAAGAATAACTGTAGCAAACATTAAGTAAGTATTAGTATGTTGATCCTGTCTTTTATGTTCTATATTTTAGTTCAAATAAAGACACACTGAGCGTTCGTCACTGTATTAAAGTAACACACGCATACTTAATTCACTCTCGTAAAGCTGTCTGTGCGTCATCAGAGGCGTGTCTTACAAGTTTTATGGTGCGACTTACGCTTGGGGTGTCGTGAACTTACTAACATTTTATTTTTAAGCATTAACTTATATGCTCGTCTTAAATGACTGTTTTATTATTGGTCTTGTGGCTAGCTTCTTCGGCTGCAGGTCATACAGGTTCCAGGTTCGAGTTCCGGGTCTGTCCAAAAGATTTTTTAAAGAATATTAGCAAGTATGCTGAACTCGTTTACTTTATCACTTTTCTCTTAAAATAAGCATTAAGCTTGTGTTAAATGTGGGTATGACAATAATAGCTATAGCTAGAGGTGGCTCTGAAGCCTATCCCAAACGTTACTGAAAATATTTTTAATTTCGTGAGTGTCTCATGCGGCCTCTGGTAATTTTCTGCACTATTATCTTAAGAAAACTTGTACCTTTATGTGATTAGCGGGAAGGGGTCACGACTCTCAGCGATGAGGAATACGAAACGAGATCTTTCACCTTCATCTCAACTCAGCACTAGACCATCACGCTGCTGGCCAAGTACCTATAGACTTCACACACTATTGAGAACATCAAGCGGGTTTCCACACGATGTTTTCCCTTTAATGGTGTACTTAAAAGCAAGTTATATACCTAATTTAATGGTTTATAACCCACATAACTAGGAAAAGTTAGAGGGTTAGGATTGTACCCCGGATTTCCCGAAAAGGAGAGCAAAGTCTTAACCATTAAGCTATCACTGCTAACACATACATACATACACATAATATTGTGCACTTAATTATTTTTATATCGACTTTTTTCTACAGTCAAATGAGATTAAAAGAGCAAGAAATCCATTCATTTTACTTAATTATTGCCGATAACGTTATTTAAATAGCGCATATTGACATAAAAATACAGTAATTAAATAACATTATTACTGTTCCAACGAGTTCTGATAGATATTTATCAGTACCAATGTACAAAGAGGCTTATTGAAAAATATCTGACCAGCAATAAATTACTTACCGCTTCCTCTATTCCGCTTATCGTCAGTTAAAAAACTGGGGGCAACGGCCATACGATAACAGTAATAAATCACTTTAGTAATTGTTCTTTTTCTAGTCCCATTAACTGGGAGCTTTATTAATTATGTAATAACGGACGAACGTTATGTTGTTTGAACAAGGTTTGAATAATAATGACATTGAAAAATCCAAGTGTTTGTAACTACTAAAGTAATAAATGGGTTTTGTTTTCATGCACAAAACTTTACTTAAACAAAACTATTATATTAGAATAGTTTTGCCGTCAACACCAATCCAAGCCTTTAAGAATCATTAATTAATTTTATTCATAATTCAACTGAATTAGCCATTAATATTGCAGAAAATACCAAACAACATAATATGACACCGAATATAATTTATACAACTTGGCATGCTTTAGGTATATTTTTGTTTCGTCAACAAAACCAATTTGGTTACGATTTGGTTTTCACAAACATTTAATTTAAGGTTCACCTAAACGCTATGGATGATTTCTAGATTTATGTGCTGTTTTAAGCTAAGAGATACTAAGGTAAATGTTATTAGATACCACCGGTGACAAAGGGTATGAAACTCACAATAGCTTTCGTCCAAAGTGTGTTTAGTAAACAAGGAAACAGCCAAAATGATATTCCGTAGCGTGAGGTTTGACGCATACAATTACCATACCAATTTCAGCATGCCTTTAATTTTCTTTTATTTATCCTCTAGCGTTAAAGCCTTAGTCCAACGAGGCCCTTCGTGTTGCTTGCCCCTGTAGGGGTATAATTGGATTTAGATTGGATCGAATTAGGGATTTTCTTCGTGGTTTTTAGGGTTCTGTATCCAAAGGGTGCACTACAGGACCCCATTACTAAGCCTCCTTAGTTCGTCCGTCCATATCCATCTGTCAGCGGGCTATATTCATGAACGTAATGGTAAGGTAAGGCTGATGCTTGAAATTTTCACAGAATGTGTACTATTGCCGCTATAATAACAAATAATAAAAAATAAATAAAGTTAAATGGGTCTCCATTAATAAACTTGTTTTTGCTCGATCTTAATAATAGCTGGTGTAATAATAATTAAACCTTGTACAATGGAACAGAACCCACCATGTACGGGTCCTACTCGCACTTGGCCGGTTTTTATTTGGAAACGACTTTTTGATGGCAGGAATCAAAATCAAATTTTCGGGATCATCCCCCTATTCTCATTTACCACGAGTGTAAAAATTGTTCCGTGTAATAGCCAAAGTTTGCATCGAAGAAGTTTTTATTTATTTACTTCACCCTTGTTCCGGTTACTAGAATTACCTTTCGAGAGTTTACGTAAATCTTATAATAATGTTGTTTTTGTTATTAGAATAAAGGCGATAAAGAAAATTACTACGAAATAAATATTGTATTACAAAGGCTTTTGAAACAAAAAGGTAATGTAACAAAGGTTTTAGGGATTAATGATGTTAATTCACTAGCTAATTAATAAATAATTAGCAGCAAAAGATTTATGAGGGTAATGGCTTATTGTTCAGATTTAGATATTGCAGTAGAAAATAAATGTTTTTATGTTACTAAACCAATGTTGACCGCACACTACACAGTCATATTATGTGAAATCGCCATATTCGCGTAGTGTCAAAAAATTCAAAATTCAAAATTCAAAATTATTTATTTCACGTAGGCCAACCTGTGGCTCTTATGACACGTCATGATTCTACCACCGGTTCGGAAAGCGAATTCTGCCTAGAACTCAGCAGTTGCTCTTTTCAAAATAATCATTTTACAATATTATTATGCAGCTATTACATTGTAATAAGTTTTTTATATCTTGTGGGCAGCCGGATGCCAAGCCGATTTAACCCATGCAACTTTGTTAGAGAAGAATAAAATATAATATTTCCACAAAGAGTGGAAGTTCCAAAAAAAGCGATGGTACTACTATTCAATTCAAGTCAAGACGGGCAGACAGAAAGTAGCCCCATGCCCGCCGGTGGCACCCGTTCTTGTTGGATGCTATGCCACAGCTACTGCTCAGTGCGAATTTGCTAGTGCAACTGTATGGTGGTAATAATGTGTTGACATACCACGTCAATATTGTGGCATTCATCATCATCATTAGCAACCCATCAATGGCTCACTACTGAGTACTGAGCACAGGTCTCCTTTCAGAGATGGGTTAAAGGCCATAAGTCTACCACGCAGACAAAATGCGAATTAGCAGACTTCACACAGCAATACCGCAAAGCCTGAAGACAAAGGTTTTCAATGAGTGTGTCCTACCGGTAATGACGTATGGAGCGGAAACGTGGACACTGACGGTGGGCCTCGTTCACAAATTAAAAGTCGCTCAGCGCGCTATGGAGCGAGCTATGTTGGGAATCTCTCTCAGGGATAAAATCCGGAACGAGGAAATTCGTAGAAGAACAAAAGTGACCGACATAGCTCTGAGGATTAGCAAGCTGAAGTGGCAGTGGGCAGGTCATATCTGTCGCAGAACCGATGGCCGATGGGGCAGACGTGTTCTGGAGTGGAGACCGCGTACCGGCAAGCGCAGTGTAGGACGACCTCCAACTCGTTGGATCGATGACCTTAAGAAGGTGGCGGGAAGCGGTTGGATGAGGAAGGCGGAGGACCAATAAATGGAATAAAAGTCTATCTCGCTACTATTAATTAAATCTTTATAGGTTTATAGAAAACTAATACAATATACCTATTAATTATAAAAAAATATCTTTTTAATCAACCGACTTCAAACTCCCGCTTGACTACATTAGACACACACTATACAAAATATGCATAAATAATTTATTGTTGATATTTTAAAAACCAGAATCAGAAATGAGGAGATCCGTAGGAGAAACAAAGTCACCGACATAGCTCAGCGAGTCGCGAAAATGAAGTGGAAATGGGCGGGGCACACAGTTCGAAGAGCTGATGGTCGTTGGGGTCCCAAAGTGCTGGAGTGGCGACCCCGCACCGGGAAGCGCAGTGTTGGCAGACCCCCCACAAAGTGGACCGGCGAAATCAAACGAGTCGCAGGGAGCCGCTGGATTCAGGCGGCGCAAGACCGAGGCCTATGCAAGAGACCTTTATCCAGCAGTGGACGTCTATCGGTTGATAAAGAAGAAGAAGATTTTAAAAACCGCTCGACCGATTTCGATGAAATTTATATGGGACCACCTGGAAAGTATCTACTCTCTCTCTAACTAACTCTTTCAAACAAAAAAAGAACTTTCCAAATCGGTTCAGGCGTCTTCGACTAATTGGTGGACATACATAAAAAAAAAGATTCCGATGAGTTGATAACTTCCTCCTTTTTTGAAGTCGGTTAAAAAACTGATATGAAGATTGATTTTAGTATGACTAGAAATACAAAACCAAGCAGGTTACCTACAATTTTGCATTCGTCATCAGCATGGATGGAATAGAATAAGTTGGATAGTCTGTAAGTTCACTTTACCTCAGTTCAATGTCTTTATGCTCTTAGAGTTGGCAAACTTGATACTTGGTAGTTTGCGCTGATGGCAATATGAAAAGTGCACTACTGAAGAGTAATAGTAGCGGCATAGCGTGTAATAGCGCCGTGGGGGCTACAATTCATACTTATCTATTAGAATAAATTAATTTAATGTCTCCGTATATTTCCATTCTAAAAGAGTTATATTAGTTTTATTTCTTGGGAAGTAAAATTAGTAACTATGGTGACACGTTTTGGTTAGGAATCCAGGGATTTCTTGAAAAATGGTTTTGAGCCCTACATTTCGAAGTTTGAGCAAATAGATACGTACCTAGATCTTACAGAATATTTTAAGTTGCTATCTTAATTAAGATTAATATTTGCTAGGTACTAGCTTTTGCCGACGACTTCGTCCACGTAGAGTTAGGCTCCCGTGGGTTTCTGTTATTCCATGAATAAAAGGTAGCCTATGTTACTCTTCAGATTCTAATTATAACCATACAAAAATCACGTCAATCAGTTGCTGCACGATTGAAGGAGTAACGATACTTACGCGTTTTTATAGTTTTAAGTTGATTAAAATTTTAACTGATACATTATCGTAAAGCTTACATAAGTACTCAAAATAATCTAATAGGATTCATGAAATAATGATCTGCGATCTCGTGTAGTAGGTACCTATAAGGAAAACTTGAAAATATGCAGGCGACTGTAAAACTGTCACGCCTATAAATTTCACGGAATTGCGTTTATGTGCATTTTATGGGTTGGCTGATATGACTTTCAGGTGATCTAACATTAAAGTATGAAAATGTAAATATTTCGTTTACCTTGATATTTTGAAAATCTTTTTCTTTTTTCGTTGGCCCTAGCACTACTATTTCATGTAGTAAGTAATCCTATGTGTGATCTTGTTTGATCAATGTCAATATATGGAAATAGGTATATTACCTTACATGAATTTCGAACAAAAATCATTAGAGAAATAATTTCTATAATGGTTTTTGTTTTGATTGATTGTTGTTTTATCAGAGAACTCAATAAACGTACAATTTTTTTTTTAATTTTCAGTTTTCTGCTGGGACGAAGATGTTCTTTTGCAATTAAAATTAAACTTTCCTTTACTCCAAACAAACTGGCAAACATTTTCTGTGCCTATCAAATTTTGGCTTTTGTGATCCAAGGAACGTTCGTTTTTGGCCCTTTATGCCCTTAATGACGGCCGCATTTTATCAGAAATTGTCTGTAAATGGCCTGTAAGTACTTCATATTCTTCATATTTGATTTGATTTATTGCTAGCGTAAGAAGGTGGCATAAAATAATGGTGTGAGGAGTGTAGTACTTACTTTCTAACAGCTGCAAATAAAAAGTGGCTGGCCTTCAAACGTCTCTTTGTATCTGTTGGAGTGTTATTGAACAAATAAAAAAAACAACACAACTACAAAATGAAGCTGTGCTAAAAGCTAATATAAAACTCAATGACAGAATATCACCCACTGTACTCTTCGCACCGTATACGCTTCAAGAGTGAAGGAAAACATCGCGAGAAAACCTGCACGCCTGAGAGTTCTCCATAATGTTCTCAAAGGTTTGTGAAGTCTACCAATTCGTGTTGGGCCAGCGCGGTAGACTATGGCCTATAACCCTTCTCTGAGAGGAGGCCTGCGCTCAGTAGTGAGACGTTAATGGGTTGCTCATGATGATGATGAACCGTATTCGAGCTGAGGCGGATTGAAGCAAACGTTCATTAGAACTCTTCCAACCGTTACCTCAACGTAGCATACGAAGTTTAAACTGAACGATAGTTTTATTTATATTTTACTAAACAACATTAAGAGGAGAAAAAAAAGAAAAGATGTTTTACGGAGATGTGTCCAATTTCATGATCATCTTTTATTTATTTCCGTCTGAAAGCCGCATTAGTGTGAATTTTCACCTGTCAGCGAGATAGGTGGTGGAATAGTTATTTGTGTTATATGGGGCCAAAGGAATTTTTTGTTCCCCGAGGGCGTTATTTTGAATTCAGAGCGAAGTGAAGGATTCTATAGTAGACTCCCGAGCGCAGCGAGGGATTCTAAAGTAGAATCCTGAGCGTAGCGAGGAATTCAATATACGCCGCCCGAGAACAAAAAATTTTGGCCCCGAATGACACACACTATTTTTCATCATTACCTATGAGAAAAAACTAGGAGTATCAACCTACTATGTATAGACATTACCAATACGTATATTGAAAGTTTAAATAAAACACAAATAAATTTTTATGAAATAATTAAACATTAATATTTATGTTGGAAGTATGGGCGTATATGTCTAATCGACAAATTTGATCACGGGACTTATCGTAGACAACAGCTTCTCAAACATTTTTGAATTTCGACATATTTTTGAATTCTCTCTTCTGATTGGTCCGCGTTAGTGCTTTAGTATGCTAAAGCACTATAACGCGGACCAATCAGAAGAGAGAAATGAAAAGTCCCATGGGGTTAAAATGAAATTTTGCTCCCGCTGTCCTCTGAAGCCAATATTCGTTTTTCGAATAGGTATGATGAAAAATATTTTGGTTGCATTGTTTTCGCTGTGCTTTTAGTCCAGTGTTTTTGTTACAAAAATGTGAAAAATACATATAATTCTGTGGACAGGTGAAATGAAATAATGTAGAGATTGCATGCAAAATTATATCTACTAGTTACCACTGCAGGTATTTTTGTTTGTATATGGCGGAGTGAAAACCTAATGGTTGCTTTTACATTTGGGTTTAAAGTGCGATGACGTTTGTTTCTAGGTAATATTTAAATGATCTCAGATAAGTTTTTAAACTGAGCTGATTTTACTTTGTTTAATTATTAATATTATAACTAAGAGAATGCCTCTGTTTTCAAATATTGTGTTACTATTTAAGTAGATATTACTCTTTGACTTCACTGAACATGTATTTTAACATCACCTAAAAATATCTTCTCACACTTTGTAGAGATTTTCAATTTAAATTTAATCCTGTTTTTACGGCAAAAACGGAAAAGCATAAAATTAACTCTGTTCTCTCTCCTGAAAGCCATGATGCTAAATTAATCCGCACAAAATCTCTGCAAAGTAATACTTTGTTTTGTATCCTGTTATAATATTGTGTTTTGCGTATTGAAATTTAATCCGTTTTTAATTGAAATCTTCACAATACCTACAAAATTAATTTCAAATAAATAACTAAATCCGCCTAATAATTCTTAGGCAATTCTACTTAGGCAATTAAGTAAGGGGTAAGAAATGGCAAAATTTTACAGAATGTAGAGTTTAAAGCTGTGGGCATGAGTTAGTTTAGAAACATGTCCAGGAAAAAGAGTTCGTGAAAAATTTGTTCTAAATTTAAACATAAACTTTTTATTAGTTAGTTCAATGTATGCACATTTAATAAAGTATTTAATATTGGATAGAAGCAGGCGTTACTTTGCGGAAGTCCATGATTAGCAAGAAAAGGTTAGAATTATTTTGCTATAATCCGCCAACAGACATTGTATTGTCTAGACTCTAGACAATACATCATTGTAAAGTCGACATCTCCTGAGGATGCTCCGGTGTCAGGGCGAAACGTGCGTCGAGAGTAGTGTAAAAGTTATACAGATTTTTTCTGTTGGCGGATTATAGCAAAATAATTCTAACCTTTTCTTGCTAAAGTATTTAATGTTTGTTAAATATAAATACACTTACTAACTGCAGCGTCGTGAGATTTATATTAGCATTCTCACTTGGGAAAACTTACGTGAGAACTAATTTTTGACGACCGAGAGGATCTAGTTTAGCATAGACTTACTATATTTACAGAGTTTTAGACATTATTCAAATTTCTTCTCAGAAGTAAAACTGTTAAACCCTGGTTGTATATTTTCGTTGCCAAAGATTTCCTTAGAAAATGCTACGAGATTGAAAAAGCGCGTGGAAAAGTTTTATTCGCTCACTTTTCCTTTGTTAACTGAAATTACCTTTCGGAGCTTCAACGTAAATCTTAGTAATGATGTTGTTTTCCCTAAAGAATGAAAGGGTTTAAGGAAATTGCGACAAAACATTAGAAAGGCTTATCATCAAAAAAAGGGTTATAACAAAGCTTTTAGGGTTTAATACTGTTACTTTACGATGCAAATTAAATAAAAGTGCCGCCCTTATATTCGTGATTCGGTATCGTTAGAAAACGAAAAACTTTTCTTTCGCAAATTAAAAGTGCCCAATTAAGGTGATATGAGGGGTAGGCAAGCGCTATGTATTTGAACCCACGACACAATTTTTCGTGCGTAGGTACCTACTTCAAAGGTGAATGCTAGGAACTTGAACCATGTTGATAAATTCAATACTTTTGTCACGCTTATGACAAAGTCAAGACATGGCCGTTTCGGAAATTAGATTCTGGTGCGAAGAGCTAGCAAGAAACTCAGCAATTGCTCTTTTTTGACAATAAAAGTAAGTATAATACAGTTAGCACAATACCTCGTGGGCAGCTGAATGCAAATCCAGTTGCTGCCTCGCTTTGTAACTAAGAATAATTCATTCACTGTGTAATGATCTCGACGCAATAGGTACACAAGTACTTGTATTTCACATATTGTGTAAATTGGTGTATGACTTATAGTAAAATTTCAGAATTATCTTTTTCCGACAAGAAGGGAAATTTATACCAATAATATAAATACAAAAGTAATGGTTAATTCCCAAAAGTTTTTCTATCTGTTCCTTTTTATCTAAACCGCTGAACTGATTTCGATAAAATTAGGAAAGGAGATAGCTTGGTGGACTAGGTACAGATAAAATACTTTTTGTCCCACGAGCTCCTACGAGATTTTATAAAAACTTCAATCGACTAAGTTGGAAATTAAAATACTTATACTTACAATACACCCTTTATTATGTATTAGATACTTATTAAAAGCTTTAAGTTCGATTATGTTTTTGACATGATCGATAGTATATAAAATTACTTTACATTTATCGGAGTTTGGACACTGTAGTATTATTAATGGTTCTAGACGATTAATAGTGTTTGTAACGCTCACGCTTTCAGCTAAGTCAACAGCGGCTCTAAAACAAATTCAAAAAGTAATTTAGGTGTAGGTAAATAAACTTTATATTGTGTGTACAAGAACCGTACACGCAATATAAAGTTTAAAAGTTAGTTATTAAAATACACAAACCTGGCAGCTGTCACTAAAAATTCATATTCAAAATTATTTTGTGTAGGCCAACTTGTGGCTCTTATGACAAGTCAAGATTCTCCCACTGCGGTGGAATGTACAGTGTAACTAGTAACTTCACTCTTCGTCAATCAATCAATGATATAAAATATTCATTAAATAATAATGTTTGGATTACATATTAATTATCTATATATATTACCTTTAAACGAGCAATTCTTGTATATATGTATGTATATTTATATAATCTGAATCTCGGAAACGGCTGCAACGATTGCTATGCAGGGGGTTTCAGGGGCGATAAATCAATCTAGCTAGGTTTCATTTTTAGAAAACGTCGTTTTATCCGTGTTTTCAGGCAATGAAAACTGCTACAATATCATTAAAATACGAAAGTGAATTTCACCACCATGTACAAGGTTATAATAGTTCAGGTGGGAAATCGGGCAGTCCCGAAGCCAGAAGACCCCGGTTCGAGGTCAGATGATTATTTTTCCCTTTTTTTTTTTTCAAGTTCCTTCTTTTGTGAGAAAGACTATTATTAGGGGCCTTTTATCAACCCATCTAATTCGTATCTAAATATAATTTCCAAAAAACACGATTTACCAAAAAAAAACCCGAGCAAAGCTCGGTCATCCAGGTACTGATATTATATATACCTATGTAAAAATCTCGTGTCACGATGTACCTATGTTCGGGATAAACTCGAAAACTACTGAACCGATTTTGATCAAACTTCGTAACTATCTGTAATTTGGTCCAACTTATAAGATAGGATAGTTTTATCTTAATTATTGACATCAATATTTGTTATTGCAAATTAAGATATATTAATTACACATTTTAATTATACAGTTCAAGATTAAGGTTGCTAGGCAACCTAGCAACCTAAATCTCGAACGATGTTATTACGAGTATTATTATGTTGCTAGGCAACCTAAATCTCGAACGATGTTAGATTGCTAGTTATCTTACTAATAATCCTTATCAATATTATAAATGCGAAAGTGTGTTTGTTGGTTTGTCCTTCAATCACGCCGCAACAGAGCAGTAGATTGACTTAATTTTTTGCATTGGTATAGTTGAGGGCCTGGAGAGTGAAATAGACTACTTTTTATCCAGGAAAATCAAAGAGTATTTAAAAACTATATCCAGACAGACGAAATCGAGGGCATCAGCTAGTAATTTAATATGTTTGGACTTATTCAGAAGTACCTAGAGTGCCTACTAATTCAAGGAACTTATAAATTACAAGTTCCCCTCTCCTCTCCCGCCCTCCCCCATAAATAAAGCGCAAAGCCTATTTATTTATTTTATTATTATTATTCTTGTCCAAAGTACCTATGAATTATGGAATTTTACCATTAGTTATGGAATTCCGCAAAGTAACGCCTGCTTCTATCAAAAATTTGTGAGGCAAAAAAAATTGTAGCTTAAAAGTAAACTTTTACCAGTGGGTTTGATCATTGACAAATGCAGCCAAAACTGAGGCTTGTGTATTATGCAGTTGTCATACCGAAAGTACAGTCGTGACTGGATTCATTTGTTTTCCAGGAGTAAATTTAACACTTTGAACCGATAACAATATGAAAAGCGCACTGCCGCAAAGTATTCTCCGAACGTGTAATGGCACCGTGGAGGTTGCAGCGTGCTTTTCTATTATATTCGGTGCTCTAAACTTATATCACAGTTTAGCAATCAAATAGTTGGGAGAGCTTACCATGGAACTACTATCGAAATATGTTTTAAGCTGCAGGAGTGTGATGGTACCGAGACCGATGTTGCAGCATGCATTTGTATTTTATTTGGTGTTCTAAGCTTCTAAAGCCGATTGTCAAAATACAGTAACAGTAAAAGACTATGCAAAAAATTGTATGGGCACTGTTCCCACCCAGCAACAGACGTGGCACTATATTAAAATTGTGATGTCCCATAAAAAGACTGATAACCATTTTCAATCCAGAAATGATTGAGGTTTTTAAAACAAATACAAAAGAATTTACGCACGGTGAAGTACGCGCGCGCATGCACAGGCGACGAAAGGGCGGGAGGTGTTCAGAGGCAGCGCGCGGTGCGGTTTTTCTCTGCGTCTCAGAAACGCGTCTGCGTCTAACAATAACTTTTTTTAATTGTTGGATAGAAGTTGGTTTTTTTAATTGGTTGCTCCTGTATGTTCGTTTTATAATTATTGTAAACTAATAAACTGGTATCCAAAACAATTTACATAAAAATAAATAATTCTAAATCGATTTGTATGAAAACCCCAAACCTTCGGCGGATGTCGTGATAGTAAAAAATCATCAGACTGCCATGATGCATTAGCTGAGATAGGTTTGAAATATGTTGGTGGGTGGGGACGCTCTTTTGCATAGTCATTTAATTTTGCTTTTCCACTACAGATGTGCGAGAAACGTAGAGTAGCATTGAATAGCAGATTTGAGTACCTAAGGGTTTGCAATTGACATTCTTTAGTAATTTTAGTTATCATGTTATATATTTCACAGTCATTTGACGTTTGATTAAGAATTTTATGTCCTTTTCCACCACCCTTCACCACCCTTTTCCTAAAAAGTACCTAGTCGATACCACTGAAACATAGACTTATTAAAAAGCACTGAAACCATCACATCACACAAACTGCTATCTTGCAAGGCTGTTATTTTGAACAATATAATATTACCTACTAGTTGATGCCCGCGACTTCGTCCGCATGGATTTAGTTTTTAAAAAACCCGCGGGAACTCTTTCATTATCCGAGATAAAAAGTAGCTCTCCCGGTCTGAGGAACCACTACTACATCCATTACTATACCCATGCAAAAAATCGCATCAATCCGCTGTTCTGTTGCGACTTGATTGAAGGACAAACCAACAAACAAACACACTTTCGCATTTATAATATCAGTAATGCTTTATTATAACACTTTTTATAATTGTCAAATTTTTTACCATACTTAACCAAAGACAAAATTACGTTTAGCTGTCATTTACGTTTTGTTATTCCACTGTCAGATGCGTTTTTCTTATACCACGTTTTATAGTGACTTGACGGAAACGCGGTCGAACGGGATAAAAAGTATCCTATGTCCGTCTCCTAGTTCTAAGCTACCTCTCCACCAATTTTCAGCCAAATCGGTTCATCCGTTCTTGAGTTATAAATAGTGTAACTAACACCACTTTCTTTTATATATATATAGATTTATAGCCTATATTCTACGTCTCCTGTATGATAGCTCAACTGAGCTTTTGTGTAATATTTATTTACACTTTGTACCAACAAACAGCGGGAGAGCTCTATAAAATACCGACGCAAAAGATCATAATTTAAAAAACTCTTGAAAATATGCAAGCGACTGTAAAACGGGAATTCTCGTAAATTTTTTGTTATATTTTGAATTTCGAAATGGGTTTACTTGAATTGATATTGATAGTATTATAATGCGAGTTCTTTGTTGCTTTAATGATGTGCTTCAGACATAAAGTCGAGAATAATACATAAATATTTAGGCACCATTACACCACATCACACATAAATCAAAATAAACACAGTTTTTACAGAACCGTGGCTATAAAGACACATATACGTCAAATTAACTGCCGTATGTTTAGTTTGTTTTCATCATCATCATCATCATCACATGGTTTCTTGACATGATCACCTGTGAACCGATAAGAACCTGTGCTGCCTACTTCCAGCGACTGCCATCGACTCATCTGAGATAGTTCGTCCACCTAGTTGAGGGTCTCATCGCCTGCCGCCGCCGCGCCAATGCGGGGTCGTTTATTCCAGCTCCTTGGGACCCCCCAACGCCCATCGGTTCTCCGAGCCATGTACTCGGCCTACCAGCTGTTTTTGTTCAGTGTTTCTCATAAGCGTGGCTTCAGAAAAAAATCTCTAACAATTTTAATAATAAAATCCGATCTCCCACAGTAAGTATGCAATAATTAAACATCATTAACATCTTTATACATACACTAGCTGATGCCCGCGACTTCGTCTGCGTGAACTTAGCCTTTAAAATGCCTTGGGAACTCTGACTTTGCGGGATAAAAAGTAGCCTGTCACTCTCCAGGTCCTCAACTATAGGTACACTGCAAAAAATCACGTCGATCCGTAGCTCTGTTGGGGCGTGATTGAAGGACAAACCAACGCACTTTCGCAGTTATAGGTAATATTTCACCATATAAAGTGTAAGTGCATATAGTCAACGTGATTTTTAGGGTTCCGTACCCAAAGGGTGCCAACGGGACCCTATTACTAAGCGTCCGCTGTCCGTCCGTCCGTCTAGTGGGATAATATGAGTAATAATTAGTTGGATAGGATATAGTTAATGTATTTATTGTTAGTAGGAGGAGGATACAAACATACATAAATACATGCATACACACATACATATATACATACATGCATGTACATACATGCATGCATACATACATACATACATACATACATACATACATACATACATACATACATACATACATACATTATGCATGCATGCATGCATATTGGTGCATAATAGAAGGATAAATATTATGTGAAAAGAAGCATACTAATATCCCGCAAGAACCGTTTGTTTTCCAGGGATAATAAAGTAGTCTTTGTCACTTTTCAGGCCCTTAACTTTACCTGTGCTAAAAAATAATCTCAAACTTCAATCTAAAACTCCGTTGGCGCATAATTGAAGGATAAGCATGTGAAAAGTAACATACGAATATCCCGCGGGAACTGTTTGTTTTCCCGGGATAAAAAGTAGCCTTTTCACTTTTCAGGTCCTCAACTATGCCTATCAAAAAAAACACGTCAATCTGTAACTTCGTTGGCGCATAATTGAAGGATTTATATGTGAAAAGTAGCATACGAATATCCCGCGGGAACTGTTTGTTTTCCTGGGATTAAAAGTAGCCTTTGTCACTTTTCAAGTCCTCAACTATGCCTATCCAATAAACCACGTCAATCCGTAACTCCGTTGGCGCCTAATTTAGGGATAAATATGTGAAAAGTAGAACACTAATATCCCGCGGGAACTGTTTGCTTTCCCAGGATAAAAAGTAGCCTTTGTCACTTTTCAAGTGATCAATTATGCCTATCCAAAAAACCACGTCAATCTGTAACTCCGTTGGCGCATAATTGAAAGATAAATGTGTGAAAAGTAGTATACTAAGTAATATCCCGCAGGAACCGTTTGTTTTCCCGAGATAAAAAGTAGCCTTTGTCATTTTTCAGGCTCTTAACTTTACGTGTGCAAAAAAATCACGTTAATCTAAAACTCCATTGCGCGTATTTTCAAGGACAAATGCGTAAAAAATAGCGATGCTATCCCGCAGGAACTGTTTGCTTTTCCGGGATAAAAAGTAGCCTATGTGCTATTCCAGACTATATTCTATGTCTGTGCCAAATTTCAGCAAAATCGGTTCATTCGTTGTCGCGTTAAAGTGTAACAAACATCCATCCATCCATCCATCCATCCATTCATCCATCCATCCTCACAAACTTTCGCATTTATAATATTATAATAGGATAGGATCTACACATGACCAGTCATTATAATATCTAGCAATGTACTCACTATGACTGGACAAATCGATACCTTGTACTAATTGTATTATTTATTTCGTAATCCATCCCTAATCCCTAAGAAATTTTCTATTGCTAATGAAAAACTATCTGTAACAATAACTGTATTTATCCTACTTGATTGTTGAATTGGAATTTTTTACTTATTCTCGATACTGCGGATAATGTAAGCGTGATTTAAGTACAATCAGCGCCATCTATCAGTGGTTTTTGAAAATCCCGCGGGAACTTTGGATTTTTCCGGGATAATTTGTATAATCTATCTCCATTCCAAATTTCAGCCAAATCCATCCAGTAGTTTTTGCGTTAAAGAGGAACAAACATACACACAAACTTTCGCCTTTATAATATTAGTAGGATATATGAAATCAATTGCTGTTTGATAAATCAATTGATTTTAATATTTTTTTTTGTTTTTGACACTTTGAGACAGACAGACTCTGGTTTAAAAATATAAAAAAAATAGGAAAACCCAAAAGAACAGCTGGAAAATCGAAAAAATTAAAATTGGTAATTTTGTATAGAAAACACCGTGCTTCGGATTACTTAAAAAACATTAAGTTTTTTACTTCAAAAAAAAAACAAAAAGAGGAGTTTCTCAAGTCGATGCGTATTTTTTTTAATAGATAGCGGAAGCGAAGCCGCGGGTAAAAGCTAGTCTAAAATAATATAAATAATATGTGACTCGAAAATAATTATTCACATTAATTAAAAAAAAATAACAATTTTTAATTATTTTGTACAATGGCACACTCTGCGGTTCATCGCGCAAATTAGGTATACTTACTTACTTTTTTATAATCTGAGGCGAAATAGCCTGGCGAGATTTAACACTAAAATACATCAGAGTGAACTATTTTCACTAGCAGGCGTCCCGTCATTTCCTCTTCCAGACAGGAACCAAAATTCGACACTAATGTAACCGCTTTCAGACGCGACGAATAAATAAAACATGAACATGACTCCGTAATGCAGCTCAGGCGACGCGTAGCGGGGATTACACACTGCGATGAAGTTTGAATGTACCGAATTAAATTTATTGGATGAAGGTCTACCGTATTTCTTTTCAGAAGGATACAACTTGTATTTAAAAATCTGGCCAAATTGGTGGGATATTATGGTGGAAAATTCACCTAATAATAATATCTATACCCAAACAATGGTGGCCAATCTCGAGATAATGTTGATAATTCATCTGCGATGAAGATATTATAGTGCATAAGTGTGTGCGCGAACGCAGATGCACTATACGTGAGGTAAATGCGACACGAGCCTCGGAGGGCACGGGCAGTTACACTGTGGTTTCGCTTTTGTTTTGCATATTTAAGTATGTAGGTATAAGGTATATCTCGTCCACATATCTTGTAGACTATACTATACATTAATTGTATACTATATCGCGTATAGATATTTTTATGTAATAGATTTGCATTAACTGATAGACCAGACAAGAACAAACAGAAGTTGGGGTGCGCAGGGTGTTTGAATAACAAGTAGCGTTGGAGCAGCTCACACTAAGGTCACTGTAGCCGGGATCAAGCTGCCGCTTTTGACCTTAAGCCTAAAATCATCTTTTGCCAAAAAAAATGATCTTAAGCATAAAGCAAAGACCGCCACATAACTTCTATGGCGATCTGTAAAGACGACCATGGCGAAAAGAGATGCTTGACTAAAACAAGTTTTAAAATCTGATCTAGTAATTATTATGAAGTAGATACACTTCAATTGAATAGGTATATTAATCTGGATATTATTGTGTAAATTTTACTGAAGTACATCAATCTGTATGGATGTACTCCAGCGGGGAAACGCCAGAGCGCGCAATGTGAATGGATGCTAAAAGCTCAGCCACCTCGTTTAAAGATTTATGTTGGAAAATTGTCGGGAACGCTCGCTCTCGCGCTGACGGACGTGTATAAATAAAAGTATACATAATTTGAAAATTTAAATACTCTGTGATTTTTTGTGTTTTACTATTTATATATAAATGTACGGCCACATATTATTTGAAATAATCGCAGCAGTACTAACCTTGCTCATTCTTTTCTTTTGAATGGTCTAAAATTTTTCTACATTCTTAATCAAAACAATTGACATCTCAATAAATGTCAACCGCATGCTTAGACCATTGTGGTGTGGGTGGGTTTTCGTTGTATCCGGTTTGGTCATTTCATTACCTACCCTACGAAATAAAATAAAATAAAATAAAATTTTACTATTTTACTGTATTATTGCATTTTTATCTCCAAATCTTATGAACATACCGATAAATATAATTGGTCACCAGAGAGTTACTCTTTATCTTGTGAATCCGGAAACAGTCCTTTCGGAGATCGTTACCAAATTTTGTTGTTACCTCTCGTGATAATATTCATGTTTCCATTATAAAATATAGAAATCTTACGATAGGGCAAAGTTTATTTGTTATAGGGACATAAATTTCATGGATTAGCAATAATAACCTTGCTAAGGAATTTTATCGATTACCGATACATCGAATACAGAAAATTGACGCACTGACTGTACTTGCAACGCGAACGACTGCATCGTCATTGACTCGTTACTAGTAATATTACCTACTATGTTTATGATTATTGATTAGTATCTATAGATCTTAATCAAGCGTTAACTTGACTATTGTCAACAAATAAAGATAAATGGTTTTTAATAAAATATTATAATATCGAATATATTATAATATTTAAATGCCATTTATAAGCATATTAAAGATAATTAGTGAAATCCAGCTACGGCAATTATTTTTTATGGCATAGATAATTATTATTCCTATTGAATAAATTTGGTTTAAAACTATCCTGTACTCTGCTAATTAAACACGGTGGGAAACAAAAATTAATTGCATTGTAACGTTAATGTTGGTATCGGTTACATAAAAGTAAAACAACAGTAAATTGATTACACAATCAATTAGCATAATAAATTGGATATGTAAAGTAACCACCAACGAATCGAAATTAAATTAGTGGTATTAACGTAATTCGATGAAATTGTAATAAGCGCAAGCTTTTTGATCCCCGGATAAATTGTGAAAGGCGGATGGCGCCTGGCTGGACGGAGGACGATATAAATCTTTGCTGGAAGCGATAAAAAATTTGTTGTTCACCAATAATTTAATCTTCTCTAACTTCCATATTTCTTTTATTCAAATTTTTATAGTTTGATCAATCATCTAAACAGATAACAAACACAAAACCGGAGACGAAAATTTTACGTATTTTGGAAGACAAGTCTTTTTAGGGCCGATATCACCAAAGTATAATACGTCTTATCCCAGCGTAAATTTGATATTTTAACAGTATTTTCAATACAAAAACTGTCAGAATGCCCAATTTATTCCTCAGATAAACGTCACTCGACTTTGGTGAAATCGACCATTAATAATAATCACTAAATTGGACATTCTGACTTCTGACCATAGAAAATGTAGTCGTAATTGCTAGTTCCATGCTTCTGACAGACTTTCAATACAGAATAGTCAGATGTTACTCGACTTTGTGAATGTGTTGTGTGAATTCGAAAACTTTAATTGTTTTTGAATATCCCTCCCTACAATAGTACAAGAATTAAAGGACTATGCAAAAAATTGTATGGGGACTGTCCCCATCCCCAACAGATGTGGCACTATTTTTAATATTATTGTGACGTCCCATAAAAAAACATAACCATTTTCAATCCAAAAATGATTGGAGTTTTAAAAAAAAAACGAGCGCTGGCAGCGCGCGGCGCGGTTTTTTTTCTGCGTCTCAGAAACTCATCTGCATCTTACAATAGCTTTTTTATAGTTGGTTAATGCTCCTGTATGTTGTTTTATAGTTGTAAACTACTAAACTGGAATCCAAAACACTTCACTGAAAAATAAACAAATAAATAATTCTAACTCGATTTGCACGAAAACCCCAATCCTACGGCGGATGTCGTCATAATAAAAAATCATCAGGCTACCATGATGAACTGATATACGTTTGAAATCTGTTGGTGAGTGGAAACGATGTTTTGCATAGTCATTTAGTCTTAGCTTGACATTTTATACAAAACATCATAAGATGGAAAATCTTCAGTAGTGAATAAAGGATAAATTCAAATTCAAAATAATTTATTTCACGTAGGCCAACCTGTGGCTCTTGACACTTCATGGCTCTACCACCGGTTCGGAAAGCGGATTCTGCTGAGAAGAGCCGGCAAGAAACTCAGCAGTTGCTCTTTTCAAAATACTTAATAATCATTTAACAATATTAATAAGTAGCTATTACGTTGTAATAGCTACTGTAATAGCTACTACAGAATGATGCTCCCCCATTGGATAAGCTCGCTACTAGGATAGCGCTGTAGTGTCATTTCCAGCTCCTTTATGCAGCGAGACGTCATCTCCGGGGCGCCCTGGCCACGGGCTAAACTAATTAGGCCCCCTGCCTGTGTCAATGTTGTGCACGCGGCTCGGTTTAATGCGTGTGTCTCCATTAGCCACCCTCAGTTTAAACACCCCGTGTACACTGGCACTGACAATTCGCTAAAATTGATTTGTGCTTGAGGGGACTTTCGCCGATGGCTATTTGTGAACAGTTGTTGTCGGTTTTGCCTCGGTATGAATTTATAGGTATAAAGATTAGTTTTGTACGACTTACAATTTTCCTCGTTACTAAAAAATATTTTCATAATTGTAATCAATATTCAATAAAATACTTATCTACTAATAAAATTTTAAATGCGAAAATGTGTTCGTTTGTTGGTTTGTCTTTCAATCACGCAGTAGCAGAGCAGTAGCAGAGTAGCCGATCGATATGATTTTTCGTTGATGTTGCCACACTCTTTATATCGGTATCGAACGTCAAAATAGTATACTTATGGGGCAGCTGTGAAATAGTGAAGTATCATCATAAGCATTTGACGTACTTTTAAATCGATAATTAAAAATGGTAATAAACTCAAAACTAACAGTAGACGTGTATTTTAATTATTTTGGAAGACTCTATTTCAGTAAGAAATAATTTATTTTTAACGCAACATCTCAATTGTGTCGTAATCTAAAAATTATAGTCCGCACCTGTCTAGAATTCTAGATCCTTTTAAAAATAAAACAGCTCATTTTTTTACGCCAACTGTTATTTATTATCACTGAATATCAATATGAGATAGTTGAGTCCCACGCCTCGCTCGCTCCTCAGATGCAGCCTGACGTACGTCTCGCCCACACCACCGTCTGTCACCGTCACCTCCGCGTCCGTGCGCGACAGATCGCGGGCGATGATGCCCTGTAATGACGTCAAATTTATTGAATCCATACATCAAATAGGGATTAAGCTAATCATAATATACGAGTGAACCCCCGCAATGGAAAGCGCTTAGTGAACCCCACTTAGTGGACCGACGACATTAGACGAGTCGCAGGCATGTGGAAGTCCATGCAAGAGACCTTTGTCCAGCTGTGGACGTCAATAGGTCGTACTAGTACAGCGAGACCACCCACTAGAAACACAATTGATAAAGAGGTGTATAAAATACGACTAATGCAGCAATAAAAAGTGTATAAAATCGAGACTGGTAAAATATTGTCTTACTCTCTATAGTTTATTTTTTCTTAGCACGGTTTACTGCTGGCATTATTAAGTATTAACCTACTCGTATCTAATCTAAAATCTACAGATTGAACAGAAATTTATTGATTTACGACCATTACAGAAAATATTAAACTAATAGTTAGGTACTCTACCTTAATAACACGCTGTTTTTGATCAAAGTAGGTGTAGTCTTTATCCCTTCTTATTAGCGGTATTTTGTTATACATAACTTTCTCTGTAGAGATTAGCAAGTTATTGATTCTCGAGCCAACAACCAAGTCCTTAGCTTCCGATAAATGTACACACAACACCAAAAATAGTACCAACAGAGTAGTCCTTCTCATTTTTAATTTAAATCACTTTAAAGATTTGTTTACAAATGTGAGTTCACTTGGCAGAGACGTGCGAAACTGAGTCATATCATTTGTTTAAGGAAAACTGCTTATCGATGCTAAAAGTGTTTAACCTTGTATACCGTAGATGACACAATATTGCTAATGCTTATTTATAATTATAAACATAATAATATGCACAAGTTCAACTTCTTTTTATCCTAGATATGTACGCAATAAAATTATAACTACATATTGAGAATTTTGTCTACAAGCAGAATGTAATATTATAAACGCAAAACGTTCATTTAGAAAGTTTTTTGGTTAATTTGCATACAACAGCACAATGAATTGAAAAAATGTATGTAAAAGAAATACCGACGCAAAAATATATATTAAATTTTGCGTTTTTCTTGAGTCGTGTTAATATTGGCTCTCTTACTGTCAATGAATACTATAGGTATCTTCGCCATTGCGGGTGAGAACTTATATTTTATCAATGAAAATTTTTACATATCTTGTAAGTACAATATTGATGATAGGTATAATACACGCATTACGTTTTTGTCTTATACTATTAGAAATTAAAAGATTACAGGTAAAGAGATAGGTATTACCTTTAAAACTAGAAAGTCCTTTGAAGCTTATGTTAAGGTTTATTACAAGGAGGATCGCGGTGTTTCTTCACGTCATTAGTCAGTTTGCTTAACCACCTCACGTCACGAAGATTAACTGCACACCATCAACGACTTCCTTGCGATGCTATTCAAATAAATTACTGTTCACTGACCATGTACCCACTGACCAGTATAAATATCTTTACGTATTATACAATAGAAGCAGTGATAGCCTAGTGGTTAGGACTGTGGTCTCCTATTCGGGGGGTCGCAGGTTCGATCCCGGGTACGCACCTCTGACTTTTCGGAGTCAAGTGCGTTTAAGCAATTAATATCACTTACTTCAACGGTGAAGGAAAACATCCTGAGGAAACCTGCACATCTGAGAGTTCTTCATAATGTTCTTGAAGGTGTGTGAAGTCCACCAATTCGCATTGGCCAAGCGTGGTGGACTATTATAGCCTATAACCCTTCTCTGAAAGGAGACCTGCGCTTAGTAGTGAGCCGTTGATGGGTTGCATAAGATGATGATTACACAATTTAATTTACAATTTAAGTTAAGCTTTCAATCAATAATGTACCTAAAAGGTACGTACCCTTCCCTATGGCCTATAGGCCTTCTCTATCAGCCTTCTCTTCACAGTCCTAACCACTAGGCTATCACTACTAATAATTAAATTCAATAATTTTTACTAAAAGTTAATTATACCATTAATCCACCTATTACAATATATACTGAGTTAGCGCATTTGAGGGGCAGACTGCATTAACTAGTATTATAAATGCGAAAGTGTTTGTTTGTTGTTTTGTCCTTCAATCACGCAGAAACTGAGCAACGGATCGACGTGATGTTTTGCTTGGGTTTATGTGAGTACTTGGAGAGTGATATAGACTGCTTTTCTCCCGGAAAAAGTTTTTTATAAATCTAACTACACGCAGACGAAGTTGCAGGCAAATGTGAATAATTCTCTCTTAAAGTTATAATTAGAACATATACCAGCTATACAATTTATCAGGTAGCGCGTTCCAGAGGCAGGCTGCATTAATAATTTCGCGTCGAGTCGTCGGCGACAGACGGACACTCGCTACCGGGAGCCAGGACCTACCCGAAGATGGATATTACCTGTAAATGCATTACACTATTATTTATGGTCAGTCCAATTGAACATTGTGCATTTGTACGTTGCATACATCGTGGGGAATGAAACTCAGAAAATATTTTCACTCTAACGAATAGATTAGAGCTATATTGCGTATTAATTATTATTAGTCTTCATATTAAAATCATTTTCATCGTTTTGTAATGGAAAATTATTGATCGATTATTATTTTGGATTTGGATTTGTTGGAATGGAAGCTAGGTACCTGCCGTTTGAACCTATAGGTGTTAATTTGTTTCTTTTGTAGTTTCAAATCTCACAGAAAATAGTGAAAATTGGAAATTGTAATTACGGTTAACGGTAAGCCGCCATTTCTATTTTTATTCAGTGTTAGACAAACACATGGAACTAGGAATCACGACTGAGACTTCCTAATTCCATGGACAAACGTGCGAGACAGAAGCAGAAAAAATAAATTACATACAGGATGGGCCAGACCAGGTGGATATAAATTTTTTTTTAGATTGTTGACTTATGGGCCTACCATAAAACATTGTTTTATTATTCTTTCTCTTAAAAAGTAGATACCGTCATTCATCATTAAAGGATTAATGTCCTCCCTTCCAAATTTCAGTTTTTAAAAAATCACCAGTGCCTATGAACCTCTTCTTTTATTTTTAATGGAATTTTAAAGTTTTCTGTAGATTTTGTATGAACTTAATTTTCTTGAAATAATTTAAAATTTAATGCTCTTAAAACCAGCTAATCAGACTGGAATTTTTTCTTAAGAGAGCACAGTTATTAGATAAAGATATTCCATAAAAAATTGCGGAAATTGTCACTGGAAAAATTAAAAAAAAATTAAAAGTTCGTCAAGGTAATGATATTCCAAAATTTCAAATAAAATTTTTTTTCTCGTAATCGGCTGGGAACCGATTTTTTTCCTTGCGGGCCCTGGTAGGCCCCTAAGTCAACAATCTAAAAAAAATTTTATATCCACCTGGTCTGGCCCACCCTGTATATTGAACGCAATATTATAGGTACTATTTGCAATTTCAATGACATAAAATCTTAGCGAATCACTGACATTTAAGAATCGTATTGCTCGTAATAACCATTTACAAATGTCGGCGATAAAGTGTTGTCATTTATTTTAATGTCCGCAACGATATTAATATTAGCGCCATGCGGCAAACCTTTTCACTGAATAAAGATCGGACCAATGAAGTCATAAATTGTACGACTGAACGGTTCGGAAATGTGAAATGGCTTTAAACATTGTTGACAAGAAATGCCTGCTTATTCGAATTTAGTACATATGTGTACGACTTTTTCCCCATTTCTCATTATCTTAATTGCAAGTATTTTTGACCTTAACGTTAAATAAAAGATAAGATAAGTATATCGTAGCCATAATAAAAAGAAAACTTGAGTTGATACTTAACATCATTGTGATTTTTTATTGTATAAATATTCGTTTTCTCTATAGGTTTTATTATCATCATTGCTATAATGTATATTATGTTACTGATAAATAAATATATTATATATTTTTTAAATATCAATCAAAATTATATACTTACTCCATATTTTATTATGTAACCCAGAAAACAATCTGTAAGTTTATGTTGTTTAGTTTATAAAAGTACTATAAGTCTACGACTATAAGTATGTATGTCTTCCTGAAATACAACTTCTTATACACTAATTATCCAAAACACATAATTTTTTATGAAAGCTAAATAAATAAGTCGACTTGGAACTACTACTGTTTTATGCCACCTAATAAAGATCCTCCTAGTTCAAAACAATCTTCTTTTTTCACTTCAAAGTACAAAGAGCGTGATCTTTTTCATGCGAATTTATGTTAGCACTTTTCAGAGCATTGTATTTGAAACACATCAGACGGTGTAAATGTCGTAATAAATTCGCAGTTTGGTGTTGGTTCCCTCGTTGCATAGAGTTACACACTTACGATAATGAGTGTTTGTGTGATGAGCTTATTAGTATTTAGACGTATTAGAAGTAACTTTTGTTACTTCTAATAAAACGTCATTATTCGCGTCTATCTGTTTATGCGTTTAGTTCTTCTAAAGTCTAAACTAACGAATTTTGATAAATTTTCAACATAGGTAGTTAAGAGGATTTCTTCCGTAAGGTTTATAGGTTTAATATACGCATAGATACGCGTATTGTATTTATAGAAAGTACATAGAGAAATTAATTGCAAATTATGTATGTATATTTGTCTTGCTCGAAACAAATAGAGAGGGGACTCAGACTGGCTACTTAGCGGCAGCGATCGGCATTTTTATGGTTTTTATTCGTTGTTTGGAAGCTCGAATCTGCGTCCGAACAATAAGGCCCAAATTAGACGGTGCTTCATTCATCGTTGCGTAAATTTTTGCGAAAATGGACCGTCTTAATTCGCTCTAAGGGTGAATTTTCTACGGTTATGATTTTTCATCGTTCATCCAACATTCGTTCACCGTCTAATTTCAGCCTAACGTGAGCACACAACAAACGCCAGTCACAGCGATCAAGTTGCGTGTTTTAGCATCGGCGTTCGCGCGATTTTTCGCGTCATTTAGCACCGTATCAAACGCGGCTCTAGTAAAAGAGAAATCATTAAAACGATTATAGCGTTTAACTGAGACGGTTCCTGAAGTATGCAGTGCAGTGTGAGTTAACGGTTGGCTAGCGAAAGAAGGGTCAGTTGCAACATTCAACACTTGCAGCATTCAACATTCAACACTTCCGCACTGCGTAGCTAACTCAGGAATTATCTTTTCCTTATCTTTTATTTTTTTTTCATGTCTCCTCAACATTTTGTTTTATCAACATAGTCCCCTTTATCTTTTTCTATTTTCAAAATTTTTTTATGCTACTTTTTATCAAGCAACATGTCGCTGATGTGAATGTGTACGCTTCTAGTATGTTATTCCAGACGCCACGTCATCCTTTGATCTCTGCCGACTTTTTGCTGAGTACTTGTTTAATGTGACGACAAATAACTCAAACAGGAACGCGGTTTTTTTTGATTTTATCAACAGGGTACAACGTGTTTTAGCGTTTCAAATGTGTGTACTTCATCATTAGTGAGATCATCTGGCGATTGCAGGATGTTTGTAAGAGATATGGAATTCTTTTTAACACGTCTGTTGTTATCTTTTTTCGTACTCACTTGTCGGAAAGTATAATGTGTTATTTGAACTCTTTTAAACGGTTATTTATATTTAACTTTTATACGTTTTTAATATGATTTATATTTGAACTTGATAATGATATACGTAAGAACTATTAGGATCGCCCCGGCCAAAAATTAGTTAAAAAAAAATTCGTGTGGTGTCGTGGGACACCAGATAGGAACGAAGTTATTATTATAAAAATATTAATTTCAAGTTCTATTTGAGATATAAAAAAATAATTATTCGAGTATACATCTTTTATCATGATTTTTTTATCGATAAAAATCAAAATGACCCCAGGGAAGCCTAAATATCGATTTTATAAAATATTAAAAAAATTAAAATAATTAAAAAATAAAAAATGAAAATAAAATTGCGCGGCCCCGGGTGGGCTCGAACCACCAATCTTTCGGTTAACAGCCGCACGCGAGCCAATTACGCCACGGGAGCGATGCACAACTTGTTGAAATTATTATATAAGATATTTTTTAGGCCATCAAATAAAAGTGTCGTTACAACTTTTGGTCTTAATTTTTAAGACCAAAAGTTGTAACGACACTTTTTCCGTCTAGCCCCCTTTCGCAACGTGTGATAAGGAACTTCATTCCAAAAAATCTTTATATCATGGGTATCACTAGTAATAAAAATTAACATCATTGAGTATCACTGCCCACCGTGGAAGCAGATCTACCTAATTGAGTCAAGCTGGTTTGTCAGCTAAGCCAAACGAATCAAATCAGTCAATTCTCGGTACAGCATCAGACCTCAAATTTACATTCGTACACATAAATCTTATCACTATAACAATAAGAACTAGATTTCAATAAATCTTTACTAATGTGTGTGGTCGTATATACAGGCGAATTGATATTTCCTCTTTCCGTCGAATACATAGTTAATTGCATTTCCGCAGGACCCTTATTGTTTGTGAGACATTCATTGAACGAGATGCATTAGCGTCGAATTATCAAATTACAATAAGAACGGATATTTTTATCCGTTACATTTGGTATTGGCGAAGTTTGCACTACACGAAGATTTTGAATACCGTTATAGCTATGAGAGAAGAATTTTCTTTCATTCACTCTTGGCAGAGTGGTTCTGGTTATAGTAGGTCCTGTATATTACGTTTTTTCACTACGGCCTTTGCGTTTTCTCAGCGGTCTTTTGTCGATGGCATTACATAAGAAGCGATGAAATCACGTCATCTCAACCCACACTGCTCACTACTCACTAACCAACCACGTTCTTGAACTATTGATATTGAGCAATGAACCAACGTTCACTGCTCAAAATATTTACTTAGTGTGTGTTGCAAGCATTGCCACAGACACGATCTTATGCCGCTTGTATCCAGCGACTCGTTAGTCAGTTTTTTCGATTGAATTATTGCTACTAGTGGTTCGCCCCGAACTGAGACCTCGCGGTAACGGTATCCCATGATTATTCATTCAATCGATACATGACGACCAAAACTGACATTATTATTATGCCCGTTTTCACCAAATATACCTAAATCATCCCCTAAGTAGGAGTCTCGTTACGTACGTAGCTCCTAAATACAATCCTAAGTCCTAACATCCGTCCCAATTTCCTTTTAGGTGTCCCGTACAGGATCGTGATAAAGAAGTTGACAGAAATCATCACCTAACTTATCATAGGTAGCCCGTAAAGGTTAGGCAACCTTAGTGAAAACATCGAAGTGAAAACGGGTTACGGGCATCTCACAGGGGCATCTGTACAAATTGTCATCTATCGACGCGAATAGAAAATATACAAAATGTAGTAATTAATAGTTTATTGAAGTTTGGTATTTAACTAAACAATAATTTTAATTGAATAATATGTTATTATTTTATGTAACTAAATAATAATGGTCGACGCAAAACTGTTTTTGGGATAGTCGTAACTCCTAGTTCCATGGAATAGTTAATGACTGCGCCATCTATTAGCATTATTGTGAAGCTATGTTGATGCTATATGAATTACTGATGCCCATTAAAAATTAAATAATCTCGTTTCTTTATAATATTCATATAATTTTAGTATTTGTTGTTCAAGTACAGGATATAAGTGAAATAAAAAAATAAAATCAGCTTGAAAATACATAGCAGATTCTGCTAGAGAGCGTCTTCAAGCGAGCGTATTAAATCTCCACTTTGAAAATTTTAAGGGAAATATTAAAAAAAAAAATTTTTTGTTCTAGGTTTGAAATTATCTTTAAAATGATAATTAACAATTTTATGTAACGCGATAAAAATTTTTTTACTTCGCTTTCACTTCTATGAGAGCCCCCCTGAAATAAAGGTTTTTATAATTTTTTATGCAATATTCGGCTGAAGGCCATCAGTTTATACATTATATCTAAATTTGAAGTAATTACGTTCAGTAATTCAAAAGTTATGAGGCTCTGACAGACGGACGGACGGACGGACGGACAGACGGACGGACGGACAAGTGCAAATTCACTCTAGTAGACTCAGAGACCTCGCTTCGCTCGGTCAATTACACTTCTTCTATCAAACAATTCTCTACGCTGAAACCTTAGCCGAAACGTTACCAATTCGAAATCGCGATACTTAAAAACTTCTAGGACGCGAAGTCTCAGTTCAACGCGAACCTCTATTAAATTATGCATTACAACAATTTTTGCAAAAGTAAACATAATTTTTGCGTAGACCAAGCACAGGCTCTACAGTCTACAGTACAAGGGTTCAGTGACATTGAGTGACGCGCTTAATCTCGGAGCGTGACAGCATAGCGCGCGGAAGGCTTTGTTTTTCTGGGGAAAGGCTTCCTACGGCGTGTGTATCACTCGTCCTTGTGTTGATAGGGACAAGTGATACACATGTAAGTCGATGTATATAGTATACAGGGACGACATCCTTGTTAATCCGTTAAATCAGATTAATCCATGTATGGACCATAGTACAACTTGCAATATGCGCCCTCCCACTGCTAAATATGCAGATGAGTTATTCCCAATTAACATCCAACATCCTGATTACCATTGGTTCGAAATGGCATTCCGAATCAGTGGTAGATTCATTATTTTGATGATTTGAAAGCACTTTGTAAAAGTTTATTTGAATAAAAAATCTATTGTATTCTAATTATAATGCTTAAATCATAAATGCTACGTGAACTTCATCACTCTACAATTCAAAATTCAAAATAATATAATTTATTTCAAGTAGGGCTACATTACGGCTCTTATGATAAGTCGAGACTGTACCACCGGTTGGGAAAGCAAATTCTGCTGAGAAGAGCCGGTAAGAAACTCAGCAGTTGCTGGTCTCTTCTTTCTTCAACATCACTCATCTTTTAGTTTTAGGTCTCATCTATAACCGTAGTATTACTTACACTGTCTGAACCTACAATATTATTAAACAACTACATATTTTAAACGTATCAGGATAAATATAATGTCTCTTTGTTACCTTTTTTGAAGCTTTTGACGACTTCCCTGGCTCAGTGGTGAGCGCTGTTGTCTTATAGCTGGGAGGTCTCGGGTTCGATTCCCGGCGGGGTCAATTTGGGAATTTTTAATTTCTGAATTGTCTCTGGTCTGGTCTGGTGGGAGGCTTTGGCCGTGGCTAGTTACCACCCTACCGTCAAAGACGTGCCGCCAAGCGATTAAGCGTTCCGGCACGATGGCGTGTAGAAACCAATTAGAGGTATGGGTTGAATGTTCACTGCCATACCCCTTCCAAGTTAGCCCGCTACCATCTTAGACTGCATCGTCACTTACCATCAGGTGAGATCGCAGTCAAGGACTAGCTTTTCATCGAATAAAAAAAAATAAAAAAAATATAAAATAAAAATTTCACGACTCAAACGCGCTGTACCTACTAATCACGGGCACAGATAGTTTTGATCCTGATGGCGGATATATCTGAATCAGGGTACCAATTGTCTAAAAGTTATTCCATTGATAGTATTAGTATTCGATTACATTAGCGTCAAAGTAATATAACCCTTGATTGTATTGATTTAAAGTCACAAATTCAGTACAACCGATTTTAGCATGGAGCGTTATGGAGCGTATCGTACATACCTAAACGTATAAGAATGCACACACGAAATTGAGCTCTAATTCAATGCTGTTATGGTTTATTTTACTTTGACACTAATGTCATCGAACACGATTACGATCAATAGAATAAATTTAGACAATCGCACATCAGCATTAGCTTCTAGTTGTGGATATCGCTTTAATGGTTTAAAGGAAATCAAGTCTTGAGGAAGTTAGAAGAAAAGTCACTGTTTGGGGAGAAGCTTATTTCACTTTAAGGCCATCTACTGTACTATCTCAGCGGTGTCAACGTGCCCTGAAAGGAAAATGGGGCACCTCGCTCTGACATTCTAAGCCTGATATTAAAGTGCTAGGCTTTACAATTTTTTGATCACTTTTTTGCAGATGCGCCGTTAAATAGGTCAGCTTGGAAAAATTGAAATGTAAAGATGATTTTTGTGAATTATTTTAACCTCTTTGTTTATTTGTTCTCTTATTTTCGTTGCGTATTTTTTTGTTTTATGGAAGCATTGTTAGTTGGAATTTAAAATGGGTCGGCTTGAAAAAAAGCAATGTGTTTTTTATGAAGATTTTGTTTTTATTTTGATGAAATAGTACAAGTTATAATAAATAAACAGCCCATAAGTTGGTTCACGCGATTTCGTTCGTATGGATTTAGGTTTTACGGATGGAATTTCAAGGAATTCCTCCTAAGGGAACACAAGAAAGATTTTCTCCTTTCTTGTCTAGGTCCAATGATTTGGACAGTGCGCTGTTTTTCTTTCAGTCACGAAACTGTTTTATATAAAGAAAAAGATGATTAAAAAAAATTTTTTTACTGAATATAAATTATACCGGTTTATAAAGTTTTTCACCTACTGCTCGTTTTTTATGTGGCCGTAACAAAAATAAACTAAATGTAGTTGTGCGTAACAAAAAAAGAGAATTTATTCATTGGTAATAAAAAACCAAAAAAAAAAGAGCTATAAATAAATTTTTTGAGGCAAACAGTAGGTTTTATGTGTTTTGGGAATGGCAAAGAATTCGGCCCATTTTATAACAGCTCTAAATATATTACATGCTGTAACGCACGACTATAAAGATTATTATTTATTACTTTGCGTGATGACCGTTCTATGAAAAAACTAATTTTATTTTCATTAGAGCAACGTGTTCGCGATACGCGTCTACGGTAAATTTTAGCCCTAATTACATTGATATAACAAGCCAAAGATATGTCAATACGTAGTTCAGTCAGATTATGACGATATACCTACTATAGTTTTTCTCATTTCTGTGGTCAATGATCTTTCTTCCTAGTTTCCGTTTTTATTATATCAAAGTATACTTAAAAGTAAACATTATGATGATGATCTAAAATTGTGAAAAATAGTGTCTTGTATCTTTCTTCCTGCTTACCATTCATAATATTATGATTAGTATAGTGCAGTATGTTACATCGCCAAGCTATAGGTGGAACGCTGACCTAACACGCATCCGCGAGCCACGAGGAGCGTAGTCAGCAATTGCGACACCGCGACCCAAATTTGAGTTTTCTTTATAATTGCTTGTAATTTTATTGTCATTATTGATCCAACATTAAATCTAGTAACTGCATCGCGCAGTTTTAGATAAAACTAGTTTGTAATTAGTATTAAGTTCAATTTTAATAAATAAGTCAAAAGTTTTAGTTTTTTTTTGGGACCTCGGGCTGTGTCTTCCTTTACTGGCGCAGTCTTAAAGGGGTAGGCATTTCTGGAAGAAGCTGCAGTCATCGCGACCATCTTCTCAAGAAGACCTACTGAAGAACCTAGAAGCCACTGCCTGAGGTGAAATCCAAACATCGATCCCGAAGAAGACTAAAATGCATATGTAAGTACATAGAACTAGCCTGTGCCCTTACTACCCCTATTTTTAAGTATCCCAAGATTTTCCATCCTGAAAATCAAGCCCCGGAGGGCCTGCATCGCGCAGGGCTTCTCGTAAATCTAGGTTAGATATAGATTTTTAAGGATTCCAAAATTTTCCATCCTAGGAAATCAAGCCCGGAGGGACTGCATCGAGCAGGGCCTCTCGTAAATCTAGGTTAGATATAGATTTTTAGGATTCCAAGATTTTCCGTCCTAGGAAATCAAGCCCCGGAGGGACTGCATCGAGCAGGGCCTCTCGTCAATCTAGGTTAGATATAGATTTTTAAGGACTCCAAAATTTTCCATCGTAGGAAATCAAGCCCCGGAGGGACTGCATCTAGCAGGGCCTCTCGTAGATCTAGGTTAGATATAGGATAGGAAGTTAGATATCAACAGTCATGGCGAGTCATGACCCCGACACGATCCTTAAGGCCGTACGTGCCGTTCCCGAATTCGACGGGAACCCGCACATATTACCAAGATTTATTAACATATGTGACCAACTAGTAGGGCACTACGTAGGAACCGAACCCGGATCTGCATTAACCAACTTAACTCTCATAAATTGCATCTTAAATAAGATTACCGGCCCAGCCGCGCGTTTCATTAACTCGAATGGCATAGCAGAGAATTGGTTAGGGATTAGGACGGCTCTAATAAATAATTTTTCAGACCAGCGAGATGAGACCGCCCTTTATAACGATCTTGCTTTAGCGACTCAGGGCATTAGTACTCCCCAAGAGTACGAGCGCTGCCTTGCCACGACAGTAGACGCGAAACGCGCTCTATATAAAAGATTAACCATGCACTTACCAAAGCCCATGATTGGAACTGTTAGCTATATACCTAGGCCACCCTCGAATTTCAACAGTCATGGATTCACGCCACAAACGACCTCAAGTCATCACCCTCACGAGATGAACCTTCATGAATGTTCTGAAACCGACGATGACGCGAACTGTAACAGTACACCTTTTTATGACGTGACTAATGAGACTCCAAGTACAGACCTTGACGAACATCCTTCGACTAATGATCCTAAGTCGGATTTTCAGAAAGTCGTGAAATCAAAAAGACCAAAATAGAGGTCAACTTGCAAACGCAGATGCAGCTTCCATATATACAGACTAACAACCCCCTTATTAGGTTACTTATCGATACTGGCGCTAATCAATTGTTTATTAGCCCGGAAGCTGTTGAATTATATTTCCCTCATATTTCATTAAACTATGACCCTTTTGCAGTGAACCCTATTCAAATGTACAACTCGCGTAATACGAACTATTATGAGGCCGTTATACCTGCTAATTCATCAAAACTGATCAGGTTACCGATAAATAGTCTAGACGGCGATGCCATTGTCCCCGAGCAAGTAATATCAAATTACATAATACCTAGTTGCTTAACAGCTGTTAAAAGTAATCGAGGAATTTTAGAAGTTTTTAACCCAACTCCACATGACGTTATTTTCTCCATGGATAAGTCGATTAGTACCGAAATTTACAATATGGAAAGTTTTCAAAAAGTTCATTTAGCATCCCGCGCGAAAGAAGCGTTATCGCAACTTCGTATCCATCCGCACCGAATAAATCACCATAGAATGTTACCCTACTGTCCCACCAGTACCGGGAATGTGGAAAGACTTCACCTAACTTTACTCGAACATCTTCGTATTTTAAGACTACAAAATAAAAATGACGCAGTGACCTCCCTTATTCCCTACGCTATCATTGTCTATAATAGCTCAATACATAGTTCCACGATAGGGTAAGGTTGCGATCATTGGACCAGCGCTTTGTTTGGACCACTTAGGTTTCTCTAAAACCAAAAGTCCTAAAAATTGCGGTTATGACAAGACGTTAGCTATTTGACCCCGCACCCGGTTCCTCAACCTTCAGTGTCGCCACAGGCTTCTTCGAGGGAGGATGAGCGTCGGTGTGTTTCACGAGCTCCCGATTTAAAATTTGAGCGACATTTCTTTACCATGTAAGTACAGATTTGTGAGGTATTTTATCACAATTAAATTTAATGGCATGGCATATTTATCTGTTTAGCTAACTTACTAATTACATGCCACAAAATATTTAAACTTATTTTTAAATTTTGGTTTGATTGCGATCGCAGTGAGTTGCCATCAATGGACCCATGCAAGTTTCTTCCAATGAACCGGTCCAATTAAAGCAACTTCTAAAATAGTATTTTTTTTTTGTTTTAGCATGGCAAAGCGCGGCCACTATTATAAGTGGAGTGAAGTTAGCGTTGTTAGCTTTGAGTAAGCAAGAATTTGGCTTGAATGAAGATAATTGCCAATAGGTATATTTGGTGTGCCAAAAGCAACATTAAAAAGAAGATTCGACAGTAAGCATATTTGTAGGCTCCGAAAGAGATCTCACAACCGATTTGGAAAAAGAAGTAAAATGGTAGGTATGCGAGAAACAAAAAATTGGTTTGCGTAATTTTTTCCTGAAAGAGTAAGAAGTTTTTTATCGAATTCACTGAAAAAAAAATCAACATCCGCGATGACGGTAAAACATTTTTTAATTAAAAAAAATTAATATGGTTTTGGCTTTTCAAATTAACGCATAAGTACCTACTGAGCTTATTATAAACGTATAATGTTTATAATGATCCCGGACCATTATTACTTAATATAAAAGACTTCAATTAGACTGCGAAAAGAAATAAAGACTGTATTTACTAATGATCTAGCCTTTTATTTACTAATTTACTATATGGTTCCATGAATGGACCAGTCGATAGAATTTCCTAGGTCCAATTATAGCAACTAGGTGGTTCAATCAAGGAGACAGTGGTCCAAACAAGGCGACCGCCCCAAAAATGTTTTTTTGTATTTTGTGTATTTATTCTTAAAGTAAAAAATCTGATATAACAGCTGTGAATACTTGAGTATAAGGCCCAAGAAACTGTTGAATCATATATCCATATACTCTCATACTTTTGGTGATATGGCAGTTTTAAGTTAAGTGGTCCAATAGTAGCAACCTTACCCTAAGTCAGGATAAAGTACGGGCTGACCTTCCGATCCCTATCTGTGCATCTAAGAAAGAAAATCCAATCGCAAACCATAGAACAAGCGAGTCCCTAAAAACCCTCAATTGTTACAAGGCTTGTGTTCTTTCGACCGTCATCCCACTGATACTCCTGACAGTTCGACCGACAGCGACTCAGAATGTACAACTTGAGAGTTTGGAGAACGGACCTGGACTATTACCATTTAAACTAGGACCGACAAGACTAGTAACTCACTATCATTCATTCCTACAATATATCCGACTCGACGACATTGAGGACAGGATTTCAACCATACAGACTCAACTATTTGATTTTAAGGAATCCCTAGAAAACGACACCTTCGCTTTATACGAACTACAGATTGACTATCTTCACAGTAAACTGGATAAGGTGATGACTCAACTGAGAACCTTAAAGCCTGATCGTTCCAAGCGAGGTCTCATAGACGGATTAGGGTCCTTAATAAAGAGCATTTCGGGTAATTTAGACTATAGGGACGCAATCAAGTATAATAACGCTATAAAGCTTTTAGAGAACACTCAAACCAACATTATTTCTGAATTTAATAGTCACATTACTATTAGTAAAGAATGGATGAACTGTCATAGTAAAATTATCTCACAGTTAGTCGAAAATCAAAGTAAGCTTAACGCTACCTTACTGTTACTTTTTACTACAAGAAAATTTATAGTGAATCCAGCTTAATAAAATACGCTAGGTTTGCTCAACTTCTTACGATTATAACGGAGAACGTTGACGACGTGCTAGGAGAACTGTCAAATATTGAAAATTCCTTAGCCTTCATTAGAGCTTCCAGCACTCATCATTCGACCCTAAGCATAGATATCATAGACAAAATGGTGGATAGGCTTAAAAGGATTTAAGTACAATAGGGAGCAAATTATAGAGTTAGAGCTTAGACAATACTATGATATTATAAAACCAGGTTACTACTACTATGGAAAGCAAATAGTTATAATTTTTAAGATACCCGTAGCATCGGTAGAGTCTTTTGATTTATATAAGCTAGCTGTATTCCCAAATAGGAACATGCAGGCTCTCTTTCCACCCTCTCCCTATATCCTATCCAACAGGCATATGTTCTTGTACATGGAGGCTGAATGCCCGAAGTACAACAACCAATGGTACCTCTGCGAAAAGAACAGTAACCAGCTTCGCACATCATCGGACTGTATCCAGAACCTAATTCAAAACCAAACCATGGACCACACCTGCGGTATGACTACTCTGAAACTCTCTCAAGAAGCTATGGAGGAATTGGATGGACGACATTACATTCTATCATTCCCACGCCCTATGCAAGTCCATACGATATGCCAAAGAGAAGATTTTATCAAGCTAAAAGGGAGCTTTCTAGCCACAATCCCGCTAGACTGCATCCTGCACGCAGGAAGCTTTTCAATTAGCAACACTGAAGACAAAATTACGGGCCAACCCCTCAAAATCGTGGATATCAACTACGAGATGGGACCACAAAGCACGAGCCTCAACTACGTCAGCCTGAAATCTATCGACCTCGGAAACCTGCATTCTATACAGAGCAAGGTCATGCTGCAACCAACACTGCTTAAGGAAAAGGAACCCTCAACATTGTACCACACGACGATACCACTCTATGTCATTCTATTAAGTACACTTGCACTCATCAGTAGTATCGTAATAGTTCGCCGATGTAAGAGCACACCTAGAGTTAAAACTGAGAAGAAACTTAACGAAGAAAATGACCATCAAGGAGGTGCAAATCCCGGAAGACCCCAGGAGCAGTTTCCAGCAACATTTTATCACACCGTTCTCAAATAGTTGCTGATCTCAGGGTGGAGGTGTTACATCGCCAAGCTATAGGTGGAACGCTGACCTAACACGCATCCGCGAGCCACGAGGAGCGTAGTCAGCAATTGCGACACCGCGACCCAAATTTGAGTTTTCTTTATAATTGCTTGTAATTTTATTGTCATTATTGATCCAACATTAAATCTAGTAACTGCATCGCGCAGTTTTAGATAAAACTAGTTTGTAATTAGTATTAAGTTCAATTTTAATAAATAAGTCAAAAGTTTTAGTTTTTTTTTGGGACCTCGGGCTGTGTCTTCCTTTACTAGTATATATTGCAAATTAATGTTGAACAATATTGGTGTGCTAATAGTATTCGTTATTGGAACGAAGTTTTGGAACGAAGTTCCTTATCGCGCGTTGCGAAAGGGAGCTAGACGGAAATTAAGACCAAAAGTTGTAACGCGACACTTTCGACACTTTTTGATGGCCTAAAAAATATCTTATACAATGATATTGGAAGGAAAAAGAGGTAGATAGGTTACTTATATCAAGTTCGATGTTTACAAAAGGCACGCTGCGTCCACGCCGAAAGACTCACACACACAAATAAACGCATATGTAGTATTTTAACGTCAAACAACAGAGAGTAAAGGACGGTGAACTAATAACCTCAGCTTCAGTTGCGCACGAAAAAGAGACGGTTATATTTTACACTACCTCGTCCTGCACAGAAGAGTGGGAAAAGGACGGACATATGCCTAATAATGCGAGCGTAAAAGAGACGGGACGGTAAACTAGAAATGCCAAAGAAAAAAATCGGCCAAGTGCGAGTCGGGCCTCGCTCTTTTAGGGTGCCGTTAAAAAAAATTAAATAAAAATATTTCCATGCACCCATGGAAATATTTTTATTTAATTTTTTTAATTTAATTTAATTTTTATTATTTGTTGTTATAGCGGCAATAGAAATACATAATATGTGAAAATTTCATCTGTCTATCTATTACGGTTTACGAGATACAGCCCACTGACAGACAGACGGACGGACGGACGGACGGACGGACGGACGGACGGACGGACGGACAGCGTAGGCTTAGTAATAGGGTCCCGTTGGTACCCTTTGGGTACGGAACCCTAATAAACAGTGGAGTCAACTCGGCTAATGCCAATTTATGCCTACAGTAGTTGCATAGTAAAATAAAAACCTTGTACCGTGGTTTTTATTGCGAACTAGCTTTTTCCCGCGGCTCCGCTCGCGTGAAACTCGGTTTTTTGCTAATCCCGAGGGGAAAAGTGGATTCCGTTCCCGTTCCCTTTTCCAACCTTTATACCTATTTTGAAGGAAGTTTTCTAGAGCATCTACCTATTGCTGTAGCTATAAATTGATATGGAAAATTTCGGTTTTTTTCAAAATCCCGCGGGAACTATGAATTTTTCCGGGATAAAAAGTAGCCACATAGGCTACTTTTTCATTTAATCCATCTATCTCCATTCCAAATTCCGTACTAGTTACGTGCGTAGTAGGGAAATTCTGTAATGGTACCGGTCGTGATCATCTTAGCCTGATGATTTGTAATTAAGAAGCTTCGAAACTAAATGAACCTCCAATAACAAATCTCTGGGGTATGTATAAATTGTAGCAATAAAAGAGGATGGTTATGGATTGAATTACTTTTATTCCGGTAATATTTACCCTACCTGGCCATCTTGGTAGGCCATAGCCAAAATCCCCTCATTGTGAGAGGAGACTTGTACCCAGTAGTGGACCGTAAAAAGGTGTTGGACCATAGTTAATTTATCCTTCCCTAAACAGAAAATATGCACACTATTTCAATTGTCAATACTCGGAGGAGAGTGGAGACCTATCTGTTTATTTTATATTCTTTGATCGGAAACTTTAAAATACGTACAACGATAACTTGATACCCGAGTTGAAGACAGCCGCGTACTTATAGCATGTGATATAAGGTCGAAATTGCAATGAGTTGCATTCTACACGGTCTCAAGTCAACGTGCACGAGTTTGTAATTGTTAAATATATATGAAAAATACGAAATATTTTTACTTAAGAATGAAATGTGATTCCTTGACTTTTAGAAACCTTGCTTGTGTAGTTTGTGCAGAATCTCATCACACACGACGGCATTTTCGGTTTTTTTGGGAGATAAAAACAAAACACATTACTTTCAATGGTGTTGTCGATAGCGCGACGACAGCGAGGCGACTGAGCTCAGGTTTGCTAATTAGCTTAGTTTTAATCTACCTCTTTTTCCTTCCAATATCATTGATCTTATATAATAATTTCAACAACTTGTGCATCGCTCCCGTGGCTCAATTGGCCCGCGCGCGGCCGCCAACCGAAAGACTGGTGGTTCGAGCCCACCCGGGGGCGTGCAATCCTATTTTCATTTTTTAATTTATAAAATTATTGTTATTTTAATATTTTATAAAATCGATATTTAGGCTTCCCTGGGGTCATTTTGATTTTTATCGATAAAAAAATCATGATAAAAAATATATACTTACCCCAATAATTATTTTCTTTATACCTCGAATAGAACTTGAAATTAATATTTTTATAATAATAACTTCCTATCTGGTATCCCACGACACCACACGACTTTTATAATCTTTAAAGCATAGTCTGATCCACGCTCAAAATTCTTTGCAAATGTAATGTCAATCAAAAGATTTACTTTTCTTGCTTTCACTTAGCTTAAATAGATTTGTGTTAAAATTTTAATTCTTAAAATTACGATTTTTTAAGATAACTATGTATTGATGTCAGGTATCTAAAGTAAGAATGGTTTATAGATTAATTTCAAGAAATTTTAAGAAATGTTTAACGGATACCTACTACTGCGATTCTTAAATACTACTTGAAGTTAAAAAAAACTGCTTTGTTTTGTAAGTGCCATGTTAAGGGGGCTCAGTATGCGCGAACGAAGTTGCCGGCGCACCTGGGTAACCTGCTTGCTATTTCACCTAACATTGTGTGAAAAAGAGATAGACTCAGTGTAGCTGTAGCGAGTGCATGCGCGCATACTTCCGTGCTACCGTCCCGCTCCCGCTCCGTGTCGGGTGAGAGGCGCGATAATTTACACCGAAATCAAGCGCGCGAAAAGGGTTGAACAGTCGTTTGGGAAAAGTGTTTTTGAGAAAAAACTACTAAAAGTATGTTTACAAAGTAAAGTTATTTGAACTGATGAATAAATAAACTATGTCTAATGATAATTTTTTTTGGAATTTTCATACTCCTACATGTTATTTATTTGCGCCAAAAGTTGTCATAAATTTAGTGTGAAAATGACGATCTTTCGAGGCTCGTAACTTTTTAGCAAATATTTTTTTCACTATTTTATATATCAATAAACCTAGATATTGACGAGGCAAATCGACATAATACTTAGTTTTGAGCGTACAATATCAAATAATGTAGTAATCACTCATTTACGTTTGTATGAAGAAGGTACTGGCTTGCGTCCCCTTAAAGGAATAAAATCCAATTCTACAAGGTGGAGCGGACAGTAAAAAGTTACAGTTGACGAGCGAGATTAGATGGTACGACTAGGCACATCTTTGGATTCGCATATGTCAATGTTTAATTAAAATAACAACAGTGTTTTTTACGAGTACGACGAAAGCGGTAATAAAAATCAATAACCGCGTACCGATTCATGTGAAACGACTATTAATGATAAGAAATATGCCTAACTATTAATTTGTGCTCAATAAGTAGGTAGGTAATTGGGTAGGTAAGTCTCAAACGTTTCAAGCCAAAGCACGTTAGCGACTTACCAGTAATCCGCGTGGATTTAAGTGTTTTAAATTACGTGGGAGCTCTGACTTTTCGGGATAAAAATTATACCTAATATAATCGTTTTCAGAGTGCAAAAGCAAGATATCTCTGTGCCATTTTTAAGCAAAATCAGTTCAGCGAACGGTAGAGCTATGAAACGGTAACTGAGTCTGACGCAATCTTCTATCTTCTATACTAATAAAAAGACTTGTCCTGTCTGACGACTGATCCATCAACGCACAGCCATATACCACTGAAGTAAGAAACTTGAAATTTTGACAGTTTATTCCTTTATGACGTAGGCGTGCACTAAGAAAGGATTTCTTTAAATTCTACCCCCAAAGTGGGTTAAATGGGTTGTTAAAGTTTGTATTAAAGTCCGTCATTTTCAAGTTTATACCCATGAAACTCGGTATTTGAGCTTTAAATTAAAAATAAAGAAGTACGTTTTTCACAGCTTTTAAAAATTCCACCCTCCTTTTGAAAATAATTTGGGGATTATAGGACAAATATTCGTTTGTATGAAAGACCGTCATTTTTCAAGTTATATCCATAAAACTTGATATTTTGGCTTTCGATTAAAAATAAAGAAATACCTACGTGTTTCACAGTTTTTGAAAATTCCACCCGAAAACCAAATTCCACGATGACGAAGTTGCGAGGGCAAACGCTAGTCTCAGATAGAAATATGGATAATAAATAGGTGGTCTACTAAAGGTATACTAGACAGGTACCTAATCTTGTCAAGAAACACTATTTCGCCAAAAATTTTATTGATACCTTGCTTTCAAGCATTGTGAAATATTAAATTTATAAACCGTAAGTGATACAATCATGTCAGTCGGTATGTTACGTAACATCGCGAGCGTTTAACAACGATTTCGCTCGTTATTTTTAATAAATCATGTAACTTAATGAGGTGCAAACAAAATGATATATCGGTAGGTACGATATTAAGCCGTTTCGGTTTATATTACAGTTTAATCCGCTATTGTGAAAGGATTAAGGTTTTGTAAATAGACTCACAATAAAGAACACGCGAAGCATTGATATGTTTGTATTGGATAAACATAAGGAGTTATATACAATTTTATTTCACGCTATATTCATCTTTATTTTATTTAGGCTAGAGTTAGTTATCGCTTAGAGTTACATTTTTGGCGTGTATTGATAGTTCGTGTATAAAGTTTGCGTGTCTGTCAGCTATAGTGACACGAAAACAGGGTATTTTCAGTTTAAATATTAATGGGATAGACAGTTCGTTTGAAGCATTTACATTTAGAAACCATTTAAGTTCTTATATTCAATGTTTCAACTTTCAATGGTATATTCAGAAACATGAATGTCTAGTGATACCATCTCAATGGCAAAAACCAAAGCAAACTTTATTAGGAAAAGTAAGTTATTATTTATAAACTTTACTTGTAAAGTTTATTTCTGTTGGTTTGTTCTTTATTTATGGTGCATAGCTGCAGTTTAAGGAACTATAACATAACATAATATACCTAATAATGTAATTTTTAGTAGAAATATAAAAGGAATAAATAATATTTTGCAACGAGAAAGAGGTAGCATTAATGCACTAAGGCCCGCTTGCAGAGACGCCGGGTTAGGTTTAACCCAGGAATAAAGTAATTTTGGAAGCTTTATCCGAAATCTGTCAAAGCAGCAGCTAACTCTGGGTTAAAAGGATAACCCGGCGTTTCTGCAAGCGGGCCTAATGTGACAATTGGGTAGGCCGCAAAGTGAGCAAAACGTAATCAAATTATTTTATCGTTTTTAAAATTAACTATGGCAATTAAAAGAAAAAATAAGGATGATTTTAGAAATCACATAGTTGCTAGTAGTACCTACACAAAAAACTAATGTAATTAGTTACAGTGACTTATTAGTATATTAAAACTAGAAAATGTAGATTGTATTTTGTAGGTGTTTAGAAAAGATTTCAATAGAGAAAAATATTTGAAATTGTTTTTTATTTCGTAAAGAATGTAGATCAGAGACAAAAATTACAACATTTCATTTATAATATTAAAGTCTTTATAGTTTCAAGTTACAACTAACTGAAAATCGCAAAAATTCTCAATATTGTCCCCTGAATCATAAATGTTCAAAAATATCCAGAATCGAATCTACCAAACACCTGCATGCATCCATAAAAATCTAATAAAACCTTTTTCATACTTCTTGAAAATTACGCGAACGTTTTTATGTAGGGAACCGCAGTAGGTAACTGTAGGGAACATAATAAAATAGTTATATTGAAACATAAAAATATTTACGTTCTTACAAATCCCCTGGCTTATAACTCCACTACTTATTAATTTAACAGGCAGTCCATATGCGTCTATAAGTTACCACCCTCTAAGCAAAGAAACACCATTAAAACCCACGTGGGACCAACGGACCCCTAATCCCTGAGGTAACGCGTAACGCGTGGTTCCGTTGCATTTTTATTTTACCACTAATTGGCGCATTTGGGGAGTAAGAGCGAAACCCCAGTTGGTCCCCAGGGATAAAAGATACACGGAGCTTTTTCAATGTCACTTTATTTGTGCCAAATGAATGGTATGTCATATCAGATAAGTCAATTTACCGGTACTGAGGGTAGGGTATATTTATAGGGAAGTTTGAGAGTAAAAAGGTATTAATTCTTTATACCCTACTTAGTAACTGGTTACTATGCGATACGGCCATCTTTTGTATTCTACTTCTTTCTTCTTCTATCTTCTATTTATGAATACAGATATTGTTAACTTTGTGTTGTGTACAATCAATAAGGTTTTAAACAAATGAATGATTTGAAGGGTCACTAAACTGCTTTTTAAAAAGCTTAAGTGTTATCAAAACTGATTGCTATAAACTTAAATGCTTATGTTAAAATAACTGACGATTAATGATAGGGGATAACTAACGGGACTACTAAAAACTTTCCTAAAAAATACTGGTACGTTATTAATTTTTTCTTCAATTTGCAAGGAAAACTAATTTTCAATGAAACTGTATATTTCTTGTCTTTTCTAAGACATGAAATATACAGAATAGGAAACCCAATCATTTTTTAAGCTGGAATTTATTAAAAAACCTTATCTATCTGCAGGGGTGGCAACAAAAGATGAACCTTAATATTATCGGATCATCCGTTCCGATGCAGCGTACTCTGCTGCTATCGAATTTCACGCACCCTTTGTAATGATATGTGCACGATACCCTTATCTACCCCCTCCAGTGAGATATCATGTTACTAGAGCAAGAAACGTATTTCAAAAAATATGCGCAGATATGAGAACCTAGTTTTTTTTTTTTTAAATTAAGACACCTATTGATTAAAAAAGATAAACTAATATTTGTCATGTAAACATAGGTATATAAGTCTTCGTCATAAGTGAATTTACATAAATCATGTCAAATTAGTGTAAGAGTTAAGTCAAATAGTGAAAATTTACTTTTAATTTACACTTTATCGCCATATTAGAGCAAAATAATTAGATGTCGTTATGTTTCTGGAGCAAATTGACGATGAGTGGGATCGTAAATTAAAAATATTATGATTTATGAAATAAATACTACCCATATATTATTATAATATACATGACCATAATATTGTTCTTTGAATAAAAAAAACCACCGATCATCATCCTTCACCATCATGAAAGCAAGATAGCTGGAAGATGGGCACTGAGACGACCAATTGGGAATGGTTCGACGATATAAGGGAGTGGACTCGACTTATGTACCCTGATATAAATAAATGCGTATTTATGACCGCAAAAGTGTTCTCCAAATGACCGATGATGATAAACCACTGAGTTTCATTCATTGGTCATTCCGAAGTAGTGGTAGATTCACTTGACAATTCAAAAGGAGTGTAAAATAGTACATTACACATCTAGGGCAGTAAAATATGTTTATTGACCTCGGCTTCGCCTCGGACAACAATTACATGTGATCTGAGACATTTCTTATTTACTGCCCGTGGTGTGTATACTATTTTTCTCCTCGACGGAGGCGGAAAGCGACATTTTCGTTTAGCGCAGCGGGAGGAAAATTGACGCTTTCCGCCCGGAGGTGAGAAAATTCATTTTTATAATAAAAAGCTTATTTATAAGGTGCGGTCTACTCTAGTAATAAAATATCTCTGTGACCCCCTCATAACAGAGACTCCGGATCCGATAAAAGGTTCTACTATATCATATTGGCACTTTCGGATTGTGTAATATTTTCCACTTCTCAAAGGATAACGGATTTTCTTTGGGCGAAAAAGGTACAAATGATGGACGCTATTTACGACCGTATCCCCACTGTGAGTGATAAAATTGGGGGCTTGGAAAATAAAATAGGTATGCTTTATAGACCGTGGCTATCGCATATTGACAATGTTCCTACACAAAGACGCTTTGCGTCTTTGTTTAACCCTATCTAAACAACGAAGTTTTGACCGACCGATATTTCTTATGCACCACCACCAACACCATTATCATAATCATCATCATGATCATCATCATCATCAGCAACCCATCAACACTCACTACTGATCGCAGGTTTCCTCTCAAAGAAAGGTTCTAGGCTAAAGTCCACCACGCTGGTCCAATGCGAATTGGCGGAATTCACACACCTTCGAAGACAACATGTAGAACTCTCGGGTGTGCAGTTTCCTCAGGATGTTTTCCTTCACTGTTGAAGCATGTGATATCTGATTGCTTAAACGCACATAACTTCGAAAAGTCAGTTTCATGCCCGAGATCGAACCTGCGACCCCCCAAATAAGAGACTACAGTCCTAACCACTAGGCTATCACTGCTTACCATAATAGTAGTCAAATAAGGCAGTCTGCGTAGTGCCTCTGTGTAATGACTTCTGCGTACCTAGTGCAGAATGAAAGGGAATCCGAGTTCTACCGGTATTATAGCTGACGTGTAAATATAAACAAAACAATGACTCGCTAATTCGCCCCCGCCCTTTGAGGTCACCGAGGTGCGGTCCCGGGTCTCGGAGCAGCTTGATTATAATGAGACCGCCTTTTATTGTCTATACTTTTTCTTGTTTGCCACGCGTTTTTGTAGCGCTTCGGAGTTTTCGAAAAAATTGTTCTAGTAGGTATATTCTTGATTAGGACTTGGACTGCGGTCTCCTATACGGGGGGGGGGTCGCAGTTTCGTTTCCGCCCACGTACCTCTCACTTTTCGGAGTTTGGTACTTTTAAGCAATTAAATATCAAATGAAACGGTGAAACGGTGAGGAAATCTGCACGCCTGAGAGCTCTCCATAATGTTCTCAAAGGTGTGTGAAGTCGGCCAATTTACATTGGGCCAGCGTGGTGGCCTATATCGCTTCTTTGAGAGGAGACAGGCGCTCAGTAGTGAACCGTTGATGGATTGCTGAAGAGGTATCTTCCTTATAAACAGATAGACGTCTACTGTGCAGGTCGCCACTTCAACATCTTTGCACTCCAACGACCATCGATTCTTCGAACTATGTACCCCGCCGATTACGTCGTTATAGATAGTATACTTTATATACTGTGCTATAAAGTCCCATCAAAATTGGTTCAGCTGTGCCAAAGATGAAATGAAAAAAACGTGTATTTCGGTTTTGCTCTCGGTCAAAATAAAATCACTTCAGTTTTAATATTTATTTGTTAAGTGCTACCCAAAAATCGTCAGAAAGATCGTAGAGAAATCTTAAAGAAAATAAAATTTTTCGTAATAATGAAGGGAAACAACTTCTTGCCTTAGTAGTAAACTTAGCTTAATTGATGAAATTGAAGTCAAAAAACAAGTTTTATTAATCGCTTTGTCTTACACTCGTGTACCGGCAATGTTTCCACCTTGATTTAGTACTTTACAAAGCAAACACGACTTTATAAGTGTTGAGATAAGGAGTGTGTGTAAGATTAATCGCTGTAAGGACAGATTACATTTTACGGTACAGGTACTCCTATACGTTAGAATAAGAGAAGAGTCAGTCTGTACGTTTTGAAATAAACTTACACTATTGCCACAGCTATTGCTCGGTAATGTAAGTAATGGAAAAGTAACATCTTCTTCTTCTTCTTTATCAACCGATAGACGTCCACTGCTGGACAAAGGTCTCTTGCATGGACTTCCACAGGCCTCGGTCTTGCGCCGCCTGAATCACCTGGTGGGGGGTCTGCCAACACTGCGCTTACCGGTGCGGGGTCGCCACTCCAGCACCTTGGGACCCCAACGACCATCAGCTCTTCGAACTATGTGCCCCGCCCATTTCCACTTCAGTATCGCGACTCGCTTAGCTATGTCGGTGACTCTGGTTCTCCTACGGATCTCCTCATTTCTGATTCGATCCCGCAGGGACACTCCGAGCATAGCTCTCTCCATCGCCCGCTGAGCGGTCCTGAGCCTACTTATGAGGCCCTTAGTTAGCGACCATGTCTCGGATCCGTAAGTCATCACTGGCAACACGCACTGTTCGAAGACTTGAGTCTTCAGGCACTGAGGAATTTTGGACGAGAAGACATCTCGGAGCTTCCCGAACGCTGCCCAGCCGAGTTGGATTCGGCGGCTGATCTCTTTCTCGAAATTGGACCTACCTAGCTGGACTGTGTGTCCCAGGTAAATATACTCGTCTACAATTTCGAGTGCAGAGTTCTCAACAATTACTGGGTGGAGCGGTGCATGAGCATTGGACATGATTTTCGTCTTGCTCATGTTCATTTTCAGGCCCACCTGTTGAGAAACCCTGCTGAGATCGTTGAGCATTGTATTGAGGTCTCTCAGAGTCTCTGCCATGACTACTATCAACATACAAGTACAACATACAAGTAACATCAGAACTTACCTATTAACGAAAGTATCTGTATAATAATTTTTCTCTTTTTCTTTACGTCTCTGCGTACTATTTTTCTCATTCACATTCCTTATTCTTCTTTTTCTTTGTCAATCGATAGACAAAGGTCTCTTGCATGCACTTCCACAGGCCTCGTTCTTGCGCCGCCTGAACCCAACGGCTCCCTGCGACTCGTTTGATGTCGTCGGTCCACCTATAGTGGATGGTCTGCCAGCACTGCGCTTCCCCGTGCGGGTTTGCCACTCCAGCGTTTTGGGACCCCAACAACCATCAGTTCTTCGAACTATGTGCATCCCTTCTATTTATCACAAAATGGTCGGGACTTTCAAAAATTTAATTTCCTGTGTGTGTTTACCTGATGATTGTTACCTGATGGTTAGTTATTTACTTATTAAATATAAATTTATTGATTTTCTCTAAATGAGGCAGTGTTAGACAGAATTAGACACAATAATTGAGTAATGTCTTAAAACATTACAGAGTTAAAAAACATTTTTAAGAAATGCCTTGGAGCAAACAAAGTTGCGCGCGTTCACTAGTATGTTTCCAGTCGTAAGTAAATAAATTTCGTATCTATCATTAATCTCACGAATTTATTGGCTAGTTGGTAGTTCGTGGAACATTTTACACGAATGCGAGGGCGTGTGATATTTATAGCCCTAAAGTAAAGATAAAAGAAAGAGACGAATCTCGAAAGTGTCACTAGTTTTTCAACGGTTTTTTGGGAAAGCTTATAAGTTGAAAGCGCTTTTTTATCTTTGAGATTGTGCCGAGTGAAACGGCCGTTACAGTGTCTAGCTGTAATTTATATGGTGACGCAATAGTTTATGGTTGCGTTTATTTGTTAGTATTTTAGGTACATTTGTAATCATGCAACACTCTATGATACACTAGGCTAAGAACATTTTTAGATAGTCAACAATCGTCACAACAATTTTATGCAAAAATCTCTATGATATGCTCATGCAAAAAGTTAATTTATCACTTGCTTTAGCTGTGGTACATTGTAAGGAACCCTAAAAGTTCACCAGTTTTCAAAGGTGTGAAAAATCTTACCAGTCGCATTTGGCCAGCGCAAGCGTGGTAGACTAGTATGCCCTATACTTGTGAACGCTTTTCGCAGACCCTCGAAATAAACGGAAATAATTATTTTGTTAAGAGTGAATGGGACATTAGAGCAACGGGCGGGGATTTCAATCCACATCTATAACTTCTTTTTATTTTATACCAAATAATCCTTGACTGAGATCTCACCTGATGGTAAGTGACGATGTAATATAAGATGGTAGCGGGCTAACTTGGAATGGCAGTGTATATTCAACCCATACCCCTAATTTCTCTCGAAACGCCATCGTGATTGACGGTAGTGTGGTAACTGGCTACGGCCAAAGCCTCCCACCAGATCAGCCCAGAGACAATTCAGAAATCTTTAAGGCGCTGTGTTCAGTCGCGATCTTCATTCGTGAGCCGAATCACAAGCCGAATGAAGATCGTCTTATTTAAAATCTATGGGTCATAGTATTATGAAAAAAAAAGTAGTTATAATTGATCGTATTTCTGGCCTGATGGCTGTTTCCTAAAAATGTTTCCTGTTGGGCTATTGAGGCTTATAAAAATAGACTAGACGATGCTAGATCTGTTTTTATGATTTCCGCGGGAACTCTTTAATTTTCTGGAGAAAAATGTAGCCTGTGTGTTAATCCTGGGTCTGAGCTGTCTCCATTCCAAATTTCAGCCAAATCGGTTCTCTCGATGTGGCGTGAAGGAGTAACAAACATCCATCTTTCCATCCTCACAACTTTTGCATTTATAATATTAGTAGGAGTAGGATAGGAAGCAGGATAGGATTGAGAAAACATACTCGCACCGTGATGTGAAATAAACCTCGTTGTTTACATGCGACAGGGGATGTTCGAGAGATAGGTTCGCGCAAAGTCGATGTCCGGCACATCAAAGCTGAATCGAAGCGACGCCGAGTCGCGCCGGTGTGCTTTACGCAGGGCTTTACCGCACTCAGGGGAAATTCGCTGATCCTCCCTCTGACTCACCGTCCGGTGCAATGCGACTCCACATTGATATTTCATGTCCTCTACGTGTAAATGGAATATAAAGGCTCCTTTATTTCATTGTGAAAGGACGGACAAAGCTTTAAGTTATCTGCTTCGATATGGGATTCTTCTACAAAGCAGTAGATCGCCCAAATGTTTTGTTCATGAATCTATTAAAGTTCGCGTGAATTGTTTATGTATTCCTACTACTAACTAATTTGTGAGTAACTCACGTCCAACTCGATATTCTGACTAATTTCTTAAACTGGACACTTTCAAGTAAAGATTTTTATATAAACCTGTGAAGATGATACTGCCATCGTCGCAATAAGAATGCCATAAGCCTACATTGTCGTATTAGTTTACAAATTGCGAAAAACCAAATTAAATTTGAATTTCGCGGGCAGATCCGTATAATCAACCTTAAGCAGATTAAGTACTAAAGAATAAAAGAAAAGATTCCGTCTTAAGACACATACCTAATCTTTTAGTTTTCTTGGTGTTTAGATTGCGCCTGTGGGTGGTAGGGGACTACTTTTTTTATTTTCTAGAAGATACCCCTCCATTAGCAGATTGCTCTCAGCTTGACGGTGCGAAATTATATTGGAAACTAGTCACATTCGAAAATGCGATCAAGTAAAAATATTGGTTTTAAAATTAATACACTCGTTGTATGGCAATAGTACTGTATTGGGTTTGGATGATAGAGACAATATTCTATGAGTACCCTGAAACACTTCAAAGAGATTTATGAACACTACACTTTATACATCACTAAAAGGGAGAAAGGGATGGAAGTTTGTGTGAGGAAACATTTTTTAAACACCTAAATCCACGCGGAAAAATTCATTAGCATTAGCTATGATGATTTGTTTAGGTGTTTTGGCTTTTGTGATGGCGCTAATAGAGCATCCAATTTGGTTAAAAATAAAGTTAGACGACGGGAAGACTGTCTGTCAAAATAAAGTTAAAAATTAAGTCTGTCTCGAAGCTCCAGTAACTTCAAAAATAAAAACAATACGAAACAGACTTTATTTCTGTTTTTGTAAATTAAAAGTATCTCTCAGATTAAACTCCTTTCCTAAAGGACCTAAGCGGAAACTTGACTACTGAAACTAAGCTAGTTTAACATTAAGTTTATTTATCTCTATAAAAATAATCACTGTTTGAAAACCTGCCCTAACCTGGTCATTAGAAGATAATAAAAATTGCTAATAAAAATGTTATCAACTTGCTACGTAGGAGTAAAAACGAATTTACACTAACAAATTTGTATGATAATAATTTGTCATCATTGTTAAATCCGTTGAGTGCCGTTTGACGGACATCATAGTCGTTGATGAGTTCCGAATAACGGGAATTACTTAAAATACCGTTGTAACTACGGTTTGAATGTATAATTTGGCTTATTATCACCTTGATTAACATTTTATTGGGTGATTGAGACCATCATTTATTACATTAATAGTCATAAATTCCAGATAACACTTGCGGCTCATACTTGTAGTTTGCCTTTACGTCACTAGTGGAAAAAGAAAGTGACGTCAAAATGCTTACAAATACCGCTTTATTAGCCCGTAAAAACTGACATACAAAAATTTAAAAAATGTTGGGTTTGAATTCAAATATAGTATTAGTAAAATAATAATCCTAAGCTGAGCTTAAAAAGAGGCAGTTTTTTGAATATTTAATTTCAGAAATAAAGGCTTTGCATTCATCCCCTTCAAAGGTTCCACCTTAACCTACCACCACCCACCACCATAACCTACGATTATTACTAAACTTATCATAGAGCAACCTTACGCTTATACTAGGCATGCTACATTACAATACCGAAACAGTGGAAGACACCATGAGCTATAAATAAGTCATGTTCGATTGTACCCTCCTGTTATTTTTCTGAGCTAAGTTTTGGCTGCCCGACGGGGGTTATCATGGGTTATTTCATACATTTCCTGGTCTTATTCAATCTGTAGATAGCTCGTTTCACCGCATGTGGCTCATTGGTTAAGTGAATTATATGAGTGCAGTCGAAAGCGTGGATGCATGTGTTTGAATGAGCATTCATACTATTGTCAATGGATTTAGAAAAATATTGAATATTGATTTTCATGTTATCCGGTTTTTTGTATCGTGTCCTTTATTGAATAGGCCTGTGAGATATTAGGGTTTACATTACGGTTGTATAGAAAGTATTATTTGTATGATAATATTTCACGTTCTATTTTTTCTTTTTAGCCCATAGCGGCCCACTATCGGGCACTGATCTCCTTTCGAAATAGGAAGCGCTTAGGATATAGTTCCCAACGTTGGCTTAGTGTGGATTGATACATTGACAGACCCCATGCACCTTTGAGAACATTGTGGAGTATCAGGCATGCAGGTTGCCTCGAGATGTTTTCCTTCACCGTTAGAGCAAGTGATATATTTTTATTGCTTAAAACAACTTTAGCTCTGAGCAGCTAGAGATTTGTGTATGAGATCGAATTCTAGAGCCCTCAAAAAAGCAAGTGGAAGTCATAACAAATAGGTTTTTAAAACTTTATTAAGCTATTGCATAGCTTTTATCGCGGGCTTTGAACTACGACAAACAGTTTGAGCGCGGCGACCGAATCAAGAAATTCCGTAACGAAAAAAACCTAACACCGTCGTTCAGTAAGCGTTCAACATTTTAGAGGTTCACATTTAGCTCTATTTGGCGCAGTGGGCGAGCGGCCGCTTTCTTTAGATGTCGCAGGTTCGAATCTCACTCGCAAAGTAGTGACAGTGCGCTTTTCTTGTTTGTTTTTTTTAATTATTTTTATTATGCAAAAAAAATATTGCATAAATATTATAATTGCATAAGTTGATAAAAAATGCTATGCAATAGCTTTACCGCGGCAGTCCCCGAGTGCCACTTAATTTTTTTTATTTTAGAAACGGATAAAACTTGGAATTAAAGTAAACTATAGAAAAATCCAAACACAATTTTGGATTCAAAAGTTACAACTAAGTATTCACTGCGAAAATATACAAAAGAATTTTACAATTCAAAACTGCACTCGTACGTCTTGAACGTGTTATCTCCATTTCCTTTCCCGAGTTTTAAATTCACGTCTATCAAGCACTCTAGTCGCAAACGAGTGGACTTTACGTCGGTTCGTTGGTTCACACTACACTAAAATTTCGAGGATACTGCGATGTTATTACGCGAGGTGCTGGCGTCGTTGGGCGTCGGGGATGAATTCTACTAGGAAGGCAATTTCCTCTTTATGACGTGCCGCGGAGAGCGGAGCGTATTAGACGGGTACAGTGGCCATGAATTTTCTGATTGCGAAATCGAGCTGTGTGGATCGATCACTTCTTTATGGTGTCGGGAGAAGACGACGAGTTAAGTGCTTGAGTTAAATTGACAAGATAGTTTACTAGTGGAGTAAATATTAACAACTCATGTTTATCTACAACTAGATGATGCCCACGGCTTTGTCCACGTGGATAGTTTTTGAAAAGTAATTTTGATTTTCTTTTATACCTATACAGTTTACTACAATTTTTTAAAAATTTCATTACTACATTTACGCACAACTTCCTCTCTATAGTGAACTGATAAAAATAGGTTCGTAATCGTGGACGAGAGCAAATTTTTTCATAGATAGGTAATTCCTGACGGCCGACAGTTAATCTAACACAATATTGCATATTGATCACAGATGAAGAATGACAACTATCTAGCAATATCTACGTTTTAATAGCAAGCCAAGCGCTAATAGAAAATAAAGTTCATTTGATAAATGAAAATAGGTACCTACGGGTAACTTTGAAAGCGTGGTCACAGGCCGTGAGATTAAATTTTTCTTTATTCGTCTCAGGTACATGAAAGACTTCGTCTGGACTCTGGAGGGGATTGTATTTTCACGTGGCTATAACAGGTGTCGAGCTTGTTTAATTAGAAAATATAAACGTTGGATTTTCCGTGCAAAAATTTTCACGAAAAAGATTTTTAAAATTTTATGATTCTGAAGACATACAGTTTGTTATTACCGTGGGTTGTTAATGTACTAAATTACTTATTATCACTACCAGAATATACAGATTATTATTACTATAACACCTATGAAAGTATGAACTCTACTGTTTAGCTTTTAGGATTCCGTACCAAAATGGTACAATGGAACCCTTATGGTGAGACTTTCTCCGACCGTCCGTCCGTCTGCCACAGTCGATTATTTCAGTAACTATTAAAGCTATCGACATGAAATTTGGAATAGTTGTGTATAATAGTGGCCCAACATCATTGAAATAAAAAAAAATAGAAAATTATTTTAGTTTGATTAAAAAAGGGGGAAAATCGGGGGTTTGAAATTTCATAGTAAGATAACTATACCGAGTGGGGTATCATATAAAAGGCCTTTACCTCTGCATTCTAAAACAGTTTTTTATTTATTTCTATGTATAATAGTTTTTGATTAATCGGCCAAAATGTCGAAAAAAATAACCCCCCCCCCCCCCCCCCCCCTATGGTCATAAGGGGTTTATGTACATTTTACAGGAAAAATAAAAACAACGCTCTAACTATTTTAACTAGTTTTTTATATTAACAATAAACCTCTACAAACAAAGTTAACGATAAATAAGCAAATTAATATACCTAATATTATCGTTTTACTTTTACTTTTGGAGTACGGAACCCTCAGTGCGCGAGTCCGACTCGCACTTGGCCGGTTTTTAATTCTACTTGAGTATAATAAAAAAAAATGCTTTTTTTGCTTGTTTATGATTATCTTGCTTACATGACTATGGAACCCCAACATCCAGTCAGTCTTTATAATCTCAGATTTTAAAGGTACAGGTAAAAGAATAAAATCGATTTAAAAGTACCTAATTATAGTTAACATTCTTTACCTAATCTTGAAGTAAAATATTTTTCTTTACATAACAACTCATCTGGTAAATTGTCATGGTTTCCTTAAACTCACAAAAAATAAGTATGCAATTCCATTTCTATCTAATCCAAATATAGCCCTAAGGCTGTTTGATATAACAACCCCCGCGTTCTTCCGCTCCACGCCTTTGAATTTTGTTCAAATGTACATTCATTCGGTGTCTGTGATCAAATTAAGGAGCCAATTTACCAAACGGTTCCTTACTACTCCGGTTTGTCAGATTTTACAATTGGGTGGGTTGCTTTATGCTTCGTATTCGCTTTAATCTTGGCGGGGGATTGTATGACAATTTTTTTGAAATATTAAGTGGTACTTTAGCGACTGCTTTTTAAATTATTAACTACTAGCTGATGCCCGCGACTTTGTCCGCGTGGATTGAGTTTTAAAATCCCTGGGAACTCTTTGACATTCAAAGATAAAAAGTGACCTATGTCACTCTTCAGATCTTCAATTATACCCATGAAAAAAATCACGTCCATCCGTTACTCCTTTGCTGTTTGATTAGACCTCGCAGGACAAACCAACAATCAAACACATCACTTTCGTATTTTTATATAGGGATTTCAGGTTATTTTTTTTTCCCGAATGTTTTTTGTGACAAAAGGAACTGGTTTAGGGTTTACAGTACATACAGTGCAAGTTTTGTATGACAAGATAAGTTTGAGCTCGACAATAATCATGCCATCATGTCGAGTTAGAGCGCGCTTGCATAGAAGATACCTATTCGCAGCAGTTTCTTTTACTTGAGTAAACATTTCAATACAGCTTTAAGTAAGTACCTATTTTTCTTTTTGCTTTTTACAAGGAATCTATGGTAAATTAAGTTTGGTATTAAAGAGAGTTTGGTTTTCTCGCGTTCGTAAAGTAGGATATGAGCAATGATAATTTATTTGACGTTTAACCAAGAAAATAAGAGGAAAACATGTGAGAATGATAAATACAAGGCGCAGTGGCACAGCTTCCTTTATTTGGTGATAAATAGGAGAGATAAAGAGACTACTAAGACGGTCACCTCTGGCGGGAAGCATAACGTGAAGTTATTTGTTTTCATATTCGCTCCCCCTTTGTTATTATTTGCCAGGTGTCTACAACCTTTCCGTAAATAGCTGTAGCATTATATTAATACAGTTAATGTAAGGGCAATATTGGTATGCCCTGTTTCTAAGCTTATTCCTCATCGTATAGTTCAATAGAGCGCAGGTGTCGAAATAGTTTACAGACGTTGTAAGGAACTGAACGTTACAGATTTAGTTTATAAGTTTATAACATGTACAATACCCTCTTAGATTTTGAATTGGTCTCCGCTGCAAGAAGCAAAATCGAATCCTTTTATGTCTACCCTATTTAGTGCCGATTTCACCAACGTTGAGTGGCGTTTGGCCGAGGAGTAAATTGGGCGTTCTGACAGTTTTTGTATTGCAAATCTGCCAAAATATCACGCTCGATAAGACTTATTTTACGTTGGTAAAATTGGCGCTTAAAAGCAAATTTATTCCCACGCCTATCGTAGACAATTTGATAATACTAGGTACAAAATATTAACCAGGACATATTGAAATATTTTTTTTTATTCGGAAAATCATAAAAGTCGGCACAAATCCGGAAACCGTTTCTTAGTTCTCATTGTCAAATATCGGCAGATTGTCGGATTAAAATCTCTCAGAGAGAACAAACTGTCGTCTGCTAGCTTTAGCTTTAGCTTTAGCTCAGCATTTAGCTCTAAAGGGAATGATATTAGAGACTACTACACATGTACACTACAGGTAGGTACTAAAGGTGCCAATTTTAGCGTAATAATTTTATTGAGTTCCATTTAGCCAATCTTTAATACAAGCCCATTTTCTTATTTTATTGCCGCACTGATAGGTATATTATTATTTCTGCCTATTTTAAAATCTTATCAATTTGGTTACAGTAAAATACCAAATACACTGGAAAGTAATAAAAGTTTATGATCATTTTACGATACCTCGATCCTCGAAATAAGCAATTCTATAAATTCCTTCCACAAAATAAACAAGCGATTGACCTATTAACCTATATAGGTAGGTATTGTCAAAAGGAATATTCCGCCCCAAGCTTTGTCAGCAAAAACTTTGAGTTGGGAGCTTTTTTCGACCTTTTCCTTTATACGTTGAGCCCTCACGTTCGGCGAGATTCTGTTTGACAAATAATCGAGCCTGTGGGAATGAATAGATATTTACGATACTTTCTTGTTAGGTTTAGAACTTTAAAATGATTGAAGAGTTTTACGTTGTAGATTTTGGCGTTTTTAAATGTGCTTCTAGTTCTGCCTGTTCTGCCTATCATTTATTTATAAAAATACATTTATTATTATACTATATATTTTGTTCTAGCGAGCTGATATTAAAAAGCTAAACGTATATATATACCTATTCATTTTTCAGAAAACTTTCTGAACTGATAGATCAACGTGACTCAAACATATAAAATTGAGTCATCTTAATCTTTTCACCTTCTTTATAGTCCTACTAATATTATAAAGGCGAAAGTTTGTGTGTATGTTTGTTCCTCTTTCACGCAAAAACTACTGGATGGATTTGGCTGAAATTTGGAATGGAGATAGATTATACCCTGGAATAACACATAGGCTACAAATTATCCCGGAAAAATCCAAGGTTCCCGCGGGATTTTGAAAAACCACGGATAGATGGCGCTGATTGTACTTAAATCACGCTTACATTATCCGCAGCATCGATTTTTTCATCGAAATTCGGGTTTTTTTAAATCCTGCAAGCAAGCATGCAAGAAATCAAGCTAGCAAACAGGCAAGCAAGCTTCGGTTTCAAAAAACCATAGCAAGCATCAGTTTTTGAAATTTCAAGCACAAGCGACTGCATATCCTAACGCTTACGAACGTCAAAAATTGACATCCTACTTCCTACTTCCCACTTCCTACTAATATTATAAAGGCGAAAGTTTGTGTGTATGTTTGTTCCTCTTTCACGCAAAAACTACTGGATGGATTTGGCTGAAATTTGGAATGGAGATAGATTATACCCTGGAATAACACATAGGCAATAAATTATCCCGGAAAAATCCAAGGTTCCCGCGGGATTTTGAAAAACCACGGATAGATGGCGCTGATTGTACTTAAATCACGCTTACATTATCCGCAGCATCGATTTTTTCATCGAAATTCGGGTTTTTTTAAATCCTGCAAGCAAGCATGCAAGAAATCAAGCAAGCAAACAAGCAAGCAAGCTTCGGTTTCAAAAGACCATAGCAAGCATCAGTTCTTGAAATTTCAAGCACAAGCGACTGAATATCCTAACGCTTACGAGCGTCAAAAATTGACATTGTTACATAAAATTTAATTATTATCTATCTATACTTATAATAAAACTGTAACTGTAACTGTTCCTACAAACACTTCCCGCGGGATATTAGTGTGCTACTTTTCACATATTTATCCTTCAATTATGGGCCAACGGAGTTACAGATTGACGTTTTTATTGGATAGGCATAGTTGAGGACTTGAAAAGTGACAAAGGCTACTTTTAATCCCGGGAAACAAATAATTCCCGCGGGATATTTGTACGCTACTTTTCACATATTTATCCTTCAGTTATGCGCCAACGGAGGTATAGATTGAAGTGGTTTTCCTAGCACTCGTAAAGTTAAGGGCCTGAAAAGTGACAAAGGCTACTTTTTATCCCGGCAAAACAAACGGTTCCTGCGGGATATTAGTATGCCTCTTCACATATTCATCCATCAATGATGTGCCAAGGGAGTAACATATTGAAGGGGGTTTTTTGGATAGGCATAGTTGAGGACCGGAAAAGTATCAACAGCTACTTTTTATCCCGGGAAAACAAACAGTTCCCACGGGATATTCGTATGCTACTTTTCACATATTTATCCTTAAATTATGCGCCAACGGAGTTATAGATTGAAGTGGTTTTTTAGCACAGATAAAGATAAGGGCCTGAAAAGTGACAAAGGCTACTTTTATCCCGGGAAGACAAACGGTTCCTGCGCGATATTAGTATACTACTTTTCATATATTTATCCTTCAATTATGTGCGAAGGGAGTTACATATTGACGTGGTTTTTTGGATAGCCATAGTTGAGGACCGGAAAAGTAACAACAGCTACTTTTAATCCCGGGAAAACAGACAGTTATCGCGGGATATTCGTATGCATGTTTGTATGTATGTATGTATGTATGTATGTATGTATGCATGTATATATGTATGCATGCATGTATGAATGCATGCATGTATGTATGTATGCATGCATGAGTGCATGTATGTATGTATGTATGTGTGCATGCATGAATGCATGTATGTATATATGTATCCATGCATGTATATATGTGTGTATGCATGTACGTATTTATGTTTGTATCCTCCTGCTACTAACTTTAACTACATTAACTATATCCTATGCTACTTATCCCACTAATGTGAAAGTTTGTGAGGATGGATGTATAGATAGATGTACTAAGTATACGGATGGATGGATGGATGGGATGTATGGATGGATGTATGTTCTCTGAGATAGGGGTTGAACTATTTTGACTGTTTTACTCCATAACTTCTTCAAATTTAAACTAATTTTTATTCTTATTTTAACCGACTTCAAAAAAGGAGGAGGATCTCAATTCAACGGAATCTTTTTTATGTATGTTCACCGATTACTCTAAGACGCCTGAACCGATTTGGAAAATTCTTTTTATGTTTCAAAAGGTATACTTCCCAGATCCTACCTACTACAACTACTTCTACAACTACTACAACTACTTCTACAACTACTACAATTACTTCTACAACTACTACTACTACTACTACTACTACTACTACTACTACTACTACTACTACTACTACTACTACTACTACTACTACTACTACTACTACTACTACTACAACTACTACAACTACTTCTACAACTACTACTACTATAGCTACTACAACAACTACAACTACAACTTTTATGGGACCATCTCGCAAAGTTTCTGTATCGATTAAAAAAATTCAGGCAAATCGGTTTAGAAATCATGGAGATATTGATATTTATAGGTTAAAAAACACAATACTTTTTTGATCCTTTTTTGAAAATCAGTTAAAAAGTAGCCTATGCTAGGCTTATACCATCAGCTATCTGTCATTGGAAGTCCCGTCAAAATCAGTCCAGCCGTTCACGCGTGATGTTTCTACCACGGGATATAGGGAATATACATTTTCGACCGAGCGAAGCGAAGGTCTTTGAGTTAACTAGGGCGATTTGCACTTGTCCGTCCGTCCGTCCGTCCGTCCGTCCGTCTGTCAGAGCCTTATAACTTTTGAATTACTGAACGTAATTACTTCAAATTTAGATATAATATGTAAACCGATGGCCTCCAGCCGAAAATGGCTTAAAAAGTTATAAAAATCTTTATTTCAGGGGGGCTCTCATAGAAGCGAATGCGAAGTAAAAAAAAAAATATCGCGTTACATAAAATTGTTACGTATCATTTTAAAGATAATTTTGAACTGAGTACAAAAATAATTTTTTTTTAATTTTTCCCTTAAAATTGACGAAATGGGGGGCTTTCAAAGTGGCGATTTTATACGCTCGCTTGAAGACGCTCTCTAGAAAAATCCGCTATGGATTTTCAAACTGATTTTATGTTTTTAGGTCACTTATATCCTGTACTTGAACAACAAATACTAAAATTATATGAATATTATAAAGAAACGAGATTATTTAATTTTTAATGGGCGTCAGTAATTCATATAGCATCAACATAGCTTCACAATAATGCTAATAGATGGCGCAGTCAGTAACTATTCCCATGGAACTACGAGTTAAATTCAATGTTTGATAAATAATTCAATGTTTTCACTAACGTTCCCTAACCTTTACGGGCTACCTATAAGTTAGGTGATTGATGTTTTCTGTCAACTTATTTATCACGATCCTGTACGGGACACCTAAAAGGATATTGGGACGGATGTTAGGACTTAGGATTGTATTTAGGAGCTACCTACGTTAAGAGACTCCTACTTAGGGGATGATTTAGGTATGTTTGGTGAAAACGGGCATAATAATAATGTCAGTTTTGGTTATCATGTATCGATTGAATGAATAATCATGGGATACCGTTACCGCGAGGTCTCAGTTCGGGGCGAACCACTAGTTATTTATATACGATAATAATTACATTTTTTGTTTAAATCCGAATGCGTCCTATGTTCCTGTGAGTAACGTTATTCACCGGAATTCTGGAGCTACGTACGATTATTTTGACTTTAAGTCGGTCCAACATCATTGGAATAAAAATAAAATCCTTACTAATATTCGACCGAGCGAAGCGAAGGTCTTTGAGTTAACTAGGGCGATTTGCACTTGTCCGTCCGTCCGTCCGTCCGTCCGTCCGTCTGTCAGAGCCTTATAACTTTTGAATTACTGAACGTAATTACTTCAAATTTAGATATAATATGTAAACCGATGGCCTCCAGCCGAAAATGGCTTAAAAAGTTATAAAAATCTTTATTTCAGGGGGGCTCTCATAGAAGCGAATGCGAAGTAAAAAAAAAAAATCGCGTTACATAAAATTGTTACGTATCATTTTAAAGATAATTTTGAACTGAGTACAAAAATATTTTTTTTAAAATTTTTCCCTTAAAATTGACGAAATGGGGGGCTTTCAAAGTGGCGATTTTATACGCTCGCTTGAAGACGCTCTCTAGAAAAATCCGCTATGGATTTTCAAACTGATTTTATGTTTTTAGGTCACTTATATCCTGTACTTGAACAACAAATACTAAAATTATATGAATATTATAAAGAAACGAGATTATTTAATTTTTAATGGGCGTCAGTAATTCATATAGCATCAACATAGCTTCACAATAATGCTAATAGATGGCGCAGTCAGTAACTATTCCCATGGAACTACGAGTTAAATTCAATGTTTGATAAATAATTCAATGTTTTCACTAACGTTCCCTAACCTTTACGGGCTACCTATAAGTTAGGTGATTGATGTTTTCTGTCAACTTATTTATCACGATCCTGTACGGGACACCTAAAAGGATATTGGGACGGATGTTAGGACTTAGGATTGTATTTAGGAGCTACCTACGTTAAGAGACTCCTACTTAGGGGATGATTTAGGTATGTTTGGTGAAAACGGGCATAATAATAATGTCAGTTTTGGTTATCATGTATCGATTGAATGAATAATCATGGGATACCGTTACCACGAGGTCTCAGTTCGGGGCGAACCACTAGTATAAATGCGAGTGTGTTTGTTTGTAGGTTTGTTGGTTTTTCCTTCATCACGCCGCAACGGGGCTACGGATCAACGTGATTTTTTGCATGGGTATTGAGGTTCTGGAGAGTGACATAGGCTACTTTTTATCCCGGAAAATTAAAAAGAGTTCCCCGAGGGATTTAAAAAACTAAATCCACGCGGACGAAGTCGCGGGCATCAGCTAGTACAAAAATATTTCCTTTACGGATTTTGTAGCCAATAGTTATATTTTAAACATTATTAAAGTTTAACTCGCCCAACTTTTTGGTCTGATCACCATTCCTTAGTGCTTTCAAAACAATATATGAGTATTCTTAATACGTATTGCCTATTGAAGCAGTGATAGCCTAGTGGTTAGGACTGTGGTCTTCTGTTCGGGGATCGCAGGTTCGATCCCGGGTACTCTGACTTTTCGGAGTCAAGTGCGTTTAAGCAATTAAATATCACTTGGTTCAACGGTGAAGGAAAACATCGTGAGGAAAGCTGCACATCTGAGAGTTCTTCATAATGTTCTTGAAGGTGTGTGAAGTCCGCCAATTCACATTGGGCCAGCGTGGTGGAGCCTATAACCCTTCTCTGAGAGGAGATTTGCGCTCAATAGTGAGCCGTTGTTGATGGGTTGCTAATTATAATGATGAATACATATTATGAATATGAAATAGAGCTTGACAACAACCTAACAATATACCTAAGGTAATTTAAAGTCCAGTTGGTTGGTTAGTGATACAATAAAGATCGTAGTGAATAGTGATCTTCATTGTACCGCGCACCAGACGGTTACGGTCGGTGAGGTGCAGACTACAGACACGTCTAATACCACCAGTTTTCATTACGAGCGCACATTACCTGATATCTCTGTAACAATGAGCGAGAGGGAAAAAAAGGGTCGGTAATAATAAGCGGGTGAAAACAAAGGGGAACTTTAGGTGAGTCGTGGTCATAGTAGATGAGGTACAGTGTGGGAGCTTTCTGAAGATTTTCCTCTAATTATTTCTCTAGCACACGTGAACTTTATCCTTACCTATTTTTACCTAATAACGTTTATTTTCAGTCCTTATTCCGTGTTTGTCTCTATTGACACGGTGTCGTAAATGAATTTAACTTCTTTTTTTAATCCCCGACGCAAAAAGGGGGGGTGTTATAAGTTTGACGTCGATGTCTCTCTCTCTCTCTCTCTCTCTCTCTCTGTGTGTGTGTCTGTTTGTGTGTGTCTGTCTGTCTGTGGCATCGTAGCTCTCAAACGGATGGACCGATTTCGATGCGGTTTTTTTCATTTGAAAGCCAGTTTCCTTGCAGTGGTTCTTAGCTATATTTGGTTAATATCGGTCCAGCAGTGTAAGAGTATCAGCTCCTTTCCAAAATGATGTAAGGCATTTTTGGCGTATGATTACTCGATTAAGTGCTTCACGCGTGCCAGTATAATCGTTAAATGACAATTAATTGATAACTTCGGCTTGATTCTGCAATCAGAATGGTCTCCAGAGAACCCGACTCTTCGAAAACTCACAGCAGACATATCGTATTTAGGTTCAATAGATTAGTTTCAATGAGTAGGTACTTTGCAGGTTATGATCTTGCAATACGGTCACGTTGACCTGGTGTTGGTATTTTTGTTGGTGTTGGGATACCCAATTCTTCATCAACTTACAGCAAATATAGTGTGTTTGGGTTCATTTGAAAGGTCTCAATGAGTAGGTGCTAGATAGATTGTAGAGGATCGAGGATCGAGGAGAAGTATCTGATGATGGAGCAGATAAGTCGGTAACAGTTTAGTACAGTAGTCCGGCCGTAGATTCACATGTCGGGGGTGATTTAAATTTTCAATTTATATTTTGAAAGGATATCCATTGCTAAATGTTGGCACTTAAATATTCCTAAAGTAAAGTTATCAATTTTAGATAGGCTATTACTAATGGATGTTTTTGAAAATCCTTTATTCTGGATACAAGCGGTACAAGATTGTGATCTGTGGCAATTCTCGCAAGAGATCTTTGCCAGTTCATCGGTTGATATGAAGTGCAAAATAGTATCTAGATTATTATAGCAGTGATAGCCTAGTGGTTAGTACTGTGGTCTCCTATTCGGGGGGGTCGCAAGTTCGATCCCGGGTACGCCGTCCTCTGTCCGTACCTCTAACTTTTCGGAGTCAAGTGCGTTTAAGTAATTAAATATCACTTGCTTCAACGGTGAAGGAAAACATCGTGAGGAAACCTGCACATTTGAGAGTTCCTCATAATATTCTCGAAGGTGTGTGAAGTCCGCCTATTCGCATTGGGTCAGCGTGGTGGACTATGGCCTATAACCCTTCTCTGAGAGGAGACCTGCGTTCAGTAGTGAGCCGATGATGGGTTGATAACGACGATAACGATTTAGATTATGAAACTTTGAGCTACAGAAAGCTTTACGTTGATATCGTCATTAAAGCAAAAACAGTCGTGTTTTATTCAACAATCATAAACAGAGTTGGATGATCACGTTTATAATGCGTATAATGGTTTATCGATGCTTTTTACAAAGCCTACAGGCTTAATGTCTTTACAAAAATGTATTTGAAATCCAATGTTTATAGCAATAATGGGTCATTTTAGTGTAGAGACGGGTATATGGGGCGCAATAAAATATAAAATTAGCAATAAATTCTGTCTTCCCGTATATCCGTATGGGGCACACCTGCGTCGCGGTCACACGGTGCCTCGTAACTCAACGGAATTGCACCCCGCGGCCGAATACCTTCCGAACGAAACAAATCCATTGCTTAATGCCGTGAAATTCATTTTGGTAGGCATTTTAATATAATAAGCTGATTTCCTCTCAATGTATGTATATGTTACAGGAAAAGGTGACTGATGGACTGACTGACTTATCTATCAACGCACAGCTCAAATAACTGGACGGATCGTGCTGAAATTGGGCATCTCTTCTTCTTCTTTATCAAGCGATAGACGTCCACTGCTGGACAAAGGTCTCTTGCATGGACTTCCACAGGCCTCGGTCTTGCGCCGCCTGGATCCAGCGGCTCCCTGCTACTCGTTTGATCTCGTCGGTCCACCAGGTCGGGGGTCTGCCAACACTGCACTTCCAGGAAATTTGGCATACAGACATTTATTATGACGCAGGCATCCTCTAAGAAAGGATTTTTGAAAATTCAACCCGTAAGTGGGTAAAATAGGTGTTTGAAAATAGAAATTAACGTGAGCGAAACCGCGGGCAAAAGCTAGAGTTTTATAAGTTTTAAATATTATAAACACAATGCCATTTTACTTTTTTTAATATCATAACTAGTCTAGTCTCGGAAATATAGAGCTTTAAAGTTTCCTGTTAGACAAAGAGAGCGCTGTGTGTGACATCACAAGCAAGTAGCCCCATACGCTTGTCATAGAAAATTTTGTTTTTAACCCCCGACGCAAAAAGAAGGGCGTTTTAAGTTTGACGTTGATGTCTGTCTGTCTGTGTGTGTTTGTATCTGTCTGTCGCATCGTAGCTCTCAAACGGATGGATGGAGATGGACGGATTTCGATGCGGTTTTTTTTTAATTTGAAAGCCAGTTTCGTTGCGGTGGTTCTTAGCTATGTTTGGTTAATATCGGTCCAGCAGTGTTAGAGTATCAGCTCTTTTCCAAAACGATGTAAGGCATTTTTGGCGTATGATAACTCGAATTAGTGCTTCACATGTGCCAGTATAATCGTTAAATGACAATTATTTGATAACTTCGACCTGATGCTGCAACCAGAATAATAATACATAGTCCGGTCATAGATTCACATGTCGGAGTGTTTTAAATTTTAAATTTACCCTTGTAGAAAGATACAGATGCAGTCGTAGAGTAATTTTGAAACAACAAAGAATTTTTCAAATCGAAGAATTGAGAACCTTTTCCTTTTTTTGAAGCCGGTTAAAAATAGCTTATAACGTAATTGTTTTTGACCAATTTATTTTCTGTATTTACAAATGTTATTCTCACGTCATATTATAGATTTTAATGAATGATTCATATCAATATGTTAACAGTCAAATACCCTATTGTCGTAAGTATTAGAGCCTCGAGAAAAAACAAAATTCTTTTGCTGATGATCCGCCTAAACAGACAAAAACTGATCTGTAAAATTTTGTACCTACTCAACACCGACTCATGATGATGATGATAATGATCAACATTTTCTGAAAATGCTCCGGTGTCGAAGCGTAACGTACCTACGTAGAGCGTATTTCGGAGAATTTGTCTGTTGTTGCGTGTTGGAGTTATTTTTTTACAGTATTGCGTGTAAAGTCTGCCAATCCGATGGGCTAGCGTGGTGGACTATATAGCTTAAACCCTTCTTATTTTGAGAGGAGCCTCTTGCCCAGTTATATCAAACTGGTAATGTGATGATGATAATTTGTAGACTTATATAGGTAAATAGATGCTTATAATACCTTACCAGACCTAACTTAAATATAAAACTTCAAAATATAAACAGTACATGTATATTGTATAACTTATAAACATACTTCAAAATAAAACGTAACCTAACATAACAATTTCAACCAGCAGTAGGTAAAACAGTGTATTTTATAGGAGTCCGGTAAATAAACAGGTCCTATACTTACTTTAACATTGTTACGTGTAGTTCAGTAACTTCAGTTAATTGTATAATTTAAAAGCCAGACATATCGATTTACAGTCTTTAATATCACATGTCAGTGTCCGTAACAACAGACACTGTGTCGACAATAGTAGTACATCCTACAATAATCATTAAATAGGTATGTCTATATTTATAGGTAGTACTAATACTAAAATATAGCGCTCATTGGTTACGACACTGTTTTATCTCAAAAATCCCGAATTTTTCAAAAAATACTTCTAACTACTTATGAGATTGAGAATTTTAAAGCAGTCTTCTTGTGTGACTTCTTCACTATTCAACTAGCGTAGTTTTTATAGAGCAAAAATGACGATTTTTCAACATTACAAGTTAAAATCACTAAGTAGGTTGGTTTTTTTCGTGATAAAACATTTTTGCAGCAAATGAGGGATAGATTAAACGAAAATGTTCCTTTTTTAAAACGGATAAAATACAGTTAAACTTTTCAGAACCGAATGGTAGTCTCGGAGCAAGGCATGTGACGTTACGTGGTCATTTTCTTGTCCATAATCCACCACTGTACTTTACATTGCCATACTTCTCATAACTAAGAACACTACCAAGAACTCACATGCACACAGGTTTCCTCTCGATGTTTTCCTTTAACGTTAAAGTTAGTTATATTTAGTTGCTCAAAATGCACATCTACTTGTAGGTAAATGCCTGTTTTCTGTTTTATTCACCAGCGACTTTAAATTTATGTATGTTGAGTAAAGGAAGCCTTTAACGCTTTTGGGACGTCCGGACTTTTAGTACCCAAGCTATTAGTCTGCCGCAAATTCAGATAGTGTTATGGCTTAAAGGTGAGGTGGTAAAAGTTGTCGTCATATTCTAAGCATAGCGAATTCATTCGAAAGCATTTCGAATTATGACTATTGTACGCTTAGGTCATCGCAAACAGCCAGCATAAAATAACACCTTCTTTATTTTTTGAGTCACAAATATCATCCAAAAATATGAGTATACGCGTAGATTAATACTTAAAATTATCGAAGCTCCGATCAAATGCTAGTCAAAGGATAGGTAGGTAGTACATAATATGGTATCGAATGAAGTCGGTGTTTTAAAAATATTTTTTTTAACTTGCGACTTCAAACGCCCGCGCCACTACAAAGTATACCTATAGCTTATTGTTGTTTTTTTTATTTTCAAAAACCGCTTGACCAATTTCGATAAAATTTAAATGGGACTATCTGTGTCTTTAAAAAAAAATTCAAATCGGTTCAGGCATCGTCGAGTAATATGTGAACATACATAAAAAAGATTCCGACGATTTGTGAACCTCCTCCTTTTTGAAGTCGGTTTACAACTGTCACAAACATTAGGATTGCAGAGCCATTACAGAATCCGGATAAAGCAGACAATAAACTATTTATGGACCTGCTTAACCCATATTAAGTGAACCTACATAAATATCTAGTCACCAATTAACTTCTTCAAATATATTATAAGTCGTAAACCACACTTATCAGAGCATACAAGCAAAACTGGGTCACGGACTGGGTTCATAAAAGAGATAATCAAGAACCATTATAAAATGCCGTCTTCCTCTAATTTATAGCGCGGTCTGAAAACCTCGCCCTACTAATCCATACTTATTAAGGATAATGGAGAACCGAACAACTTCTGGTCCTTTATCTGCACCATAAATATCAAGCTATCTACCCGAGCTGGTAGCCTGAGGTGTCGAAAGTGCGATTTAATGGTACTTTTATAGCGTTCTTATAATAATTTTAATGTGAGACGTAAGTGTTGGATTAAAACGTTCGGATGCTGACGGTTACACCTTGTTACAAGTTTTTAATGAAAGAACCATTTGGATACGACTTTGGCCTCATACCTACCAAGAACTTTATAATTATGGCCCATCTTGTTAGTTTTATAGCGGGGATTGACTAGTGGTTAAGATTTCACATTCCTTATCGGGTGGTCCGGTGTTCAAATTCTACGCACGTGCCAATAACTTTTGGAAGCTGTGTGCGATTTAAGCAACTAAACATTACTTGCTTTAGCGGTGAAAGAAAACATCGTGAGAAAACCTGCATGCCGGAGAGTGGATCCTTGGATGCACTTCACACACCTTTGAGAACATTATGCCGACATAATGTTCTCAAAGGTGTGTGAAGTCTGCCAGTGCACATTTGGCTAGCATGGTGGACTGTAGCCTTCTCATTCTGAGAGGAGAGGAGAGCCATGCCCAGAAGAGGGCCGGCGATAGCTCGGATACTTGATGAATGGTTCATGTTTATAGATAAAAACCCTAGGTGCATTTTCACAAGAGTAGCACAAACGCAAACGAAATAAAGCCTACGGCCTCCAAAACGACTATGTAGTACAAGCAAGTAACCTAAAACTTTTAGTTTACTTTTAGGCTAAAAGGAAAAATCCAAGCGTAGTCTGAAACATCCAAGTATTGATATATTTATATTACTTATAATTATAGATGTTTTTATTTGTAGAAGTTGATTTGATCTTAATACTATGTGATAATTGAGGCGGATTCAATTAAAAACTGATCTGTCGTATTTCATGAGACTGAATTAAGTAAATAATTTTAAAACACGAAAAACTTCATGTAGCGTTTAACGCCATTAACCGTAGTTAGTTGACAGTTACAATATTCATTTATGTTTTGCAGCACAGGCGTCTAAACACGTCAAAGTTATTAGACAATGTTATGTTGTATGTATATGTTAGCTATTATACAGATTTTTGTGAACACTTTATAGCACAACGTCGACATTATTATGTATTGTTAGCTGTTGAATATATTTTTGTCTACGCTTTACGGCACAGGCGTCTATATACGGTGACGTTATAATACGTTGTTCGCTATTACACAGATTTTTATATATAAGTTGTAGCGTAGACGTCAACGTCTTAGAGCGTCAGTGCAATATACTGATTTTAGTAGATATTAGCACAATTTTTCATGAAAACGACTAAACGCCGCTCCCGTTTCTATGAAAAAAAGAAGTGCAATGTGTGATAATAGCCTACATTTCGTAATTTTCACTAACTAAGAAGCAAGATAGTATTATAAATACTCGTCAAGACGACTTAATTAGATAAACCTCGCTGCAAAAGAAAGGAAGGCTTTAAATGAATATTGTAGACTTCTTATTAAAAGCGATAACTTTAATTTAGACTTCACGAACTATCTTACTGGAGTCGTAAAGGATTTCTTTGATTGAAGATAAAAATAACTTTATGCAATTTATTAGCAGAGATATTTACTTTCTTGAGATAAAACTTCTCGCCGTTTGAATTAAAGCACGTCATTATATTAGTAATGAAGTAATTAGTTAAGGTTCCCATTAGACTATGTAATTTAGATTGGTTGAAATGTAAGGTTCTCAAGGATTTCAAATAACAAAAAAAGAAATTGGCCTAGACAATAAATAGGTTAGAGGCCTATTTCACCATATCCAAAAAGAATACCAACAAAGTACAAAAAATAAAAAAACTTGAGAGGTGTCAAGAGACACCCGGATGGAACGTAGTTCCTTTCGATTACATTGTGTTCGGGATTTTCGCGCTACAACATTGGCACCCATATTCTAAGTCGTAACCTCACGATTTCCTTCACTCGACTCAAGCTCACTGAGGTGATTTCATATGCTCAGTTGTAATATTTCACCTCCACTCGAGGAGTTTCCTCACTCGAGGTGAGTATGAGTGGAGTAAACGTAAGGTTGATCGGCATCTACCTTGAGGATGGTTTTGTGTAAATCGTAGCTAAATAACGCGTATTTTATTAGATTTTTAAAATGTTTTTGAAGAGTTTATTGAATATTAGCTTTTGCCCGCGGCTTCGCTCACGTTAACCTCTATTTTTAACGTGAGCGAAACAAGTGCGAATTAAAAAAAATATGTTTAAAATGTATTTTAAGCTTTTAGTAGTAGGTACATCATCAGAGCCTGGATATCATCTAGGACCCGAGTACTTATCAAAGCGAATCAAACAAGCCCAAACTTGATGGGGCTACGTCGTTTTATTACAAAGCTGTCAAAACCACCTTCCGGCTTCATCATCAGACCCTGAATATCCTCTAGGACCAGATTAGTTGTCAAGACTAATCAAACGAGCCCAAACTCTATGGGGTTACGTCGTTTAATCACAAAGCTGTCAAAACCACCTTCCGGCTTCATCATCAGACCCTGAATATCCTCTAGGACCAGAGTAGTTGTCAAGACGAATCAAACGAGTCCAAATTCGATGGGGTAACGTCGTTTTATTAGAGAGTTCCGATAGCCATCTTCCAGCTTCATTATCAGATCAGCTCCATGTTACAATAATATTGCATTGTCATCCACAAAAGGACAGCACAACTCTAGTGCGAATTACTACTCTCGGATCCGACATAGGCCAAGGGTCTCATAAGTAGGCTCAGGACCGCTCAGCGGGCGATGGAGAGAGCTATGCTCGGTGTGTCCCTGCGGGATCGAATCAGAAATGAGGAGATCCGTAGGAGAACCAGAGTCACCGACATAGCTCAGCGAGTCGCGTTACTGAAGTGGAAATGGGCGGGGTCATACATAGTTCGAAGAGCTGATGGTCGTTGGGGTCCCAATGTGCTGGAGTGGCGACCCCGCACCGGGGAGCGCAGTGTTGGCAGACCCCCCACCAGGTGGACCGACGACATCAAGCGAGTCGCAGGGAGCCGCTGGATTCAGGCGGCGCAAGACCGAGGCCTGTGGAAGTCCATGCAAGAGACCTTTGTCTAGCAGTGGACGTCTATCGGTTGATAAAGAAGAAGAAGATTATCAGTTAAAATAAATATTGACTTGTTTAAATGTGTTCAATTCCATATTTTTAACACTCGAAATAAATATGTGACACTTGAAATTGAAAGCCATAGTTCATTATGGTTCAAATTTCGTTTAAAAGTAAGTTTAGTCAACATAACAAATGAAACATTCCTTAAAATGATGACGCAATCGTTGATTTTTACCTCACTCCACTCGACTCACACTCATTCAAGGAAACTCATTATTTCCTTAGCTTTACAACTAAGAATACCAATTTCGAGGAACGTTCGAGTCCTTCCTTGAGGCTCCCTCGAGTGAGGATGAGTCGAGGGGCTTTCGAGGTTACGACTTAGAATATGGGTGTGGGTCTCCGTAGCCTAGTGGCTCCGGCAGTCGCCTAACAGCCAAAGGTCGATGGTTCGAATCCCAGCCCGACAGACCGAATTTTCCATTTTCCATTTTCAATTTTATTCTAAACAATTTCTACATGTAGAAATTATTTAAAATAAAATTGAAAATAGAAAATTCAGTCTGTCGAGCTGGGATTCGAACCATCGACTTTGAACTGTTAAGCGACTGTCGGAGCCACTAGGCTACGGAGACCCAATGTTGTACCGTGAAAATACCGAGCACAATGCAAAATTCACATTCAACAAAAAAGTGTCGGTTTCAAAAAAGTGTCGAGTGTCGGTTCCTTAATTTTTTTCCGTCTAGCCCCCTTCCGCACCGCGCGATAAGGAACTACGTTCCAATATTCGTCAGTTAAAGTTTGGATGTTGGAGATTGTCTCTGAGGAGTAAAACTTTTGCCATCTAAGAGTTTACCTACTTTATTTTTATTCACAACTCCTGTAACACGGTTCCATTCTATCCTATACTATTCCATTAGAGTCACTTAGGGAGACGAGATTGTTGCAATGCGACGCGTGCGGGGAAAAGCGAAATATCCAAGAACTTCGTAATTTGATCAGCCTGTAATCCAATTTTTCCTCCCGCTGCAAGATATGACTAGCATCAATCTTATATCTCTCGTATGTATGTAACGTTTTGTGCCAGTCTCTAAAAATATCTTTGCGCTAGAAAACTCTCGATACGGTTTAGATACCTATGGTATATTGACAGAGAGGAGGGTCATTGATTGTGCAGTGTGGAGAAAAAAAATATTATTTCATTTTCAGTATTGTTTAGAGTTAAGGAAAATTTAAGTGGTATGACAAATTGTTTAATTTGCATAACCCCTATCTCCCAAAAGCTACGTGGCACCGCTCACAGTTATCGATAGGGATATTAAATAGTAAATGAGAAATAATAAATTTATGCTCAAAATTACCTAGCCATGAACTATTTCAACAAAGAAAGTATGCTCATTATATATATTATGTAGATGATAGAATTAAGCATGGATTTGAATCACTCCAGCAAAGCATGGGATGGAGAAATAATTATGTAGTCAATATAACTTTGTTGTTGCTTTTTATAAAACTTGCTGGCTCTTCATGGATGAAACGGGATTTTGAACCAGTGCAGTAGTTGATTCACTTGACAATTTAAAAGAATTTTGTAAAAGTTGATTTTTAAAAACAAAACTTGACTAAAAAAAGAAACTTTTCTAAGTACTCTATTCTATTCTAAATTCGAGCTCAGGACCTTTGAATTTCCCAGCGATAAAGTTACAGAGTATGTACACAACTGCATCAAAGGAATCCTAAATAACAACATTTATCAAAAAGAAAAAACCGAAAATCAAATCAAAACTCAAATCCTTTCATGCAAAGTCGTCTTTAATGGATACGGACAGGTGTATAACAATGCTATAAATAAAGATAAAGGAATGATGACTAATGTTTCTTTAGAGAAAACTGCTAACTCATCATCATATTCGTAAAAGCCAAAGGTGCTACAAAAGGCATAGATTATCAATTTTCATTGTTCACCAGATCGATAACATGCAGCCCCTTGAACTGATTGTCAGTTCTTATTAAGCATATAGATATAGATAATACTCAGGGTTGACACTTACCACCCCTACTATGTTAAATGTAATATTGAACCAGTAAGGAATACTATGTTTATGTAATGAACACTATTGTAAAAGGTAACATTTATATTGATAGAAGTAAATGCCATCATCATCTTAATGCCATCACTACTCATCAAATCCTTAATTGTGTTACTAGCTGATGCCCTCCACTTCGCCTGAATTTAATAATGGACTAAGCCTCTGAGATTTTTTTATAAATGCCGTGAAACTCATACATTCTCAGTAAGTCTATCTTCAGAATACGAAATAAATAACTCTATGCTATTAATAATTATTTATTGGATAGGTTGGCCATCGCAGAGGTCTTGTAATTTATAATATCAGTATCAAAAACGCTTAGCGCTCTCGTTTCATGTCATAACGGACTATTTGCAATGTATTACAAACTGAAGCTTGGCGATCAGTCTGAGAAAACTTTTGCGGTCATGTGCTATTTTCTTCATTTCCGGGTAATTAAGTCAAATTGTAAAATATTTTTAAAAATGTAGCAACCCTAGAACGGCGAATAGGAGGGAGTTCACGGAGTTAGTAAGAAAATTTTCCTCATTCATTTCCTTAATTGGCTCCGTAATAAGCTTTGGCAAAGAAGCTACTTTAATACTTTTGAGAGGCGCAAGATATTGCACTGTTAATTGGCTGAACCATTGTATTAGATTTAGCCTTAAGGATTTAGCTTACAAAGTTGGGACGGCGATTACAGGCAGGTCTTTATTTTAATCCGCTTACGTAATTTACTCATGTACAAAGTAGGTCATAAGGTATATAAGGAAAGATCCTACTTATCTACGCATCGTCTCACTGATAGACGACCACCGCAGGACGTAGGCTTTTTACAATGATCGCCACAGAACGTGGTCTTATGCCTCTTGTATCCATCGGCTCTCAGCAACTCACTTTAGGTAGTCCATCCGTCCTTAGGAGTCCCAAAGCTGCGTTTTACGTTGTGAGGTCACCATTTGAGCAACCCAAGTACTCGGAAGGGGGGCGCTCGTAGAAGCAAATAGGTGTCAAAAAAATCAGAGAGTGCATTAGGCATTAACAACCCAAAATTCCATTTTAAGGAAAGTTTTGATAAGGAATCCTGCTTAACTCAAGAGTATTTTTATGATAAGTATAGATACGTTTAATCAATCTTTATAAGAATACAATGGTCTCTTTATTGAAACTAGCATTAAAAACACTAATGTAATAGGTAAAGTAAGCTTACTTGTCTTTCCTCATCAACAATGTGCTATAGATCCAAAAGAATGCCTCTACAACACGATAATAACGATGGAAGCTTCCTGCTAACTCGATATTATGATCCATTGTTGCATGCCATACAGCTCACCTTAACTACAATGTGTCATAGGAAGCTAGCCGTCACCCATAGTCCATAGGTAGGGTATAATTTATGACGCCCGCATGTTACCAAACCGCTATCAAAGCAATATGTCAAACGCATCCGCCAGGGAAACCACGGTACGTCACCTGCAGATATTTGTCAAAACTCAAACAAACACTCTTATCCCTTCACTTGTAAAACAATGATCTTACGAAACTTGAACCTTATTGCTGAAGCCATAGAGATTCGTTGCAGTATTGTGTTTTATGATGCAAAGGATTGTTTTGAAATGCCGTCCGAATATTGTGGCGATATGTATTAGGCTGTTAAATATGGTTGCGCGGGGTAACGGAAGCAGACAGATTTATCGCAAAACTTTAATACATAGCTTTTGAAGTTGCTATCAATGTGGATATCAATATGGTCGCAAAGCTTTAGTGGCGATGGGCGGGGTACATGGCTCGAAGAACCCTAGGTGTTGGGGTTCCAAGGTGCTGGAGTCCGGTGTCGCAGCGTTTGTAGACTCCGCACTAGGTAGAAGGAGGATCTCAGGCGAGTCGTTGACAGGAGTGGCCAAGCACAATTCTGTGCCACCTGCATCCTCATCCTCATCCTCATCATCATCATCATAATTCTCATCATCCTCATCATCATCATCATCATCAGGATATAGGCAACACAGGATCGTGCTTTGCGGCGATCATTACAAGAGACCTATTTTCAGTGAATGCAGGTGATCAATATAGAACCTTATCGGTATGTAGACAATGAGTGGTGATGCAACACACCTATATTAAAATATTTTCCGTTATATTTTACGTCACTCAGGCTTAAAAATTTATAAGTCTTGAAAATAGAGCATGCTCTGATTTGGCTGGGACTTGTCACATCAAACAGAGTTAAAACGAGACACAAATATGCTATGACATTTTGTTTCGTTTTAACTTTGTCTCGAATCTAAGCAGAGCGAGTGTGATTAATTAAATAGATCTCAGTCCTAATCTGGATTAGATTCATGAATTGTCATACTCATAAGTGCTACAATTTGGCCCACATGAAATAAATGATTTTGAATTTTGAATTTTGATTTCAAAAAATTGCATAAAATTGAACGTGGAAAGGTTGTGTTGGAATGAGTTATTGATACATAATAGTATTCTTTTGGATTTATTTAGTTTCTACATTCCTTTACTTATTAAGGTTTATTTAGCATCGAAACTAATCAAACCAGTATACAATAGTATCATAACAATCAAACAAGTCTGAACAAAACGTTTAATGAACGCAATTAAAATCGCCTACTTCCTCGATGTTCAATAGAACATCCCTGCCTACGTACCTATTAAAGCTCGACTTTTATAGGTGCACATAAATCGAATGCATCTAAAACCACAATTGGATCACGCGGCGAGTTCATTTCCTAGTACCCCCGTACAGTTTCGAAGTATCCGCACCTACGGCAGGTAGGTGCGGAGGGTGTCAGGGTAATTTATGAGTCGAGATAACGAGGTCTCACAGCCTTATCGTCGTCCCTTATTCTTTTTTCTACGTCTCTAGTACATTTTTTACAAGCAAATCGACCATTACCAAGAGTGTTATCGACGACAGACTATAGTAAGCTCTTATCTAGAGAAGATTCTTTTTCTTGCAGCTCGTTTAGAAACTATCATGTCTTATGAAATTTTCCCTTACGGTAGTTTTGAAAGAGTTTTGGGGAAAACTTCTTCAGGGATGATATTACATATTAACTGATTGTCAATATCTTTCTTGTCGACTCAACCGGTAGATACTGGTGGATAAGGATATTCTTGATTGAAAACAAAAAAGAAAACAATTTGAAGCACTTAGAATATTTTACCTGCAAAATGTTCATAAAGATTCCGGCACTTGGATTAAATTTCTTCGAAAGCCTCTTTTATGTAGATATCATATTTTTAAGGCGCGTGTCACGTTTCTCTAGACATTGAGCACACCTGTCGACGCAAGTTTTATAGCTTTTTCCTGAAATGTAAGCTTACCGTTTCAAAGACTGCTAGTCCATGCAAAGAGTGAATTTCTTATGGTAGCTTTTCACGGGTCTTGAGAGCACGAGCTGTGCTGCATATCATTTGTATTAAGTCCATATATTATTATAACATCCAGAACACTGGTAATCTAGCGCTTTATGGCTATGGCTCTAGGCCTCTAAGTTTCTAGAAAGGTTGCAAGCTGTAAGCCTGTAGGATGATTATTAAATTTGTTAACCATCTCAGAAACTACAATCCCTCGTACCATCGTCATCCCGACCGAGCGCTATAATAAGGTCTCATGGCACAGGTATTAGCAGCGGATAATTTCCGGTGGTATAACACACCATGAGAAGACACTTTTAGGTAGCATAAACTGTGCCTTCAAAATGTTCACATTATTCTCTTTCCAATCCAGCATTATGTACAACCGCAAAGCCAAAAATATAAAAACTTTACTGTTTCCCATAATAAGATTTATGTACCAGCACAAATATTTTTATACCCTTTTTGGAGGCGCCAAACAGTTCTCGCGCGTCTAAAGAATAGCGTCTATTTCCTGAATCCATTTCTTTGCTTCCGCTCGAACATTATTATAACTCACGGCTTTTATTTAACTTAACCATTGCTTTTAGCAAGAATCAAGCATTATATCTAAAAAAGCGTTGGCTTTACATTTTATTCATTACTCACCGTTTTACTTAGCGCATAGTTCCTCAAAAAGTAATTTACCGATCATACTGTTTGATTAGGGATGTAATAGTAGGGACGTTTTTATACCTATCATTGTGGGACTTACTGATTAGATAAATAAGGTGTCCTATAAATATCTAAAGGTGACGCATTTGTTATACCACTAATGAATTGATTATTGCTGCTGCAAATTATTGTTCATGCTCGACATGAGAAAGATACTTGATACTGATTGCTTAAGTTAGGAGATAAAATACTCATATTCTCCACATTTCAGTTCAAAGTTCACAGATATTTAGATATCCTTTTTTTCGGAGAGCTTAGAAGATATTATATTTGAAATAAGAAAGCCTTTTATAGGTAAACTTTGAAGATTTATCCAACATCTAATTCATACATTCATTTATTCATCTCAATTCTCAACCCACTGCCGGTCCACTGAGCACAGGTTTCGAATGAGAAGGGTTTAGACTATAATCCACCACAGACTTCACATACCACTGAGAATATTATGAAGAACTCTCAGGCATGCTGATTTCATCAAGCCTTCTTTCACCGTTAACGCTAGTGATATTTATATTTAGTTATATTTACATAATTACCTATTTCAAAGTGAACTAATAGATTATCATAAACACACGTCCCAATTGACACGCCATCAATCAATCAGTGAGAAGTTGTAATCAAAAGCGCTATTCAATTTACTATCGGTCCGTAGACGGTAGACGGAAACCGAGGCGTTTATCCTTTTGAAATTCTAAACATCGTGTTTTATATTCAAGTGGTGTTGCCAGAAAATCTCAATCGAAAAATACTACTATTTATATCGATATTCTCGATACTATAACTTATAACCAATACTATCGATGAAATCTAACAAAGCGAAATGGGAGACTCAATTATTTTACAATAAATAAATAAATAAATAAATAACCATTTATTTCCCAAATTACATATTTTATATTAAGGTAAGGGGGGTAAGGGAGCGCACCTTCCACCTTAGTGCTCCAACTGCCAACCTCACCTGCCCGTGGTGCCCCCTGCTGGCTGACGAACGAGGAAATGGCGACCGACCAATGGCGGTATAACCATTACAAAAATAACTAGCTAGTCTTAAATGACAAGGCTCAGTGTCGGGCAGCAGCGACACTGGTGCAAAAAAGGCTAGCCCTGCGATCGCCAACCCGCCTGCCCAGCGTGGCGATTAGGGCATTAATCCTTATGAGTAGTGCAACAACTAAACGGCCCCTAGTTCCCGGCGGCTCCACTTCTCCTGACTCTGGTAGCGGTCAAAGGGATAGTGGGGCAGGGGGTGCCAAGAATCTCCGGGTGACGGTGGGCTACCAAAAACAACTGACTCTGGCGACGTATAACGGACGGACATTAAGGCTCAATGAAAGTATTACAGAACTCGAGGTAGAGTTGGAAAACATAAGGTGGCATATTCTGGGCTTGAGTGAAGTCCGAAGAGAGGGGGAGGACACTACAATCCTAGAATCAGGCCACCTTCTCTACCATCGGCAAGGAGACAGCCTATCGCAAGGTGGCGTCGGATTCCTCGTCAATAAGGTCCTCACTGATAACGTTGTGGAGATATCCAGCGTATCATCACGAGTAGCGTATCTTATAATTAAATTGACTAAGAGGTACTCTCTGAAGGTCATCCAAGTATACGCACCAACTTCAACATACTCAGATTCTGACGTTGAAATTATGTATGATGACATTAATAAAGCCTTAAATGACACCTCTAAGGCCCACTACAACGTTATCATGGGGGACTTCAATGCGAAGGTAGGGACGCAGAGCGGTTCCGAGTCTGTACTGGGACAGCATGGGTATGGGAGCAGGAACCACAGGGGCCAAATGCTGGTCAACTTTCTCGAAATGAAGGGATTTTTCTTGATGAACTCGTTCTTCAAGAAACGTCCCCACAGAAAGTGGACCTGGCAAAGCCCCGACAATGTGACGAAAAATGAGATAGACTTCATCATAACAGACAAACGCTATATATTTAGAGATGTCTCGGTGATCAGCAGGTTTAACACAGGTAGCGATCACAGACTTGTTAGAGGCACTCTGAGTATCAACTGTAAGCTGGAAAGAATTCGTATGATGAAGTCTACGCTCCGGCCTACAATGCTTCAGACTCAAGCTGGCTCAGAACGATTCCAGTTGGAACTCAAAAACAGATTCGGTGCTCTAGAACAAACCATCGATATTGACGAGGATTTCGAAACTGTGGCAAATATCATCCGGGAAGAAGGCCATAGGTTCTGTGGAACAAAGCGTTCGGACCGGAAGTCCAAATTCTCAGATGAGACTATACAGCTCATGAAGGAAAGGCGCGAGAATGTACAATTCACTCCAGCGGATCATTAAGCTCTCAATAGAAAGGTCAAAAGATCAATTCGCCGAGACCTCCGGCGTCTAAATGCCGAAAATATAAAAAAAGCTATAGAAGAAAACCGGGGGTCAAAGGTATTTACTCAGAGGCTTGGCCGATGCCAAATGACGAAACTTAAGACCTCAAGTGGTTGTACCGTTAGTGCCAAGCCAGACATACTCTCTGAGATTGAGGACTTCTATGGTAACTTATATAAGACTCATGTCCCACAGCCTAAGACCTGTGATCAGGATCCCAGAGCCCAGCTAACACGCCACTTTACCGATGATCTTCCGGATGTTAGCATAGATGAGATCGTGTTGGCCCTTGAACAACAGAAAAATGGGAAAGCCCCTGGAGAAGACGGAATCACCTCCGAACTCCTAAAGGCAGGGGGCGCGCCCTTACTTAGGGAGTTACGGAGGATTTTTGATCTTGTAATTCAGAACGGGAGAACTCCGAAGGCGTGGAATAGGAGCATAGTAGTTTTATTCTTTAAAAAGGGTGATAAAACACTACTGAAAAACTACCGACCTATCTCGCTCCTGAGTCACATTTATAAGCTGTTTTCAAGGGTCATCACGAACCGTTTATCAAAAAGACTCGACGATTTCCAGCCACCGGAGCAGGCCGGGTTTCGCAGTGGTTACGGCACCATAGACCACATACACACATTGAGGCAGGTCATACAGAAGTCCTATGAGTATAATCAGCCTCTGTGTCTCGCATTTGTGGACTATGAGAAAGCTTTTGACTCCATCGAGACCTGGGCTGTTCTGGAATCCTTGCAGCGATCTCAAGTAGATTGGCGGTATATCGAAGTGTTGAGATGCTTATACAGCTCAGCATCTATGTCTGTCCAAGTACAAGGTGCGTCGACAAGACCTATCCAACTGCATCGTGGTGTGAGACAGGGGGATGTTTTGTCCCCGAAACTGTTTTCTAATGCTTTGGAAGATGTCTTTAAGACGCTTGATTGGAAAGGCCATGGCATCAACATAAACGGAGAGTACATTTCACACCTTCGTTTTGCTGATGATATTGTCATCGTCGCGAGTTCGCTGCAGGAGCTCCAAGAAATGCTTGATACCCTCCACGCTGCCTCCCGACATGTTGGTCTCCGGATGAACCTAGACAAGACCAAGGTAATGTTTAGCGACCTGGTCGCTCCGGGATCGATTATTGTCGATGGATCTATTCTTGAAGCTGTTCAAGAATATACATACCTTGGGCAAATTCTGCAGTTGGGTAGAAACAGCTTTGAGAAGGAGATTGACAGGAGGATACAGTTAGGTTGGGCAGCATTTGGGAAACTTCGTCGAGTCTTTTCGTCGCAAATACCACAATGCCTAAAGACAAAAGTCTTTAATCAGTGCGTCCTACCAGTGATGACTTACGGTGCTGAAACGTGGACACTGACAGTGAGGCTAGTCCACAAACTTCAAGTTGCTCAGCGTGCTATGGAGAGAGCCATGCTCGGAATTTCTTTGAGGGATAAAATCCGAAACGAAGTAATTCGCCAAAGAACAAAAGTGACCGACGTAGCTCTTAGGGCGAGCACGCTGAAGTGGCAGTGGGCTGGTCACATTTGTCGGAGGACCGATGGCCGCTGGGGTCGTAAGGTCCTCGAGTGGAGACCACGTCTCGGCAAACGGAGTGTAGGGCGCCCCCCGGCTAGATGGAGCGATGACATCCGGAAAGTGGCCGGCATCGATTGGATGCGAAAGGCCGAGGATAGGCAACGTTGGCGCTACTTAAAAGAGGCCTATGTCCAACAGTGGATGCACTCTGGCTGATGATGATGATATTTTATATTCAATTATTTTAGTCACTTCATACAAATATCCAAATTAGATTAGTCAAATACAATACAGTCGGTCAATAGTTTGAAAATTATTTATAGAATAATTAAATTATATTAATGTCAGATGTTTTATTTGGGTATCCATCTTCGGGTAAAGGCCTCCTCCATCCTGCTCCACTGCGTCCTCTCGGTAGCGAGCCTCGTCCACTACAGGTCGTCTCTCCAGCGAGCGCGCGGGCGTCCGCGTGGGCGGGTGTGGTCGCGCGGCCACCAGTGCAGTACGCGCTCACTCCACCGGCCGTCTCTCGCCGAGAAATTGATGAAATCTAACAAAGCGAAATGGGAGACTCAATTATTTTACAATAGGAAAAACAATATGGAAGTGAGGTGATGGTAATTATTTACAAAAACCTTTTATTTACCTAAAACTAAGGCTATTACTATTGGTGACATTATTGGTATCGATAATATGTTGTACAGCAAATCTATCAAAACTTGTAAAATAAGATTGCGTAAAAGATCTATCGATACCATTGAAACTATCGACAGATAGATATAATGCTTGATTCTTGAGTAGGTACACCCTATCGATTAGACAGAATATTTCCTGCAACACTATGGCAATCCTATTAAAATTCAAAAGATCGTGTTTTATAGTCGAGATGAGATTTGTCCCCTTAGGATATAATTTAGAATCTTTTGCCATAAAACGGCAGCCGGCTGGCGTAGCGGCGCTCATTATATTGAGATCTGCAACGAGATTACCGGGAAAAGATGTTTGATAAACAGCCCACTTATCAATTCGCCAGAGGCGTGATTGCCTCGAGCATATTGGTATACAAAATCTAAGATTTTTCTTAAATGGATTTTAGAATTACGTTTTTCCTTTCACCTCCAACTTCTTCTTTACCAACCGATAGATGTCCAGTGGTGGACAAAGGTTGCCAACTGTATCCAGTAGCTCTCAGCGATTCTTCTAATATCGTCGATCCACATAGTGGACGGTCTGCCAACACTGCGAATCCGGGAGGGGGGAGGGGGTAGTCACTCCAGCTGAGAAAAGAAAGCTACCACTTAACAAAAGTTTCTTTTACCGTCGTCGGCGCATTAATTAAACAATAATGGGGTTAATTTTACAATAATTTTTCTTTAGTAACACCATCTCATTACAATTATTTCTTATTCTCGATGATGCCATTTAATTTTAATGCTTCATATTATTTTTTTTAAATATAATTACTTAAATTATGATTACTTTTTCTTAGAATACTGAAAGATTGTTTCCGTAATAGGTAAATAGAAGAATTCGCTGTATCTTGACTTTGTAATATCATCGTACGGGGAATATAAATTTTGTAATGTGAAGTTCATCAGTACTGTGCAGTGTTGTGTTTTACGATTGTTATGTTAAACCGATGCTCCAGACTGTACGCGGAATTGAGGCAATAAGTCATATCGACTTTTTATAGGCCTCGTATTACGCAAACGAATATCAATTCTTCGTTTCGAGAAAAAATTGTAAGGAGATACAAATAAAAAGTGTCTAGACACTAGAAATAACCGAACGTAGGATCAATTAGGTTCCTGATTCTGAACTTGTATAGTGTATGTATACCTACTTTACGTAGAACCTAACCTAATAGATTGAAATAATTTTTAAACCATGTTACATTTTATCCTAAAAACGTTAACGTAAACGTAATCAGTTATTTTGAAAAGTATCTATTTATTTGTATTTACTTGGGTTTAATTTTTAAAACCATAAAATATAGTTATGGCCTGTTTCACCACTTGCTGATAAAGTGCCTGATATATATATATTTAAAAGATAAAATATCTGCTGGATAAATCTGTGTGATATCTTTTAGAGTTTAACTGTCAGATTGACAGACTAGATTCACACAAGATTCTTATCTTCCTGATCTCCCTCGACAATTAAACTCTTAATTCTTACAACATAAAAGGAAAATTATATTGTTTGTAAAAGGAGATCTCAGTTGAATAACACCAGCCAGCACACTACCCGGAAACGTGAAAGGAGGCAGGTCACCACACTTATGAAACAGAAATTTAAACGCTATCCGTCAGATAAGTTGCAAGTGGTGAAACAGTCTTTCACCACCTTTTCACCCTTTTAATATAGTGACAAACAGTTCAAAGATGATTAATAAAATTAGGTAAAAGGTACCTAAATTCCCTTATTATAAATTGCTTGGTCAAAGCAATATAAATTATTCAGGTGAAAATTTGTAATGCCATCGCAAGGGGCTTTAAGCGGAGTGACACGAGGCTTTTCGAAGTTCAGCTAAAAAATATCAAAGTATAAAATATCGTTCGGCCCGTTCTCTACACGAGCTATAATTTAAATCTCAATTTATGTAGAAAATGCTGGCTGTCGGAAAATTTGAAAATTTGCTCTGAATACGGTTAAAGCTGATTGCACAATAGACGAGCTGCAAGAGCCGCGAACACGTACCAATTTTTAAGTACGACCTGACATAGTGATAATGATGTGGTTGAAAAATGAAACAAAACAATTGATTCAAGTCGACGGTTTATTACTATTTGTATTAAGCTCTGCATTAGTATTACAAAAATAAATCAATCAATCACTTGGGACATTACTCATTAGTACTCGCTAGTCTGCTGTCTCTCACTGCTGGCCATCAAATAAACCTAGATGGCCGTTGCTTATTTCTTTCCGCTTATATTCACCACTGCCAACCATAAATACAGCTGAAGCTAATCAGCCTTGTGAGACTTGGAAGCGCCTTAATCGAAAGTGCATCATACGCTTGAGCTATAATTATTATTGTGGTATTTATAATCAACCGCGCTGTCCTAAGATGACGCCATCAGAACGTATCAACTGCATTTGAGGTGCCACAGAAATGCAGATGACGTCACCAATTCTTGATGCCCCAGTAGCAGCAAAAACTCGTAATAGTGTACCTTGTATCTAATGTGTCATTCGCAATGAGTACCTGCCTATCGAAAAGTGTGATCAACTTAAAACCAACCACGAATAAATAGAAATGACCTATTGCCCGAATAGAACTGATGGTCGTTGAATATTGTTTGAAAAACTAATTCATTGCGTTGATAAATTTTGCATATTAAAATCCAATGCGTATGTAATGTATACAAAGTAGGTGAATTTGCAAATTAAATGAAAGCACATAGGTACTCGTAGCTTGTTGTAACATCAAAGTCAAAGTTGTCAACTAAACCTGTATATTATTTAAAGATTAGAGCTTGTCTGCAGTCTTACCATCTGGTGGTAAGTATTGACGCAGTCAAGATAATAAAATAACTAACTTGGAAGAGGTATGCCATTTGTCTTAGAACCCTAGCCTTAAAAAGTAAAATATTTGGCTAATAAGTATCTAAGTACAACCTGTTGTTATGAATTTATATTTTACTAGCTGATGCCCGCGACTTCGTCCGCATGGATTTAGTTTTTAAAAATCCCGCGAGAACTCTTTCATTATCCGAGATAAAAAGTAGCTCTCCCGGTCTGAGGAACCACTACTACATCCATTACTATACCCATGCAAAAAATCGCATCAATCCGCTGTTCTGTGGCGACGTGATTGAATGACAAACCAACAAACAAACACACTTTCGTATTTATAATAATATCAGTAATGCTTTATTATAACACTTTTTATAATTGTCAAATTCGATTCGAAATTCAATTCAATTCGAAACGCGGTCGAACGGGATAAAAAGTATCCTATGTCCGTCTCCTGGTTCTAAGCTACCTCTCCACCAATTTTCAACCAAATCGGTTCATCCGTTCTTGAGTTATAAATAGTGTAACTAACACCACTTTCTTTTATATATATAGATTCTATAAATACGAGTTTTTATCTGAATAATATAATATCTTAACATATCCTACCTGGATATAGTATACTTCTAATCTAGCAAACGCAAAAGTTTTCTATACCACTAGATTTTTTTAAAACGCAAATACAGTAGGCACAAAGCTAGTTTAGTGTAACTTTCGAAAACAAATTCATCACAAGTAAATTTCCAAGCAACTTTTTGCTAATACTGATGTGAAATTGCTTTTATCGTAACCATATTCGGAGCCAACTTTACGAAATCGGGTTTACATCAAATCCCGAGTGAGGGTCGCCATTTATCATATTGTGGGTCTCGCGCCAAAAAAATACATTGAGTTCTAGACCATAGAGATGCAGGTCTACATCTGATAGCCTGCTGCCATAGTTAGATAACTACAGTGTTTATATCAAAGTAACCTCTGGCTGACTGAATTCCTGGTAATTTCTCTACATAACTGTGCATTTATGGTATGGCAATAATGACAGAATTTCAGCAACTCAGACATAATTGCAATAATATTTATTTTATTATTATAGTCGCTTCAGATATCTAACATAGGCCTCCGCAGCAGCAGATTCTGCTTTCCGAACCAGTGGTAGAGTCTTGACGTGTCATAAGAGCCACAGGTTGGCCTACACGTCCTACTTCCTACTATCCTACTTATCATACTTCCTACTAATATTATAAATGCGAAAGTTTGTGAGGATGGATGTATGGATGGATGGATGGATGGATGGATGGATGGATTGATGTTTGTTACTCTTTAACGCCGCAATGAATAAACCAATTTGGCTGAAATTTGGAATGGAGATAGCTCATACCTAGTATTAACACATAGGCTATTTTTGATCTCGGAAAATTACAGAGTTCCCACGGGAATCGAAAAAGCATTATGCACGCGGACGAAGTTACGGGCATCATCTAGTGATAAATAATTTCGAATTTTTTATTTTCCGTGCGTCTCGTCATGCTATCGGAAACACCTTTCTTGACAAAGAGAGAATAAAAGCAGTTCCATCGCCACTTTATTGGATAGCAAAAAGACCACTCTCTTGATAACCAGTCAACGTGGGCTGTTTCATGAGACCGCACCTGACACCGCCTCTAGTACACGGGACCTCTCTGTAAAAATAATATTAAAACTTCTCTCGCCATCCACGTATTTTCACGCTTCGTATGTTAATTCAATCCCATAAAACCTTGATATCCGCTTTTTTATGTATCTAGACTAATTTTCTGTGTGATCATAAATCGCTGTATCACGAGAATTTCTTTTATTTATTAAAATAAGCATTTCATACAATTTATCTTTGTGGATGTTACATTTCATTTGAATGTTTTGAAATGTTACATTACTTGGAATAACAAAGCGTAAATGACAGCTAAACGGAATTTTGTCTTTGGTTAATTAAGGTAAAAAATTTGACAATTATAAAAAGTGTTATAATAAAGCATTACTGATATTATAAATGCGAAAGTGTGTTTGTTAGGGTATAGATTACTATACCCATGCAAAAAATCGCATCAATCCGCTGTTCTGTTGCGACGTGATTGAAGGACAAACCAACAAACAAACACATTAGGATGTAGTAGTGGTTCCTCAGACCGGGAGAGCTACTTTTTATCTCGGATAATGAAAGAGTTCCCGCAGGATTTTTAAAAACTAAATCCATGCGGACGAAGTCGCGGGCATCAGCTAGTATATATATATATATATATAATCTGAATCTCGGAAACGGCTCCAACGATTTTCATGACATTTAGTATGCAAGGGGTTTCGGGGGCGATAAATCGATCTAGCTAGGTTTCATTTTTAAAAAATGTCGTTTTATCCCCTTACCTTCGTATTCTAATGATATTCAAAATTAATCAGATGATGTCGAAATTTAGGTAAATTTCGACATCATCTATAAAATTCCTATAGCTCAGTTAAGAAATCGGGCGCTCCCGAAACCAGTAGACCCGGGTTCGAGTCCAGACGAATTATATTTTCCTCTATGAATTTTATTATTATTATTTATTTATTATTATTTTTTTTCTAAATATACATATAATTTCCAAAAAAAAACGATTTACCAAAAAAAAAACCCAGGTCACCCAGATATTTTTAGACTATATTGTGTTAAATTCAGCAAGGTACCTACTTACATAAATGTGTGATGTAAAAATTTATCAAGACATTATGAGCATGTTATTTTAGAACATTCTGTTAGGATTAGAAATCTGATTGTTTTAGCTCTACTGGGTACAATAAATTTTATTCTGATCGAAGCCTCAAGGGTGAATCCCGTCCCACTCCTTTTGTGGCGCCTATACAAATTAATTTATCGATAGAGATTGTAAGGTGGGCAGTTCATATACTGCTGTGTACTTTGAAGAATATAGTCATTACATCACGCTTTAAATAAAACAAGTTTTACTGTAAAGTTCGTAGTCCTTACTATTATAGGGTCTAAAAAAATGTTCTCTGCGACTCAGCGCTAAAAGTATTAGCATCATTAATTCCAACACACGTAAGAAATCGCAACTGGCTAAGAGGCCCCAGGGGGAAAATCAACCCAAAGCACATATTTCGTAGATTTTTCTCCGTCTCATTTGTTACTTCCTAACTGGCGGGAAACGTGTGAAAAATTCTTATTTCTCCTATATGTTGAAGCGATTTTTTTATGTGCGATAAAATTTTATTCACTGAGGTGAATTTTTTACTTGTTATTGTGTGAAAGAATCTTATTCATTTTGTGGCTTAAAATGTTTCATTAATTTTTATTTGTTAATCTACCTAACCTACCTAACCTAACCTACATAACCTACCTAACCTACCTAACCTACCTAATCTTCATTTTGAGTTGTCAAATGATTAAGATTTTCATAGACAATATCTTGGATTGCAGTTAAGTATAACGACTTTTGATTGTATTTTGTCTTTGAAAAATATTATTAGGTAGATCATTCTCGAGGCAACCTATAAGTCAAACTTTAGATTCTGGATGGTCCACAGTTCACCACGCTGGGGAAGTACTATCCATCCTTAGCTACCTCCCTCTCAACTCTCTCGAGCATACAGATTTCCTCATGATGTTTTCCTTCACCGTTAAAGCAAGTGCAAGCACATCACTCGAAATAGGTTCACGCCAGAGCGAGAAATCCAGACCTCTGAAAAGGAGACTGAAGTCATATTATATAGGCTATCACTGCTTCTATTATTTCGACTACTTTCCAAAAAAAAAACTACTTATACCTACCTACGCGCTATATATAAAGCAAAAGCGTACAGGCGCCTAAAACCTAGCAATATCTTTATATTCATGGTAAAATACACTTATCACGTATTGTAAATTAAAAAAAAAATTGTTTTCATGATAAAAAAAAGTTTTATCCGTAATATCCTGGTGTAAGCCGGGCCGGATTTGCAACTCACTCCCCCATCCTCTGACTTTTCTTTTTAATTAAAAGTATTTTATAGATACCCGGAAGTTTAAAAGTGAAATTGAGTGTATAGAGTGTCTTTCTTTGTAGGTGTTCTGAAATACTGGTGAAGAAATAATCTAGGTATATAGTAAACTAAGTAAGTATAATATTTAAAATATAAATATATATGTATCTATAAAAATATATTACCAGCTCCATAGCACGGTTTCAATTACTTACTGTCCCATGCAAAAATCATGTCGATGCGTTGCTCCATTGATGCGTGATTGAAGAACAAACCAACAAACAAAGTTCGCATTTATAATATTAGCTAGTAGTCTAGTAGGGATAAACATAAGTCTATGACAAAATGTCATTTTTGGGGTTGTGCACGGGTTGTGCCATACATGACACGCGATATCCTTCTGTTATTTGGAAATCACTGGGTTTCAATAATTTAACGTAGTAGTACAGACTATTACGATTATAGTGATGGGTGGCACCACAACTTTTAAATAAAATATGCTTTCTTTCTTTCTTATTAACAAAAATAACGTCTAAAAGTATTACAATTACGTGTATAACGATATTAGATACTATCCTATACACTGTAAACGTATCTTAAAGACATAAAAAACACGTGAATAGAAATAAATGCCCGAGTAAAAAAACCATAACTTTCACACGGGTTCATGTAAAAGACACTAGATTTTTTATTCATACGGGATGAAGTACCTACACAAAAGGAGTTTAACGACTCGGAAGAATCGATTCGTGTTCGATTGAGGATTCTTATCACATAACAGAGGTGGATGGATGGGCCACAGCCGGCCAGCTGAGACAATGAAAGGGCCGCGTATGTCGTAACTTGGACAAGATGGCCCCGTATATGTGTAGAACGCATTTGGGGAATGGTCATATGCTGATGCGTCCGGACTATAGATGAGAATAGGGAAAAATATCCATGGCACTGACGCAGCGTTTTTATGACTCACGTTAGGGCCACGAGGTTCAACGTTCAAAGCGAATTCGCTCTGCGCTATGAGTGTTGTTATACTTTGGCTATCAAAGATGCTGCATAGTGCATATTGTAGCGCTGTTTCATGTAGGTACTTAAAGTATGAACACAATAGCTCCATGCGCACTAGCTAGTCTTTATAAGATCACCTCTGGGCTCTGCCCCGAAATCATAAAAAGAAAGCGCGTACCTATTCTTTAGGTAGCTACTTCCTAATTCCATGGAAAGCGCAGATTTCCAGCCATGAGTTATCAGTTGTATGACAAGCAAAACTACCTGATATAAAGAGATTTTAACGCAGTCTCTTGAATTGAATATGAATCTTTTTCTCAATCGAATACGTCGCCGCAGTTTCTTTCAGATGCCGGTCATATCTCCACTTTCAGTTTCATTATATTTTTATCACAGTGAAGCCTAAATCTTGAAAGAAGGAGATGGACAAATCTTTGTATAGGATGAAAGTTTCGTTTCAGTTTCGCATGTCAAGTCTTGGTTGAACTTCAGCGGTTTCGCTTTTATTTTGCGAGGGAAGTCTGCTAAAGGCCTCATAGATGTGAGGACGCTCAATCGTTCGATTGTATCTCGCGATCGTAAACCGTTGCGTCGCGGCCACATAAGCAAGTGATCGATACAGATTTATTCTCTAGATATGTCCGCTATAAACATTTTTATTACACTTAAAATTTAAATGGAGTAGAGTATGCTGAAGACATTTCTGGTCGCCGCTTGAGTTATAAAAATCACTTTCAAATAGCTCTATTTTGTATGAATCTATCCTACATACAGGTCTATAGATTAGGGCTAGAATATTACTGTATGAGTCTGTTTAAAGTAGGTAAGTACTTATTTAATTTTGTAACTAGTTACTTTTTCATTAGGTATTTATCTACTTACTTCGTATTACAAAGACGATTTTTTCTTATCTTATTCAATGACCTTCACTTCATAATGGTCTAAGGTGGTAGGTGGCTAACTTTGAACGGGGTATGGCATGGGGTATGGAACGGGGTATGGTAAACCCATAACCCTAATCGGTTTTTAAACGCCATCGTGCTCAAACGCTTCGCTTGGCGGCATGTCTTTTGACTGTACAGATCAAAATCTCTCACCAAACCAGACCAGAGACATTTCTGAAATTATGAAAATTTGCCAAATTGACTCCGCCGAGAATCGAACCCGAGACCAGAGGTGCGATTGTCTAAAGTTATTCCATTGATCGTAATCGTATTCGATGACATTAGCGTCAAAGTAAAATAAACCATAACAGTATTGAATTAGAGCTCAATTTCGTGTATTTACGTATACTATATTATACGTTTACGTATGTACGATACGCTCCATGACGCTCTATATTAAAATCGGTTGTACTGAATTGTTGACTTTATATCCATACAACCAAGGATTATTTTACTTTGACGCTAATTTCATCGAATACGATTACGATCAATGGAATAACTTTTAGAATATTGGTACTCTGACCTCCCACTTTAAGAGATCAGAGATCTAAAGATCGTACTCTGACTCTATTCAAGACTCAAGATAGAGTTAAAATGAGACACAAATATGTTCCAACATAAATTTGTCTCGTTTTACTCAGAACTCAGTGAGAGTACCATCTATAGATGTTGTCAAAAACTACTACAGCTGTGAGATTGTCTAAAAATGATTGCATAAGTGTGGCGATCGCAATCACCACTGATTGGCTATGGTGTCTTGCTGCATCAGTGCATTTTAACCACTAGCGAGTCAGTACCAGCCAATCGCGATTATGTCATGCTCGTGAACGGGTGCCGCCGGCGGGAATGGGGCTACTTTCTGTGTGCCCATCTTAATATGTGTTGAATAACTGTAAGTAGTATGCATTTTTGGAACTTCCCCTCATTGTGGAAACACTGGATACATAGCATAGCATCTATAGTATTGTGAACTTGTTTTAAAAAGAGCAACCGCCGAGTTTCTCGCTGGTTCTTCTCAGCAGGAAGGGCATTCCGAACCAGTGCAGTGGTAGACTCATCAACGATTCAAAAGCACTTGTAAAAAAGTTTATTTGAATAAAAATATTTCTATTCTATTCTATTTTATTACGATCGTCATTGTCACCCTGATGCAATCATTTTTACACACTCCCACAGCAGAATGCTTAAACTAAACTATAGAACCTAATAGGTGCATGTTAGGTAGGTACAGTTGGGATTTACTTAATCGTGAGATTAGTAAGTATGAGGCGGGTTCCTGACCACCGGGAAATGAGTCGCCTCAGGCCGCTCCGCCTAGCTCCTGCCTCCTCCATAATATCGCGTCTGTTTAGTTTCAATTTTAACTATGCTATGTACTTAGTAGGTAACTTGATATACAATAAATATATCTAAACGTAGAATGTTCAATTTTGTGAGGGTATTTATACTTCAAGAGCGAGATATGTTCGGATAAACCTGCGAGATCAAATCAAATAATGGAGATCCGTAGCAGCTTCAGGGCCCCGATTCTGTAACTCAGTGCCTACCAAAAAATGATAGCGACTGACATATTTTATTTTTTATCCATTGAAGGTTTGCTTTAAAATAAAAATAGCATTTTCCTAGCAAACCTTCAATGGATAAAAAATATATAAGTCAGGCTATCATTTTTGATAGGCACTGAGTTACAGAATCGGGGCCCTGAGCTATTGACATAGCTTACCGAGTTGCAAAGCTGGAGTGGCTATGGATGGGGCACATGGTTAGAAGAACCTATGTGTCTTTGGGGTCCTAACTAGGTACTAACGACGCAAGACAGAGGCATGTGGAAGTCCATACAAGAGATATAATGTCCAAGAGTAGACGTCTATATCGGTTGATAAAGAAGAAGAGTAGGTACGCACTGAGAAAAATGGATTGAAGTCGACGTAATAAAATATTATGCAAACATTGTAAAATACTCTTCTTACCACAAATAAAACAGTGCGCAATCTATCTATAATATAATAAAACTGTAACAGGTCCAATTCTGTACATTGAAGATATTTTGAAAATTTTTGTTTGAGGGCACTCTATAATCGATACTGAAGCCAAAACAATTTTTTTTTAATTTTTTGTCTGTCTGTCTGTCTGTCTGTCTGTCTGTCTGTCTGTCTGTCTGTATCTTGGCCGCGCATCACGCCGAAACTACTGGACGGATTTAAATGAAACTTGGCACGATTTAAGTTAATACTACGAGGTATAATATAGGATACTTTTTATCCCGAAATTCAGCACGGTTCCCTTGGGAGAGGGGATGAAAGTCAAAATGTGTATTTCACTGTAATTCATTAAGGCGTATTCCGATTTAATCCATTCTTCTTTTGTTAGAAAGCAGGTTCTTAAGAAATTGTCCTGTAATTATTTCAAGGTCGTTAATTACGTAGTTCAGAAATTATAGACATCACGATCTTCAGTATAAGGTCCAAATAACTTGAACCCCGGAATCTACAAGATACTTTGAATGAACGGGTCATCTTAAGCTGGCAAGGGTACTTTATCGTATATAGCCATCGTGGATAGCCCTATTTTGTCAAAGTCAAACTTCTCCAAAGGCGTCAGATTTTGCCAAACGATCATTATACCTACATACTACATAGTAGGTATGGATGTAATACATCGTATGGACTTAATGCTATGGTGTTTTCATATGCAATTTAATATTCTAATCATACTAATATTATAAATGCGAAAGTGTGTTTGTTTGTTGGTTTGTCCTTCAATCACGCCACAACAGAGCCACGGATCGACGTGATTTTTTGCATGGGTACTATAGTTGAGGACATAGGCTACTTTTTATCCCGGAAAATCAAAGTGTTCACGAGGGATTTTAAAAACTAAATCCACGCGGACGAAGTCGCGGGCATCAGCTAGTACTTTATATAGTGACACGAATGTATAATTATTCTGCAGGGCATTAAACTTCATTGTGCAGGAAACCTCATCAAAACATTATGTTCAAATGTCTTATCTTTTATCGTGCAAGAACTATATGCATAATAAAATTATGGATTACGTATTATAATTTACAGTGATCAAAGCACAAAAAATAGTGACGTCTTAAATGCACCATGTATTATAGTTTTTTGCATAGAAAATTACGGTTCAAAGAGTTGCACCATAGCATTCGATGCAATGCATTATTATATTTCAAACTACGCAGCTAATTTTAAAGTGCCATTCCTGATTATTTGCACAATAAGTACATCAATCCTGAGGAACAATAAAATTCAGTGCGTATAGATATTATTGCACGTTAAAGAATCGTGCCAGGTTGAAAAAATATTGGTCAGCACAAAAATGTTTGAAATTTCATTAAAAAGTATGGTGCGTATGTACTTAAACATTACGTGCATTTTAAAAATTCACTAAAAATATGTTGCGTATGCACATAAACATAACGTGCGTGCAGCGAATCGGGGGATTCCGGTTCGGGCGGCGGGGGTCCCGGGACGGGGAGGGTAGGTGAGACGCCCGCGGGGCGCGGACACTCACTCACACACACCATTCTGAGAATGGTGTGTGTGAGTGAGTGTCCGCGCCCCGCGATTCTGTGACCTCCGTGACGTGGGTAAGGGTGTGATGCCGATGCCGTGTTGTTCTGTGTTCATTCTGTAATTAATTATAATACCTACCTATTTTGTGTGAAAAATGGATCCTATGGGAGAACTACTGAGAAAATGGGGCTTTAGTGACGATGTAATAGGACATTTTGCCAGTAAGTACCTATTTACCTATTTTTTTGTTTCGTCAGACGCCTTGGTGGTCAGTGTTGACCAGAAGTACTACACAAAAAAAAACCAGAAGTACTTAGGTTCTATAGATAGGTAGTACCTATAGATCGCGCCAAACTTCTAGTCCGACAGTTTCAGCAGCTCGTTGCGGCGCAACGAGCTCCTGTACCGGTTTCTACACACGGGTGAAAGCGGGTAGCGGGGGGCTGCGCATAAATCAAACAACTTCAGGTTGGAGAAGAAGTTTGGCGCGATTACTGTCGCCGGGAAAATCAGGTAAACCTTATCAGATTGTAGTGTGCAGACTGCAGGCAGCTTTATGCAACGAAATTAATTAATGTAATGTGTTTTAGGTTGTTACTCTCTGTGAGGCGACGCCTCAGGGTAAGGCTTTACTGAAAGCCTGTCAGAGAGCAGCCCAGTCCGGACCTCTGGAGACCAAATTGCGAAACCAGCTGTGTACGTATTTAATTACGCAGCTAACGCCGGCTGACGAAAACGTGAATCTACCTGAAAACTATCGTCTCCTACAGATTAGCCAGGATATAGCGCGCCTTTTTGGTACAGAAAGTGCGGCGCTTTACTACTGCCCGTCCATCGCAAGAGGGAAATTCACGCCAAGGAAGAACACTTCCGGATGGTTAGTAAATGCCCGAAATAACAGAAAAAAGGTCCTGGTGAGTCTGGGATTCCTGGAGCCACCAACAAAACGATCGCGTTCACGCTCTACGGAACCCGGGTCACCTGCACCCCAGTCAGAGCCTGCCGACAACGTTGGTATAGACCTGAATCATCTCAAAACGGGTAAGATGCATTATTTTATCATTATTTTATTGAATATGGATTGAAAATTGAAATTACATAATAATAATACTATTTGTGTCGAAAAATGAGTCTTAATTTTTGTTATCTTTAGATCATTCATCATACATTATATTATATTATTGAAATGTTTTAAGCTCAACCTAAGGTCGGAATTTATATTATATTATTTATTATATTATATCATATCATATCATATTATACTATATTGTATTATATTAATTATTATTATTTTTGTTTCAGGAGAAATCGAATTGGTGCAAAGCGCCTTAGAACAACTGAAAGGAAACAGGGGCGTGGGCGTTCCCTGGTCGACTATCCAAAACCTGTGGTCAGAGACAATTAGAGCTCGTCTCTACACATGTTACCATGAAACGGGCAAGGTTCAAGAATATTTAAACACCTATCCTGTCCTGAAGGGATCTGAAGGCTGGAGGCTCCTTGTTAACGATTTTGAATCTCTTTACCCTGCCGCAGCTGACGGTCTTGCCACGTGCAAAGAATTGATACCTAACATTATTAGCTACTCCCAAAATAAGATTAAAAACCTGAAAGACAAATTTGTGGTCGCTACCATTAAAACGATCACGGAGCAGTGTCTGCTTAGTGGTGAGTTTCTAATAAACTTACTGCCTAATATTGAAGTCTTACTAAAGTCGCAAACTGTCATTTAACAATCTCTGTAAAATATTTTTTACCAGCTATAAGTATAGTTAACGGCAGCTCCGTTACCAATTTTCAGTACAGTATCGCTCTTGTGCGAAAGAAATACCGGAGGTGCTGTTTATTTAACAAACGACTTTTAGTAATGTTTCTTTATTCTGATAATTTATTCTGAAAACAACCTTTTTACTGAAAGAATTTTTCTTACAGATGATGACGATGTCCAAATAACAGGCGCAATCATACTACTGGGTTGTCTGTATAAAATTTCGCCGGCTGCAAGCAAAAAGGGAGGTACGGGAAGCCGACCAGAGGTATTAAAGAGCCTTGTAACATACGTTCCCTCAGAAAATGATGTCACAGGGGCGATTCAAGAACACGCGTTAGCTGTACAAGGTCCTTTCCAGCCATTTTTCATTGCTGTTGGTGAGCAATATAATAACATAACCACCGTATTCTTTTGCCTAACCGAATTGACATTTTGGAAGTTTAAAAGCTTCCCTGAAGCCTTTGACGTGGGATTTAAAATAATTCATGCAGTCGCATGCCCATATCCAGCGTTATGCTATTCAACATGGCTCGCCATTCAAATAGCTTTCTATCACATAAAAACAATTTATGATGACTACAGCCGATCGGTAAAACAACTACTTTTAGATCTAGGTCTTGCCTCGACATTACAGCCGTACCTTGAGTTAAAATAATTTTACAGTGATCGGTATATTTTAGGCTAGTAATTACACTTTAATATAATAAACGCAAAAGTTTGGATGTTTATTTGTTTGTTTGTTACTCAATCACGTCATAACTGCTGGACCGATTCAAAATACAAAACCTCCCATTCAGCAACATTCTATCCACTGATCTACCGAGGTTGTGAATAATCATAATAAAATTAGTAATAATGGTAGTGTGTCGCGATTGTAAAAGGTCTTTCGATCTTATCTCTCAGCTAGTTCATCATATAAGAAAAGAATGTCCTTTAAATTTTGATCCTCATATTTATAAGTGTGGAGAAAAAAATTGCAGTCGATGCTTTAGTGATGTCCGTCAATTTCGCAAGCATATTGTTGATTTGCACCACATTAATCCAACGGTTGGGATACTGCCGGAACCAGTGCCTAGTACCAGTAGTGCTAGTCCCCCACCCCCAGCTATTATGGATACTAGTGAATCTGAGTTGCTGATTGATACTGAGAGAATGGATCTTGACAGCTTAACCTGTAGATTTTTAATAAACCTCTATAGCAATCCTGGAGTCACGAGATCGTCTGTTCAATGTTTTGTTTCAGCGTTACAATCCTATTTTACCGATATAGCTCCTTTATTAGCGGAATCTGCTTTAAGTTCGATAGATTTTAAAAACGATGAATCAGTAGAAAGCAAGAGTCTGCGAGATGACTGTATTAACAAATTGACGTCGTCTATGTCATCAGTGCTTACTCCTTTTCGTTCAGAATTTCTGAGGTTGCAAAAGTTTGAAGCATTGGGTACTTATATTGCTCCTACAACCATTACAATTGATTACATTCCTGGGTTGACGACTCTCGGGAATGTAACCAGGATGTCAACTTTACCATGTACCATGCAAGTAATTCCTTTGGGCAGAGTTCTCAGTAAGTTTTTATCTATTAAAGGAATTCTTCAGTCAATTCTCCATTATTTGGATCATTTGCAGGGTGCTGTTAAATTGAGTGCTGCCAATGATAGTGCATTGCTCAGTGTAGAAAATGTAATGCAAGGTTCCCTTTGGCGGCGTCACATGCTAATCCAGACAGCAGACGCCAGCCTAATTTTGCCTCTTATAGTTTACTATGATGATTTCGAAGTCGGAAACCCGTTGGGCGGACATGCAGGAGTTCACAAGCTTGGGGGTGTTTATGTTTCACTGCCAGCACTACCTCCATATTTATATTCCCAGTTAGATCATGTGTTTCTGTTGGCTCTTTTTCATTCTTCCTACAAGACGAATTATGGTAATAAAGCCATTTTTCATTCTGCTATTATAGAACTAAATAAGTTGCAAAGTACAGGCATTTTTATTGATACAGATACATTCAAAGGAGTTATAAAATTTAAAGTTGTTGCAATTACTGGTGATAATTTAGGTCTCAATTCTATTCCAGGATTTACTGAAAGTTTTTCAGCAAACAAATGCTGCAGAATATGCAACATCGACAGGACAGAACTGCAAACTTCAATTCGTGAGAATCCTGGATTGCTTAGGAACATGTCACTGTACAATGAACAGTTAAATATTAATGATTTATCTATAACAGGCATAAAGGAAAAATGTTGTTGGCTTGAATTAGATGGATTTGATATTTTTGAACATGTAGCAGTAGATGTCATGCACGATTTCTTGGAGGGTGTTTGTCGCTATGTTATGACTTACATAATAAACTTTTATGTAAACAGTGGTTTATTACAGGCTAATATACTGAAAGAAGCCTTGATATCGTTCAACTATGGCCCCGATTCAAGCTCAAAACCAAGCAATTGTTTAGTGTTCGACGGGGCTAGAATCAAGCTAAGATGTTCAGCTTCCGAAATGATAGTTCTAGTAAGGTACTTTGGACTAATCGTTGGTCGATATATTCCCGCTGGCGAAGAGAACTGGGATTTGTTAACCTTATTACGTAAGAATTTAGACATTTTGTTAGCTTATAGAATCTATGACTTTACAGCCGATAAACTGAATTGCTTAATCTCTGAATTTAATTCTTTATTTATGAAGCAAACGGGGTCACTACTAAAGCCTAAGTTTCATTTTCTTACTCACTACCCTGCCATGCTACGTAAATTCGGCCCAGTACGAAACATTTGGGCAATGCGTTTTGAAGCAAAGCATAGAACTTCAAAAATAGTAGCTCGCTCAACGTCCACACGTGTTAATATTACTAAAACAGTAGCAATAAGACATCAACTTACATTAAATAACTTGCTTTTTAATCAGGTTGTCCCTGATGCCGTTAAGTTTGGCAAGAAAGTTCGGCTGAACATCCCTCTTGATCGTTTTAATCTGGAGGGACCTATAACATTTGTTGCATCCGTAACAATAGCAGGTGTGCAGTGGAAACCCTACAGCATTGTGTTTGTGGATTTCGATGAACCAAATCATGAGTTGCCCATTTTTGCAGCCATTGAAGCAATCGTAGTAACTCGCTCAAATATTGTTTACTTTTACTGTCGGTTATTTGATACTATTGAATTCAATGAGCATTATCAAGCTTATGAGGTCAAACAAACTAATATCTACAACTGTATAAAAGCCAGCGATGCTTTAGCACCCTTCCCTCATAATCTAACTAAACTATATAATTATATGAACTACATAACTAGCAGATGGTATATAGAACAGTAATTGCCTACAGAGAAGGAGCACAAAATTGTGAATATCATCATTGTTATATGTCATAAATTACCTATATTTGATTTGATTAGCTTTCACCTGCACGAGTGATTTCGTATAGTAATTGCCTAATAAACATGTATCCAATTCGGCATAACGCCATTCAAATCCATTCATTCAATCGGTATAAAAAGTATACTACGTGTAAATAGTGATAAACTATCTGCATTGATCATTTAAATCCGTTCAGTGGTTTTGGCGTGATTGCGTAACAAACAAATAAATAAATTTATTATATTCTCCTTTTGTATTTATTATATTCGTACGATTAAGATATTTTTATTAATTTTTAGTGAATCGTCACGAAAACCTGCGCAATTTATAAGTTTAAAGTGCTAATGTTTGCTAGGAGCTTCTTAAATTGTTTAGGCAAGGGTTTAGGTGTTTCCTAAGTCTAGTGCATTCGGGCATGAAAGTTTTAAAGTACATTATTAATAGGTTTTTTTTGTAAGAAAAGTTTAAGAGAAGTTTAAATTGATTTTTTCGAAGTTATAGAGTAAAATTTTAAATTATAAGTAAAAACTTAGCATATTTTTTTTATTTAAATCTAATTTTGTTTTCATTAAAGAAACGTGCTGATAGTTCCTTGTAACTTTTAAGTTTCTTATTTGTTTTTAAGATATAATATAGTTTAAAATTGTATTTTAAACTGAGTAACTTAAAATACTTTGTTTAAATGTCCGGGTTTTACGCTCCGGAATCCGGGATTTTCACGTTTCTTGTCCTATATAGTTGACTGATTTTTGAGATGGCAACCCTTAGTGCAGACTGGAGACCTTGGCATTTAGCATTGTTTTATATTATGTTCTAAATTGACTGTTTATCTTTTTAAAAGTTTCCCAGGTGTGATAATATTATTTTAATCTAGGCTAGGATTAACTATTCTTTGAATAATTTAATATTTATGGAAAATAAATGTTTGTATAATTTTAAGTTTTTTTTTAAATTACATACCCTACACTCTGTGTGTGATTAATTACTACCTATAATGAATTTCAGCACATTTTTTCTGCACTGTAAATGTACTTATTTATCAGGATTAGTAACAAATATTTGCACGGTGTTTCCAAACGATGAAATTATAACTATAATCAGGTTAGTGTTTGGACAGGTATCTTCAGTCAAAATTGATAGGCCAACAAAAAGTCGGACGTTTTTTTACTCTTCCCATACAAATCGTTTACTAGTATTTTTAGGTAGAGTAAAAAAACTACCAAATTCTTTTGGTTGCACCTATCTATCCTACTTATCCTGCCTTACTCAAAATACCTCTCCGAACACTTAATTTTATTATACCTAAGTACAGGGTGTAAGGGACAGCTTTCCGAAAACTTTAACAATGTCTTCAGCATACCATCATCCTGAACAACTTACAGCAATAATTTTTGTCGGAAAAAAATTCCACTCTCCATACAAATTGTATGGAGAGGTGAATCAGGTGCCAAATTTTATGGAGAGCAGATTTTTTTTTATTTCGCACAAAAAAATTCTTGCTGTACGTTGTTCAGGATGATGGTCTAAAGACATTGTTAAAGTTTTCGGAAAGTTGTCCCAAAACAACCTGTATCATTTATTTCATCGTCCGGAAACACCGTGTAGAGATTTAGTGCTAATCCTGAAAAATATCAATGCCATTACGATATTAAATAGTGCGGAAAAAATGCTAGGGCACGTAAAAGGATCATGCCCAGCTAAAAAAGCACTATAACATTTAGTGCAGTCGCATAAAAAGATATGCTTCCAGCAGCAAATAATAACATGGGCAGGCACGATATATTATAGGGCACGACCTGGTATGCACCAACAAGTAATATGCAAACGCACATAAAAATATGCTTCCAGCAGACAAATAATATCATGGGCAGGCACGATATATTATAGGGCACGACCTGGTATGCACCAACAAGTAAAATGCAAAAGCACATAATAGTATAATGAATGCATTATAATATAAAATGCCGTCAATTAGGTATTTTAAACAGTGCACTATATATTTTCTTTCATAAGGGTTATACATTATGATGTCTTGACCTATATCTTGTAGTGCGAGCTGCAAATAATGTTGTGACGTCACTAAATTGTGGCGGAACCATAATTTTATGTGCACCCCCGGCAGAATAACTTTACATACTGGCACGATTGTTGAAAAAAGTGTGCATGCACAATAGTTTATAGTGCCTCATTTTTCTCAGTGCGCGTTCGCAACCTACATTGGTTTTCACCGAAGAACTGCGTTTTCATGTTGCAGCCTTTAGAAGTTCAAACTATGAATCCGTACACATACCACTTCCCTTTATAATTGTAAAACATATTACAAAAGTGGAGCTTCACGTTCCGAGGTACTAATAAATAGGCATTCCCGCTCATACCGTTCCGATATCTAAACCTATTGTGTTTTAGCTGCCCGTATTCGAACAATAAATAATTTATGGACCTTTATTGCAAATTAATTGAGAATTTTGTGTTTGTGCAGATATAAACGCTTATATTGGAACCTAAAATAAATCTTTAAATATTTGCGGATTGTTAATATATTGATACCTAGTTAAAATGATCAAAATCTTTTTTCGGCGAATTCATCCGCGTGGATTTAGTTTATAAAATCCCTCGGGAACTCTTTGATTTTCCGGGATAAAAAGTAACATATATCACCTTTCAGGTCCTCGACTATACCCATGCAAAAAATCACGTCAATCCGTAGCTCTGTTGCGGCGTGATCGAAGAACAAACCAACAAACAAACACACTTTCGCAATTATAATAAATAATATGTATATAATAAATACATATCATGTTTGATAGTTTTCAAAACACAAATCAAAATAAAAATAAATTTATTTGTTGAAATAGGTGTTTGCAAAGGTTGGTACAAGTTTTGTTGTAGCTGTTGTAGGTATCACAATTCCAAGCCGTACACAGCAAAATTACTCGTACGTAAACCTTATAATTCAGAGAAAGATCTGTGTCTTCTGTCACCATCCAATGATAGGCCAGCGGCTGGTTCACGAGGATACGTTAAGAAAAAGGTATACGAATAGATAATATTAGATACACATACCTACTATACCGGTTTGTTTAACCCCAACTCGCCATGTAACGGTATATTTTTAGACGGTAAGCATCCATTTTTATTAGAGAGGGTCCTATAGAAATGTAAAACATGTTAAAAAGCACATAATTCGTAAAGGGCGACATAAAAGACATTAAAATGGACAAAACGGGGGACGCAGCAGTGTCCGAATGCCGCTTCGCTATAAAATCTACTTTATTTCCGGCACGTGCAAAGTAGTCACCGTTTTTTCTACGACCAACGCAAGCGAGGAAAATTAAAATAAGGCTTTAAACTTAGCTACAAGTTTTAGTACTGCGAGAGCTCGAGCCTCGTAAAAAGAGCAAGCAACACGAGGTATTGCGAGGCGGTATATTTCAATGGAATTTCATAAAATGAACAAGAAAACTTTCTGCGTCAGTCTTCCATTAAGACCGATGCAGACGACGTGCTAAAGCAGGTTTCACTTTACACCGTGTTGGGACTCCGTGCCACGATACGCACAGGTCATATGGTGCAGGATTTAAGATTTATAGTATGCTCTATTTGAAGCGAAGCATCAATGGTAAAATGCTTTTGTACGGTCGAGTCCATATCATGCATAAGAAAACTTTTAGCGGACCTTACTTCAAAGTTTAAAAGCTACGATATTATCAAATTCATTTTTGATTGGCTGATACTTACTAATAATTTAATATTTAAAAAAATATTTTTAAAAACCGACTTCAAACACCCGCGCCACTACAAAGTACATAATTTATTTTTGATGTTTTAAAAACGGCTCGACCTGATACGTTTACCCTTTCAAACAAAAAAAGAATTTTCCAAATCGGTTCAGGCGTCTTCGAGTAATCGGTGAACATACATAAAAAAAAGTTTCCGACGAATTGAGAACCTCCTCCTTTTTTGAAGTCAGTTAAAAAAAGCTCTATAAAATACATCTCCGTTCAATAATACTAACGTTTGTTCTTCGACAACTTTGACAATGAACTTCAAAGGTAAATGACATCCTCTAGGTGGCGTTATCTGAAAGTCTCGCCGAAAAACTTTACTATCCTGCGATACAATAGTATATTGTTAATCTAGGCTTTTAATAGTATATTTGACCGAGCGAAGCGAGGTCTCTGAGTTTACTAGAGCGATTTGCACTTGTCCGTCCGTCCGTCCGTCCGTCCGTCCGTCCGTCTGTCAGAGCCTTATAACTTTTGAATTACTGAACGTAATTACTTCAAATTTAGATATAATATGTAAACCGATGGCCTCCAGCCGAAAATGGCTTAAAAAGTTATAAAAATCTTTATTTCAGGGGGGCTCTCATAGAAGCGAATGCGAAGAAAATTTTTTTTATTTGCGATTCATAGGTTTTCTGTGTATCATTTTAAAGACAATTTGGAACAGAGTACAACCGTATTTTTCTTTCAATTTTTTTCCTTAAATTGACGAAATGGGGGGCTTCCAAAGTGGCGATTTAATACGCTCGCTTGAAGACGCTCTCTGGGAAAATTTTCTATATATTTTCAAGTTCTACTTATTTTCTTACTTCACTTGTATCCTGTACTTGAACAACAAATACTAAAATTATATGAATATTATAAAGAAACGAGATTATTTAATTTTTAATGAGCATCAGTAAATTTCACATAGCTTCACAATAATGCTAATAGATGGCGCACTAGGACTTAGGATTGTGTTTTGGAGCTACCTACGTAAAGAGACTCCTACATAGGGGATGATTTAGGTATGTTTGGTGAAAACGGGCATAATAATAATAATGTCAGTTTTGGTCGTCATGTATCGATTGAATGAATAATCATGGGATACCGTTACCGCGATGTCTCAGTTCGGGGCGAACCACTAGTGTTATTCTAGGCTTTTAATTGAATTGCTACAATCATCGTCACAGTCCGTATAAAACATTAAGATAACGTAAGTTTATCGCACGTCTGCACTGGCCCTAAAAGGACGACAAAACGTACAACACAGTAAGTAATACGTTTTTTGAGACAATCACGGAACGAGGATAACAGCGTCGTTAACTAAATTGCACCATTTATTATATTTCTCTCTTAAAATAAGATAATGTGTATAATTTTCTTTTGCTTTAGTATTAATTTTAACGTCGTTTTTGACGTGATAACGTCTTATAAATCGATGAACACCGACTGCACGCACGAAAAATTGTCACATTCCGCCTGCGCCTGAGCGTGCCAGCGAGAGCGCGGAACAAGCGATATAGAGGCACGATCGGCCCAAGCGTTGGCTTGTGAAGTTGTGACTTGTTTCTGGACGTTATCACGTAAAACTATCGCCCGTAAACCGACTTTACAGACAACCAATTTTTTTTAAATATATGTATATACAAATTTAAGGCATACTTACATTTCTTTCAATAGGAAGGATAAATATTTTTTTATTTTACTTAAATAACTTCACTTAACGAAATTAGTTCGAAGATATGGTGGTAGTTGAGGTTCCAACGTGCTGGAGTGGCGACCGCGCATCGGAAAGCGCAGTGTTTGCAGACCCCACCACTAGATGGCCCGACATTGGACCGACAATGATTCGCAGGGAGCCGTGGTATACAACCTGCGCAAGACCGAGATCTGTGGAAATCTATGTCCAACTGTAGACAGACTATCAGTTTATTATGTAAACATAAAGAAAAACTTCAACAATGAGAACAACTCATCCGATTACGTTATATCGATATTAGTAATACATTGTATTAAGTAGGTATCTCATAAATCTACTTTGGTACTAGATCTTGCACTTAATGTAGCTGGATGTATCTAGGTACAACCGCATGGAAGTACGCTGCCATTAAACCGAGGGACAGCCCACGCTGGTAAAGTGCTTGCTTGGATCTAGTCTAAAGTGCCAGTAAAAATGGCAGGAAATCACTTTGAAAACGAATTGAAAGAGAACCGATTAGGTAAGCTTTTTACTAAGGGACTTCTTGGGAGAGTGACAATAATACTTTAAACTGACGGTATCTAATCAAATCGCGGTATGGTGCCAAGAATACTGGCTGGATTTGCGCGCCTGAAATGAGAAGAAATTAAATTTAAAAAATAATCTCTAGGTACATTACATGATACTTATAAATACTTCTTGTATTAAAGTTAAATTATCAGAAAATGTATTTCATTAAGTTTGGCTTCAAAAATGTGCGATACTTTAATCCTTAATAATATTATAAATTCGAAAGTGTGTTTGTTTGTTGGTTTGTCCTTCAATCACGCCGCAACAGGGCTACGGATCGACGTGATTTTTTACATGGGTATAGTTGAGGACCTGGAGAGTGGCATAGGCTACTTTTTCTTCCGGAAAATCAAAGAGTTCCCGAGGGATTTTAAAAACTAAATCCACGCGGACGAAGTTGCGGGCATCAGCTAGTTAAAGAATAAACACACAAAAAGACCAATAAAATAGTTTTACCTACTAATATGTCCTGGTAGGTGTCTTTTTATGCTGTTAATATAAATAAATAAATAAATAATTTATTAATAAAAAATTAAAGGAACCTACGTTCATTGAAAATGTAGATGTTATTTAGATATATGACTTTTACTTATTCCCACTATTTAGACTGCTTTCGAAATTCTGCTTTTTAGCAACAAAACGCTTTTCTCGCTTGACTTGCAGCGCAGTCCACTCGCTGTTTTCCAAGCTATTAGCAAGCTGCAAATTATCCGCGGCCAAAACAGTACGTGGGCGAGAGCCTACGCGGCACCCTTTAACTTCGCTTCAGCATAAGTTATTGGAAAGCGATTGTTGTGACATGAAGTAAGGCCCTTTTTAGTATTTACATGTAAATATGGGACCAGCCTTTTGTCTGTTTGTTGGAACTAACAATTCAAGAACGATGATTTATTTGTCGAGTTGTTAGGAAAATACTGCATACTGATTATATTATTTTTCATGTATGTATTGGTCTACAGATAAAGATTAAGTAAGCTAAGTAAATGAATGTTGGACGTTCGTGCAATCTGGATTTTCCCTATATGTTCGATATGAAAATCATCGTCTTTCTTCTTTAACAACCGATAGACGTTCACTGGTCAAAGATCTCTTGCATGGACTTCTACAGGCTTCGGTCTTGCGACGCCTGTATCCAGCGGCTTCGTGCGACTCGTCTGATGTCGTCGGTCCACCTAGTGGGGGGTCTGCCAACACTGCGCTTTCCGGTTTGAGGTCGCCACTTCTGCACCTTGAAACCCCAATGTGTGTCTTGTATGTGCCCTGCCCGCCCATTTCTAGTTCAGTTTCGCGACTCGCTAATCATACCTAGGTACTAATATTATAAATGCGAAAGTGTGTTTGTTGGTTTGTCCTTCAATCACGCCACAACAGAGCTACGAATCGACGTAATTTTTACATGGGTATAGTTGAAGACCTGGAGAGTGACATAGGTTACTTTTTATCCCGGAAAATCAAAGAGTTCCCGCGGGACTTAAAAAACTAAATCCACGCGGACGAAGTCGTGGGCATCAGCTAGTATTATAAATGTCAAAGTGTGTTTGTTGGTTTGTCCTTCAATCACGCCGCAATAGAGCCACGGATCGACGTGATTTTTTGCATGGGTAAAGTTGAGGACCTGGAAAGTGACATGGGCTACTTTTTATCCCGGAAAATCGAAGAGCTCCCGAGGGATTTTAAAAATTAAATCCACGTGGACGAAGTTGCGGGCATCAGCTAGTATCGCATAATTGCAAAGAAACCTAGAATTATTATGTAACTCTGATATCAGTGTACTAAAAAATACGTGTATAAAAATGTTTCCTTAGTTGACTCGACCTCGATTTGTGATATGCGCTCCAATTATTTTCCCCTTCGTAAAAGCTTTTTTCATCCAGACTTTCACAATAAAGCTTACAATGTAGTCTGTCTACGTACAAACAATACGAGGTGGCTTACGTTTTATTAGCCTTTTCTCCAGACAAGAACCGAGTCTTTGAATTGATGTTTGAAGCATTTACCTAGTTTTGATTTGTTGTAATTAAGAAGATGAGATTGATGATATTTTAAGAAAAAACACAGAAGTTTTAAATTCAAGTTACTGAGATTACAAATACATAACATTATAGTGTACGCAAACACAGGTGTACTCTCTATTCTTTCTCATAGATTAGGTATCTCTCACCAGAGCCATATCGGATCGGCTTTACATGTTCTCCAAGGCACGGGGGTGCAAAATCACCAAGTTCCTAATTCTATGCTGCAACTGAAGATTTACTGACAGAAAAACTCAATAACTCTTGCTTTTTGGGTTTCGAGCCCGAAAATGATCAATCAACCAGCTGATTAACCAACGAAGCAGTCAGTTTATTGCCTTGTATTTATAACTATAAATAACAAGAGCCCACTGTGAATAGTAATTTGACATGACTTATCCTCACTTCCTTACATATCCACCGGAGCGTACATCCAGCTTCTAATAGGTGGCGCTGGCGATCATTTATCATCGGTGGACGGGTTGAGCGGAGGAAATGCCCGTAAATAGCTGAATGCAAAACGCCGCTGTTGTCCGATCCATCAATCAATGATGTTGAGCCACCTACATCGAGCGTAGAGCGACACTCACATTGACGCGAGTTTAAAAATGCTTAGTACTTTTTAAGAGTGCCGTACAAAGCCGCCATAAAAGTAATTAATCTTTTATTTCAGGAATGAAATCTATTTTTTAGAATGTGAAGGGTGATTACGTACGAACTGTTGTTCGCCACGAACTACGAGTAAAAAGAGCGATAATGATAGCCTCAATATTTTGAGTAAAATTAAAAAGAAAATGCATAGATTTGTGTTTTGTTTAAAAAGTTCTTTTCAACAATTCAACAAACGTGTCTTAAACGAAAATAAAACTTTTGTCCTCCTTTTGCATCCATAATAAGTTTTTTTTATAACTTTTTATGTTATTTTCGGCTTTAGGCCACTGTTTTGCATATTATCATTTTATCGCAGCGACCAAAGTGAAAACTTCTTCATCTGAACCTTGCGCCTTCTAAATATTCTACGGTCAGTACCTACGTTTTATGTATTTTCTGGCAGACAATAAAACCGAGGTATGCCGACCGAAATAACGAGAGACCATTCCACTATCGCCGAAGTTTACTCGTATAAAGAGATCGCGCACAGCCGCAAGACTATTAGGATACGCAAGAGCCGCAAGAGGCGCATTTTTAAAACCTTATTTGTAAAATCGTTAATTGCATTCGATGCAACTTAAAATTCGTGAACAGAGTATACGTACAACATAAAATTCATGATCAGAGTTTACGTCAGTGCCGATCACTGTTGAAATCTTCACCATTTGCTTGGACCATTTGGATAGAAATCACTTCTAAGTGCAGCCACCAATTTGGAATCCTTTAATTTAATTTAATTTTATTCGTTAATTTCAACTTACATTCATTGATTTCATTCATTTATTCTGAATGTGATGTGCCCTATGCGGCAAAGTCTAGGCGCTCGCGCTAACGTCATATTTTAAGGGTTGATAACTGTCTTGAGTGCGGCTCTTGCGCCTCTTACTTACGGGCCTTCTCGTAGTATACGACCGACCAAAAGAACTTTTCGTTATAGGCCAAAGTTAACTCGGCGCCCGCTTCATTGAGATTGGGATCACGTAACAAGTAGCATCCTTGTGACTTCTGGTTTCCACGCTGATTACAAATACTGAACTTATTTCCTGCGCTGTTTTAGAAAATAAATCACTGAGGTCATCCTGTTTGTGGCTATATGCAGAGTGCCTTAAAAAAGTGGTGACAGACTGGTGGTTGGGTAAGGGTGGGGTCTATAGGGTTAAAAAAAACCAGGAACGTACCTACTGTTTTACTATTCGGAGCTATAAGCGCTCTAAGCAATACTTACTCTCAAGATTTTTCAAAAATTGTCAAGAAAGTCAATCCACACTTGGCCAGTGGAACTGCCTAAACACATTGTCATCTGAGAGGTGACCAACTGACCAGCAATTGAATGAGATGCTTCGATTGATTAAGCGACTTCATACTGTGGAAAATAAATATTAATTAATATATAAGAAAATTTGAATATAAGCATTAATTGTTGCAATTTGCGAATTAATAAAGAGGTGTAGGTATATTGCCACTGCCTTCAAATTAAAATACCAACTTTATAACTTTTTTATCAATTTCCTTACAGAGTATATGTAATTATTACAAAGTACTACTAATCTTCAAAGGATAAGATAAAATAAAGAATATTCTGTTCCAATTAAAACCTTTGCTGTTATACTCGTAATTACGATATCTTCTGTTGAAGCGATTTGCATATCAACGAATAACGACGCACTAAATTCTTTTACATTACAAAATATAATCTTGACAAACGCCGATATATTCAGGATTCAGTACATTAAACTGATACCCTTAATTAAGAAGTGAATGTAAACTCAGTAGAGTATTTCATTATGCTTGTCAATGTTTTTTTATATTAATGTAGCTTGAGGCAATTATCATTTAATCTCTTCTGTCCTGCACCGGGATGCCTTAAAAATGTAAATTGAATGACCGCGTAGTACCTTCGCTTCCGTTACTGTTTGGACTTTTTGGGACCATACGTTTTCATGACAATATTTTTCTTATTTTTATGTAGATATTATGAATACACTAGCCGTGACTTCGTCTACGTGGGGCTTTCAACAATCTCCTCACTCCTGTGTCTCTACTCCATAAAACGTAGCATTAATCATTGCAAGGTCCTGCACTGCATCAATGTAGCAAAAGCATGTTGATCCATTAGGTAAGTACTCCGTCGATGTGTGATTAAAGATTGCAGGACAAACCAAAAAACAAACACACTTTCGCTGTTCGCATTTAAAATATTCTTGTGTTTAATGTATATGTAGCTTTTGTTTTGTTCATTTAGTTTGAGATTTATCAATCAAGTTAGCACGTGGTTAGCACTAATAGTATATTTATTTATTTTATTTAAACAACTTTATTGCTAGAAATACAGAGTTCAAATAAGCCACATAAAATATACAATACAAAAGGTGACCAAGAGTGATCTCTGCCAGGCAACCTATACAAAAGAACTTTACTTGATGATTAAAAAAATATAATACATACTTTAAAGTTTAATAAACAAGTCCACAACCATAAGAGAACCAAGTTAAAACCATACATTGTCGACCGAGCGAAGCGAAGGTCTTTGAGTTAACTAGGGCGATTTGCACTTGTCCGTCCGTCCGTCCGTCCGTCCGTCCGTCTGTCAGAGCCTTATAACTTTTGAATTACTGAACGTAATTACTTCAAATTTAGATATAATATGTAAACCGATGGCCTCCAGCCGAAAATGGCTTAAAAAGTTATAAAAATCTTTATTTCAGGGGGGCTCTCATAGAAGCGAATGCGAAGTAAAAAAAAAAAAATCGCGTTACATAAAATTGTTACGTATCATTTTAAAGATAATTTTGAACTGAGTACAAAAATATTTTTTTTTTAATTTTTCCCTTAAAATTGACGAAATGGGGGGCTTTCAAAGTGGCGATTTTATACGCTCGCTTGAAGACGCTCTCTAGAAAAATCCGCTATGGATTTTCAAACTGATTTTATGTTTTTAGGTCACTTATATCCTGTACTTGAACAACAAATACTAAAATTATATGAATATTATAAAGAAACGAGATTATTTAATTTTTAATGGGCGTCAGTAATTCATATAGCATCAACATAGCTTCACAATAATGCTAATAGATGGCGCAGTCAGTAACTATTCCCATGGAACTACGAGTTAAATTCAATGTTTGATAAATAATTCAATGTTTTCACTAACGTTCCCTAACCTTTACGGGCTACCTATAAGTTAGGTGATTGATGTTTTCTGTCAACTTATTTATCACGATCCTGTACGGGACACCTAAAAGGATATTGGGACGGATGTTAGGACTTAGGATTGTATTTAGGAGCTACCTACGTTAAGAGACTCCTACTTAGGGGATGATTTAGGTATGTTTGGTGAAAACGGGCATAATAATAATGTCAGTTTTGGTTATCATGTATCGATTGAATGAATAATCATGGGATACCGTTACCGCGAGGTCTCAGTTCGGGGCGAACCACTAGTACGATTCGTTTCCACAACCATATTAAGAATTACAAAGGAGTAGACTGAAGGTACGGGGAGTGCGTTAATTTAAGACTCGGATATCTTTTTATTTACTGGAGTTCTTACAGGACGATGTTAATGCATCTCTCACGTTTTTACTTCGGAAAGGGCATTAGGCCTGTGGTTTATTGCGCTCTTCAAAACGGAATTTATGATTAAAAAAACAGTCAAGCTAGAGTTGGACGTTATGTGTTCATCATTAAGCTGTGAGACTGTAAAAATAATTGCTACAGTGCAGTGTGAATGTCGCAGTCACTTGTGATTGGCTGAATATAGGTACGATGTTCTTGCTGCATCAATGCATTTGAACCATCGATGTATACCAATAGCGAGAGAGTACCAGTCAATCAACCATTTTTAGACAATCCCACAGCTGTTCTCTTTAATTCTTCTACTTCTTCTTTATCAAAGACCTCTACTGCTGGACAAGGATCTCCTGCATGGACTTCCACAGGCTTCGGTCTTGCGGCTGTTTTGATGTCGTTGGTCCACCTAGTGGGGGTTCTGCCAACACTGCGCTTCCCGGTGCGGGGTCACCACTCCAGCACTTGGGACCCCAACGACCATCAGCTCTTCGAACCATGTGCCCAGCCCATTTCCACTTCAGTTTCGCGACACGCGGAGCTATAGCGGTGACGTTGGTTCTCCTACGGATCACCTCATTTCTGATTTGATCTCGCAGGGATATTAAGATCATAGCTCTCTTCATCACTCGCTGAGTGACCCTGAGCCTTCATATGGGGCCCATAGTTAGCGACTATGTCTCGGATCCGTAAGTCATCACTGGCAACACGCCTTGTTCGAAGACTAGTCTTCAGGCACTGAGGGATTTTGGACGAGAAGACATCTCGGAGCTTCCCGAACGCTGCCCAGTGCCCATTCTCTCCTGCTACTTGCTGCTCTTTCATTAGATATTTGGTATTGTTAGAATATTATCATTAGAATATCGGTACCGCGAAATTTGAGATTTTCCTTCCTAATGAAGAAAAATGTCGAGTTGGACTATTCGATTTTTGAGGTTGATCCGGATAATAATTTGTTTATAAAAGCTTAGACTTGGGATTAGTTGGAGTTTCTCATTTGATGCGGAACCCCAGAAAGTCCAATAAGGGCTTGAAGCCAGCCTCACCTATTAGCAGTCCACGTTGTATGGGTGCTATTGTGCGAACTGTGAATGACCTCTTCAGCATAATAATGGGCGAAGGGATGCGCAGGAGCGCGTGCGGCAGAGGGGCGACCGGTTTGAAATTAGAACGTTTTATTTTTTTGAGCTGAGCCTTTGTCGGCGGCCGCCCGGCGCGCATGCGCTAACTCGACAAATACGTCGAATGAAATAAGCCGTATTTTGTTTCCTTTCCTTTTTGAATGGTCTTTTTTTTTGTGGGGGTTACGAAAAGTTGGGGTTACATACCGGGTCAATAGTTTTGAAAGCTCATTTGAAGCTTGCTTGCGTGTAAGAATTATTGTAAGATTTTAACAAAGGCTGTGTTAGGGAGCTTTTTGTCGAGTCCTTATGGCGTGGTTAAGAAAGGGGTTATATGGCGTAGTTAAGAAAGGGGTTAAAAGAATGTGATTTCCTGCTAAAAATGCGACGCATAACAATTTTAGTTAAATAATTAGAGCCATTATGATGACGGAAAAAACCTTTTGTTCCAAAAGTAATAACAAGAATGCAGCTTCAAATATGTAGGCATTTTTTTCTGTGATCGTAGTCTGTAAGCCTATCTCTGTTACATAGCTCGCCTAAAAGTATAAAAGATTTTCAGAAAACTTTACTTTTCATTGAAAAAGAAACAGATGTTCTGGACATTAATTAACGCGTTAGAAAAGTCTGAACAAAAGCAACTCTACTAAGAACTCTATTTTTTTTTGCTCAGACTTCATTGGCTTTATTGCGTCATAAGATTTATCTATAGATACAGATAAAGTCAATAAATCTTATGGCGCAGTATCTATAGATACAGATAAATTCAACAAAACTTATGAAGACTTACCTAGTAGATAAGCGAATTTGAAATCATTGACTTTTCTCTACTTTCTATAAACCTTCGGGAATAAATTCGAAAAACTCCACTGATAATAAACAATTCATGATAGTGTATTCAAAATCCACTGCTTTCTTGTACGACTTTGTTTTATAATATTAGTTGAAAGTATGCAACCATTTATCAGTTTCATAGTAAACACCTATATTAAACTAATCTAATATCAATAAACATGATTCTAATTGGTATTAAGTAGGAGTGATACTGATTTATAGATACGAACGCTGCAATTAAGCAATTGCTATGATCTATGGCGTTGCGTCAGAAGTTCATGGCTCTCTTAGTTTATTTACAATGGGTCAAACAGTTGTAATATCCCATTAGATCAACGGCACGGCGCCTTTGAATCCCCCCATTTAAGAGAGAGTAAACACAGATGAAGGAGGGAGCCAATAGCCCAATAGTACGACACACGGTTCGGCGCGAGTAGGTCGCGTCACGGACCGCCATTTGAACGTTCGTGGTTCGCGCTATGCTTGCATTGCCGCGTATTTGAACTGAACTTTTAACGTTCGAATTTTGAAACAGAAATGACATTTTAATTCCTATTGCCACAGACAATAAAAAAAGTTAGTGACACCTAAAAACTTTTTCTAATTAGTTGATACAGCCATGTAAATAATCCGAGGGTGTTTTATTGGTGTAATTCGGAGGCAGTATGGTGGATGTCGGTGGTAATGAGTGCCATAACACCATAAATGGGAGGAACCAATTTGTATTCCTCGTTTTTGTGCATTTGTTACTTATTGGACTGAATGGAACCAATGGTAAATATACAAAATTACTAGTTTATGATATTTTTTATTTTTTTCTTTTGTCAATTTAGGTATTCAATAAAACTACCATCATAGCTACTTTCAAAGTAAAAACATACAGACTTACAGGCACCTAGCAGAAACGGGAATTAAATATATTTTTTGATACTTATGTGTTTATAAATTTATTCTATTTCCTTAAGTGTAGGTTAACACTTTTATAAAAAATAAAAATAATAAAAAAGCAATGTGGCATCTCTAGTTTCTAAAAGAACTCCATTGTAATATGGGGTCTTGGAAAAAGTAGACCAACAACTGTAATGTGTTGCTACTAGATGTCGCTAACAGTTGCTTAAAAACTGAAAAAAGTAGATACAATTTCGATGGTGACGTGTAGTTTGACCGCGGCTATGGTGTAAAGCTAACACACTCGGGCGCGATTCCCAAAATATGTGGGTTCGAATCCCACTGGCCTCGGAATTTTAGATAATATGTATTTATAAACTAATTCAGAGGCACATTTTTTTTATTAAAATAAAGATGAAAGTCAGCTTTTCTGTAGTTACTAACTTTCTTATCTCTTGATACTTTTAAAATAACTGGAGTAATAAGCCATATAAAGAAAAGTGAAAGACATTATTTATCTTTTGCGACAAAACAAAAAGTTTATCGCAAGTAGAGTTAAGTATTTTAAAACCTACTCGCTAATTACTCTTTAGTTTCGTAGCACCGGATAAAATCGTTTTCACTTTTCTTTATATGGTTTGTTACTCCAGTTTCATGACAGTTTATACTTTTGATAAAATTCCTTAGTACCTTTCTGAACACAATGTTTATTTTCGTTCCTATTCCGTTATTTTATTAATTATAGTAGGTATGTATTTTGGAATAGTTTTGTTTCTACCTACCCACAAAAATTGCAAACAACGTATGTAACACATTTATTTGATTTTTGTGCTAAAAAGTAACAATAGTCTATTTCAACATTTGAATAGTCCATTTGAACAGAATTTACCTATTGGACTATTGGTATTCGTCAGATTATAAAAACTAGATTATATAACATATTAATTCAGTCAATTTAAAACAGTTTTTAGAATCATGACGTTCTAGTAAGTTTGCAAGTTAACGTGTTAACGTTAACTGACGTTAACAGACTGTGCGTAAAATTAGAAAGCTAACGCTAGGACTAGGCAAAGTAACTAGGCAAAGTTTAATAATATCAATTTTGTATAGAAGGTACAGTCTATCCTTCAGCACGTCTTATGCCTTAGATAAATTCGAACCCAAGACTCATGTCCGTAATCTAACACGGTTGCCACTAGACATACGTAGGTATTATTCTGGTATGCAAATTCCAATATCGCGATCAAGTTACTTGAAAAACTCAGAGCTCAGCATACAATACATTCATAAAATTATGATAGATTCCACGTCTATTTATACTTGTTATTTACAATCTGTCAGACGTCAGTCCCCCTTCAGTCGTCTGGGCGATAACGCAGTCGGTAATGGTAGCGTGCACTTTAATAATATGGTTATCGTCGCTTGTGTAACCGATCCGTCGTCGACGTAAGCTGAGATGCATGAGACAACTTATTGCATACGAATTTACTTGCAGAGCATTGTAAAACTATATTGTACCAGGCTTTCTAGTAGCTGTAGTAGCTTTAGTTCACTGAAATACAGAGAAACAAAACATTCATCATCATCATTATCATGAACAATTGAGTGTATGTAGGTCTCGTCTCAGAAAAGGGTAATACGAGTTTTAGGCCATAGCTCACCGCTTCGCGCCGGCCTAATGCGAATTGGTAGACTTCACGCACCTTTGAGAACATTATGGAGAACCTCAGAGTAAGTAATACTTACTCTGAGTGGAGAACACTCAGGCGTGCAGATTTGTTTCCTCGCGAAGTTTTCCTTCACCGTTGAAGCATTTGATAACAAAACATGATAACAAATTAAACAGTGCTGAGTGCAAGGGGATGAAGGCCGTTCCAAATTACTGTCTCTTTATTGATTTCGTCCACTTATTTATTTCTCACGACCGCAAACACAACGGTTTATGCATTTAGTTTTGTGTTTGTGCGTTTTTTGTCATCATTTTCTTGAAGAGCTACTTAGGGTCGCTTTTATTGCATTAAATAATTATAACTTCTTGGGAGAGTGGAGTCTTCTCCAATTGGGTATTTGGCTGATATTTTTTTATTTATTTAAAATTACGTTTTTAAATATTATAACACAATGCCATTTCTCTTTTTTAAATATCTTTACTAGTCTCGGAATTATAATCTGTTTTGCTGTGACTGTTTCTGTCTCTTTCTAAAACGATATTTTCTATAGAGCGTCTATGGAGCTGGTGAATTGTGACATCACTCTTTATTAGTGCTCTCTCATTACATTTTCAATTATAAATAATGAATATCTACATTTTGACTACAGTCAAATACCCAATTGTCCGTAGACTAACCAGGGGTAGTTACCTAAAAGCCTCAGGCAGGTTTAATTTTAAAACAATAATAACATCATGTTGAAGTAGTTGGGTTTTTTTAATTAATGTATTTTTACATAATTATTGCTGTGCTAGTTGAACTATTATTAAGAATGTTTAGTTTGTAGTAAACCTAAGCCAAAATGGCCTTCTCAGTCGAGAGGAGAGCTCAGTGACGGTGGGATTAATGAATCAAATAAGTGGCAAAAATCAAAGGATACAGCAAACCTTATGCTATGGTTGAAAGTTTATTACGAAACTAAGATATTAGCGACACTTGGCTACGTAGAGTGGCTTCAAAGTTCTTTGTTGTTGAAAATAAAGGGAAAATATTACGCTGTCAAATGCTTAAACCGTGCTTGAACCGGCCCAGTGTCGACACAGCTATTTAAGTATAATGTTTATTACTAAACTGTGGCATTTACACGCTTCTAAATAGGTACTCTGAAACAGAAACTTCACATAGCAAAATATTATGTTTTGTGACTTTTCTTTTTCTATATTTTATATTCTACTTTCTGATAAAAGTTGATATAAAAAAGTTGAGTTCCTATAAAGTTCTTTAAAATAAATATTTTGCCGCACTCAGGCTTTGTCCGAGATTCTACAGTAGATAACTAAATACTACGTATTTGTATTTAATGGATTATTTTAATTTTCATTGGATTTATTTTAATGGATACTTACATTAAATTAAATAAGTGACACTTTAAATAAGATGAATAGTCAGATTCCTTTTTAAAACACGTTACCTTACTAAACGTTAAATTAATATAAAACTTCAGATTTTATGTATCTGCGCTGCGTCATCTGGGTTTGGGAAGCGTCGTCATCTTAGCGATAACAACGATGGGTGCGGGTGGTATTGGGTCGGTATGGTTATCAAGCTGCTTTACTAAATACGTCAAATGAAGCGATAATATTTTTGATCAACAGATGAATTCCTTATTTTTTTTTCCTTTTGGCCCGATACAGGATTTTAGATAAGTAGTAATCTACGAGTACGTACATTTTGCCCGCGACTTCACCCGCTTGGTGAAATTTTTACAAAAATCTGCGGGAACCTCTTGAGAGGTAGCATAAGGTCATTCTCGATTTCCTTTAGTTCCAGTCGAAGTTAAATTAATTCCACTATAAATACAATTTAATCTTTCTTAACAGTGACGTAAATACTAAAATTGTATGCACCAATTTTAATTTAACCTTCGGACTTATGCTGTAGGTACAGCTGAGTAATTAAAAGTAGTTGGAAGCCAATTAACAAAATGTAGTTCGGTAAAAGCGTTGCGTTTCGAAACAATGGAGTCTTTTTTTCCAAGTCCGGGTTTAATTAGAGTTCGCGGGTAGTTACAGAAGTATTTTTATTTCATTTTCGCTTGTACCTGTTAGCGGTTATCGTTTTATTCCAATTTGCTTTGCATAATTATTGGGCTTGAAAACTAAAGTTAGAAGTGGATTTCTTTTATAAATGTTTTGCATATTGTTTTTCTATTTAGGACGTAGGTATGCGTGTAATTTTTAAAAAATCAAAATATGATATAAAATAGTTTCCAAGAGTACACCTTAGATTATAATATAAGGCTTGCCGTGGCTTTACTTTTTAATATAATAAAGATATATATAGAAAGTAAAATATACTAAGGGTCTGTTTCAAAACCTTCAAGTAAATTTTATCCGATGAATAAAGTCGACGCTTTGACAGTTTTTGTACGAGCAATCTGTCAAAACGTCAAATTTATTTGTCAGTTAAAGTTTACTTGAGGGTGTTGAAACAGGCCCTTAGTATTCTTTGTTTATAGCGAAGAGAAATTTCCTAATACCATGAGAAAAATAAATTGTAGGTAGTTAATCAAAGCATTCTTGTCAGTTTATATTAAGTAGCTATACAGTTACCTATGTTATTACAGGCACAATATTCTTATCAAACAGTACGACAAATACTTTTTGACATTTAATTTATACTGAAACTACTTACAAGATAAATCACTGTCGTATAAGATTATTTACATCGTCTACTTGTACGAGTCGGTCGAACAAAAAGGCAGACGTGTCAAGATAATGCGCACATTGTACGGGTTATCGTGACTGTGACAAGTATTAATAAAGGACAACTACCGCGCTTGACTGGACCGTCCAGTGGGGCTGTGATACAAAAAATAAGGAGGCCTACGAAAAATAGACATTAATATCTACTGTATTTTAGTTAGAACTACTGAAGGGGTTAAGCCTCGGTCTTGTTGCTGGGAAATAGGTAAATTATATAAATCATGAAAGTCCGAAGTTTTTTGAAATTATAAGGTTTTTATAAATTACTCAAATTAAACAATATAAAAAGTACCTATATAAAAAGGTGTTTTATCCCGCGCCATGAATCGATACTTAAATCTATCTATACTTATAATATAAGCAGTGATAGCCTAGTGGTTAGGACTGTGGTCTCCTATTCGGAGGGTCGCAGGTTCGATCCCGGGTACGCACCTCTGACTTTTCGGAGTCTAGTGCGTTTAAGCAATTAAATATCACTTGCTTCAACGGTGAAGGAAAACATCCTGAGGAAACCTGCACATCTGAGAGTTCTTTATAATGTTCTCGAAGATGTGTGAAGTCCGCCAATTCGCATTGGGCCAGCGTGGTGGACTATGGCCTATAGCCCTTCTCTGAAAGGAGACCTGCGCTCAGTAGTGAGCCGTTGATGGGTTGTTAATGATGATGATGATGATACTTATAATAAAACTGAAACTGGAAGATTAGTGTATGTTAAATACGAAGAACATTTTGATTTTAGGAAGTTGAATTATGTAAAAGTCAAAATCCGCCATAAACATTTGGGTATTTGACTGTAGTCAAAATTTTTGATAAGCATTCATTATTTATAATCGAAAATGTAACATGTAAGAATAACATTTGTAAAACAGAAAATAAATCGGTCCAAAAACAAATAAGTTATAGAGCTTTAAAGTTTCCTGGTAGACAGAGAGAGCGCTACTGAAGTGTGATGTCACAATTCAACAGCTCCATACACGCTCCATAGGAAATTCCGTTATAGAAAGAGATAGACACAGACACAGTAAAGCAGCTTATAATTCCGAGACTAGTAAAGATATTTAAAAAAGAGAACATAGTGTTATATTATTTATAAACGTTATTTTCAATAAATAAAAAATATCAGTCAAATACCCAATTGCAGGCGTTGTATAGGAAGCCTTAACAAGAAATTAATACAATAGGTCTACGTCTCGCGTCGGCTTATCAGGATTCGATCTAAATGCAACGATTAGGCAATGCGGAGCTTAAGATCACTGGGATATAAATAGATTTCTTTTAGCTTTAATTTTACACTTTATAGTATCTTTTGATTTACTTTTAAGAGATTCCGTATAAAAAAGAATGCAACCACAAATATAATTTTATAATTAAAAAAAAAAAATGTTATTAGATGGCCTTTACGTTGATTTATGTAATTCTGAAACATAAATAGATGAATTTTATTACATTATCATATTATAATAATATGAAAGCGTAAGGGTGGCACCTCACGTTGACCCCAAAGCTGGCCTCAACAAATCTCAACATGGATGTATCGCATTCGCGGTATGCATATGGATAAAAAACCGGTCAAGTGCGAGTCGGACTCGCGCACCGAGGGTTCCATACTCCAAAAGTAAAAGTAAAACGATAATATTATATTAATTTGCATAATTATCGTTAACTTTGTTTGTAGAGTTTGTAGTTGTTTATTGTTAATATAAAAAAAACTGTGCTAGTTAGAGCGTTGGTTTTATTTTTCCTGTAAAATATACATAAACCTCTATTGAACATAATTATTTCAGATTTTTCGATTGGTAAACTTCGGAGATAAGGGGGGGGAACGGTATTTTTTTCGACATTTTGGCCGATTACTCAAAAGCTATTATATATAGAAATAAATAAAAAACTGCTTTAGAATGCACAAGTAAAGGCCTTTCATATGATACCCCACTCGGTATAGTTATCTTACTTTGAAATTTCAAACCCCTGATTTTCCCCCTTTTTTAATTAAACTAAAATAATTTTCACGTTGATTTTATTTTTCCTGTAAAATATACATAAACCTCTATTGAACATAATTATTTCAGATTTTTCGATTAGTAAACTTCGGAGATAAGGGGGGGGGAACGGTATTTTTTTCGACATTTTGGCCGATTACTCAAAAGCTATTATACTCGTATATAGAAATAAATAAAAAACTGCTTTAGAATGCACAAGTAAAGGCCTTTCATATGATACCCCACTCGGTATAATTATCTTACTTTGAAATTTCAAACCCCTGATTTTCCCCCTTTTTTAATTAAACTAAAATAATTTTCACGTTGATTTTATTTTTCATGTAAAATATACATAAACCTCTATTGACCATAATTATTTCAGATTTTTCGATTGGTAAACTTCGGAGATAAGGGGGGGGGGGGGAACGGTATTTTTTTCGACATTTTGGCCGATTATTCAAAAACTATTATATATAGAAATAAATAAAAACTGTTTTAGAATGCACGAATAAAGGTCTTTCATATGATACCCCACTCGATATAGTTATTTTACTTTTAAATTTCAAACCCCCGACTTTCCCCCTTTTTTTAATAAAAATAAAAATAATTTTCGACTTTTCTTTATTTCAATGCTTTTGGGCCACTATTATACACAACTATGCCAAATTTCATGTCGATAGCTTTAATAGTTACTGAAATAATCGACTGTGACAGACGGACGGACAGACGGACGGAGAAAATCTCAACATAAGGGTTCCATTTTTACCATTTTGGTATGGAACCCTGAAAATCGGCGCTTATTTTACTAAAAAACACGAAACAGCCACTTCCAACAGCTATAGGGCATATTATGTTTGGGCCAACGTGTAGAACACTGATAATAATGCATTTCAGTACTGAAAAATGTACCTACCTCTAATCAGATCTTGCAGTTTTTCTCTTCATCTTTCGGCAGTGTACGCTCTCCTATACATAAGTAAATCTTAAGGCAAAATGGACGGTTTGTAGCGCCGAGCGCGGAAACCGCAACAGGAAGGAAGAAGAAGACCTATTTGGCACCGACAAAATTAAAACACACAAAACTAAAATAACATCAATAGATGCCTATAGAAGATTTTATAATAATAATGACTAAGGAAGCGCTTCGTCGTCTGTGTTGTCACTTGCCACCATAGCGATTAGCGAGTTAATGAAACAAGATTTGTCTAATATTTATAAATTGGCATCAAAATTCGAGTAGCTATTAGCAATACTTTAAAATAAAATTCTTTTCAAAAAACCGACATCTAGCGCCACTACAAAGTATAAAAATAATTTTAGTTTGTCCATGTTTGTTGAAGTCGGGCGGGCCTAAATACAAACTATGAAACCGATGCGCGACGCTACACAATATGAGAGACTCGTTTGTAGAAGTCGAGCGAGCATCGCGAGTCGGTTTCATATTTTGTATTTTAGGCCCGCCCGACTTCAACAAACATGGACAAACTAAAATTATTTTTATACTTTGTAGTGGCGCTAGAAGTCGGTTTTTTGAAAAGAATTTTTATTTTAAGCTTTTAAGTGTAGTATCCTATGATTGAGGAGCTAGGACCTGGAGCTCCATGATGTAGTCCATACTTGTTACCTACAATATCAATTCGTAATCGAAATTTCCTAAATCCCCATGGTTTTAGGTAGGCAGTACCCTGCAGCATCAGGATTGAGGAACTAGGACCTGGAGCTCCATGATGTAGTCCATTCTTGTTACCTACAATAATAATTCGTAATCGACATTTCCTAAATCTCTTTATTTTAGGTGAGCAATATCCCTGCAGCATCAGGCTTGAGGAGTTGAAGGTTAAAATTTTTATAGGACCATATCGCAAACATCCTCTGTCGATTAAAAAAAAATGACGTGAATCGGTCCAGTAATCCCGGAGAAATCGGTGGACATACATAGAAAAAAAAAAAAAGATACCGGCCGAATTGAGAACTTCCTTCTTTTTGGAAGTCGGTTAAAAAAAATTCTTTTCAAAAAACCGACTTCTAACGCCACTACAAAGTATAAAAATAATTTTAGTTTGTCCACGTTTGTTGAAGTCGGGCGGGCCTATATACAAACTATGAAACCGGTGCGCGACGCTACAGAATATGATAGACTCGTTTGTAGAAGTCTAGCGAGCATCGCGACTCGCGAGTCGGTTTCATAGTTTGTATTTTAGGCCCGCCCGACTTCAACAAACGTGGACAAACTAAAATTATTTTTATACTTTGTAGTGGCGTTAGAAGTCGGTTTTTTGAAAAGAATTTTTATTTTAAGCTTTTAAGTGTAGTATCCTATGATTGAGGAGCTAGGACCTGGAGCTCCATGATGTAGTCCATACTTGTTACCTACAATATCAATTCGTAATCGAAATTTCCTAAATCGCCATTGTTTTAGCCTGCAGCATCAGGCTTGAGGAGTTGAAGGTTAAAATTTTTATGGGACCATTTCGCAAACATCCTCTGTCGATTAAAAAAAAAAATCACGCGAATCGGTCCAGTAATCCCGGAGAAATCGGTGGACATACATAGAAAAAAAAAAAAAAAAAGATACCTGCCGAATTGAGAACCTCTTCCTTTTTGGAAGTCGGTTAAAAAGTAAAAGGCTTTTCTGACTCATGGTGCTCTCACAAAGCAGTTATAACTTTAAACGTAACAAAATAATAAGTTATAAGACGTTTTACATGTTAAGAAGTTTCGCCGGTGTGGGAGCGTTAATATAAGATCCGAATGTAACTTAGGTTATAGAAAGTTATCAAGCTATAATAACTTTATACCAATAAACATAAACATAAATATTTAAGATAACCCAAAGCCCCAAAGCCAAACTGCTCGTCAATATAATATAGAGCTGCTGATATATGTTACATGTAATATTTTCCGTCATTCTATCCCATAGACGAATGATATTTACTACCAAAGTTCTATTCCCGTATTATACTATAGTTTAGACCTGCCATAAGTCATAACTCATAAGCGTCATTAAATTAGGCCAACATAAAATAATATTGACTCTTTTGGCTTTGTCATTCCTTAGCCCAAAATCGAGCACCCCGAATAAAGGAACATCCATCCACCACGGTATCCGGTCGCAGTGAACCGGCCACACTCAGGTGCGTGGTGGAAGGAAGACCTAAGCCAACCGTGCAGTGGTACAAAGATGGCGCACCATTGCCACCGGCTGAGGACGGCCATAGAGTGCTACTGGAAGACGGCCTATTATTTCTAAGGTAACTCCTTCATTTTTTTCAACACATGAAATTCCAGCTTTCCATTCCATATTTCCATTATAATCGTAATAAAATAACGGTTTAATAGGAGTTGGTTTCGACCGTAAGTATCTACAGGTGTTAGTTTCCAGAACGTGTCTAAAATTTTAGAAGCACTTAAGAGACTTCTCTTAATTACCAAAGTTTCTAATTTAATTCAACATCAATATACAATATTATATATCCTCAACTATTATATATAACTGTAAATATACTTTTAACTGTATGGATACAAATTCAGGTAATACTGAGAAAAAACAAAGTCGTAAAAATCATTAGTAATCTTCCTGAGTGTAAGGAAAGTGTAAGTAACAATTTTCTCTGTCATCGTAGGGTGAACCGGGGGAAGAAGGAGAGTGATGAGGGGATTTATTGGTGTGTGGCCCGCAATATAGTCGGGGAGGCTGTAAGCCAGAACGCTTCATTAAACGTTGCCGGTAAGATTCGTTTACTGTTATTTTTATTGCACTGGACTTATCACTCATCACATTTCATTGCTAAATTAATAAGACGAAAGAAGCTAGCTCATATCTAATTGTATATGTATTGGAAACTTTGACAAAAATTAAGTTTAACGAAAAAAAAAAAACAACGAAAGTTACATTGAAATTATTGTTAAATATGGTCCTTATTTAAAGTTCTTATATAAATGATTGCTATACATTTTTAAATAAGAGATTTTATATTTTAAAGCAAAAAAAACAATCAATTTTAATTATCTTGTACAAACGTATTTTTTTAACCATGACTTACTAGGAGTTAAGACATAAATCAGCGATTTAGGAATGCTGTTCCTATGTTTAGAATCTACAGAACATGCTCTGACTTGGCTCAAACTCAAGACCCATTCGAAACGAGACGCAAATATGTCCGGATATAAATCTGTCTTCTTTTAACTCTATCTTGAGTCTGAGCTGAATAAGAGCACATATCACTTCACTCTAAGATTCAAGAGGTGTTTGAATACGTCGGAATTTTATTTTAGTTCTACGTGATGACTTTCGAGTTGAACCTAGAGATGTGCAAGTAGCAGCGGGGGAACCAGCTTTATTAGAATGTGTGCCCCCTCGAGGAGTGCCAGATCCATCAGTGCATTGGTTAAAAGATGGTCAACTGTATGATATCGAAGTTAATGGAAGGTAATTTTGTGGAACAGAACTTTGACAAAATTCTATGCATAGATTATAAATAGATATACAGGGTTAATTTTAATTTACCAACAAACTCTCACATGTTACTTCTGTGCATAATACTGAACAACATTTGTTCAACGACTTTTCAAAAAGACTTTTTAAAATTCTAAGTTTTTGTTGAAGAAATGTCTCTTTCACACCTGCGTGAAGCGTCGACTACTAACCGCGCAACAATTAATGTCCGAAGTTATCGCTTCGTATTTACAAATTATTTGTGATGTGTATTACTAACATCAGGCTGAGCTATCGTCTGCAAGTCCATAATTTCGCGTTTATCACCAAAACCAAAAAAAGCTTTCCACTGCGACAGACGTAAGTATCGGACAGGCATTAAGTACCGAATATCGAGTGACGGCGGCGGCGCGTCAAATACGCCACCCATTCCTTTTGACACGTGCAGCGTAGAGTTTTAAAATTTTAGAACAGAAAAATAAATATTATTTATTTTTGCATGAAAAATTTTATTTTTAGGAATTTTAAAAAGTCGTGGAACAAATGTTATCTACTTTGATGCATAGAAGTTGCCTGTAGAAGGTTGTTGGCATTTTACAATAATTAACCCTGTATAAAATAGATTTACGAAAAACTTATCTCACCACGATATTAAATATTTAGGAGGTGAAGTATACATATTTTTGGAAAAAAATAACCACACTAAAAGAATATCGTTTTATACACACGAGGTATTCGCTAGTATTAGAAACGAACATAATGAAAAATATTTTAATGAAAAATATTCATCTTTTGTAGGCATATTCTTAGTTTAATTAATATTCTTTCAAATGCCCTATACAAGGAATTTATTTCAGGGTAACCATAACAGACACTGGTAGCTTAAAAATATTAGAAACACTGCCAAATGATAGTGGTCTATTCAGATGTGTCGCCTCCAATATAGCAGGCGAGAGACAGTCCCGAGCAGCGGCGTTAATAGTTTTAAGGCGGCCTCACTTTGTTGTGAAACCTAGTAATGTAACAGCTTTAGTTGGACAAAATGTGGAATTCAATTGCCAGGTAAATCGTAAAATATTTATAAAAAAATATTATTTATTTGGGAACTCACAGAAATAGGGTTACATCTAAACTCATTTTGTCTGTAGAGATACTTCTCCTCAGACGATAAATTAAAATGAATAATGTAATCAAATGATGGACCGATAACATCAGATGAGTTTCAGGGCGCCGCTGGATACTTAGATGAAACTAGACTAGACTGTAGTGTGTGGAAAACCCTTAAAAAATCCAGGATCAGAATTGGACGTTTATTAGTTGACGACGACGACTGAAATGAAAAGGGTCGTTGGATGTTTACTTATTGCACTAAAAGATAACACTGAAAGCTAAATTAATATTGGTTTGTTTGTAGAGCTATGATACAAGCGTTAAAATAACATGGGTCAAGGAAGACGGCGTGCTGCCGTCGCATGCAACAATAATCCGGGGCCTATTACGGTTGGAACAGGTGTCCGCATCCGACGCGGGCGTCTATTCCTGCCGAGCCGACAGCCACGCCGGCACGAGCATCGCCAGCGCATCACTAACCGTTTACTGTGAGCCCTACTTTATTATTGGTTTGATTTTATTGCCTGTGTATTTTTGATATCTGTTTAGAGCTATTTTAATACGGCCATCTGTTCCAGCCTTACCGCACTTCACGCAGATACCGTCCAATTTAACCGCATGGGAGGGTGATGTGGTGTCCATTCCCTGTGAAGCTAAAGGCTTGCCGACACCTACTACGTTTTGGATCCTAGAAGGCGATGAAGACTCTCTACTGTTTCCCGAATGCACTAAGAGTAATTCTAGTTTGCTGTATCTGGACGATGCGAAAGTGGAACACGGCGGAAGGGTTATCTGTATTGCCGTTAATGCGGCCGGTAGTGTTATGCAAGAGGCTTATCTAAATGTGTTAAAGAAAACCAATAATCCATTGAAGGAGCGTACCTCCGACGAAAACTTCGGCAATAATTACGAACACGAGGTTCGTATGACAGAGTATGAGTTTGTTCAAGCGAGGAAGTATTTACAACAAAATGTTTTAGTCCTAAGGAGGGTGGAAACTTTGTCGTCAAGCTCGCTGAAAGTTGTTTGGGACGTGAGTATACGTGTTATTCTTATACAATATTAATCGAATGTGAAATTTATAGTACTTAAGAAACATTCAAACAATTTTAGGTGTTAACAGATTACAATGAATATTTGGAGGGAGTTAAGATTTGGTACAATGGAACTTCTCTGAACTGGCGCAACAGTACTGAAGAGATAACAATATTGAACTCGTCTCAAGTAGAGTCTTGTCCTAATGGATCTTTGACGAACGTTGATAACAGTGGGTCGTCGAGCTATATTTTATCTGGGTTGACGTCGTACACGCAGTACGATATTTTTCTTATGCCGTTCTATAAAATGTTGCTTGGGAAACCTTCTAATTCGATGACCGGTTATACGGATGAGGATGGTGAGTTTTTTTTTATTATTCGATGACAAGGTAGCCTTTTACTGCGATTTAACCTTATGGTTACTGATGATGCAGTCTAAAATGATCGTGGACTATTTTGGAAAGGCGTATGGAGGTGTAAGTTAAATCTTTAATTGATTTCTACACGCCATCTTTACCGGAACGCTTAATCGCTTGGCGGCATGCCTTTGACGGTAGCATGGTAACTAACCACGACCAAAGTTGTCCACAAGATAGAAATTAGTTTGTGTTTGACAACAGTTTTAGAAAGCAAACCCATTTCACCCCTCTCCCTTCCAAATAATTGTAAAATTTGTGCTAGGAGTGGATAGGTACGACAATAGTGCAACGGGAAGCGATTGAACCAGTTTTGTGTCGTGTAATTACGTATTTCGTATAGTTGCAGTGTGTGCTATGATTCTAGTGCCATCTGCCCCGCCCCAAAGCGTGACAGCGGGTGTAATTAACGCAACATCGGCTTGGATACGATGGGAACCACCACCTGCGAATACTTGGAACGGCGAACTTACAGGCTATTTGGTGAGCTTACAAATTGTTACGCCCCTTAAATTGTTTATTCAATAGGTATGTCGACAACGTTTGTGTTCCGATATAATAGAAACCGAAAGCGTTAATTTAAAATGGAAATTTATGCCTGATGTAATTTACTGTTTAATTTGTATTTGAATACCTATCGAATTCGTTTTCATTTCATAATCTGTAGCTCTTTGTATTTTTCCTTTATTGTTAATAATAGCTCAGGCGTTTGAAGAACTCATTTCCTACTTGATTAAAGGGTCTTACAAACTTTCACTGGTGCGATTGTTTTGAAAGGTGTACTGTTACTTCGGATTATTTCCAAGACATCGTAACCTTGAGCTGATGCTGCAGCATCAAGAAGTCTGCGGGATACCCAACTCCTCAGGAACTTACAGCAGATATAGTGTGTTTGGGCTCATTATAATGGTCTCAATGAGTAGGTGTTAAATGATGATCGAGGATCGAGGAGGAGGATCTGATGATACAGAAGAAAACTGGATAACAGAATGTCAGGTATATCGTACATAGTCCGGCCATAGATTCACATGTCGGGGGTGTTTTAAATTAATTTACACTATCTTATTATTATATTTGCACTATAAAAAAAAGGAACAAAAAATACAGAGAAACAAAGACACAAAAGTATGACACAAAAGGCGGCCTTATCGCTTATGTAGTAGCGATCTCTACCAGGCAACCTCAGGAATAGAAAAACATAAGGAAAAATTAACTGCAGGTGGTCACTTCCTATAACATACTTACATACAAATAACTACATAATTTTAAGTGTCGTCTTCATTTTGCAAGATGTTTTTGCCAAATTCTTTACAGCATTTTTGAAAATGTCTATTGACTTAGATTGTCGTATGGCCAGTGGAAGTGCATTCCAAAGCACAGCAGCTTGCACAGCGAACGAATTATTAAAAAAAAAGATTGGTTGTCTGTAAAGTCGGTTTACGGACGATAGTTAGTAGTTAGATAGATAGTACGTGATAACGGCATTTTAGTCACAAGCCAACGCTTGGGCCGATCGTGCCTCTCTATCGCTTGTTCCGCGCTCTCGCCTGCACGCTCCGGCTCAGGCGGAACGTGGCACTTTTTCGTGCGTGCAGCCGGTGTTTAGCGATTTATAAGACGTTATCACGTCAAAAGAACTTAGTAGGGAACACTTATGTGTGTTGACTTTGTGTGTATGTGTAGATTGAGATTCGCGTGGGCAATGGCAACAGCGGGCGAGTAGTGGGTCAAATGTCGCTCGGCGCACGCACCCGCGCCGCTGCGGCCAGCTCCCTGCGGTCCGGCGGCCGCTACAGCGCGCGGGCCGCAGCCGTCACCCGCAGAGGCCACGGCCCGTTCAGCGCCCCCGCCCAGATTCACATGCTGCCCATGCATTCGCAGAGACATTACGTGCAGTAAGTTTAATTTTAACGTTCCTAACGTATTTTGCTAATTGAAGCCTGGTTTACAGTAAAGCAGCAGTAAGCAGTACTACTGTGGTCTCCTATTCGGGGGGTCGTAGGTTAGATCCCGGGTACGCACCTCTGACTTTTCGAAGTTAAGTGCGTTTAAGAAACTAAATATCACATGCTTTAACGGTGAAGGAAAACACCGTGAGGAAACCTGCACACCTGAGAGTACTCCATAATGTTCTCGAAGGTGTGTGAAGTCCGCCAATTCGCATTGGACCAGCGTGGTGGAATATATAACCCTTCTCTGAGGGGAGACCTCGCTCAATAGTGAGCCGATGATGGGTTGATAATGATGATGATGGTGATGATTACAGTAAAGCGACATTGCGGTGTGCTGCATATTTATGGCGTGCGTCTTCTTGTGGGTATCGTAGAAATAGAATTTTTTGCGATTTTAAGCAGCACATGGCAAAACGTCAAACTTTTGAGGTTAAGAAATGATTCTTTTCATTTTAATATTTAATAGATGATGCCCGCGACTTCCGCGTGGATTAAGATTTTTGGATTCCCACGGGAACCGCATTCCAAATTTCAGCAAAATCGGTTCATTCGTTGTGGCCTGAAACAGTAACAAACATCCATCCATCCATCCATCCCTCCATACATCCATCCTCACAAACTGTCGCATTTATAATATTAGTAGGGTTTTATTTAACAATACATTACGATACTTCCAGAAAAATCCTAAAACTTTCATTATAGTATCTGCTAGTGATGGTGTCTACATTTATTAAACCCATTTACTTTAAGGTCGGATCGATCCGGAGATTATAATGTCGTACTTTGACAGGCTCGCCCGTTTCTCCCCTTTTCCTTGATTAGATTTCAAACCACGACCCGCCCGAGCGAAGAGCGTGACCATTATACGGGTGTCAAGTTACACCGATCTTAAAAAAAAAGTATCCGAAATGTGATTTCCAATTCAAATGGACGGTCGCACCACCATGATTGTGGTCATGGCACGAGCCTCAAAAATAAAAGAATTAAGAGAAAGGCTAATGAAAGAGTAGTTTAAATTACACTGACCTTAATTTAAAATCTTGTATAGACTTTGTTATGTTACTGATTAAAGTTGCATCATATTTTAGAAATTCTGAAAATTAAAGAAAAAAAAAAAAGAACCGTGTGGACTATAACCCGTCTCTAAGAAGGACCTACGTTCACTAATGAGCCGTTATTAGATTGCTGGTGGTGACAAGTAAAAAAAGCAATAGTTTGTTCACTGAGTTCTGCTCTAGAAATCATCAAATCAACAGCTGTCCATGAGCCGTATTAATTATTATTTTTTTTAGAGTAAGTCTACACAATGTATACTTAGGCTCGCTTGCAGAAACGCCGGGTTATCATTTTAACCCAGAGTTAGCTGCTGCTCTGACAGATTTCGTATACAGCTTCTATCAAAATTACAAATTTATTCCTGGGTTAAGCCTAACACGACGTCTTTGCAAGCGGGCCTAACTCTAAAATAAATGTTTCTTTAATAGGACTGAACCACCAAACGACGCATCGATCCCACATTTGCTGCATGAAACATGGTTACTTGCTCTAGCGCTGACTCTGTTCTCTATCATTGTAATTGGCATCGTTAGTATCTATTACATAAAGCGCCGCAATAGCATTCAAAGAAAGAAGTCGACCGGTAAGTGATATATCAATAACATATCATTAACCAATTTGCTGGCCCCTTTATGATACTTGGAATTGAAATGGTGATCTCCCTTGTAGGTCAATCTATTGTTACGGCTCAGCAGTGTCTATTGAATAAGGAAACAATTTGGCTAAGAGACCGACCGGTGTTTGCACCTCCAGATTCTGGATTAGATGTAACGAGCTGTCATCAAAGTTTATTACAAGGTATACAAATGTTTTTTTTCCAATTGTTTGCCGTAACATTTGATCAAATATTTGCACAGATACTTAATTCTTCTTCCATTTCTAGCAGGGCATTCGCCAAACATTATGAACGTTGAACCAGAGTATTGCTTGCCACAGAACTCTATCCAAGGTTTAGACGCTTCAAGTGTAGACAGAATAAAAAGGGGACCCCCTGAACCCTACGCTTCCAGTGCTATTTACACTGAACTCAATTTCAAGGTACCAAAAGATAAGCATTATGAGAATTTTGTTGTTGACATATGATAAGAAAAGGTATAAGTACCTATTTGATTTGCACATAACGTTATCAAACTTTACACATTTTATATCCAAAACGGTTCAATGCATGGATTTTTAATTTTCTCACAGGACAATGCTGACATCGGAGATGCCCGGAGTTGTCCCGAAAGACGATCTCACAACAATAGTATTGTTAGATCGTGCAACGGCAGCATTCAATATTCCAATGGTGAATGTTCGACATGTTGTCACAGCACTTCCAGTAGATCAACAAAGGATTACAGGGAATTGAGACATGAGAACCTTCACAATGATGTAAATACAGTCGAGGATGATTGTGGTTCATGTCACACTAATAGATCAGGATCGAGGAGTAGACAGGACAAAAGTAAAGTATGTCCTGCTAGTGATTTAGAATACGACTACCCCCAATGGCATTGGCTAGGAAGGGAGAATAGTTTTAAAATTCCCATTCAATCGGGACGACATTCGAATATGGCGCGGTCCGAGCAAGGCTGCCAAATAAATCTAAATGATATACTGCCACCACCTCCCTACGAGGTAAGTGTTTCCATAGTATTAGATAACTTTCTTCAAAAAAATATACCTATTGCTTTGGATGTTAAAATGGATATCACTATTATGAGTATTATAATATGTAGTGTATCTTTGAAAAAAAAAACATTACGCAAATGCATGAGATGATGGAGGAGAAAACAAAGTTGTTCGCGTAATGTTTTTCTGGAAGGTTACGTTTTCTATCGAATACAGTGCAAATTGCAAATTATAGGCTTGCACTTCATTATTAAATTAAACATGGTGAACGTTTTTTCTTTTGTTTCAGAGCCCTGAGAATAAAGGTCATAAGTAAAATAAGTAATCTTATTTTGGTAGTTCGTAGTGACGTAAAAATAACTTAAAGCAATATTCAATATCATCTTATCAATGTTAATAGGTTTTAGAGCCAGTGAGTAATATAACTGTTTTAGACGGATAAGTGTCTAGTTTTACTAGAAATAGTTTTCTAAAATGTTTTTTTTTAATCATCAGCTGTCTTATGAACCTCAAGGGTAAAATTACAAAGTATAAATCCTTTTAGACTATATCCTCTGTCATCCTTCTACCTTAACTATAGCATATAGTAATTCTTGCAGCAAACTAAGTAAACTAAGGTAAAATTAACAGTCGGTTTTGGCGAATAAAGATTTATCAATATCAGCAGTTAATATACGAAGTTCACTGAAAAATATTTTTTTCGGCATTTGTAATAGGTACAACTTCTTTACATCACTAGGGAGAAAGGATGTGCCAATTCCAAATCGGCAGAATTAATAGACACTATGAAATATAGTAAAATGCATTCTAGTATTAAAATTTTACATTGTAGTGTAATCTAAGAATTGTAGAGGCATACATTAATATTGTAACGTAGCTACCAAAATATTGATAGTTGTTTATCATAAATTATTCCTAATTCTAGTCACAGTATTTAGACTAGCTTCACATAACGATAAATATTGTAACAATACGTTCATATACTGCAACATTGTTTTATCTGAAAAATCACGATTTATTTAAATATGACTGTCTCTGTTAGTTTTTGAAAGAATTTTAGTATAGTAGAAATTTAGTATTTTTCAGTAGTTTTTATAGATTACTAGCTATTGCCCGCGGCTTCGCTCACGTTAAATTGCATTTTTCAAAAATTCTTTGATGTCTACGTCATAATAACTATCCGCATGCAAAATTTCAGCCCGATCAGTGGTTTAAGCTGTGCGTTGTTAGATCAGTCAATCAGTTTTTCCTTTTGTATATTAAGATGAAATGGCGGTTTTTTCTACATTACGTTAAAAATTAAAATCACTAACTTTTTTGCAAGATAAAACATTGATGCAGCACATGATTTAATAGAATATCTCTTTAATATAATGTAACTCTTCATGCCATTATAGGATGACAAGATTTATTTTAACGAATGGGTCTTTTTAAGATCTCTAATTGCACTGCCATTTACATTTAGAATTAGAGCTTTAGTTATATAATATTTGACTGTGATATTTATATTAATTCTCGTATTAGAAATTATTGTACTGTATTTAAATGTATCGACATCAACATTTTCAAACCTTCAAAATATTATCGTAAACTCTACATCTTTTTAATCCCTTTAAAAAAAAGAATTTGTTTTTGCAATCCAAATATTTTCAGAGCCAGTTGTGTTATTTAAAGTTTCAGAATATAGCAATTTTATAATTAAAATGTGTTTCATTTTACCTGAATTAAAATAATTAAACTATCCTTGCTAGTTATGTAAATGCGTAGGTGTGTCTGTTTGTTTGTATGTCTTTCAATCACGCAGTAATACAGCAGCGGATCGACGTGATTTTTTGCGTGGGTATTTTTGAGGACCTGGAGAGTAACATCTATTTCGAAAAAATAAAGGAACGCGAACCTCGCGAACGAAGTAATAGTAAAAAATTTAGAACTACATTCGGAGGAAAAATATGGAGAGAGCTGATGATTGAGGATTTTGGAGACGGGTGAGGAGCACAGCCAGGGTATTGAAGATAGGTGGGGTGTGCTCGAGCAAATGTCACTCTAAACCTCATCCAATTGGCAGCGAGCTAAAAAAAAACCAAAATGGCGGATTCAAGATGGTGGCCATACAAACTTCGTCGGTGTCTATCTCAGAGAGTATAAAAGATGCAAGAGTGCTTGTTTGGCAAAAGATGATGAGGACCTGAAGGTCTACTTGATGAGCAGAAAAAAAATTCAAGATGGCGGTTTTTTGTTTTTTCATATAAAATATATTATGGCGAATATTGAAGAGACTAGAAGCTGAGAACTATGCAAGATTTTGATACGGTTCCTTTTCAAAGTTTGTTTTTATAGAAGAATTCTCATTCCGACAGACGATGAGATATGATGATCGAGGGTTTGGAAGGTAGGTGTGGAGCACGGCCAGGGTGTTGAAGATAGGTGGGAGGTGCTCAAACAAAAAATACTCGAAACCTGATCCAATTAGTAGTGAGCTGAAAAAAATTCAAAATGGCGGATTCAAGATGGCGGCTATACAAATTTCAGAGGTGTCTATCTCGGAGAGTATAAAAGATGAAGGAGTGGTTATTGGATAGAAAATGATCAGGACCTGAAAGTCCACTTGACGATAAAAAAACCGCGGTCCGCTTGCGGGCCGCGCACCCACGCGCCCTAGTAGTTATTTTATAAAACTACTTAGAATTTCTAAATTGCAATTAAACTTTTCCGCTAAAATGATTCCTATTAACCAAAGAAATAATAAAAAAGTCTCAGGAAGGTCTCAAGTTCTGATAAAGGAGAATGGGCGGTTTCGTCCCCAGTGGTGTATCAAGTTGTGATATATGTCATTTGAAAGGTCATAATAATAGCTTCATTTTATTGTATGACACCAACTGTGAGACTCGTGCAGGGAAAGAACTATGTTATTTTTTATTTATTTTTTTAATTTTTTATTATCTTCTTTATTAACCGATAGACGTCCACTGCTGGACAAAGGTCTCTTGCATGGACTGGACAGGCCTCGGTCTAGCGCCGCCTGAATCCAGCGGCTCCCTACGACTAATTGATGGGTCACACTGCACTTCCCGGTGCGAGGTCGCCACTCCAGCACCTTGGAACCCCAACGACCATCAGCTCTTCGGACTATGTGCTCCGCCCATTTCCACTTCAGTTTCGCGACTCGCTGTGCTGTGTCGGTGACTTTGGTTCTCCTACAGATCTCCTCATTTCTGATTTGATCTCGCGAGGATACTCCGATCATAGCTCTCTCCATCGCCCGCTGAGTGAACCTGAGCCTTCTTATGAAGGCCACAGTTAGCGACCATGTCTCTGATCCGTAAGTCATCACTGGCAGCACGTACTGTTCGAAGACTTTAGTCTTCAGGCACTGAGGGATTTTGAACTAGAAGACATCTCGGGGCTTCCCCAACGCTGCCCAGCTGAGTTGTGTTCGGCGGTTGATCTCTTTTTCGAAATTGGACCTTCCTAGCTGGACTGTGTGTCCCAGGTATATACACTCGTCCACAATTTCGATTGCGGAATTCTTAACGAGTACTGGGTGGATCGGACCATGAGCATTGGACATGATTTACGTCTTGCTCATGTTCATTTTCAGGCCCAGCTGTTGAGAAACCCTGCTGAGATCGTTGAGCATAGTATTGAGGTCTCTCAGAGTCTCTGCTATGACTACTATGTCATCGGCAAATCGCAGGTGAGTGATGTACTCGCCGGTTATGTTGTTGGCATCAACATAAACGGCGAGTACATCAGTCCGTTTCAATCCAGAATCTTAAAGACGTCCTCCAACGCAGCGGTAAAAAGCTTCGGGGAGATCACATCTCTTTGTCGTACTCCACGCAGTGAGTGGATTGGCCTCGTAGTCTGGTCCTTTATACGTACTGACTGACATAGTTGCGTTTTCATACAAGCACTTCAACACTTGGATATACCGGCAGTCAATCCAGCATCTCTGCAGCGACCTCAATACAGCCCAAGTTTCCACCGAATCGAAGGCTTTCTCTTAGTCCACAAACGCTAAGCAAAGTGGCCGGTTATGCTCTTCCGTCTTTTATATATAACCTACCGCAGCGTATGAATGTGATCTATTGTGCCAAAGCCTTTTCGGAATCCGGCTTGTTCGGGAGGCTGGAAGTCTTCAAATCTACGAGCAAGGCGATTCGTAATGACTCTCAAGAACAACTTATAAACCTGACTCAGCAACAAGATGGGTTTATAATTCTTCAACAAGGTATTATCACTTTTTTGAAGAACCGTTATGCCCTCGTGAATGACGGAATTGAATAATCGCTTAAAATCTTGTACTGGTTTTCTACCCACTTTCAGGAGTTCCGCAGTGATTCCTAGAGCTGCTTGAGAACCATACTAATCTCGTATAGGCTGACGTCCGGGATATCTTCGGTATTGTGTCAGGTCAGTCACAATGACAATATCATATTGTCATTGTGACTGGGATATTTGACAAAATCTTCAACAGGTTTTTGTGTCGTGGTATATAACTGTTCATAGAACTTCTCAACCTCTCCCAAGATCTCAGGTCGAGAAGAGACGAGAGGACTGTCCGATAAACCGATCTCTCGCGAACACTTAGCCTCTGTTTCGCTCGATGGTATCTTTAATACACTTGGTTTAATACCAAGACACGAAGGTCACGAGTTTGTGCCGTAGAGATCTGCCTTTTAATCCTCTGGTAGGCAGCCGCGTCTGCCGATGACTGCAGCCTTATCTCTTGTCTCTCCTCCATGAGCTTGAGAATATGCTCAGAGAACTTTTCAGTTATTTTCCTTCGATAGGTTTTAAAGAATTTAGACCCAGATTATGGACAGTTTCCATGACCCTGTTGTTTAGATCGAAGTCCCAGAAACGCAGTCTGCTAGGCAATCGAATCGGTTCTGCAGTTCGAGTTGGAAGGTTTCGGGGTTTTGGATATGAGCACGAGAAGGTCGGAGAGTTGACTTCACCAGTCTGGCCCTTTTCAGCTTTACATTAATATTCAACGTGCCTCTTACCATCCGGTGATCGCTCCCGGTTTTCACCCTATTGATCACAGGGACATCATCATACTAATATTATAAATGCGAAAGTGTGTTTGTTGGTTTGTTCTTATTGAAGAATAAACCAACAAACACACTTTCGCATTCACGCCGCAACAGAGCTACGTATCGACGTGATTTTTTGCATGGGTATAGTTGAGGACCTGGAGAGTGACATAAGCTTCTTTTTATCCCAAAGGAAAAAATCCCGCGAGAAGATTTTAAAAACTAAATCCACGCGGACGAAGTCACGGGCATCAGCTAGTTGAATATATGTCGCTTGGTCGACATAAGGAATAAAAAAACCGTATAATCTAAAAAACACGGTCTTAGACTTTCACGGGCTTAAAAAAATTAAATGATTTCTAGTTCTTTCCCTGCACGAGTCTCACAGTTGGTGTCATACAATAAAATGAAGCTATTATCATGACCTTTAAAATAAATCACAACTTGATACAGTCTGGGGACGCAACTCATACAAAGGTGCCCATTCTCCTTTTAATTAGGCATGTTAGACCGAAAACTTAGCTGCGGTTGGTAGGTAGATTGGTACATTTATTTAAATGTAACAGGGAAAGTGATTAAAGGAAACATTAGCTTCTACTGTTTTCATAATTGCTTTAATTTAACTTCGAAGTGTCAATTTCTGATAAGATAGCATCCACTTGGAAAGTTAGTTGATAAAGGAAACACATTAACATAATTGCGCACGCATAGTTACGGGTTTGCGCTTGCCGGTGATTTCACCTGATGATAGGTGGGTGTATTAGGTATGGTGGGATGTAACCCGTATTTCAAAGTCGCACGCGCTAAATTTAGAAGCGTTAAATTTGCGCTAATACTTAACTTACAATAAAAATTAAAATTCTCCTCTCCCCTCTTAATAAGCGAAAAGCTTGTGTTAGGAATGGGTACGACAATAGCACAACGGGTGGAGATCGAACCGTGAACCTTTCAGTCCGCACCTTTAACCGTTGGGCTATTGAGAATTACGGAATAGCAGTTCCGTCAGATGCCCTATAAAATTAGGATGACATCAACAGCCCCGCATCCTGATATTAAAATTATTACTATGAGTAGCTATGCATTTTAGTCTTATAGATGCGTTACGTTCATTCGGCGCGTGCGGCTCATCCGTATAATGTGCAATCGTCATTAACCTGAGAAATTTAAATATTGCCTTAGTGCATGCATTGTAAGTAGCTAATAGCACAGAGTAGGTATATTAAAGTAACTAATAGTACTAGTAAAATGGAGAGACATCAAAGTAGTCGCAGAGAGCTGCCACTGAATTCAAGCGGCGCGAGAACAAGAAATCTAATAACTATGTCCAGCTGAGGATATAGATTGTAGATATATCGAGTGACGAAGAAGAAAAAGATTATAATATTGTATTCTGTGATACAAACTGATACAATTAAATACGGTGGCTTAGGCATACGTTCCATTTCAAGCGTAGCGCTTCCGGCTTTCTTATCTTCTGCTTTTGGCTCTATCACTCTCATCAGTCAGATCCTTAATCTGTCTAATCCGGCTGATGATGTAGTGGAGAGTCTTGCAGAGGCGAAGTTAGCATGGAGTGCATCTTGTCCTGGTGAGAGTTTTCCTTCGGCTGTGGAATGTCAGGGTCTTTGGGACAAACCGCGTGTTGTTTTGACACATGCAGATCTCGTAGCGCAGTGTACCTCAGATACGGATAAAGCCCGTATTTTAGCCGTATCCGAAAAGGAGTCAGGTCACTGGCTACACGCTCTGCCATCTCATAGCCTGGGGACGATTCTCGACAGGACAGCGCTTCGTGTGGCCGTTTGCTTGCGCTTGGGGATTAAGGTATGTGAGCCTCATCGCTGTCCTTGCGGCAGCCAAGTGGATCGTTTTGGTCACCATGGACTCAGTTGTTATCGGAGCGAGGGCCGCTTGTATCGCCACGGTGCTCTCAATGATATAGTCCGTCGCGCTCTGGTCACTGCCTCCATCCCTGCACAACTGGAACCCTCCGGTTTGTTCAGGGATGACGGCAAGAGGCCGGACGGGATGACTATAGTACCGTGGACGATGGGTCGCGCACTGGTGTGGGACGTGACTTGCGTTGATACGTTGGCTGCGTCCCACCTACCAGGCTCGTGCCAAAAGGCGGGTGCAGCTGCCGAATCCGCTCAGTTGCTTAAGCGCCGCAAATACTCTGCCATTTCTAAGGATTATATTTTTGCGGCGCTTGCTTTTGAGACTCTGGGTCCATGGTCATCGGACACGAAAAATTTTGTAAATGTCGTGTCCCAAAAATTGATCCACGCCTCTGGTGACCAAAGAGCTGGCGCTTATTTAGCCCAAAGGCTTAGCCTCGCTATTCAGAGAGGTAATAGCGCCAGTGTTTTGGGCACCATGCCCATTAGCGATCACTTTGACGGCGTGTATTTTTTGTAAATATAATTAGTAGTAATTTTTTCGCTTTTATATAATATGTAGATCCACTTATTACTGATACATATTACTTTTGCAAGATACCTATCATATAGAAAAACAAAGGCCGTCTCCTAGAAAAGCACGCTAACTAGGAATATCCACACATCCTGACTTACTCCATTACGGTTCAATAAGGCTGTATAAAGGGTGTTAAACAAGGGTTTATATCACGTTAAACATTCTGGAGCGACATTAATAATACACTACTTAGTAATAAAGCACGTCGTTACCTGTGGCTTAGAACTCTTTGTGCGGCCGTAAAACGTAAAGCCGCTGGTGAATACAGTTGCTTTCGTGTTCATTTTCAGTAATGGCGTGATGATTCAAGTTATAGGCATGTTGAGGGTTTAATATAAAGGTAATAATAATAAATATGATCATAAGATCATATTTATTATTATAACTACTACTTGCAAACCTTATTAAAATATTAAATTGTTAATGATGTCTTAAAGGGCCAAAGAATCTCAATTAAATGTAGACACAGTCTAGCAACAAGTGGTAGTATATAGTTCTAAAGTATGTTGATCCTACGCCTAGAGATTATTATCTACATTCTAGATAGTTTTAATAATAAAATCTAACAAACTTCAGAATGCAATGGAAGTACTCGAGGGTAGCTTCACGGACAATGCAGTTTAGGATAGAATGATTGCAGCCAGTGTTTTGAGCTTTAAACAGAAATACATGCATTTCAGAACATTACTGAATTGAAAAAAAAAATTTAAAAGAGCAACCGGCGAGTTTCTTGCTGGTTCTTCTCGGCAGGAAAGGCATTCCGAACCAGTGGTAGATTCATCGACTATTCAAAAGCACTTGTAAAAGTTTATTTGAATAAAAAATATTTCTATTCTATTCTATTCTACTAGTGGTTCGCCCCGAACTGAGACCTCGCGGTAACGGTATCCCATGATTATTCATTCAATCGATACATGATAACCAAAACTGACATTATTATTATGCCCGTTTTCACCAAACATACCTAAATCATCCCCTAAGTAGGAGTCTCTTAACGTAGGTAGCTCCTAAATACAATCCTAAGTCCTAACATCCGTCCCAATATCCTTTTAGGTGTCCCGTACAGGATCGTGATAAATAAGTTGACAGAAAACATCAATCACCTAACTTATAGGTAGCCCGTAAAGGTTAGGGAACGTTAGTGAAAACATTGAATTATTTATCAAACATTGAATTTAACTCGTAGTTCCATGGGAATAGTTACTGACTGCGCCATCTATTAGCATTATTGTGAAGCTATGTTGATGCTATATGAATTACTGACGCCCATTAAAAATTAAATAATCTCGTTTCTTTATAATATTCATATAATTTTAGTATTTGTTGTTCAAGTACAGGATATAAGTGACCTAAAAACATAAAATCAGTTTGAAAATCCATAGCGGATTTTTCTAGAGAGCGTCTTCAAGCGAGCGTATAAAATCGCCACTTTGAAAGCCCCCCATTTCGTCAATTTTAAGGGAAAAATTAAAAAAAAAATATTTTTGTACTCAGTTCAAAATTATCTTTAAAATGATACGTAACAATTTTATGTAACGCGATTTTTTTTTTTTACTTCGCATTCGCTTCTATGAGAGCCCCCCTGAAATAAAGATTTTTATAACTTTTTAAGCCATTTTCGGCTGGAGGCCATCGGTTTACATATTATATCTAAATTTGAAGTAATTACGTTCAGTAATTCAAAAGTTATAAGGCTCTGACAGACGGACGGACGGACGGACGGACAAGTGCAAATCGCCCTAGTTAACTCAAAGACCTTCGCTTCGCTCGGTCGATTACTGATTTCACACATACAAATAATATTATACACACTATAAAGGCAAAAAAGTCAATTTCAACAAACAAACCCCTTTGAAACCACACTGAGTTTGCAATTGATTATGAAACTGTCACTATCTTTTAAGTACCGATTTCACTAACGTCGACTGACGTTTAACCGAAGAATAAATTGGTGGTTCCGACAGTTTTTGTATTGAAAAATCTGCCAAAATGTCATAAATTTATAACACGTTTAAACGTTATTCAACAAAATTCTGTCAAATATTTTTATGATTCGCTGTTGATTTTCCTAGAGTAGGTAAATAACATAAAACATAAATTTTAAAAAATTCCAGTGCAAGTAGGTATATTATTTTCATTTAAGTTTCAATAATAATAAATTACTTCTAAACCAAATAGACAATGAAATCCTTTGATAAAATTTCCAGACTTTAATTAATGACAGTGTCGAATGCAATAAAGAAAATGAAAATCCCACGAAACTCGATGAAGACTCGGGTTGAGAGCATTTCGCAATAAATTCTGAAACCTAATACATTTCTGTCTTACTTTAGTAAAGTTACTTATAGTTTGTTCAAAAGTATCAATCTTTGCCGTTTTAGAAGATGAACCACGACAAGTGAACAACTTTTTTTTAATTTTAAGTTAAATGTTGCAAGTTAAATGTTAATTAAAAGATGAAAACGAGAGGTATAGATGCATCAAATATATGTGTTGGAACAGGTAATTTTGCTTTTTTCATACTGAAGGGAAACTGCCTCTTGATTTATTGCACGCAAAGTAGGTAAGTTCTAAAACATAATAACCACGAATGTAAAAAAATAAGGTTATTTAGGTACATACTGAAGTAAAACTACATAATATAAAAAAGTATGCAAAGGCGCTTTTGTATCGTATGTGGTGATTTCTCTCTTAAAACATTTTTCAACCGACTTCAAAAAAGGAGGTGGTTCTCAATTCTTCAGATTTTTGTTTATATTTTTTTATGTATGTTCACCGATTACTCGAAGACGCCTGAACCGATCTGGAAAATTCTTTTTTGTTTCAAAAGGTATACTTCTCAGGTGGTCCCATTGAAATTTTATCGAAATGGGTCGAGCGGTTTTTAAAATATCACCAATAAATTATATACTTTGTAGTGGCACGGGCGTTTGATGTAGGTATTTTAAAAAGATTTTTTATATTAAATTATAACGCTAACATTATTATCCACAGGAGGTATTTATTGCGTTATGGATGCAATGCCAGTCTTCCCAGCCAGTGAAGTGGATTTCATCACCAATTTCGTAACGTCCATCGATAATGTTTCACTTGTTCTGAGGAGGTCCCAAACTTTAGTTCTATCAATCACAATTCCACAAACGCGGGTTTTGAAACTAAACCTCTTTATGATTGTTCAATGTTCAGTCTTTTTTGCACTCCCTAGCTGACCCTTACAAAGGTCCTTCTGAGTCCTAACTGATAATTTAATTTCATTCAAACAGTCCGATGTAGGTATCCGTAATCAGATACGGAACGTTGTTATAGATTCCAGAATATGTTTAATGTAATCAGATCGAGCTACATAAGTTGCCAAGGTGTTTCTAATGCAACTAGAGATATGTGAATTGATAAATATAAATAATACTGAGCACAATATCCTTACAAGTTACAGCGATGCAAAGATAACCTTTATGTCCTGCTGATAAAATCATATATTTCTCAACAACTTATTGCGTACCACTTATGTAAATGTAGCAAAGATGTAAGATGTGAACAATCTGTGAGTATAATTCATGCTAATGTTATCGGCTGGGCTATTTCCACGGGGGCACTGTTTATGGTGAAAAGTAAGTCAGCTTTGCAAGTTAAAATACTTCGGCTCAGTTGCACCATCAGGCGGTTTACGTTAACTTAGCTTATGGACGTCAATGACGGTGCAGGGAAGATCAGTTTCAAGATGCACTTATAGTATCAGAGCGATATAAAAGTAAGTAAGGAAGTATAAAGAGTAAGTGATAGTCCAGTGGTTAGAGGAGTAGGGTCTCCTATTCGGGGGGTCGCGGGTTCGATTCAGGACATGCACCTGAAAAGTCAGGCAGTTAAATATTATCAGTATTTATGTTTCAACAGTGAAGGAAAAGAAACCTGCCTCGTGGCAGTACTAATGGTCGATATTAGTGACCTCTCTTCATTCAATCCAGATAGGGAAGTGTTTACCATTTTGTTAAACAGATTGCATTTCTATATTAGGTGATTAAGTTAGCGAGCTAAACGTTAGCAAATCTGGATTAAATTTTCAAGTTGCAGGAGTCAATTCCAACTTTCAGTTTTCCTCTAAAATTACCTACGAGCTTTTGGAGCATTTATACCATTATGGACTAAAATAAACTATCAAGAAATATATCTATTATTATGGCTGTAAAACAGTAGGTATATCAGATAGTTTAACCGCCCCAATTTATGAATTACCAAATTCCCATACGGCCTAGACTGCACTGATCCATTAGCCGAACATGAAAAGTTAATATAAATGCCAATAAAATACTCGGACAGGTACACTCGACCCTATCTTAGGGTGCAGCCCTGCACTTTAACTTTATTCCTGTTTAATTTATTACTGTTTCACATCTTCAGGCATTCCTTTTTCCACACTTAAATATAATATGGAGTGACATTTAAAATATGTCATGCCGTGTGAAGAGTTATGAGTATTAAAAATAGCTTAGCAATATACCTGCCCAAAGCAAAGAATAGGTTTTATTTTGTTTTAATTTATAACCCTTGCACATTTAAAGGTCATCTGGGCATTAAAATCACCAATACCGACGTTCAACTCAAAATTCATGCAGTAACTTTCATTGAATTATTATATGGTAACTTTGCACAAAATTATTGTTAGCAGTTATGAAATACAAACTTGCACTTGACGACTGTTATAGCTATGATGGCAAGCAATAAGATCTACGTTAAGCACACTTGCCATACTAAGATCGCTATTCACCATTCAAATTTTAGGTGGTACTCGTACGTAATAGGAAAAGGCAACCTTTTCAAGCTTAAAATTGCTTAAGTATGTACGGTAAGGTAAACAAAGAAGTATCTACTTACATATTTTACTGCAGCAATGCAGATGTCTTTATTAAAACTGGGTTGAAATCTCCATAAAGCATTCATAATTAATATTTCGGAAGGAGAAAGATTTAATTGGACTTATCAGATCCATGGCAAATTGCTTGACAATGAATAATTTATTCGGAGCGAGGAACCGTGGTCCAAATTTAATTGTTGTTGACGTTAATACATAAATCTTAGCGAATCTGAACGGAAGCAATTAACATAAACGCTGCCATCGCCGGCTTTATGTCTTCCTGAATTAGAAGAGATTTATTAATGCGGTTTTATGATGCATTTCTTTATGCACCGGGCCGTTGTGCAATCGAACATTCTGAGACAACTTTTCTTAACATTGTTCCGAAAGTTAAAAGAATAATGACCCATCCAGAAATCTCAGATGACATATCGCTGAATTTATTAATGTTGGAATATATTTCATAACAGGCAGGCACAGTGATTATTTCTATCCCAAATACAGACGGAGCCAACTTTCTATTTCACGGGAAAACAAGAAATATGAAATAACATAAATTCCACGTGGAATTTCGAAGTTAGTTTTTCATAACCGCTTCTCATAAGCAGTATTTTAATTTATACGGCCAATAACTCAATAATGTTCAAAAATAATCCAAACCGTTATTCAATCATATTACTCAATGTAATATTTTACGCGTATTCACGCATAAAATATCAGCATCAAAATGTTGACTTAAAATTCGTTCTTACACTTACACATGCATTTTTGGGTTACGTCTCTACTGATTAGAATCGTACTTGTTTTATTTGTCTACAACTCTCAACAGCAGCTCTTTTCAAAGGTACTAATGTCGCACTTAGAGATTAAAGTGTAACAGAGTGTGAATAAAGGTTTCTGGCAAGGGAAAGGTCGCAATTATACGAAGCGTTTAATTACGAAATTCGAGGTAACACTGAGGCTTCACGCCCCCTGGTCCTTCATGGGATTCTTATTTAGGTACGGTTATATTGTACTGAGCGAAGCGGACGAGATCTATACGACGGGGTTCTATAATATGTGTTATATTACCCCACGTAATACTATTTTACCCCACGTGTATGCTTGTGTTTTTGTATTTGAAGTGGGCAAGAAGTGAAGTGTGTTTGACCGGCAATAGCTATGCATGTACGTTCAAGGAAAGAGCAATGCTTTGTTTTAGAAATACGCGCCCATTTTCGTAAGGTATACAATGGACACGATGCTCAGTATGGGACTTGTTGGAGCCAATGTGTGGAGTTGATTTGGCAAATGTTTCTTGGAAGTCCTGTACTGTGTACTGGAGCAGCATTATGAAAGCTCTTTATTATTTTGTATACCTAATATGGGAGCAGTCTCTTTTAGTTCCTTGTCCGGCAGTGGTAGATATTAAGGCTATTTAGATACTATAACTCTGAAAAAATCACTAAAATCTATTTTTTATTTTTTGAATATTATTCAGCCAATTTAAACGCTTCCTCTTGGTCTAACGGCATGTCAACCTAAAGTTTCTAACCTATCTTAGGGTTGCCCGCAACTCGATACTGGTATTATCATCGAACTTAATTGTTAGGGTACAAGTACCGTTACAGTGCCGGATTGAGTTTTGTAGGGCTGTGGTGTAAGTTACGTAGAAATTCAACACTATATAATATATACAATTTACTATTTTTTACATATTTAAAGCGGATGCAACCAATGAATTCTGTCTCATACTGGTTGTTATCCAACAATTGCTGATCCTCGTATTCAAATGCAGTGTTGGGCTTTACGTCATGTTTTTTTGAATCTGCCATGCATTAATGTTTAATTTACTTTATTTTGATACTAGCTAATCCCCGTGGCTTCCTCCGTTTGGGTTTAGGTTTTGTATAAATCTCGTAGGAACTTTTAGATTTTCCAAAACAAGTCAGCCGTCTCCAGTAGGTATGTCATTTATCATTGTGTCAAATCCCGTCCAGACCTATTGAGCCCTGAAACTTAACAGACAGACAGACATACATTTAATACTAGATGATGCCCGCGACTTCGTCCGCGTGGATTAAGGTTTTTTAATTCCTGCGGGTACTCTTTAATTTTCCGGGCTAATACTGGGCATGAGCTATCTCAATTCAAAATTTCAGCCAAATCTCTTTATTCGTTGTGGCGCGAAGGAGTAACAAACATTCATCCATCTATCCTCACAAACTTTCGCATTTATAATGTAGTATTTTACTAGTGGTTCGCCCCGAACTGAGACCTCGCGGTATCCCATAATTCCCATAAGGTAGTTTTAACTATATTATATTGTAATTAAAACGCGCCGAATCTGATGACGTCAATCGTCATCTGCTTTCGTGGATGGGATGCATATTTACAATATTAAAGACAGCGCCATCTAGTAACAGTATAGTGAAGTTTTGTTAAAAACATTGATGCCCATTAAAACTCAAATAATTTCGTTTCTTTATAATATTTATCTAATCTTAGTATTTGTTGTTCAAGTACAGAATATAACTCAAATTATGTGTAAGTTTCAAGTTTTAAAACAAAGTGGTTTTAGAAATCTAGCCTCGAATACAATCTCCACTTTGAAAGCCCCCCATTTCGTATGGGAGCCCCCCTGAAATAAAGATTTTTATAACTTTTTAAGCCATTTTCGGCTGGAGGCCATCGGTTTACATATCATATCTAAAATTGAAGTAATTACGTTCAGTAATTCAGAAGTTATAAGGCTGTGACAGACGGACGGACGGACAAGTGCAAATCGCTCTAGTAACCTCAGAGACCTTCGCTTCGCTCGGTCGATTAGTAGGATTATTTATTCGTATGGATCTTAAGAATGGATTTACTTGCTTTAAAAGATATTTACAAAAAAAATGCTTTCAGCTTTAAAAAAATTCAAAATTCAAAATTATTTATTTCACGTAGGCCAACCTGTGGCTCTTATGACACGTCATAACTTTACCACCGGTTCGGAAAAGCGGATTCTGCTGAGAAGAGCCGGCAAGAAACTTAGCAGTTACTCTTTTCAAAATAATCATTTTACAATATTGATAAGTAGCTATTACATCGTAATTAGTTTTTATACTATCTTGTGGGCAGCTGGATGCCAAGCTGATTTAACCCATGCATCTTTGTTAGAATAGAATATAATAATATTTCCACAATGAGGGGAAGTAAGCTTTCTATATATAAGAATCTTTTTTTCACCACGCTATCATAGTCGCAAAAAATATCGTAATCACAATTGGGACACAATACATCAACCAGATATGGAGACTAATAAACCGCCTCTATCAGCCATCAAAGCATAACATCCGTATCAAGTTTTAATACCGACCCAAACAAAAATTTAATATCCATCCGAACATTTCTAGAACGCATATGAAATATGGATATAATACAAGTAATTACTCATAAACGTTCCGATAGAGCAATATCAAAAACGCTTCTCTTACATCGAAAAAGCTGTTATTTTAATAACGTTAAATTGCTAAACTGATAGAATAAACACGAAATTGCTTTTTAATAAACGCCCTCATGGCATTGGGCCCATACCCTGTTATTAAATCTCTTCGATTTTATTTTTGTTATAGTCATTTAATTCTGACACGGTAATATTATAAAAGATTGACCATAAAATGTGGACAATGCAGTAGACCTACGTATATCGTCACAAAATATCAAAAACTGAGAACAAAAAACAAGCACGATTACTTTGTTTATTTTTATTTATACTTACTGAATGAACTTGTGCCTGCTCGAATCTATACTAAGGAGCCCCTTAAATTAAGTATATTATGCTACTCTGAGTAAGTCAGTATTGTTTCAGTAATGACTATCAATTTAGTTTTCAAGTTACATAGTTTGTAGGTTTCTTTATTATTAATAATTTTTATATTTCGTCACCTAGGCAACATACTTGTAAGTATGTATCTGCATTTTGCACATAGCTAAACCTTTTACAAGCCGGAATTTTATGATTCCAATCTCCATCCCACACCTAGGAAAAGGGTTTTATAATCCTTAAAATACAACCAATAAAACGAATATTCAATTAATAAATGTCGCGAGCGCTTAGCCCGTTTTAGTTCCCCATTTTACAGCGTAGGTATAACAGTATTTTATTTTATTATAATATATATAGCTCGATTACCACTGACTGACTGACTCACTGATTGACATAATTGTTCTCCTAGAAAGAGACAGAAAACGATACAATGATGTAGGGGAGATATGTTTGGGTGGGGGATTCGAGTGGGGAAAAATTATGACATTTCGGAAAAACAAGATGGCGGCCGACGTGAATCTTGCAACTCTTTTGTTTTCCAACCGATTTCTTTGAAATTTTGGATTATTGTAGAAATTAGTAAACGATTAACAGAAAAAGTGAAAAAAATTAAAAAAACAAGATGGCGGCCGAGCTGTAACGTCTCAAATTTCCACCCCTCTCCTGTAAAATTTTGTATGAAAAAAATTTTTTTCACCCATGGTGTCGTATAGAGCTCAAAGAATGTGACTCGGAGAAAGGTGGAGAGAGCTGATGAGTGAGGAGTTCGGAGACGGGCGAGGGGCACAGCCAGGGTATAGAAGATAGGTGGAGGGTGCTCGACCAAATGTCATTCGAAACCTCGAGCAGTTGCCAGTAAGTTGAAAAAAAATTCCAAAATGGCGGAAAAAAAATGGCGGCAAATTTTGTCCGTCTCTCTCTCGGAGACTATAAAAGTTGGAGGAGCGGTTTCTCGACAATAGATGATCACAACCCGGAGGTCTACCTGGTGAGTAGGAAAAAAATTCAAGATGGCGGATTTTTTTTTCCCCCCATACAAAATGTATGGGGAATATTGAAGGGACTAGAAGTTGGGAACTATGCAAGACATTGATTTTGATAGGTTCATAGGGCTTTTTTTCTTTTTCTTTTTTTTTCATTTTACATTTGCTTTTTTTCTTTTTTTTCTTTTTTTTTTTCTTTTTTTTTCTTTTTCTTTTGTGAATGAGGAGCACGGCCAGGTTATTGCAGATAGGTGGGGTGTGCTCGAACAAATTTTTTGGCAAAAGATGACCAGAATCCGAAGGTCTACTTGATGAGTAAAAAAATCGCGGTCCGCTTTAGCGGGCCGCGCACCCACGCGCCCTACTTGTAGTAATAACACTTCCCGCGAGCTGCTTTAGCAGCTCGCGCACCGAGCGAAATAAATAAAGCCGAACAATCGCGGTCCGCTTTAGCGGGCCGCGCACCCACGCGCCTTACTTTTAGTAATAACACTTCCCGCGAGCTGCTTTAGCAGCTCGCGCACCGAGCAAACGCTAGTTATAATATATATAGCTCGATTACCACTCACTCACTGACTCACTGACTGATTGACACGATTGTTCTCCTAGAAGGAGACGGAAAACGATACAATGATGTAGGGGAGATATGTCCGGGTGGGGGATTCGAGTGGGGAAAAATTATGACATTTCGGAAAAACAAGATGGCGGCCGACGTGATTCTTGCAACTCTTTTGTTTTCCAACCGATTTCTTTGAAATTTTGGATTATTGTAGAAATTAGTAAACGATTTACAGAAAAAGTGAAAAAAATTAAAAAAACAAGATGGCGGCCGAGCTGTGACGTCTCAAATTTCCGACCCCTCTCCTGTAAAATTTTGTATGAAAAAATTTTTTTTCACCCATGGTGTCGTATAGAGCTCAAAGAATGTGACTCGGAGAAAGGTGGAGAGAGCTGATGAGTGAGGAGTTCGGAGACGGGCGAGGGGCACGGCCAGGGTATAGAAGATAGGTGGAGGGTGCTCGACCAAATGTCATTCGAAACCTCGAGCAGTTGCCAGTGAGTTGAAAAAAAATTCCAAAATGGCGGAAAAAAAATGGCGGCAAATTTTGTCCGTCTCTCTCTCGGAGACTATAAAAGATGGAGGAGCGGTTTCTCGACAAAAGATGATCAAAACCCGGAGGTCTACCTGGTGAGTAGGAAAAAAATTCAAGTTGGCGGATTTTTTTTTTTTACATACAAAATGTATGGGGAATATTGAAGGGACTAGAAGTTGGGAACTATGCAAGACATTGATTTTGATAGGTTCATAGGGCTTTTTTTCTTTTTCTTTTATTCATTTTACATTTGTTTTTTTTTCCTTTTTTTCATTTTTTTTTCTTTTTTTTCTTTTTCTTTTGTGAATAAGGAGCACGGCCAGGTTATTGCAGATAGGTGGGGTGTGCTCGAACAATTTTTTTGGCAAAAGATGACCAGAATCCGAAGGGCTACTTGATGAGTAAAAAAATCGCGGTCCGCTTTAGCGGGCCGCGCACCCACGCGCCCTACTTGTAGTAATAACACTTCCCGCGAGCTGCTTTAGCAGCTCGCGCACCGAGCGAAATAAACAAAGCCGAACAATCGCGGTCCGCTTTAGCGGGCCGCGCACCCACGCGCCCTACTTGTAGCAATAACACTTCCCGCGAGCTGCTTTAGCAGCTCGCGCACCGAGCGAAATAAATAAAGCCGAACAATCGCGTTCCGCTTTAGCGGGCCGCGCACCCACGCGCCTTACTTTTAGTAAAACACTTCCCGCGAGCTGCTTTAGCAGCTCGCGCACCGAGCAAATGCTAGTTATTATAATATATATAGCTCAATTACCACTGACTGACTGACTCACTGATTGACATAATTGTTCTCCTAGAAGGAGACGGAAATCGATATAATGATGTTCGGGAGATATGTTCGGGTGGGGGATTCGAGTGGGGAAAAATTATGACATTTCGGAAAAACAAGATGGCGGCCGACGTGAATCTTGCAACTCTTTTGTTTTCCAACCGATTTCTTTGAAATTTTGGATTATTGTAGAAATTAGTAAACGATTAACAGAAAAAGTGAAAAAAATTAAAAAAACAAGATGGCGGCCGAGCTGTGACGTCTCAAATTTCCACCCCTCTCCTGTAAAATTTTGTATGAAATAAATTTTTTTCACCGATGGTGTCGTATAGAGCTCAAAGAATGTGACTCGGAGAAAGGTGGAGAGAGCTGATGAGTGAGGAGTTCGGAGACGGGCGAGGGGCACGGCCAGGGTATAGAAGATAGGTGGAGGGTGCTCGACCAAATGTCATTCGAAACCTCGAGCAGTTGCCAGTGAGTTGAAAAAAAATTCCAAAATGGTGGAAAAAAAATGGCGGCAAATTTTGTCCGTCTCTCTCTCGGAGACTATAAAAGATGGAGGAGCGGTTTCTCGACAAAAGATGATCACAACCCGGAGGTCTACCTGGTGAGTAGGAAAAAAATTCAAGATGGCGGATTTTTTTTTCCCCCCATACAAAATGTATGGGGAATATTGAAGGGACTAGAAGTTGGGAGCTATGCAAGACATTGGTTTTGATAGGTTCATAGGGCTTTTTTCTTTTTCTTTTTTTTCATTTTACATTTGCTTTTTTTCTTTTTTTTTTCTTTTTCATTTGTGAATGAGGAGCACGGCCAGGTTATTGCAGATAGGTGGGGTGTGCTCGAACAAATTTTTTGGCAAAAGATGACCAGAATCCGAAGGTCTACTTGATGAGTAAAAAAATCGCGGTCCGCTTTAGCGGGCCGCGCACCCACGCGCCCTACTTGTAGTAATAACACTTCCCGCAAGCTGCTTTAGCAGCTCGCGCACCGAGCGAAATAAATAAAGCCGAACAATCGCGGTCCGCTTTAGCGGGCCGCGCACCCACGCGCCCTACTTGTAGCAATAACACTTCCCGCGAGCTGCTTTAGCAGCTCGCGCACCGAGCAAACGCTAGTTAATATATATATAGCTGCTCGTGCTGATTCACTGATTCACTGACTGATTGATCACCTCTCCTGTAAAATTTTGTATGAAAAATTTTTTTTCCACCGATGGTTTCGTATAGAGGACAAAAATTCATTCGGAGGAAAATTATGGAGAGAGCTGATGATTGAGGATTTCGGAGACGGATGAGGAGCACGGCCAGGGTATTGAAGATAGGTGGGGGGTGCTCGAACAAATGTCACTCGAAACCTCATCCAATTCGCAGTGAGCTGAAAAAAAATTCAAAATGGCGGAAAAAAGATGGCGGCCATACAAATTTCGTCGGTGTCTATCTCGGAGAGTATAAAAGATAGAAGAGTGGTTTCCTGGCAAAAGCTGATCAAGACCCAAAGGTCTACTTGACGAACAGAAAAAAAATTCAAGATGGCGGAATTTTTTTTTTCTTCATACAAAAATATATGGCGAATATTGAAGAGACTAGAAGCCGGGAATCATGCACGACTTTGATACAATTCCTTTTCAAGATTTTTTTTTATTGAAGAATTTTCATTATGACAAATGATGACATATGATGATCGAGGGTTTGGAAGGTGGGTGAGGAGCACGGCCATGGTAATGTAGATAGGTGGGGGTGCTCGAACAAAAGTCACTCGAAATCTCATCCAATTGGCAGTGAGCTGAAAAAAATCCAAAATGGCGGATTCAAGATGGCGGCCATACAAACTTCAACGGTGTCTATCTCGGAGAGTATAAAAGATGGAAGAGTGGTTTTGTGATAGAAAATGATCAGGAGCTGAAAGTCTACTAGACGAGTAGAAAAACCGCGGTCCGCTTGCGGGCCGCGCACCCACGCGCCCTACTAGTTATAATATATATAGCTCGATTACCACTGACTGATTCACTGACTGATTCACTCATTGACATAATTGTTCTCCTAGAAAGAGACAAAAAACGATATAATGATGTACGGGAGATATGTCCGGGTGGGGGATTCGAGTGGGGAAAAATTATGACATTTCGGAAAAACAAGATGGCGGCCGACGTGATTCTTGCAACTCTTTTGTTTTCCAACCGATTTCTTTGAAATTTTGGATTATTGTAGAAATTAGTAAACGATTAACAGAAAAAGTGAAAAAAATTTAAAAATCAAGATGGCGGCCGAGCTGTGACGTCTCAAATTTCCGACCCTCTCCTGTAAAATTTTGTATGAAAAAATTTTTTTTCACCCACGGTGTCGTATATAACTCAAAGAATGTGACTCGGAGAAAGGTGGAGAGAGCTGATGAGTGAGGAGTTCGGAGACGGGCGAGGGGCACGGCCAGGGTATAGAAGATAGGTGGAGGGTGCTCGACCAAATGTCATTCGAAACCTCGAGCAGTTGCCAGTGAGTTGAAAAAAAATTCCAAAATGGCGGAAAAAAAATGGCGGCAAATTTTGTCCGTCTCTCTCTCGGAGACTATAAAAGATGGAGGAGCGGTTTCTCGACAAAAGATGATCACAACCCGGAGGTCTACCTGGTGAGTAGGAAAAAAATTCAAGATGGCGGATTTTTTTTTCCCCCCATACAAAATGTATGGGGAATATTGAAGGGACTAGAAGTTGGGAACTATGCAAGACATTGATTTTGATAGGTTCATAGGGCTTTTTTTCTTTTTCTTTTTTTTCATTTTACATTTGCTTTTTTTCCTTTTTTTTTTTCTTTTTTTTTCTTTTTCATTTGTGAATGAGGAGCACGGCCAGGTTATTGCAGATAGGTGGGGTGTGCTCGAACAAATTTTTTGGCAAAAGATGACCAGAATCCGAAGGTCTACTTGATGAGCAAAAAAATCGCGGTCCGCTTTAGCGGGCCGCGCACCCACGCGCCCTCCTTGTAGTAATAACACTTCCCGCGAGCTGCTTTAGCAGCTTGTAAAATGTATGGGGAATATCGAAGGGACTGGAAGTTGGGAACTATGCAAGACATTGATTTTGATAGGTTCATAGGGCTTTTTTCTTTTTCTTTTTTTTCATTTTACATTTGCTTTTTTTCTTTTTTTTCGTTTTTTTTCTTTTTTTTTCTTTTTCTTTTGTGAATGAGGAGCACGGCCAGGTTATTGCAGATAGGTGGGGTGTGCTCGAACAAATTTTTTGGCAAAAGATGACCAGAATCCGAAGGTCTACTTGATGAGTAAAAAAATCGCGGTCTGCTTTAGCGGGCCGCGCACCCACGCGCCCTACTTGTAGCAATAACACTTCCCGCGAGCTGCTTTAGCAGCTCGCACACCGAGCGAAATAAATAAAGCCGAACAATCGCGGTCCGCTTTAGCGGGCCGCGCACCCACGCGCCCTACTTGTAGCAATAACACTTCCCGCGAGCTGCTTTAGCAGCTCGCGCACCGAGCAAATGCTAGTTATTATAATATATATAGCTCGATTACCACTGACTGACTGACACACTCACTGATTGACATAATTGTTCTCCTAGAAAGAGACAAAAAACGATAGAATGATGTAGGGGAGATATGTCCGGGTGGGGGATTCGAGTGGGGAAAAATTATGACATTTCGGAAAAACAAGATGGCGGCCGACGTGAATCTTGCAACTCTTTTGTTTTCCAACCGATTTCTTTGAAATTTTGGATTATTGTAGAAATTAGTAAACGATTAACAGAAAAAGTGAAAAAAATTAAAAAAACAAGATGGCGGCCGAGCTGTGACGTCTCAAATTTCCACCCCTCTCCTGTAAAATTTTGTATGAAAAAAATTTTTTTCACCCATGGTGTCGTATAGAGCTCAAAGAATGTGACTCGGAGAAAGGTGGAGAGAGCTGATGAGTGAGGAGTTCGGAGACGGGCGAGGGGCACGGCCAGGGTATAGAAGATAGGTGGAGGGTGCTCGACCAAATGTCATTCGAAACCTCGAGCAGTTGCCAGTGAGTTGAAAAAAAAATCCAAAATGGCGGAAAAAAAATGGCGGCAAATTTTGTCCGTCTCTCTCTCGGAGACTATAAAAGATGGAGGAGCGGTTTCTCGACAAAAGATGATCACAGCCCGGAGGTCTACCTGGTGAGTAGGAAAAAAATTCAAGATGGCGGATTTTTTTTTCCCCCCATACAAAATGTATGGGGAATATTGAAGGGACTAGAAGTTGGGAACTATGCAAGACATTGATTTTGATAGGTTCATAGGGCTTTTTTTCTTTTTCTTTTTTTTCATTTTACATTTGCTTTTTTTCTTTTTTTTTTTTTCTTTTTTTTTCTTTTTCTTTTGTGAATGAGGAGCACGGCCAGGTTATTGCAGATAGGTGGGGTGTGCTCGAACAAATTTTTTGGCAAAAGATGACCAGAATCCGAAGGTCTACTTGATGAGTAAATAAATCGCGGTCCGCTTTAGCGGGCCGCGCACCCACGCGCCCTACTTGTGGCAACAACACTTCTCGCGAGCTGCTTTAGCAGCTCGCGCACCGAGCGAAATAAATAAAGCCGAACAATCGCGGTCCGCTTTAGCGGGCCGCGCACCCACGCGCCCTACTTGTAGCAATAACACTTCCCGCGAGCTGCTTTAGCAGCTCGCGCACCGAGCGAAATAAATAAAGCCGAACAATCGCGGTCCGCTTTAGCGGGCCGCGCACCCACGCGCCTTACTTTTAGTAAAACACTTCCCGCGAGCTGCTTTAGCAGCTCGCGCACCGAGCAAACGCTAGTTATTATAATATATATAGCTCGATTACCACTCACTGACTGACTGACTGACTGACTGACTCATTGACACGATTGTTCTCCTAGAAAGAGACGGAAAACGATACAATGATGTAGGGGAGATATGTCCGGGTGGGGGATTCGAGTGGGGAAAAATTATGACATTTCGGAAAAACAAGATGGCGGCCGACGTGATTTTAGCAACTCTTTTGTTTTCCAACCGATTTCTTTGAAATTTTGGATTATTGTAGAAATTAGTAAACGATTAACAGAAAAAGTGAAAAAAATTAAAAAAACAAGATGGCGGCCGAGCTGTGACGTCTCAAATTTCCGACCCCTCTCCTGTAAAATTTTGTATGAAAAAAATTTTTTTCACCCATGGTGTCGTATAGAGCTCAAAGAATGTGACTCGGAGAAAGGTGGAGAGAGCTGATGAGTGAGGAGTTCGGAGACGGGCGAGGGGCACGGCCAGGGTATAGAAGATAGGTGGAGGGTGCTCGACCAAATGTCATTCAAAACCTCGAGCAGTTGCCAGTGAGTTGAAAAAAAATTCCAAAATGGCGGAAAAAAAATGGCGGCAAATTTTGTCCGTCTCTCTCTCGGAGACTATAAAAGATGGAGGAGCGGTTTCTCGACAAAAGATGATCAAAACCCGGAGGTCTATCTGGTGAGTAGGAAAAAAATTCAAGATGGCGGATTTTTTTTTTCATACATTATGTATGGGGAATATTGAAGGGACTAGAAGTTGGGAACTATGCAAGACATTGATTTTGATAGGTTCATAGGTGTCTTAGATCTCGGAGAATATAAAAATTAGTAATAAATCGGGTAGGGGTAGGGGTCGGGGTAGGGGTCGGGGTAGGGGTTGGGGTAGGGGCAGGGGTAGGGGTAGGGGTAGGGGAAGGGGTAGGGGTAGGGGAAGGGGTAGGGGTAGCGGTAGGGGTAGGGTTAAGGGTCGGGGTAGGGGTAGGGGTAGGGGTAGGAATAGGGGTAGGGGTAGGGGTCGGGGTAGGGGTCGGGGTAGGGGTAGGGGTAGGGGTAGCGGTAGCGGTAGGGGTAGGGGTAGCGGTAGGGGTAGCGGTAGGGGTAGCGGTAGCGGTAGCGGTAGCGGTAGGTAGGGGTCGGGGTAGGGGTAGGGGCGGGGTCGGGGAAGGGGTAGGGGTAGGGGTAGCGGTAGCGGTAGCGGTAGGGGTAGGGGTAGGGGTAGAGGTAGCGGTAGGGGTAGAGGTAGTATTATTTTATGGTGTATGGTATTATATTATATTATATTGTGTTAAATCGTGTTATACTATATTAAATTATGTTATATTTGTAATATAATTTGTATTATATTGTGTTATACTGAGTTATATTATATTATATTATGTTACATTTGTAATATATTGTAATATATTGTATTATTTTATGTTATACGGTATTATATTGTGTTATATCGTGTTGTATTATGTTATATTTGTAATATATTGTATCTTATTATATTATATTGTGTTAAATCGTGTTACATGATGTTATATTGCGTTAGATTTGCAATATATTGTATTGTATTGTATTATATTGTGTTATAGCGTGTTATATTATATTATATTATGTTTTGTTCATAATATATTGTAGTATATCGTGTTGTATTGTAATATATTGTATTATTTTATGTTAAATGGTATTATATTATGTTATATTTGTAATATATTGTATCTTATTATATTATATTTTGTTAAATCGTGTTATATGATGTTATATTGTGTTATAGCGTGTTATATTATATTATATTATGTTATGTTCATAATATATTGTAGTATATCGTGTTGTATTGTAATATATTGTATTATTTTATGTAAAATGGTATTATATTGTTATATTTGTAATATATTGTATTATATTATGTTATATCATGTTTTATTATGTTGTATTTGTTATATATTGTATTATATTATGTTATATTATGTTGTATTTGTTATATATTGTATAATATTATGTTATATCATGTTATATTATGTTGTATTTGTAATATATTGTATTATATTATATTATGTAGTGTTATATCGTGTTATACTATATTATATTATGTTGTATTGTAATATATTGCATTATTTTATGTTGTATGGTGCTATATTATGTTATATTCGTAATATACTGTGCTATATTATATTATATTGTGTTATATCGTGTTGTATTATGTTATATTATGTTATATTTGTAATATATTGTTTCTTATTGTATTATATTGTTATATCATTTTATATTATGTTGTATTTGTAATATATTGTATTATATTATGTTATATCATGTTATATTATGTTGTATTTGTTATATATTGTATAATATTATGTTATATCATGTTATATTATGTTGTATTTGTAATATATTGTATTATATTATATTATATTGTGTTATATCGTGTTATACTATATTATATTATGTTATATTGCTAATATATTGTATCTTATTATGTTATATTGTGTTAAATCGTGTTACATGATGTTATATTGTGTTAGATTTACAATATATTGTATTGTATTGTATTATATTGTGTTATAGCGTGTTATATTATATTATATTATGTTATGTTCATAATATATTGTAGTATATCGTGTTGTATTGTAATATATTGTATTATTTTATGTTAAATGGTATTATATTATGTTATATCATGTTATATTATGTTGTATTTGTTATATATTGTATTATATTATGTTATATCGTGTTATACTATATTATATTATGTTATATTTGTAATATATTGTTTCTTATTGTATTATATTGTTATATCATTTTATATTATGTTGTATTTGTAATATATTGTATTATATTATGTTATATCATGTTATATTATGTTGTATTTGTTATATATTGTATAATATTATGTTATATCATGTTATATTATGTTGTATTTGTAATATATTGTATTATATTATATTATATTGTGTTATATCGTGTTATACTATATTATATTATGTTATATTGCTAATATATTGTATCTTATTATGTTATATTGTGTTAAATCGTGTTACATGATGTTATATTGTGTTAGATTTACAATATATTGTATTGTATTGTATTATATTGTGTTATAGCGTGTTATATTATATTATATTATGTTATGTTCATAATATATTGTAGTATATCGTGTTGTATTGTAATACATTGTATTATTTTATGTTAAATGGTATTATATTATGTTATATCATGTTATATTATGTTGTATTTGTTATATATTGTATTATATTATGTTATATCGTGTTATACTATATTATATTATGTTATATTTGTAATATATTGTGTTATATTGTAATATATTGCATTATTTTATGTTGTATGGTGCTATATTATGTTATATTCGTAATATACTGTGCTATATTATATTATATTGTGTTATATCGTGTTGTATTATGTTATATTATGTTATATTTGTAATATATTGTTTCTTATTATATTATATTGTGTTATATCGTGTTATATTATGTTATATTGCGTTATATTTGCAATATATTGTATTATATTTTTCTATTACCGCTATAACAACAAATAATAAAAATTAAATTCAATTCAAATTCAAATTCAATAAAAATATTTCCATGGGTACATGAAAATATTTTAATTTTTTTTTAACGGATCCCTAAAAAAGCGAGGCCCGACTCGCACTTGGCCGATTTTTTCTTTTTCTTTTTTTTTCTTTTTTCTTTTCTTTTTTCCTTTTTTTTATTTATTTTTATTTTTTTCATTTTCTTTTTTTTTCTTTTTTCTTTTTTTCTTTTTTTTCTTTTTTTCTTTTTTTTTCTTTTTTTTTCTTTTTTTTCATTTTTCATTTATTTGCTTTTTTTTCATTTTTCATTTTCCTTTTTTCTTTCTTCTTTTTTTCTTTTCTTTTTTTTTTTCTTTTTCTTTTGTGAATGAGGAGCACGGCCAAGTTATTGCAGATAGGTGGGGTGTGCTCGAACAAATTTTTTGGCAAAAGATGACCAGAATCCGAAGGTCTACTTGATGAGTAAAAAAATCGCGGTCCGCTTTAGCGGGCCGCGCACCCACGCGCCTTACTTTTAGTAAAAACACTTCCCGCGAGCTGCTTTAGCAGCTCGCGCACCGAGCAAACGCTAGTTATTATAATATATATAGCTCGATTACCACTCACTCACTGACACACTCACTCACTCATTGACAGGGTTGTTCTCCTAGAAGGAGACGGAAATCGATATAATGATGTTCGGGAGATGTGTTTGGGGGGGGGATTCGAGTTGGGGAAAATTATGACATTTCGGAAAAACAAGATGGCGGCCGACGTGAATCTTGCAACTCTTTTGTTTTCCAACCGATTTCTTTGAAATTTTGGATTGTCGTAGAAATTAGTAAACGATTAACAGAAAACGTGAAAAAAATTTAAAAAACAAGATGGCGGCCGAGCTGTGACGTCTCAAATTTCCGACCCCTCTCCTGTAAAATTTTGTATGAAAAAAATTTTTTTCACCCATGGTGTCGTATAGAGCTCAAAGAATGTGACTCGGAGAAAGGTGGAGAGAGCTGATGACTGAGGAGTTCGGAGACGGGCGAGGGGCACGGCCAGGGTATAGAAGATAGGTGGAGGGTGCTCGACCAAATGTCATTCGAAACCTCGAGCAGTTGCCAGTGAGTTGAAAAAAAATTCCAAAATGGCGGAAAAAAAATGGCGGCAAATTTTGTCCGTCTCTCTCTCGGAGACTATAAAAGATGGAGTAGCGGTTTCTCGACAAAAGATGATCACAACCCGGAGGTCTACCTGGTGAGTAGGAAAAAAATTCAAGATGGCGGATTTTTTTTTCCCCCCATACAAAATGTATGGGGAATATTGAAGGGACTAGAAGTTGGGAACTATGCAAGACATTGATTTTGATAGGTTCATAGGGCTTTTTTTCTTTTTCTTTTTTTTCATTTTACATTTGCTTTTTTTCTTTTTTTTCTTTTTTTTTTCTTTTTTTTTCTTTTTCTTTTGTGAATGAGGAGCACGGCCAGGTTATTGCAGATAGGTGGGGTGTGCTCGAACAAATTTTTTGGCAAAAGATGACCAGAATCCGAAGGTCTACTTGATGAGCAAAAAAATCGCGGTCCGCTTTAGCGGGCCGCGCACCCACGCGCCCTACTTGTAGCAATAACACTTCCCGCGAGCTGCTTTAGCAGCTCGCGCACCGAGCGAAATAAATAAAGCCGAACAATCGCGGTCCGCTTTAGCGGGCCGCGCACCCACGCGCCCTACTTGTAGCAATAACACTTCCCGCGAGCTGCTTTAGCAGCTCGCGCACCGAGCGAAATACTAGTTATAATATATATAGCTCGATTACCACTGACTGACACACTCACTCACTCTCTCACTCACTCATTGACAGGGTTGTTCTCCTAGAAGGAGACGGAAATCGATATAATGATGTAGGGGAGATATGTCCAGGTTGGGGATTCGAGTTGGGGAAAATTATGACATTTCGGAAAAACAAGATGGCGGCCGACGTGAATCTTGCAACTCTTTTGTTTTCCAACCGATTTCTTTGAAATTTTGGATTATTGTAGAAATTAGTAAACGATTAACAGAAAAAGTGAAAAAAATTAAAAAAACAAGATGGCGGCCGAGCTGTGACGTCTCAAATTTCAGACCCCACTCCTGTAAAATTTTGTATGAAAAAAATTTTTTTCACCCATGGTGTCGTATAGAGCTCAAAGAATGTGACTCGGAGAAAGGTGGCGAGAGCTGATGAGTGAGGAGTTCGGAGACGGGCGAGGGGCACGGCCAGGGTATAGTAGATAGGTGGAGGGTGCTCGACCAAATGTCATTCGAAATCTCGAGCAGTTGCCAGTGAGTTGAAAAAAAAGTCCAAAATGGCGGAAAAAAAATGGCGGCAAATTTTGTCCGTCTCTCTCTCGGAGACTATAAAAGATGGAGGAGCGGTTTCTCGACAAAAGATGATCGAAACCCGGAGGTCTACCTGGTGAGTAGGAAAAAAATTCAAGATGGCGGACTTTTTTTTCCATACTAAATGTATGGGGAATATTGAAGGGACTAGAAGTTGGGAACTATGCAAGACATTGGTTTTGATAGGTTCATAGGGCTTTTCTTCTTTTTCTTTTTTTTCATTTTACATTTGTTTTTTTTTTTTGTTTTTTTTTCATTTTTTTTCTTTTTTTTTCTTTTTCTTTTGTGAATGAGGAGCACGGCCAGGTTATTACAGATAGGTGGGGTGTGCTCGAACAAATTTTTTGGCAAAAGATGACCAGAATCCGAAGGGCTACTTGATGAGTAAAAAAATCGCGGTCCGCTTTAGCGGGCCGCGCACCCACGCGCCCTACTTGTAGTAATAACACTTCCCGCGAGCTGCTTTAGCAGCTCGCGCACCGAGCGAAATAAATAAAGCCGAACAATCGCGGTCCGCTTTAGCGGGCCGCGCACCCACGCGCCCTACTTGCAGCAATAACACTTCCCGCGAGCTGCTTTAGCAGCTCGCGCACCGAGCAAATGCTAGTTATATTATAATATATATAGCTCGATTACCACTGACTGACACACTCACTCACTCACTCACTCACTCATTGACAGGGTTGTTCTCCTAGAAGGAGACGGAAATCGATATAATGATGTTTGGGAGATGTGTTTGGGGGGGGGATTCGAGTTGGGGAAAATTATGACATTTCGGAAAAACAAGATGGCGGCCGACGTGAATCTTGCAACTCTTTTGTTTTCCAACCGATTTCTTTGAAATTTTGGATTATTGTAGAAATTAGTAAACGATTAACAGAAAAAGTGAAAAAAATTAAAAAAACAAGATGGCGGCCGAGCTGTGACGTCTCAAATTTCCGACCCCTCTCCTGTAAAATTTTGTATGAAAAAAATTTTTTTCACCCATGGTGTCGTATAGAGCTCAAAGAATGTGACTCGGAGAAAGGTGGAGAGAGCTGATGAGTGAGGAGTTCGGAGACGGGCGAGGGGCACGGCCAGGGTATAGAAGATAGGTGGAGGGTGCTCGACCAAATGTCATTTGAAACCTCGAGCAGTTGCCAGTGCGTTGAAAAAAAATTCCAAAATGGCGGAAAAAAAATGGCGGCAAATTTTGTCCGTCTCTCTCTCGGAGACTATAAGAGATGGAGGAGCGGTTTCTCGACAAAAGATGATCAAAACCCGGAGGTCTACCTGGTGAGTAGGAAAAAGATTCAAGATGGCGGATTTTTTTTTCCATACAAAATGTATATGGGGAATATTGAAGGGACTAGAAGTTGGGAACTATGCAAGACTGATTGGTTATATGATTTTGATAGGTTCATAGGTGTCTTAGATCTCGGAGAATTAAAAAAGAAAAATATACTGACCGAATTGAGAACCTCCTCCTTTTTGGAAATGGGTTAAAAAAGGTGAGAGTGGTTTTTTTGCCAACTATCCACGCGACCAACTAGGTGGGGTGTGCTCCAACAAAAAAACTCCAAAATGGCGGATTCAAGATGGCGGCCATAGAAACTTTCTCTGGTGTCTATCTCGGAGAGTATAAAAGATGGAAGAGTAGTTTCTTGGCAACAGATGATCAAGACCCAAAGGTCTACTTGATGATCAGGAAAAAAAACAAGATGGCGGATTTTTTTTCCATACGAAATATATGGCGAATATTGATTTTTCTTTTTTTTTCTTCTTTTTATTTCTTTTTTCTTTTTCTTTTTTTTTTCTTTTTTTTCTTTTCTTTCTCTTTTCTTTTTCTTTTGCTTTTACTTTTTTCTTTTCTTTTTCGTTTTTCCTTTTTTCTTTTTCTTTATTTTCATTTTTCATTTTTTTTTTTTTTTTTTATTTATTTTTATTTATTTTTTTTTTTTTTTTCATTTTTCATTTTCTTTTTTTTTTCTTTTTTTCTTTTCTTTTTCTTTTTTCATTTTTCATTTATTTGCTTTTTTTCTTTTTCTTTTGTGAATGAGGAGCACGGCCAGGTTATTGCAGATAGGTACCCGGGGTGTGCTCGAACAAATTTTTTGGCAAAAGATGACCAGAATCCGAAGGTCTACTTGATGAGCAAAAAAATCGCGGTCCGCTTTAGCGGGCGGGCGCTATAGCTCGATTACCACTCACTGATTCACTGACTGACTCACTCATTGACAGGGTTGTTCTCCTAGAAGGAGACGGAAATCGATATAATGATGTTCGGGAGATGTGTTTGGGGGGGGGGGATTCGAGTTGGGGAAAATTATGACATTTCGGAAAAACAAGATGGCGGCCGACGTGAATCTTGCAACTCTTTTGCTTTCCAACCGATTTTTTTGAAATTTTGGATCATTGTAGAAATTAGTAAACGATTAACAGAAAAAGTGAAAAAAATTAAAAAAACAAGTTGGCGGCCGAGCTGTGACGTCTCAAATTTCCGACCCCTCTCCTGTAAAATTTTGTATGAAAAAAATTTTTTTCACCCATGGTGTCGTATAGAGCTCAAAGAACGTGACTCGGAGAAAGGTGGAGAGAGCTGATGAGTGAGGAGTTCGGAGACGGGCGAGGGGCACGGCCAGGGTATAGAAGATAGGTGGAGGGTGCTCGACCAAATGTCATTCGAAACCTCGAGAAGTTGCCAGTGAGTTGAAAAAAATTCCAAAATGGCGGAAAAAAAATGGCGGCAAATTTTGTCCGTCTCTCTCTCGGAGACTATAAAAGATGGAGGAGCGGTTTCTCGACAAAAGATGATCAAAACCCGGAGGTCTACCTGGTGAGTAGGAAAAAAATTCAAGATGGCGGATTTTTTTTTCCATACAAAATGTATGGGGAATATTGAAGGGACTAGAAGTTGGGAACTATGCAAGACATTGATTTTGATAGGTTCATAGGTGTCTTAGATCTCGGAGAATTAAAAAAGAAAAATATACTGGCCGAATTGAGAACCTCCTCCTTTTTGGAAATGGGTTAAAAAAGGTGAAAGAGTAGTTTTTTTGCCAACTATCCACGCGACCAACTAGGTGGGGTGTGCTCCAACAAAAATTACTCGAAACCACATCCAATTAGCAGGGAGTTGAAAAAAAAACTCCAAAATGGCGGATTCAAGATGGCGGCCATAGAAACTTTCACTGGTGTCTATCTCGGAGAGTATAAAATATGGAAGAGTAGTTTCTTGGCAACAGATGATCAAGACCCAAAGGTCTACTTGATGATCAGGAAAAAAAACAAGATGGCGGATTTTTTTCCTTGCGAAATATATGGCGAATATTGATTTTTCTTTTTTTTTCTTCTTTTTGTTTCTTTTTTCTTTTTTTTTTCTTTTTCTTCATTTTTCTTTTTTTTCTTTTTTTCTCTTTTCTTCTTTTCTTTTTCTTTTGCTTTTACTTTTTTCTTTTATTTTTCGTTTTTCCTTTTTTCTTTTCCTTTTTTTCATTTTTCATTTTCTTTTTTTTTCCTTTTCTTTCTCCTTTTTTTATTTTTTTTGTTTTCATTTACTTTTCTTTTCTTTTTTCTTTTTTCTTTCTTTTTCTTTTTTTTTCATTTTTCATTTATTTGCTTTTTTTCTTTTTCTTTTTTTTTCTTTTTTTTTCATTTTTCATTTTCTTTTTTTCTTTCTTCTTTTTTTCTTTTCTTTTTTTCTTTTTCTTTTGTGAATGAGGAGCACGGCCAGGTTATTGCAGATAGGTGGGGTGTGCTCGAACAAATTTATTGGCAAAAGATGACCAGAATCCGAAGGTCTACTTGATGAGTAAAAAAATCGCGGTCCGCTTTAGCAAGCCGCGCACCCACGCGCCTTACTTTTAGTAATAACAATTCCCGCGAGCTGCTTTAGCAGCTCGCGCACCGAGCAAACGCTAGTTATAATATATATAGCTCGATTACCACTGACACACTCACTCACTCACTCACTCATTGACAGGGTTGTTCTCCTAGAAGGAGACGGAAATCGATATAATGATGTAGGGGAGATATGTCCAGGTGGGGGATTCGAGTTGGGGAAAATTATGACATTTCGGAAAAACAAGATGGCGGCCGACGTGAATCTTGCAACTCTTTTGTTTTCCAACCGATTTCTTTGAAATTTTGGATTATTGTAGAAATTAGTAAACGATTAACAGAAAAAGTGAAAAAAATTAAAAAAACAAGATGGCGGCCGAGCTGTGACGTCTCAAATTTCCGACCCCTCTCCTGTAAAATTTTGTATGAAAAAAATTTTTTTCACCCATGGTGTCGTATAGAGCTCAAAGAATGTGACTAGGAGAAAGGTGGAGAGAGCTGATGAGTGAAGAGTTCGGAGACGGGCGAGGGGCACGGCCAGGGTATAGTAGATAGGTGGAGGGTGCTCGACCAAATGTCATTCGAAACCTCGAGCAGTTGCCAGTGAGTTGAAAAAAAATTCCAAAATGGCGGAAAAAAAATGGCGGCAAATTTTGTCCGTCTCTCTCTCGGAGACTATAAAAGATGGAGGAGCGGTTTCTCGACAAAAGAAGATCACAACCCGGAGGTCTACCTGGTGAGTAGGAAAAAAATTCAAGATGGCGGATTTTTTTTTCCCCCCATACAAAATGTATGGGGAATATTGAAGGGACTAGAAGTTGGGAACTATGCAAGACATTGATTTTGATAGGTTCATAGGGCTTTTTTTCTTTTTCTTTTTTTTCATTTTACATTTTTTTTTTTTCTTTTTTTTCATTTTTTTTTTTCTTTTTCTTTTGTGAATGAGGAGCACGGCCAGGTTATTGCAGATAGGTGGGGTGTGCTCGAACAAATTTTTTGGCAAAAGATGACCAGAATCCGAAGGGCTACTTGATGAGTAAAAAAATCGCGGTCCGCTTTAGCGGGCCGCGCACCCACGCGCCCTACTTGTAGTAATAACACTTCCCGCGAGCTGCTTTAGCAGCTCGCGCACCGAGCGAAATAAATAAAGCCGAACAATCGCGGTCCGCTTTAGCGGGCCGCGCACCCACGCGCCCTACTTGGAGCAATAACACTTCCGGCGAGCTGCTTTAGCAGCTCGCGCACCGAGCGAAATACTAGTTATTATAATATATATAGCTCGATTACCACTGACTGATTCACTCACTCACTGACTGATTGACAGGGTTGTTCTCCTAGAAGGAGACGGAAATCGATATAATGATGTTCGGGAGATGTGTTTGGGGGGGGGATTCGAGTTGGGGAAAATTATGACATTTCGGAAAAACAAGATGGCGGCCGACGTGAATCTTGCAACTCTTTTGTTTTCCAACCGATTTCTTTGAAATTTTGGATTATTGTAGAAATTAGTAAACGATTAACAGAAAAAATGAAAAAAGTTAAAAAAACAAGATGGCGGCCGATCTGTGACGTCTCAAATTTCCGACCCCTCTCCTGTAAAATTTTGTATGAAAAAAATTTTTTTCACCCATGGTGTCGTACAGAGCTCAAAGAATGTGACTCGGAGAAAGGTGGAGAGAGCTGATGAGTGAGGAGTTCGGAGACGGGCGAGGGGCACGGCCAGGGTATAGTAGATAGGTGGAGGGTGCTCGACCAAATGTCATTCGAAACCTCGAGCAGTTGCCAGTGAGTTGAAAAAAAATTCCAAAATGGCGGAAAAAAAATGGCGGCAAATTTTGTCCGTCTCTCTCTCGGAGACTATAAGAGATGGAGGAGCGGTTTCTCGACAAAAGATGATCACAACCCGGAGGTCTACCTGGTGAGTAGGAAAAAAATTCAAGATGGCGGAATTTTTTTTTCCATACTAAATGTATGGGGAATATTGAAGGGACTAGAAGTTGGGAACTATGCAAGACATTGATTTTGATACGTTCATAGGGCTTTTTTTTCTTTTTCTTTTTTTTTCATTTTACATTTGTTTTTTTTTTTGTTTTTTTCATTTTTTTTTGTTTTTTTCATTTTTTTTTTCTTTTTTTTCTTTTTCTTTTGTGAATGAGGAGCACGGCCAGGTTATTGCAGATAGGTGGGGTGTGCTCGAACAAATTTTTTGGCAAAAGATGACCAGAATCCGAAGGGCTACTTGATGAGTAAAAAAATCGCGGTCCGCTTTAGCGGGCCGCGCACCCACCCGCCCTACTTGTAGTAATAACACTTCCCGCGAGCTGCTTTAGCAGCTCGCGCACCGAGCGAAATAAATAAAGCCGAACAATCGCGGTCCGCTTTAGCGGGCCGCGCACCCACGCGCCTTACTGTTAGTAAAACACTTCCCGCGAGCTGCTTTAGCAGCTCGCGCACCGAGCGAAATACTAGTTATAATATATATAGCTCGATTACCACTGACTGACACACTCACTCACTCACTCACTCACTCATTGACAGGGTTGTTCTCCTAGAAGGAGACGGAAATCGATATAATGATGTAGGGGAGATATGTCCAGGTGGGGGATTCGAGTTGGGGAAAATTATGACATTTCGGAAAAACAAGATGGCGGCCGACGTGAATCTTGCAACTCTTTTGTTTTCCAACCGATTTCTTTGAAATTTTGGATTATTGTAGAAATTAGTAAACGATTAACAGAAAAAGTGAAAAAAATTAAAAAAACAAGATGGCGGCCGAGCTGTGACGTCTCAAATTTCCGACCCCTCTCCTGTAAAATTTTGTATGAAAAAAATTTTTTTCACCCATGGTGTCGTATAGAGCTCAAAGAATGTGACTCGGAGAAAGGTGGCGAGAGCTGATGAGTGAGGAGTTCGGAGACGGGCGAAGGGCACGGCCAGGGTATAGTAGATAGGTGGAGGGTGCTCGACCAAATGTCATTCGAAACCTCGAGCAGTTGCCAGTGAGTTGAAAAAAAATTCCAAAATGGCGGAAAAAAAATGGCGGCAAATTTTGTCCGTCTCTCTCTCGGAGACTATAAAAGATGGAGGAGCGGTTTCTCGACAAAAGATGATCAAAACCCGGAGGTCTACCTGATGAGTAGGAAAAAAATTCAAGATGGCGGATTTTTTTTTCCATACTAAATGTATGGGGAATATTGAAGGGACTAGAAGTTGGGAACTATGCAAGACATTGATTTTGATAGGTTCATAGGGCTTTTTTTTTCTTTTTTTTCATTTTACATTTGTTTTTTTTTTGTTTTTTTTCATTTTTTTTTCTTTTTTTTTTCTTTTTCTTTTGTGAATGAGGAGCACGGCCAGGTTATTGCAGATAGGTGAGGTGTGCTCGAACAAATTTTTTGGCAAAAGATGACCAGAATCCGAAGGGCTACTTGATGAGTAAAAAAATCGCGGTCCGCTTTAGCGGGCCGCGCACCCACGCGCCCTACTTGTAGTAATAACACTTCCCGCGAGCTGCTTTAGCAGCTCGCGCACCGAGCGAAATAAATAAAGCCGAACAATCGCGGTCCGCTTTAGCGGGCCGCGCACTCACGCGCCCTACTTGTAGTAATAACACTTCCCGCGAGCTGCTTTAGCAGCTCGCGCACCGAGCGAAATAAAGAAAGCCGAACAATCGCGGTCCGCTTTAGCGGGCCGCGCACCCACGCGCCTTACTTTTAGTAAAACACTTCCCGCGAGCTGCTTTAGCAGCTCGCGCACCGAGCGAAATACTAGTTATTATAATATATATAGCTCGATTACCACTCACTCACTCACTCACTCACTCATTGACACAATTGTTCTCCTAGAAAGAGACAAAAAACGATACAATGATGTATGGGAGATATGTCCGGGTGGGGGATTCGAGTGGGGAAAAATTATGACATTTCGGAAAAACAAGATGGCGGCCGACGTGAATCTTGCAACTCTTTTGTTTTCCAACCGATTTCTTTGAAATTTTGGATTATTGTAGAAATTAGTAAACGATTAACAGAAAAAGTGAAAAACATTAAAAAAACAAGATGGCGGCCGAGCTGTGACGTCCCAAATTTCCACCCCTCTCCTGTAAAATTTTGTATGAAAAAAAATTTTTTCACCCATGGTGTCGTATAGAGCTCAAAGAATGTGACTCGGAGAAAGGTGGAGAGAGCTGATGAGTGAGGAGTTCGGAGACGGGCGAGGGGCACGGCCAGGGTATAGAAGATAGGTGGAGGGTGCTCGACCAAATGTCATTCGAAACCTCGAGCAGTTGCCAGTGAGTTGAAAAAAAAATACAAAATGGCGGAAAAAAAATGGCGGCAAATTTTGTCGGTCTCTCTCTCGGAGACTATAAAAGATGGAGGAGCGGTTTCTCGACAAAAGATGATCACAACCCGGAGGTCTACCTGGTGAGTAGGAAAAAAATTCAAGATGGCGGATTTTTTTTTCCCCCCATACAAAATGTATGGGGAATATTGAAGGGACTAGAAGTTGGGAACTATGCAAGACATTGATTTTGATAGGTTCATAGGGCTTTTTTTCTTTTTTTTTTTTTCATTTTACATTTGCTTTTTTTCTTTTTTTTTCTTTTTTCCTTTTTTTTATTCTTTTTCTTTTTTTTAATTTTCTTTTATTCTTTCTTCTTTTTTTCTTTTCTTTTTTTTCTCTTTTTCTTTTTTTTTCTTTTTCTTTTGTGAATGAGGAGCACGGCCAGGTTATTGCAGATAGGTGGGGTGTGCTCGAACAAATTTTTTGGCAAAAGATGACCAGAATCCGAAGGTCTACTTGATGAGCAAAAAAATCGCGGTCCGCTTTAGCGGGCCGCGCACCCACGCGCCCTACTTGTAGTAATAACACTTCCCGCGAGCTGCTTTAGCAGCTCGCGCACCGAGCGAAATACTAGTTATTATAATATATATAGCTCGATTACCACTGACTGACTGACTCACTGATTGACATAATTGTTCTCCTAGAAAGAGACAAAAAACGATAAAATGATGTACGGGAGATATGTTCGGGTGGGGGATTCGAGTGGGGAAAAATTATGACATTTCGGAAAAACAAGATGGCGGCCGACGTGAATCTTGCAACTCTTTTGTTTTCCAACCGATTTCTTTGAAATTTTGGATTATTGTAAAAATTAGTAAACGATTAACAGAAAAAGTGAAAAAAATTAAAAAAACAAGATGGCGGCCGAGCTGTGACGTCTCAAATTTCCACCCCTCTCCTGTAAAATTTTGTATGAAAAAAATTTTTTTCACCCATGGTGTCGTATAGAGCTCAAAGAATGTGACTCGGAGAAAGGTGGCGAGAGCTGATGAGTGAGGAGTTCGGAGACGGGCGAGGGGCACGGCCAGGGTATAGTACATAGGTGGAGGGTGCTCGACCAAATGTCATTCGAAACCTCGAGCAGTTGCCAGTCAGTTGAAAAAAAATTCCAAAATGGCGGAAAAAAAATGGCGGCAAATTTTGTCCGTCTCTCTCTCGGAGACTATAAAAGATGGAGGAGCGGTTTCTCGACAAAAGATGATCAAAACCCGGAGGTCTACCTGGTGAGTGGGAAAAAAATTCAAGATGGCGGATTTTTTTTTTCCCCATACAAAATGTATGGGGAATATTGAAGGGACTAGAAGTTGGGAACTATGCAAGACATTGATTTTGATAGGTTCATAGGGCTTTTTTCTTTTTCTTTTTTTTCATTTTACAATTGCTTTTTTTCTTTTTTTTCTTTTTTTTTCTTTTTTTTTCTTTTTCTTTTGTGAATGAGGAGCATGGCCAGGTTATTGCAGATAGGTGGGGTGTGCTCGAACAAATTTTTTGCCAAAAGATGACCAGAATCCGAAGGTCTACTTGATGAGTAAATAAATCGCGGTCCGCTTTAGCGGGCCGCGCACCCACGCGCCCTACTTGTGGCAACAACACTTCCCGCGAGCTGCTTTAGCAGCTCGCGCACCGAGCGAAATAAATAAAGCCGAACAATCGCGGTCCGCTTTAGCGGGCCGCGCACCCACGCGCCCTACTTGTAGCAATAACACTTCCCGCGAGCTGCTTTAGCAGCTCGCGCACCGAGCAAATGCTAGTTATAATATATATAGCTCGATTACCACTGACTCACTGATTCACTCACTGATTGACACGATTGTTCTCCTAGAAGGAGACGGAAAACGATACAATGATGTAGGGGAGATATGTCCGGGTGGGGGATTCGAGTGGGGAAAAATTATGACATTTCGGAAAAACAAGATGGCGGCCGACGTGATTCTTGCAACTCTTTTGTTTTCCAACCGATTTCTTTGAAATTTTGGATTATTGTAGAAATTAGTAAACGATTAACAGAAAAAGTGAAAAAAATTAAAAAAACAAGATGGCGGCCGAGCTGTGACGTCTCAAATTTCCGACCCCTCTCCTGTAAAATTTTGTATGAAAAAAATTTTTTTCACCCATGGTGTCGTATAGAGCTCAAAGAATGTGACTCGGAGAAAGGTGGAGAGAGCTGATGAGTGAGGAGTTCGGAGACGGGCGAGGGGCACGGCCAGGGTATAGAAGATAGGTGGAGGGTGCTCGACCAAATGTCATTCGGAACCTCGAGCAGTTGCCAGTGAGTTGAAAAAAAATTCCAAAATGGCGGAAAAAAAATGGCGGCAAATTTTGTCCATCTCTCTCTCGGAGACTATAAAAGATGGAGGAGCGGTTTCTCGACAAAAGCTGATCAAAACCCGGAGGTCTACCTGGTGAGTAGGAAAAAAATTCAAGATGGCGGTTTTTTTTTCCCCCATACAAAATGTATGGGGAATATTGAAGGGACTAGAAGTTGGGAACTATGCAAGACATTGATTTTGATAGGTTCATAGGGCTTTTTTTCTTTTTCTTTTTTTTCATTTTACATTTGCTTTTTTCTTTTTTTTCTTTTTTTTTTCTTTTTTTTTTCTTTTTCTTTTGTGAATGAGGAGCACGGCCAGGTTATTGCAGATAGGTGGGGTGTGCTCGAACAAATTTTTTGGCAAAAGATGACCAGAATCCGAAGGTCTACTTGATGAGTAAAAAAATCGCGGTCCGCTTTAGCGGGCCGCGCACCCACGCGCCCTACTTGTAGTAATAACACTTCCCACGAGCTGCTTTAGCAGCTCGCGCACCGAGCGAAATAAATAAAGCCGAACAATCGCGGTCCGCTTTAGCGGGCCGCGCACCCACGAGCCCTACTTGTAGCAATAACACTTCCCGCGAGCTGCTTTAGCAGCTCGCGCACCGAGCAAACGCTAGTTATAATATATATAGCTCGATTACCACTGACTGACTGACACACTCATTGACATAATTGTTCTCCTAGAAAGAGACAAAAAACGATAAAATGATGTACGGGAGATATGTTCGGGTGGGGGATTCGAGTGGGGAAAAATTATGACATTTCGGAAAAACAAGATGGCGGCCGACGTGAATCTTGCAACTCTTTTGTTTTCCAACCGATTTCTTTGAAATTTTGGATTATTGTAGAAATTAGTAAACGATTAACAGAAAAAGTGAAAAAAATTAAAAAAACAAGATGGCGGCCGAGCTGTGACGTCTCAAATTTCCACCCCTCTCCTGTAAAATTTTGTATGAAAAAAATTTTTTTCACCCATGGTGTCGTATAGAGCTCAAAGAATGTGACTCGGAGAAAGGTGGAGAGAGCTGATGAGTGAGGAGTTCGGAGACGGGCGAGGGGCACGTCCAGGGTATAGAAGATAGGTGGAGGGTGCTCGACCAAATGTCATTCGAAACCTCGAGCAGTTGCCAGTGAGTTGAAAAAAAATTCCAAAATGGCGGAAAAAAAATGGCGGCAAATTTTGTCCGTCTCTCTCTCGGAGACTATAAAAGATGGAGGAGCGGTTTCTCTACAAAAGATGATCACAACCCGGAGGTCTACCTGGTGAGTAGGAAAAAAATTCAAGATGGCGGAACTTTTTTTTCCCATACAAAATGTATGGGGAATATTGAAGGGACTAGAAGTTGGGAACTATGCAAGACATTGATTTTGATAGGTTCATAGGGATTTTTTTCTTTTTCTTTTTTTCATTTTACATTTGTTTTTTTTCTTTTTTTTCATTTTTTTTTCTTTTTTTTCTTTTGTGAATGAGGAGCACGGCCAGGTTATTGCAGATAGGTGGGGTGTGCTCGAACAAATTTTTTGGCAAAAGATGACCAGAATCCGAAGGTCTACTTGATGAGTAAAAAAATCGCGGTCCGCTTTAGCGGGCCGCGCACCCACGCGCCCTACTTGTAGTAATAACACTTCCCGCGAGCTGCTTTAGCAGCTCGCGCACCGAGCGAAATAAATAAAGCCGAACAATCGCGGTCCGCTTTAGCGGGCCGCGCACCCACGCGCCCTACTTGTAGCAATAACACTTCCCGCGAGCTGCTTTAGCAGCTCGCGCACCGAGCAAACGCTAGTTATTATAATATATATAGCTCGATTACCACTGACTCACTCACTGACTCATTGACATAATTGTTCTCCTAGAAGGAGACGGAAATCGATACAATGATGTTCGGGAGATGTGTTTGGGGGGGGGATTCGAGTTGGGGAAAATTATGACATTTCGGAAAAACAAGACGGCGGCCGACGTGAATCTTGCAACTCTTTTGTTTTCCAACCGATTTCTTTGAAGTTTTGGATTATTGTAGAAATTAGTAAACGATTAACAGAAAAAGTGAAAAAAATTAAAAAAACAAGATGGCGGCCGAGCTGTGACGTCTCAAATTTCCGACCCTCTCCTGTAAAATTTTGTATGAAAAAAATTTTTTTCACCCATGGTGTCGTATAGAGCTCAAAGAATGTGACTCGGAGAAAGGTGGAGAGAGCTGATGAGTGAGGAGTTCGGAGACGGGCGAGGGGCACGGCCAGGGTATAGAAGATAGGTGGAGGGTGCTCGACCAAATGTCATTCGAAACCTCGAGCAGTTGCCAGTGAGTTGAAAAAAAATTCCAAAATGGCGGAAAAAAAATGGCGGCAAATTTTGTCCGTCTCTCTCTCGGAGACTATAAAAGATGGAGGAGCGGTTTCTCGACAAAAGATGATCACAACCCGGAGGTCTACCTGGTGAGTAGGAAAAAAATTCAAGATGGCGGATTTTTTTTTTCCCCCCATACAAAATGTATGGGGAATATTGAAGGGACTAGAAGTTGGGAACTATGCAAGACATTGATTTTGATAGGTTCATAGGGCTTTTTTTCTTTTTCTTTTTTTCATTTTACATTTGTTTTTTTTTTCATTTTTTTTTCTTTTTCTTTTGTGAATGAGGAGCACGGCCAGGTTATTGCAGATAGGTGGGGTGTGCTCGAACAAATTTTTTGGCAAAAGATGACCAGAATCCGAAGGTCTACTTGATGAGTAAAAAAATCGCGCACCCACGCGCCCTACTTGTAGTAATAACACTTCCCGCGAGCTGCTTTAGCAGCTCGCGCACCGAGCGACATAAATAAAGCCGAACAATCGCGGTCCGCTTTAGCGGGCCGCGCACCCACGCGCCCTACTTGTAGCAATAACACTTCCCGCGAGCTGCTTTAGCAGCTCGCGCACCGAGCGAAATACTAGTTATTATAATATATATAGCTCGATTACCACTGATTCACTCACTGACTGATTCACTCATTGACAGGGTTGTTCTCCTAGAAGGAGACGGAAATCGATATAATGATGTAGGGGAGATATGTCCAGGTGGGGGATTCGAGTTGGGGAAAATTATGACATTTCGGAAAAACAAGATGGCGGCCGACGTGAATCTTGCAACTCTTTTGTTTTCCAACCGATTTCTTTGAAATTTTGGATTATTGTAGAAATTAGTAAACGATTAACAGAAAAAGTGAAAAAACTTAAAAAAACAAGATGGCGGCCGAGCTGTGACGTCTCAAATTTCCGACCCCTCTCCTGTAAAATTTTGTATGAAAAAAATTTTTTTCACCCAAGGTGTCGTATAGAGCTCAAAGAATGTGACTCGGAGAAAGGTGGCGAGAGCTGATGAGTGAGGAGTTCGGAGACGGGCGAGGGGCACGGCCAGGGTATAGTAGATAGGTGGAGGGTGCTCGACCAAATGTCATTCGAAACCTCGAGCAGTTGCCAGTGAGTCGAAAAAAAAATCCAAAATGGCGGAAAAAAAATGGCGGCAAATTTTGTCCGTCTCTCTCTCGGAGACTATAAAAGATGGAGGAGCGGTTTCTCGACAAAAGATGATCAAAACCCGGAGGTCTGCCTGGTGAGTAGGAAAAAAATTCAAGATGGCGGATTTTTTTTTTCATACTAAATGTATGGGGAATATTGAAGGGACTAGAAGTTGGGAACTATGCAAGACATTGATTTTGATAAGTTCATAGGGCTTTTTTCTTTTTCTTTTTTTTCATTTTACATTTGCTTTTTTTACTTTTTTTCTTTTTTTTTTTATTTTTTTTTCTTTTTCATTTGTGAATGAGGAGCACGGCCAGGTTATTGCAGATAGGTGGGGTGTGCTCGAACAAATTTTTTGGCAAAAGATGACCAGAATCCGAAGGTCCACTTGATGAGTAAAAAAATCGCGGTCCGCTTTAGCGGGCCGCGCACCCACGCGCCCTACTTGTAGTAACAACACTTCCCGCGAGCTGCTTTAGCAGCTCGCGCACCGAGCGAAATAAATAAAGCCGAACAATCGCGGTCCGCTTTAGCGGGCCGCGCACCCACGCGCCCTACTTGTAGCAATAACACTTCCCGCGAGCTGCTTTAGCAGCTCGCGCACCGAGCGAATGCTAGTTAATATATATATAGCTGCTGGGGCTGATTCACTGACTGATTCACTGATTCACTGATTCACTCACTCATTGATCACCTCTCCTGTAAAATTTTGTATGAAAAATTTTTTTTTCACCGATGGTTTCGTATAGAGGACAAAAATTCATTCGGAGGAAAAATATGGAGAGAGCTGATGATTGAGGATTTCGGAGACGGGTGAGGAGCACGGCCAGGGTATTGAAGATAGGTGGGGTGTGCTCGAACAAAAGTCACTCGGAACTTCATCCAATTCGCAGAGAGTTGAAAAAAAATTCCAAAATGGCGGATTCAAGATGGCGGCCATACAAATTTCGTCGGTGTCTATCTCGGAGAGTATAAAAGATGCAAGAGTGCTTCTTTGGCAAAAGATGATCAGGGCCCGAAGGTCTACTTGATGAATAGAAAAAAAAAATCAAGATGGCGGAATTTTTTTTCTCCATACAAAATATATGGCGAATATTGAATAGACTAGAAGCTGAGAACTATGCAAGACTTTGATACGGTTCCTTTTCAAAATTTGTTTTTATAAAAGACTGATATAGAAAGACTTCTCATTCTGACAAATGATGAGATATGATGATTGAGGGTTTGGAAGGTGGGTGAGGAGCACGGCCAGGGTATTGAAGATAGGTGGGAGGTGCTCAAACAAAAAATACTCGAAACCTCATCCAATTGGCAATGAGCTGAAAAAAAATTCAAAATGGCGGATTCAAGATGGCGGCCATACCAATTTCATCGGCATCTATCTCGGAGAGTATAAAAGATGGAAGATTGGTTATTTGATAGAAAATGATCAGGACCGAAAGTCCACTTGACGATAGAAAAACCGCGGTCCGCTTGCGGGCCGCGCACCCACGCGCCCTACTAGTATTATATACAGTGTGTTTGACACTTGTTTGACATCGCGGGACCCCTTAGTAACAAAATCATGAAATCAAAAGAGACTTTCCATTAAATGCCTTAATTAAAGGCAATCATACAAATATTATAAATGCGAAAGTGTGTTTGTTGGTTTGTCCTTCAATCACGCAGCAACAGAGCTACGGATCGACGTGATTTTTTGCATGGGTATAGTTGAGGACCTGGAGAGTGACATAGGCTAATTTTATCCCGGAAAATCAAAGAGTTCCCGAGGGACTTTAAAAACTAAATCCACGCGGACGAAGTCGCGGGCATCAGCTAGTATTGGGTAAACGCATGAGTAAGAAATTCAATTTTATAATTATTTTCATCAAATCCCGCTCTCTTCCATATAAAGATTAATTAATTACAATGTGACCCGTCCGCGTCACCTGCAATGGTGGGGAAATTCAATAAAAACTTTTTTTTATTCTTTGATTGCCTACTGATCGCAAATGGCGATGCAGTTTAAGATGGTAGTGGGCTAACTTGGAAGATGCGGTGGGAAATCCCAAATCGGTTTGTATACGCTAGCGTGCTGAAACGCTAATTCGCTTGGCGGCACATGTTTAACGGTAGGGTAGTAGCTAGCCGCGGTCAAAGCCTCCCACTAGACATACCTACTAATAGTTTTTGGTAGGCATAATATTATTATAGTTCTTAGAAATGTTTCGGATAAACAAAACAGCCTGTGTATAATAGTTTATGAGACATTAAACGTTGCCTTGAACTTTTCCAGAGCAAGAGTCGTATTTCTCTTTTTATCAGAAGTAAGGACGAGTACAACAAATTATCGCTTTAAGAGATATCTCTCCAGCCGCCCCTTATCTCTTCTTCGCCCACACGGGACCATGTTTTACTGCTTGCTTTTATCTCTTACCAGTTACCACATGTACTGAAAATAAAGCGCCTGACAGCCATTGCTCTCCTATCGGTTGCTTGATTTATCTCAAATCTTGTTTAAATATTTTGTACAATGAGATATCTAGTATTATTGAAATTGTCTTTTGCGTACTTTTGAATTAAGTTGAGCGTTTAGGGTGGGGTAGAAGGTAACCCCCAACCTTAAAAGCATACATATAGCGAATAATTTTTTTTTGCCCCTCATTTACTTAAAGCTCTTCTGGTATAGCTGTAACGGATCAGAAAAGCATGTCAAATTTTTAATTATAAAAATAATTTCAATTTTTGAGTGTTTTAAGACTTTTAAGAGTGTTCTTCGAGTAGTTACATTGATAGATATCTTCACACAGGTTTACAAAGCCTTGTTCTAAGTGTATGACGTTAACAATCTTTAAATCTTAAACTAATCTCTATTATCGTGATTGGAGCTGGTAAAAGGCAAGATTAAGGAAACACACTTGGGATACAATTGAATACATATTTTGCCATAAAATCAAAACGAATATTGCATTTCAGGCGAGAACTGAACCGAGCCAGCGTCGACAGTTCTTGTAGTGACTACCGAGTTTATTTCTAAACCGTATCACGTCGCACTCACCGAGCCTCAACGCTTTGATGTTCCTCTTTTTGCGAACGATATTTCAGTCTCGACAACTAACTGGATACTTTCGGGAACGGTCTCTACTCGCGTCCTTATTTGGCGTGTGATCCAAGAGTATAAAATCACAACATTGTTATGCTGTCATTGGTTTTGTGGCAATATGATTGGACTGGGTATTTACAAAGTGACTGTCTAAATTGGTCGACTGATACTAAAGACAATAGGAGCCTAATTCACCATCGCTAAGTAAACTATCGGTTCAATTTTGACGTGATAACGTCTTATAAATCGATGAACACCGGCTGCACGCACGAAAAAGTGTCACGTTCCACCTGCGCCTGAGCGTGCAAGCGAGAGCGCGGAACAAGCGATAGAGAGGCACGATCGGCCCAAGCGTTGGCTTATGCTGCCCGCCCCTCATCGTCAATGTTTCTTTATGACGTTATCACGTAAAACTATCGTCCGTAAACCGACTTTACAGACAACCAATTTTTTTTAGTCGTGCAAAGTTGCATCACGTTCATCTTTGCACTTCCAGACAGATTGCCAATACAAAAAGTGTCAGAATGTAAACTTTATCCGTCAGTTAAACACTAATCGGCGATTGTGTAATTAGTCCTTATTAATGAATACAGAAGTTCGGAATTCGAAAGACTTGAAGTTATTCGGGTCAATGAGTTTTTGTACGACCAATTATAATATTGCACTGATATTGAATAAACAATTAATCCTATCATACCTTACCTAGCCTTACTAGATCACTTAGTATTGTGACACGAGGCTCTTCGTCTAAATCTATTTGCGTGCTAACATCAATGTGTCACGCAGGTACGAAGACATCACACCCTATTGCATCAGATCTATCAAGTCCTGGCTTGGTTTATCGTTGCGAGCTGCGCGACGCATACAAATGCGTTGTGGTTACGCTATTGACGCCCTTTTCGAAATAATTACAAGTTAGCAGTTCCGAAAATTACGAGTTCCCCTAGGTGCGCGTAGCGAGTGGGAATGGCTCGTTAAACTTGATGAGAGTCGCAGCTCCGATGCCTTATAGCGTTAAGGTTGGGATAGACTTGATAAAATATGCAACCATTTTCCAACGCCAAAGGAGTTGTCCAAAATTGGTTTTTTAAATTTGAATTTAATTAACAAGGATGATTTTAATGTAGTTGGATAAAGATCCCAAAAGGCTTCTATCAAAATAATTTACAGATTTTTTAAAGCCTCCGATAATAAAAATTTTTTTTTTTGTTTTGACTAATTTTTTGCTTGTGATTTGTCGTAATTCCTTGTTCCATGTGATTTATACACCGTTAAAAAACTGAAAATATTATTCTATGTAATTTGTCAATGTCAGATGATTGTCAGAAACCTTTGAGTATTAAACCAATTTAATACTCAAAGTCAGGAACAAATAATTTCATTTTCGAATAGGCAGTTCAAAAGTACCTAGTCGTAATTCCTAGTTCCTGGTCTGTGATTCCTAGTTCCATGGTTCAAAATGACATGTATTTGGTTCAAAATGACATTTACGTGACATTAACCGGTGCCAGATTTGATAGTCTATAGATTATAAAAGTTTTTAGTGTTACCATCCATTGAAAAATATTTTCTACAAACGGTATTTTTCATAATTAATTTAAAAAAAACCGAGGACTATAAAATTATTATTTTTATGGCGTTTAATTTTATTTATTTTTCTCTTTCACGTAATGGCAGTTTGGTTCTGGTTAATGGACACTCAGAATAAAAAACCACCCTCCATACTAAACTGGGACATGTCTTTAGGCTTCGGTTTCCCAACTAAATAGTAGTAATACTTACTTACGTAACTTGGTTACCTTAGAATCAAGAGTTAATCTTTTACTACCAATACCTTTAAATCAAGATACTTTTCTTCTTGGCAAGCGTGTTCTATCTTAGAATGCATAGAGTGCATAGCTTCACTTACCATCAGGTGTCATTGCAGTCAAGCGCTAGTCTACATATTCCTACCGGCAGTATCGAGTGTATAATTGATATACTGATACTTTTTGACTTTTTCCAACTTTCCAGCTTCTAAATCCCATTAAATAAGTTCGGTTTTTGTTATAGTTGTGATTATTATCAATTTATCTGGCTTCTGCTCTATATTTTTCCACTGGTATGTATGAAGCATAACCATGACAGGTAAAATTTTCATTGCATTATAACACTTATGCCAACGAAATACAGCAGTAAGGATCCTCAGTTTAGACTGTATGATGCTATATTCTTCCTGCGTCATAAACCAAGTTTGATCCTTGCAAAACGCCGCTCTCAGCAGTCAGCACGTTACCTCACCAAATTGCTGTGAAGTCGAAGCATAACATTGAGTACCCTGATATATGGAGCTGCTCTGAATTTTATGAACACTAAGTAAAACTTTGTCGTATATATTTTTTTTTGGTTTACCTAATAAGTAAATGTTTCATGCATACTTTTTCTAGCATCAGATTTCTTACAGAAATTTAGGCATAACACCATGCTAAAGTAGTGCGCAATATTGTAGCCATTAACATTGGCAATTACATATGAAGATTGTCATTTAATACTGCAATATCATGTCGGCACCGTGTTTGAAATATTAAATCAAAACAACTGAAGCCTCAACAGCTAAACATGCAAGGGGTCGGACTGAAACTCGACAGGTCGACGGTTCAAACTCCTCCCGTTGCTATATTATCGAGTCGACTCCTGGCACAATCTTTACGCTTAAGCTTGAGCTTCAGAAAGAAATGGGATATAAGGCATGTTAACATGTTAACATTTTGATTGTAAATATTTGATAACAAATTATCTAGAATGGTGACTAATTCAGATGCCTACATACGAGTCAGAACACAAGTTTATCGATCGAGAAAGTCCGCTTCGTCGAAGTCGGTGACATAATAAATGTCAGCAAGATCAAAATATTGCAGGCGGCGAACGCTATGCAAAGCGCTCAGCCGCTCAGCGCCGGTTGGCCCTAACCGATGCCGCTAATTATATCTAACGGGCACGCTGGCGTTTACACTGAGACATTAAAACTAACTGCACCATCCGTTTGATCTTTCCATTAGAGCACCACTATAAATATCTGTAAAAAGTACAAGGGAATGAGCCTTTACCGAAACGTGATAATCTAAAGCTTTTAAGTTCCTAAGCTTTTGAAGACAATACCAGTTCGACACGTGATGGTTTGATTCCATTGGCGTTTTGCCGCTTAAGTACTCTTGTGTGAAATCTCACTCATCTATCATATTGATCTATGACGAAGAGTGTAATGGAAGTAGAACCTTTCGAAAGAATAGAGCAGGTTATAGGCCCAGGGTGAAGCACGATGTAAAGTTAACTGCGTCTGTTTTTCTGCATTTTTAACAGTTAGATAACATCGCAACATGGTTACACGAATTAGTAGTTCCGGAATTTTACCTATGTGATGAGAGATTTTAGCAAGAAAAAGGTGTATTAATTTATTTCGTGCTTTATAGTAATTTATTGATATTAATACAGATTTACACTCAATTTACAGATTTCGATAGACCCTAGAACAAAAGAGTTCTAAAAAAAGCGATTTAATAGCCTCCCAAAATCGTCAGTTTCGGTTTTTGTGTTTCTCATTTCAGGAGTTAAAAAAACGAAAATTAGACAGACGGACAGTGTTAATTCACCCAAGTAGACTCAAACGGTCAAATAAAATGTTAGTTACATTAAACAACAATAACAATACAAATATAATAAACAATGTTATTGATTAACATATCACATCACTCATGACAAGTAAATGATTGTAATAAATATTAAATAAAAATAAGAGAACAGAATTAAAAATAAATAAAACTAAGAAAACAGAATTAAAAACAAGTTAATCTAACTGGTTGGGACATTCAACTTCTTCGATTAATGTGACATTTATAAATATTGCTACTTTCGAAACAGCACAGCGGGCAGACAACATTTTGGAATACTTTCATGCTTACGCAAAGAAAATATTAAGCCATAAAATGAATATATAAAATATAAAGTGTATAAGCGATACAGAAGTACGTTATCTAAAAGCTTTTGTCTTTAAATTCCAATCGAAATAAAATGCTACTTTGTTCGATTCCACTGGAGTTCCACGAACGACTTAAATACGCTTTCGAATCTTGAAAAGTCGAGTAACAATTGGAATAGTCTTTTAGAGATAAAATTGCGGGTGAAACGGGACGATCCGAGGCCGGCGAGAGAAAACAAAAAGTCGATGAGATGTTTGTCACAAGATAAAGGTCACGCCGTATTGTTCTACAAATGGTGACGAAAAACAAAGGATTGGCTGCACAGAGCAACGTCAGTAGAATTAATTGAAAAACACGGATCAGTTAAGCATAAACATTTCTTAAAAACAATAATAATGAACGAAAAAGCAACGCATAAATCGATTGTGGCTTCCGTAGATCGACCGCCAAAATTTCGTTCGGGACTGGCCTTATCGCACAGCGGATTCTGGCGGACATTTATGATCAATGGCCATGAATTTATTGAAGTTTTTGTGTTTTTTTATGTCATACGTCATAGTGACAATATGCGTATATACGTATAATATACTAGCTGATGTACGGGACTTCGTCCGCGTAGATTTCGTTTTTAAAATCCCTCGGGAACTCTGATTTAATATAAAAAGTAGCCTATGTCACTCTCCAGGTCCTAAAATATACCCATGCAAAAAATCAAGTCAGTCCGTAGATCCGTTGCAGCGTGATTGAAGGACAAACCAACAATTTGTTGGTTTGTCCTTCAATAAATGTGAATGTGAAAAAACACACTTTCACATTTATAATATTAGTAAGATAGTTTCCGCAGCGTACGCGATTAAGGATTTTTTTGGTATTTTTGTCACCTTGGATTACATTATCGGAGTTTTCATACGGATCCCTAATTTTTTGAAAATATTATATAAACCTATGTTCATCAGGGATAATGTAGGATTCTAAAGGTGAAAGAATTTTTCAAATTGGTCCGGTAGTTTCGGAGCATATTCAATTCAAACATACAAACAAATCTTTTATCTTTATAATTAGTGTAGATTGCCCATGAATTTGGTAGCAAAAGTTTTTCGCGCATTCGCGCAAGATGGCGGGCAACTGGGTTCTTATAGGGTTACTTCAAAGAGTTTTATTTTAGCTGAAATAAAACATGATGTCTTGCTAAACTATGAAATGTACATGATTATCCTAAAAAGGAATTTTGCTACTAAAATTGATAAAATTACGAAGCGTGTCACGAGAGTAAACAACAAAAGGGCAACTCGACGATTGTTACGACCTGCGATATAAAAGTCGCATCGCATTGTTCTACAAACGGAGTGGAAAAACAAAGGATTGCCGGCGCGGAGTAACATCAGCATAATTAATTACACTGATTCTTGGAACCACTCCGCAAGCGCACCGGGCGCTGAGATGTCGTTTTATCACCCGCTGTCGTATTCATAAATAAATTTTAATATCAATAATGTTGTTTCTCAGTCAAATGACGGAAACGTCTTTATTACGTACTAAAACGTTAGACACTTCGCTAATGTTGGTATAACAGTAAATTTGCATTAGAAAGAGATACTAATTTGATTCGAAAGTGTTAATTTAATTTAGTTTGCTGATGAGGAAGTCTTTTATTATCAGGTTAAAACATTTTATCTCCTGACAGGGTATAAAGTTTATGATTTGTGCCTTCATCAATTCCTATTTACTATTCTTTACTAATCCTTCGTCCCTTATTATTTACAATGTAGCCTAAGTTCATTGAATTATTATGTACTAAAGCACCCTAAGTTACTCCTTGTTAGTATCATACTTATAATGTCCTCCCATAATAATTCAATGCCTCCCGTCCGAATCCGATCACCGCGGCCAACCTCCTCAGAGATAAGCCGTCTGCGCGGGAGACATTATAGTGCACAAGTGTGTGCACAAACACAAGTGCACTCTCTATTCCCTCACTCTCATAGTCCGATGGGACGGAAATCCGACACGACTGGAGAGAGATCAGGCGCAGGGTGCTCTCTGAGGCACTGGGTTGACTAACCGCCAACTTCCTAACTCCGGGCTAGTACTGAGAATTTCTTTGGCAGAAAAACACATTACATTTTTTTATCGGCCCGACCCGGGTATCTAACCCGGGACCTCGTCATCCGCAGTCGAACAAGCTAACCACTAGACCAATGAGGCAGTCATACTAATATTATTAATGCGAAAGTGTGTTTGTTTGTTGGTTTTTCCTTTAATCACGCGGCAACAGAGCTACGGATCGATGTGATTTTTTGGATAAGTTAAACTGGAGAGTGACATAGGCTATTTTTGTATCCCGGAAAATCAAAGAGTTCCCGAGGGATTTTAAAAACTGAATCCACGCGGACGAATTCGCAGCTATCAGCTAGTCTTTTAAGAAAGCATTAGATTTTTTTTTATTTGCGACTTGATTACAAAATCGATTTTTCTACTTAAGTTCTCTAAATATAATCTGCATTTTTTGTACATTTATTAACCTTCCTAAAAAAATCAGAATCAATAGCGTAGTTTAGAAGAAATAAGCCCACAAACAGTCATTACAGACGAGAATTACAAGACGTAATTTTAGTCCTATTTCAATAATCGTTTCTGTTAACTGAAACTTACAAAAATAATTAAAAGTTGAAAGAGTTTTCAAATGCTAGTTTTCACAGTCAATACAATTGCCGCGCTAACGCAACTTTACAATAGTTCACTACCCACATTGTACGTATCGACGTTAGTGGCCACTAAAAGTCGAGCTTTATGCTTTTACCAATACAACTAACTACACCATTAAGGAGCCTGTTGAATTTCATTCGCTGTGCCAGAGTGGACCAGCGCGGTACAGAGGTGTAATGGCAACCGCAATTCTTTTTTTTTCTGGTAAATGATTTTTTCTAAGTACGGAAAAACAAAACCAAATAGACTATGTTTGAGATTTTCGAAAAGTTTTTAGGCTAAGTTTCATCTGCATGTCATGCATTTAAAGTTAATTTCCAACATAGTTAATGTTAAACTTGCCTAAAGAAAAGAACAAAATGGGTTTAATATTAGGAAATTTTATGATTAAGGATGAGGACAACAAACATTGAGCAAGTTCTTTTGTCACCAAAAGAAGCAATTAAACCTTTGAGAAACATCGCCTACGATTTTTGTGCACTTTAAGTTCATGATCCCAGGGACACCATTATAAAGTACCGGCTACACTTCCTGGTCTTACCTGAACGCTTACCGGCACAAGCCAGTTTGCGCAGGCAACACGGTATCCCGTGCAGTTCCAATAACTTGCAAACACCTATGAATATGTAGTATTGCTTGCAAAAGATTAGACTGTGCAGTTTTCGGTCTCTGCCTGCAGTAACTGCGCAGGCAAGACGAAGCGTGTAGCCACTAGCCAGAGCATTACGGGTATGTTCACACCATGACATGACATGACGTAGATATGACCTAGTCCTTTTAATCCTAGAATAATTAAGTAGGTATATCATTTATATAAGTTAGCAGTCGCTGCATTGTGGCCCGAAAATGGCATATGAATCTAGTGCTGCCCGGCTATAACAATTCCTTTGCCGCTCGTTAAGTCCTCGCAGCTATTGACTCAATTACCATGGTTTGGAAACCTAAATGCCAATGGCTAAAGCCAAACACTAGCAAATGATCAAAGGGAAGGAGAATTAGAATTTTATGGCGCAGAGAATAGCAGTTAACTTTTATGAAAGCAATTTTCGACGTGGATGTACAATTTTCGAGTCGGCGCAATCTTAATTATTCGATTCGGATTAGATGTTAAATAGTCATGTTCTCTATTGTTTTAACTGTTGTATTTTTTACACGGAGCGATACTCGATAGTTTCCAATGTTCCAGTTTCATATTTAGGTAGGTAGAGCATACCAAAAAAAATATTTTTACAAGGGCGGTCGTCAACAACTTTTGTTTCGTAATAAATTCCATCTTCCATGATTTTGTCAGAAGTGTAGACTGATTGTGCAATGTGCGATTTTCATAAAAGCACAGGATTTTTTTGGAATTCATTGTAGGTAAGTACTAGGTGCCAAACAAAACAAAAAGTGCCTGTGATAATAGTTTATTCGTATGCAGTAAAAAGAAATATCTACACAAAATAATACAAAATATATTCGCATAAACGTACATAATAATTCAAAGTTGAGAAAATTAAAATTTGAAATCAAATCAAGTCAACCACTATAAATAATTAGTTTTATTTTCTAAAAGGAAATCAAGACAACTCTTATATAAACTTAAATTCCGCCATCCTATTTGAGTATTTTCACGTATCTCAAGAGCTAATTCTTATTAATTCGCCATAAATCACAAAGAGGCTATAAATACTACCAACTTGTCTCTGTGTATCTCGTCGGCAAATCATATAGGATAGTTTATTATTTTCACAAATACATGTTATTTCAGACTCTCTACCGGGTTCAGGCGCTTCTTCAAAGAAGAATATAAATTCTCGTTTATAAACAAAATTCTACCATAAATCTCAAAGGTGGTCTTAAACACGTTGAAGTTTATATTGATATTAGTGGTTGAGATCCAAGAGACGAACCTTTTTAGACCCTTTTGCTGTCGACCTAATAAAAACCTCAATAACTCTGCATAAACTTTCATGAAACTTTCATAAACTTCCAGTGTCTATCTAGGACTTTGATCCTCGATTTGGACGTAGCGAGAATATATTGTAATAGTCCGGGAGGAATCGGCGCATGCGTACCGAAAACTATTCCACCTCAATTTTTTTATGCGATCCTCTTCAAATGGCCCTCCTAATTATATAAATGCATGTTGCCAGGGCGCCACCTGGTGCCATATTGTTTAAACCGAAATTGTTTAAACAATTGCAAGGAATTGTTATTTTTCAACCGGACAAATTTTTTTTATATTCTCTATTGAAATACCAATAAAAAAGGTCCTGTGACTTTTCACGATAAAGTTAATATTTTTAAAGATATGAATTTTTAAAAGTTCGAAAAATCTCAAATTTGGGTACTTTCGACTCATGAAAAATATATTAAAAAAAACATAATGTTTAAGTAATATTTTTTTTTAAATTCTCTATACAATAGTTAATAATATTGTTAATAGACATTTAAAGAAATTTCATTGTTTATATCTTTTTTTTTAATTGTTAATTTCGCGCGCTCACAAGTATGCGTCGCTTACCTTTAAGAAAATTTTTAAGAAAATTTTATTGGCTTAATAACAAGGCGAGTGTCAATAACTGGGTATTTTACTTAACTTTCCGTTTTAATAACAAAAAAGTAATATAAACTGATAAAAAAGTAATTTTAATGACATGTTCCGATTTACGCTTAAATAACTTTTGAAAAATTGATTTCAGAAAAAAAATTATCAAAAACAAATTGTAGACAATTTAATTATTAATAACATTGCTCTCTTTAACAATCTTGATAAAGTTGATAGTTTTTAAGATAAATGATAAATAATGATTCAAGACACAGAGAGGCCGATGCAACGCATGAGTCAGAGAGAGACAGCGATACTTAAAGGTTACCTTTAAGTATCGCTGTCTCAATAATTAAATTGTCTACAATTTGTTTTTAATAAATTTTTTTCTGAAATCAATTTTTCAAAAGTTATTTAAGCATACATCGGAACATGTCATTAAAATTACTTTTTTATTAGTTTATATTACTTTTTTATTAAAACGGAAAATAAAGTAAAAGAACCAGTTATTGACACTGACCTAGTTATTAGGTCAATAAAATTTTCTTAAAAATTTTCTTAAAGGTAAGCGTAAAACTTGTGAGCGCGCGAAATTAACAATTAAAAAAAAGATATAAACAATGAAATTTTTTTAAATCTCTATTAACAATGTTATTAACTATTGTATAGAGAATTTAAAAAAAAATATTACTTAAACATTATGTTTTTTTTTAATATATTTTTCATGGGTCAAGTACCCAAATTTGAGATTTTTCGAACCTTTAAAAATTCATATCTTTAAAAATATTAACTTTATCGTGAAAAGTTTAAAAGAAAAGTAAAAAGAAAAGAAAAAAAGAAAAGAGGACCTTTTTTATTGGTATTTCAATAAAGAATATAAAAAAAAATTTCCGGTTGAAAAATAACAATTCCTTGCAATTGTTTAAACAATTTCGGTTTAAACAATATGGCACCAGGTGGCGCCCTGGCAACATGCATTTATATAATTAGGAGGGCCATTTGAAGAGGATCGCATAAAAAAATTGAGGTGGAATAGTTTTCGGTACGCATGCGCCGATTCCTCCCGGACTATAAGGTAGTCAAAAATGCTAGGGTATGCGATATGCGTTAACCTTACTAATCCTTACTTAATTTATAAAAAAATGCGAAACGTGTATAATATGTATTAGTTACGGTGAGCTTGCTTATTGGTTTGTCCTTTAATCAAGTAGCAAGTGGTTTTTTTTTGCATTGCGTAGGTAGCACCTCAAGGAAGGTAATTATATAGGCCATGGAGTTATAGACCACCGAGGGGTGTTGTTTTTAATTTTGTATATAAAAGCTCTTGCTAGGTACCGTACTACGCGCTATTGTATTCAATAGGGTATTGTGTAATACATCATGTTACCTACATCCACGTCTTGTATACGGTATTATCCTTGCATAGCGTCGTATTAATCCCTCGCCTGACATTTTTGTCCTGACCCAATTCACGGGAATGTCAGGAAAAATATGTTGCAGGAAAAACCCGTATCACTAATGCGGCGTTACTATTAATCATATTAGTACAATGCGTGTCAGTAGAGTTACATTGGGGTTAACAAAGGGCTGAACTTATTACAAGCTGAAATTGGATGAACTAAAAGGGCGTATTTTTAAACCTTGCTGAACGTTGTTGCTTTCAACACATTTTTTATAAATTCATAGCACGCTTTTGTATTCATAATTATTCGTAACATACAATTTGCTTGTGGTGTATTGTGATGTTGAAAATGTTTGTGAAATTCATTCATATTTATGTTTTTCTACAAATGTAGGTACTTATTTTTTGTGCGTCCAAGCTAATAATACTAGATAAAATCTATCTAGGTGGTTGAATTGTTGTAAAAATACAAACACAAGTGTATAAGGTTCAACGATTCGTATTTTACGAGTACTTAGTTCTTATAAGTGAGAAGCAATTTTTACTTGGTCGGATGGCGCTTAGAGAAATTCCTAAGACTCATACTAAATACGAAATAAATAGAACTGTTAAAACTGCCGTCACTCGTCAGAGGCTGAAATTTTTATTGCACACATAAGGCCACTAGCTAGCTGTAATGGGCCTAATAAGTATGCAGTTACGTTAAGGCAGCCCGCATACAGTCAAAATTATTGTCAATAAAAATATTGACAATATTTTTTTAATATGAAATAATATTGATCAATCCTTCAATACGCCCCGCACACACGCAATATTATTGACAATATTCGAAAATATTGACAGTAATATTGACTGTGTGCGGGCTGCCTAAGAGTTTAAGGTGTGCAGTGCATGCTCTATAAAATTTTCTTTAAAAAAATGCGTAACATGAGTGCTTCATCTTCTTCATGTGCCTCTCCGCCTAGTGAAGGTTGGAAACATCCTTGTTTTCTCTTGATTTTCGGCGATGTGAAAGAGATCAGCTCCACTCATGATTCCTGTCCACTCCCGAATGATACGAAGCCAGGACTTTTTTGTGTGCCCCTAGTTGTAGTCAAGGTGTGAAATACACGTCAAAGGTATTAAAAATCATATCAAAATTGTGTCAACATTTTGAAATTTTCTGTCTCAGTTGTGTCGCAGCAAGTGCGTACAGAATGCAACAGCAAAAGCCCCCAGTGTGTTCTTTACGCTAAGCGATGGCAGGGTAAAGGTACAAAATGTAAAACAGCACATTATGCGTGTCACAGCGGGCCGTCGTTCGCTACGCTCGCGACAGCTCAATTATACGATCCTAAAATAACAGCTTGAGCTTGGGTGGTCGAATGAGTACCCAGAATAGGACGCCTTAGAAGGTAAGCACATCTTCGCTTTGAATGATAGAGGTGAGCGATTACTGATCGATTTGGACATAATTGGATTGGAGCGTATAATTTGATCGGGGTTTGTATTGGGTTAAAAGTATTGTTGCAGAAATTTTTATGTGCAGAATCTTCTTGTGGGAAAAGTGATGATTTGTCACGCTTAAAGTTTAGAACTAGATTAATCCAACGCTCCAATTCTAGCGTAAGAAAAGTTATAACTTAATCACGATTAAAATTAATGTTTAGCACTTAGGTAATTACTGCTCTTCAAAGCAGGGGTAATCCGTACAAAATAAAGGTAATACAGTACGTTAGTACAAAATAATTCAATGAGGTAATATTTGATTATACTTTTATTGATAGTCGAAAAATCGAGGGTGAAATCAAGCAATAAATAAACAAAAAATTAGGTACTCAGATTCTGCTTTCCTAACCGAAGGTAGTTGAGGCAATAAAAGCTTTTATAATATTAAATTGGTACTACATACAACAAACAATTAGACTGCCCTTTGTACTGCTGATGAAATACGAGAGATGGTGAAAAGTAAACACAATTACTTTATCTTCGTAGACAAAGCAACGAGAAAATCTATCTACTATGCAAATAAATATTTAATAACAAATCGATTCGAATTAAAAAGGCTGTATAAATTGTTTTGTATATCGGCCTGTACAAGCAATTTCGCGGTAAATGGAATCCAACTGATATAGTGGGCAATGTTCGCCGAAAATCACAGTTAACTGCAATTTAAGCCTGGCGTGCAATTGCAGCTCTCAGCCGGTTGTATTTGAAATTTATTTGCCGTAGTTCTAGTCTGCTTGTAGAATTGGTTAGTTTGGCCAATTAAGCGAGCAGTTATAGCTGGTACCATTGTATTAAGTTTGAAATTATTAATCAATCTAAGTTGTTTAAGCGGTGATAGCTTAATTGTTAAGACTTTGTCCTCCTTTTCGGAAGGACTGAGGTACGATCCCAAGCATGCAACTCTGACTTTTCGGAGTTGTGTACGTTTTAAACAATTATATTATATTCACTTGTTCTAACGGTGAAGGAAACATCCGGAGGAAATCTGCATGCTAGATTCGCAATTTACGTTCACAAATTCTTTTTATACTTTTCATAACGTCGAATGATAAATATGACCATCAGTCTTATTTCTAAACTGTTTGCTTAGTGGAAAAAACGTAGTGGCTTTAGTCGTGAACGCACACTGATGCAAGTCACGCGCATCATGAATTTCTGATGTATTTTCACAGTCAGCACCACACTCGAAATCACTTTCGATTTCTAATTCTTGTTTGAGAGGTACCTAGCCAAGAGACTACCGAAACTTGTCCAACTAGCTTTGCTTATCTGATTCTATACAAACAAAATAATATTTAAATTCTTCCATATTTACATTTTAATGTCTGTTTGTTCCTGCATAACGAGAATAACAGAAGTGCTTTTGAAATTGAACGGTTGATAGCGAAGCATCGTTGAAATGCTAATTGCAAAATAAAATACCGATAATATCAATAAATGGTAAGTGCTTGAAACTCTTGTGAAATTTCTATTAATCTGAGTACCTACGCTTCTTTCTGAATAAAGTCGTTTGCATAACTATATATTGAGAAAATCTACATTTCCCTTGCATCAAAGCTTGGATCTGGGTATTTTAGCATTCAATTATTGGGGCGAGTTTACAATAAACTGCGTACCTACTTCTGGCGTTGGTATCATTGGTATCATTGCGCACCCCGCACTGCCGCACGTGGTGCGCAGATTTTGTTCTGGTCGTCTGTTCTAGTGCTTTAGTACATAATAATTCAATGGTTGGTATACTGTCTGTCTCTGTTAAATGTCAACGTTCTGAATCACAACTCAGCGATTAGCAACTGATTCAGTAGCTAATAGCGGGTTCACACGGTTGGATTTTAGTAGATCAACTATTAAATCGCATGCCATTCGAACCGTCTGAAAAGACGTTCAAACAAATTGAAGCAACAAATAAGAAAATTCATTGTTGAACAACTAAAATGCAACTGTGTGAATTCACTATAATACCTTACGTTCCAGCTAAATTGTTTGTCACCCTTTCAGCATGCTTTTCGCTGAAAACTGGATGAATATGCACACGCAGGTAATTCAACAGATATCAGCATCAGCATGGCTAGTGAGCCATCAGGTACCAACTACCAATGCAATGGCAAACTGTGAGCATAATATGAACACGTCCTTACTGTTGCAGGTTATTTGGTTATAGCATTCGCATCTTCTGATCATCCATGAGCCATCCTAGCCATAGCCATTGAATTATTATGCACTAACGTACGCCATAACAATGTTTACCTTGATGACTTAGTAAAGTTAAAAATATACAATTTTGAAGCAAGTAGATTTATTAAACTTACTTTCTCTGTACTTTCGTCTTTTCCTGAATCATCGCCTTCTTCTTATTCTTCTCTATCGACCGATATACGTCCATTGCATAGTTCTTTTGAAATTCCTGAAATTGCGATAGTTAAATAGATTAGATATTAAGTGAATAAGTATGTAAGAAATACAATTATACGATTCAATCTAACCGGTCCATGCTCATAGTACGATAAACAATTAAAAATTATACATGAGAATCAACGTTGATAAAGCAAAACAAATTAATATTTGAGCAAACATTTCGAATGGATTCGTTCCATACAAAACCGCACAAGCGTTTGGGCACAACTAATTAGCGATTACGCGGCGCAATTCATTGAAACTAATAAAATAATTAACCCAAACAAATCGTTATGTTCAATACATAACACGATAACAATATCATAAATAAAAGCTATCCAAAACCGTAAACGTGGCTCGTTGGTTCAGTGGTTAGAATGGACGACTGCGGGTGATAAGTTCTGGGGTTCGATTCCTGGGTCCGGCCAAAATATTAATCGAGTTTTTCTGTCAAGAAATTCTTACCTACCTACTAGCCTAGAGTTAGAAAGTAGGCGGTGTCACCACCGTCCTTCGGAAAGCACGTTAACTTGTCGGTTAACACCCTGATCTCAAGCCTGTTGTCTCATCGCACTATGGGAGTGAAAGAGAAGAGAGTGCACTTGTGTTTTGCACTTTAATATCTCCCGCGCAGATGGCTGACCTCTAGCTGTTTAGATTAACTGCCGTGACCGGGATTAGGTCGAGAAGACAGTATTATTTATCACCTACTTTTCTTTTTACTAAGGTATTGTTATGTTTTGTTAATTTAGGACTCTAGGAAATAAAAAATTGTTAACTTGCTTATCTTATAAGTAGTTGGCTGATGGTCCTGTCTGTGTTGGTAGGGTGTTTAGTACGAGTTTATATTAATTAAAAACGTTGATATTGTTAGCGACGCGAGTAATTTTAAAATAATAACTTTTGCATTTCCTAATGTTTAGTACAGGTAAGGTCATTTAATGTTTGTATTGCCATCTTTTATTGTTCCAATAAATAATGGAAAAAACGGAACGTACTCCGTACAAGAGCAGCGGCGAGGAGGGGTAACTGTCAGTCGGTGACACCGAACAGGTCAAAGAAGGTCCGTGAAATCGTCGCCCGCCGCTAACAGCCGAAATCATAAGCCTCATACGAATTACGTGCCACCTAGCCTTTAGCTCTAAATTAGTGTTTTTACTGTTCCCATCCGCTACAGATATATTTGGAGTATCGAAACACTAGTAACGTCAAAAGTAAAAGAGACCATCACGGGCTCAAGATAGTTTCTACGAGTAGGAACACTTACAGCAGCTGCGCTACCTAGCGCTCCAAGTTTGCAAAATGAGAATCGGTAGTAGGTACAGTAGGTACTGATGCACGACTTTACAATAAGAACCTGATAGTCTGACACTAGTGAGCTTCGATGCTAGAAATCTATCAATGCGTCGAGATGCGGAAACACGTACTAAGGGTAGGTAGGTACTAGGTACTGTTGAGCAGTACAGCTGTTTTCGTAAAATGACAAATGACAATTTTAATATAATTTACGACTATCGCGATTATGTATAAGGAACAGTTTATGTCTACTAAGTGCTGACAAAAAAGACCCATATGATATTTATTTTGTTGTAAACAAATCGAATCTCACACACAGGGTTGCCGTATTACTAGAGTCAGCGAAGTCTGACAAACTGCCGTGCGATTGTACGAGAAAATCATAATCATTTTGCTGGAAATGTTTCAGTACACCAATTCATTTTCAGATGTCAAATGAATACATTTTTTTTTCATAATCGCATGGCTTACTGGTGTATAAGGGATGTTGCCCATATCTTAATATTTATTTTTATGTTAAATTGTGTATTAGCTCCAAGCTTATGTCTTTGTGACTTTTGCGTTGCTTATATGCCGCGAGCCTCCACTTATTACAGATCCTACCTAAATAGAAAAAATTGTGGAATGTCAAAAGCCTACAAAGCTGAAGCAGCCTAGCAGCTTGCTCAGGTTGCCGAGGAGTTCTTGAAGTTGGGAGTCTTGCTAGAAAAAAATCTAAAAGCATATTGTGTTGGTGTTTTATCCACTTCTGTATATTATATTCTGCACAGAAAATTGTTGGGGATACCTATAATGAAAAGTTGCTTATTAACATTCCTGTATACATACAAAGTCACCGACATAGCTCAGCGTGTCGCGAAACTGAAGTGGAAATGGGCGGGGCACATAGTTCGAAGAGCTGATGGTCGTTGGGGTCCCAAGGTGTTGGAGTGGCGACCCCGCACTGGGAAACGCAGTGTTGGCAGGCCCCCCACCAGGTGGACCGACGACATCAAACGAGTCGCAGGGAGCCGCTGGATTCAAGCGGCGCAAGACCGAAGCCCGTGGAAGTCCATGCAGGAGACCTTTGTCCAGCAGTGGACGTCTATAGGTTGATAAAGAAGAAGACAAAGATACATACAAAGCGACATAATGAACACGTTGTGGCGCCGCAACGCGCCACTTGGCTGTTCTTAGAGGTACATTTATCACTCCGATGTATGAGGTTTGCTTCTCTTGGGCAATGTTACTCAATGCTCACATATGGATAGGAGACAAGTAGAAATAAAATAAAATCAAGCAACGAGCACTCTGTCGCCGGCGATTTATGCCCGTGATTCATTCTCGTACAGTTGGAACCAGAAATACAACTGCAAAGATATTTTTTGGTACAGATAAAATTACCTGATTTCCACTTATGGATGAAAGTTAAAAAAAAAAATCCGTAGGAACCCTTTAATTTTTCCAGATTTTTATCTTTCGTTTACCTAATTTTATTCAGAAGCTTTTAAAGTCTTGAACATCTTTCATTAGGGTTCCGTACCAAAATGGTAAAAATGGAACCCTTATGGTGGTGCTACTTTCTCCGTCCGTCCGTCCGTCTGTCACAGTTGATTATATTTTAGTAATTATTAACGCTATTGACATGAAAGGAGGTTAGCGAATTTTGACCCAGCATTTTTAAAAACCGTTCAGATTCAGAAATCATTTAATTTTAATTAATATTTTTCAGAGTATTTTTCTGTGTAAACCCCATATTTTTAGAAGATGGGGATCAAAAATATAATTATTGACAAGTACAAATTATAAATAACCGTTACATGGCAATACAAGTGAATATCTTTTTTCTCCCAACTTTATTTGATAGACTTTGATGAACTTTTTTGTTAAACTGGTTTACTAGAACAATTTAATAATAATATAATAATAATAATAATTTGGGTAAGAAACTCTATGGAATTCGGCAATCTCCTTTGGAATAGTTCTATATAATAGTGGCCCAACATCATTGGAATAAAAAAATCGAAAATTATTTTTAGTTTAATTAAAAAAGGGGGAAAATCGGGGGTTTGAAATTTCAAAGTAAGATAATTTTATTTAGATTGAACTTGGAAAAATTAAACGTTTTTAAAATGATTAAACTCTTAAAATTCAAAGATGCCTGCTGTTTTTTGACGCTGATTATACAAAAAGGCAGATCGAGCATAGCATATGTAATAAAAGAGTTTAATTCGAGCTTGCTACTTAAAAAAAACAGCTATAAAAGCTTCATGTTAGGGGTATAGATTTCTACAAGTGCCACATCAGTCTTAGTGTAAGCATGTTTTATTTGTAATCTCATAATAATATAAGTAATTGCCATAAGCTAACTTTGTTGTAAGCTCACTATATTGATATTTTGCGCGGGCAGAGAGTATCAAAAATCCTTTTTGAAGCTTGCCAAAAGTTCAGCGTTTTATCGAAATTGCTTTTATAAACTGCAAAAGGTAGGAGAGCGACGTATGAGGCATAGAGGGATGCCCACGCGTTTTAAGATGCCCGAATTCCTTTCTTGTTGGGGAATAGAATAGATTAGAATAGTCTTTTATTCAAGTAAACATTAAAAAATTGCTTTAGAATCGGTTTGTCTGAACCGTGTGTAGCAGGTTATTATTAACCGACTTCAAAAAAGGAGGAGGTTACCAATTCGTCGGAATCTTTTTTTTTTAATGTATGTATGTCCACGGAATACTTGAAGACACCTGAACCGATTTGGAAAATTCTTTTTTGTTTGAAAGGGTATAAAGGTGGTCCCATATAAATTTTATCGAAATTGGTCAAGCAGTTTTTAAAATATCAACAGAAATTAAATACTTTGTATAGTGTGTGTGTGTGTAATGTAGTAAAGCGGGAGTTTGAAGGCGGATGTTTAAAAATATATTTTTATATTAAATTACTAGCTGATGCCCGCAACTTCGTCTGCGTGAATTTAGTTTTTAAAATGCCTCGGGATCTCTTTGATTTTGCGGGATAAAAAGTAACCTGTCACTCTCCAGGTCAACTATAGGTATCCTTGCAAAAAATCACGTCGATCCGTAGCTCTGTTCGGGCGTGATTGAAGGAGAAACCATCACACTTTCGCAGTTATAATATTTCACATATAAGGTGCAAGTGCATAAAGTTGACGTGGTTATTTACACAGGTAATGTTGAGGACCTGGAAAATAAAACAGGCTACTTTTTGTCCAGGGAACATACATTTAAACGACCGTGCCACTACAAAGTATATAATTTATTGTTGAGTTTTCGATAAAATTTAAATGGGACCACCTGGGACCCTTTGAAACAAAAAAGAATTTTCCAAATCGGTTCAGGTGTCGTCGAGTAATCGGTGAACATACATAAAAAAAGATTCCGTTAAATTGAGATCCTCCTCCTTTTTTGAAGTCGGTTAAAATAATAATAAAAATTAGTTTAAATTCAACGAAGTTATGGAGTAAAACAGTCAAAATAGTTCAACCCCTATCTCAGAGAACATACATCCATCCATCCATACGTCGCTATACCACATCTACACAAACATACATCCGTATACAATATACATCCATCCTCACAAACTTAACACTAACTTAAGAACATTAATAATATTAGTGGGATAAGTAGGATCGAATATAGTTAATGTAGTTATTGGAGGGGGAGGATACAAACATACATACATACATGCATACACACATAGATATGTACATACATGCATGCGTACATACAATATATATACATACACACACACACATACATACATACATGCATGCATACATATATACATACATACACGCATACATACATGCATGCATACATACAAACATGCATACTTGCATACATACATGCATACATACATACATGTATGCATGCATGCATATTACCGCATAATTTAAGGATAAATATGTGAAAAGTAGGGAGCGGGTATCCCGCGGGAACTGTTTGTTTTCCCGGGATAAAAAGTAGCCTTTTCACTTTTCAGGTCCTCAACTATGCCTATTCAAAAAACCACGTATATCTGTAACTCCGTTGGCGCATATTGAAGGATTAATATGTGAAAAGTAGCATACGAATATCCCGCGGGAATTGTTTGTTTTCCCGGGATATAAAGTAGCCATTGTTACTTTTCAGTTCCTCAACTATGCCTATCCCAAAAATCACGTCAATATGTAACTCCCTTGGCACATAATTGAAGGATAAAAATGTGAAAGTACCATACGAATATCCCGCGGGAACTGTTTCTTTTCCCGGGATAAAAGTAGCCTTTTAATTTTTCAGGTCCTCAACTATGCCTATTCAAAAAACCACGTCAATCTGTAACTCCGTTGGCGCATATTGAAGGATAAATATGTGAAAAGTAACAAACGAATAACCTGCGGGAACTGTTTGTTTTCCCGGGATAAAAAGTAGCCTTTTCATTTTTTAGGTCCTTAACTATGCCTATTCAAAAAACCACATCAATCTGTAACTCCGTTGGCGCATATTGAAGGATAAATATGTGAAAAGTAACAAACGAATAACCTGCGGGAACTGTTTGTTTTCCCGGAATAAAAAGTAGCCTTTTCACTTTTCAGGTCCTCAACTATGCCTATTCAAAAAACCACGTCAATCTGTAACTCCGTTGGCGCATATTGAAGGATTAATATGTGAAAAGTAGCATACAAATATCCCGCGGGAATTGTTTGTTTTCCCGGGATAAAAGTAGACTTTTCTCTTTTCAGGTCCTCAAATATACCCATACAAAAAACCACGTCCATCTGTAACTCCGTTGGCGCATAATTGAAGGATAAATATGTGAAAAGTAACAAACGAATAACCTGCGGGAACTGTTTCTTTTCCCGGGATAAAAAGTAGCCATTTCACTTTTCAGGTCCTCAACTATGCCTATTCAAAAAACCACGTCAATCTGTAACTCCGTTGGCGCATACTGAAGGATTAATATGTGAAAAGTAGCATACGAATATCCCGCGTGAATTGTTTGTTTTCCCGGGATAAAAGTAGCCTTTTCTCTTTTCAGGTCCTCAAATATACCCATACAAAAAACCATGTCAATCTGTAACTCCGTTGGCGCATAATTGAAGTATAAATATGTGAAAAGTAACAAACGAATAACCTGCGGCAACTGTTTGTTTTCCCGGAATAAAAAGTAGCCTTTTCACTTTTCAGGTCCTCAACTATGCCTATTCAAAAAACCACGTCAATCTGTAACTCCGTTGGCGCATATTGAAGGATTAATATGTGAAAAGTAGCATACGAATATCCCGCGGGAATTGTTTGTTTTCCCGGGATAAAAGTAGCCTTTGTCACTATTCAAGTCCTCAACTATGCCTATCCAATAAACCACGTCAATCTGTAACTCCGTTGGCGCACAATTGAAGGATAAATATGTGAAAATAGAATACTAATATCCTGCAGGAACTGTATGTTTTCCCGGGATAAAAAGTAGCCTTTGTCACTTTTCAGACCCTTGACTTTACTCAACTATGCCTATTCAAAAAACCACGTCAATCTGTAACTCCGTTGGCGCATATTGAAGGATTAATATGTGAAAAGTAGCATACGAATATCCCGCGGGAATTGTTTGTTTTCCCGGGATAAAAGTAGCCTTTTCTCTTTTCAGGTCCTCAAATATACCCATACAAAAAACCATGTCAATCTGTAACTCCGTTGGCGCATAATTGAAGGATAAATATGTGAAAAGTAACAAACGAATAACCTGCGGGAACTGTTTGTTTTCCCGATTTAAAAAGTAGCTTTTGTCACTTTTCAGGCCCTTAACTTTACCTATACAAAAAAACACGTTAATATAAAACTCCATTGCGCGAATTTTGAAGGACAAATGCGTAAAAAATAGCGATGCTATCCCGCAGGAACTGTTTGCTTTTCCGGTATAAAAAGTAGCCTATGTGCTATTCCAGACTATAATCTATGTCTGTGCCAAATTTCAGCAAAATCGGTTCATTAGTTGTCGCGTTAAAGAGTAACAAACATCCATCCATCCATCCATCCATCCATCCATCCATCCATCCAAACATCCATACATCCATCCTCACAAACTTTCGCATTTATAATATTAATAGGATAGGATTAATAGGATTTTCAACTACAATTTCAAGTGCCGAGTTGAAGTAGGCGATGTAGGTGTTCTTACTTCTTATACTATGAAGCAGAGAATTAAAAAAAAAATAAGATAAGTATTTTCTTTGTTAAATTTAAAGATTTCCACAGTGCAATGTCGTAATAATTATATATGGGGTCTTGGAAATGAAAACAATTATTGTGGAATGTTATCAACTTTCGTTCTCTGAATAGACCCTTCAACACATAGCAAGTGCAAAGAGGTAACGATATGCTTTGTTAAGCGAGAAAATGTTGAGTTTGTTGCATTCGGTGAATAGTCTATAAGAAGCCATGATTTTGATAGTGATGATGAAGTGAAGCGAGATGGGTGTTCCTTAATGATTTTATTGAACGTAGTGAATTCAGATATTCTTTTACTTCTTTGACGAATCAAATACTATCTGCTTTCTTTTGGATATTCTTTAGAAGTTTTTAAATGTTTTAGAAAATTTAATGAGTGGTGTTATTATATTATTATAAATCTTCCTCTTTAAATCTAAACGATGTTTGAAACGCTTTGATGAATTTCGAGCTGTTTTAAAAATCTTTATTGACTATATTTTAAGATTCTATATTAAAAAAAGTTACAAAACTCAGTAAACAGCGAGGATAAACTACTCAAAAGCGACGTGTTAAAAAACAAGACCTATCAAGCAACAAAATAACATAAAGTTTTAACTGCAACACGATAGTAAACATAATTTACAACTGGGCCCCTGTTTTTATATTTATTTTTACTCCGTTTAGTTATGCGCTAGTTCCATAAAAGTTCCGTAAATTTCTATCGGATTGGACAGTTCTGAGACTGATCGCTCATCCAGTTATATTTATAGCTGTTTGATTTATTTTGTTATCTCTTTATTGCCCGGCTAACGACAAGCATTCTACTCTGAAGATTAATAGTTGCCGTCAGCGTGATTTAGCAGACCAACCGATATTTAATGTACGCTATTTAGATACAAAACGACGGTTTATATTTAGATTTTCTCGGTTGAGAGCCCAATCATCGGGAAATTATTGGAATTATCGAACGTACAGTGGAGATAGATTGAGTTGTGTACGGCTTAGCGAGATCGATGTTCTTGTTTTACTGTGATCGGTTCTAAAAATAAACTATAATCTGATTTGTTGGTGATTGTTTTTGGATTTGTCTTGGATTTGTCCAGGATGGATTATAAAAAAAAAAAAAACTATCGTCTGATTCAGATTTGTAAGTTTCGTTGCCAATCGGACCAATTGCAGACAAAATTCTTTGCCATAACAGATACAGATTGGTTTGATTGAAATTCTAAGATCATCGCTCTATAGCACTTTTATAAAATCTTCCTTATCAATATGACTAAGATACAATATCAGATACCTACTAGATTATGTTATAAAAAACCGACCAAGTGCGTGTCGGGCCACGCGCAGTGTAGGGTTCCGTAGTTGAAAGTCTCAACATACATTTTGAGTCCCATGGTTTAAATACTATAATATACTACAAAATATGCAACTTACACTACGTGTAATATCTAACTTAGAAAAACCGATATAACTCCTTCACTAATGAACCCTACTTAGCCGTGATAGTTTTCCTTTAAAATTCATTATATATACTACTGCTGTGAATTTTTTCTTGTATCCTATATACAACCGTTTAGCTGGCAGAGGGGGGGGGGGACACTTGACTCTAATAAAATTTATCACTTTAAAATATCATGTTTCACAAACGGATCCCTGAATTGAAAAATGGTATTCCCACACCCACAACGTTTTTGAAAGACCTGTTCAACGACACCCCACACTATGGGATAGATGAGAAAAAAAAATTCATCCCCACTTTACATGTAGGGGAGGTACCCTAAAAAAAAATATTTTTCACAATTTTATTGCACCACTTTTTTCACAATTTTATTACAGATTTCTAGTATCAATAGTCTCTGAGCTAAACCGCGGACAGACAGACAGACAGACAGACAGACGGACGGACATGGCGAAACTATAAGGGTTCCTTGTTTACTACGGAACCCTAAAAAGATACGGCAAAGGTGTCGATGCTTGAGTGCCTTCTTTGTAATTCAAATCTCTTCGTACATTGTAAATTCTTTACATACTGAGATGGTTAATGTATTTTCAATCTACAAATCCTATTATAATTTTATTATTATTTTACAGCCTTCCTTTTTACTTCACAAGCATCTGCTAGTTAGACGTTATTGACGTTAACTACTAAATTATCAAATGATGTCATTTAAACTTGCAATATTAGAAATCGTGTCCATTTTATTTTCTCAATGTTTATACTAAGTACCTATGTGAAGATATATTTCTATCTTTTATGTTCCTTCCCATTAGATGCACTTATGTTTTAGATTTAAGTAGTTGCTGGTTATCTTGCCATAATTCCGATAAGCGGGTGTTGAAAATTAAAAGCCTATGAGTATCTTCCCACGCAAGAACGACAGGTTCGGGGTTATGTCTTGAGAGACGTAAACATTACCTGTAAAGGTATGGTCACTCTGGTAGCGACTAGTGTACTAACATCCAGATTGTTCTGTACAATAAAGCAGGTAGACTTTTGAGATAAGTTTAACAAGATTTTTTTCCCAAGAAGATATAAAACAATAGGTACTATATCAGTGAAAAATTTTATAGGAATTATTCAAACATAGTCGTAATTCCTAGTTCCATGTATTCAAACATCAAAGTTAGAGTATTTTAACGCGGAGTGATGTTACGTTAGCAGATTCCAGTTACCTCAGTGTCGCACAAGGCACAGTGGTATATTGAGGCCTAAGGTTCTGATGTTTTGATAATTACATACATTTTAAAACATAAATATAAAAACAAAAAGCCGACTGCATCAAATCTATCAACTGAAAATTGAAATTGATTTGATAGATTTTTTTTCACGAACGCACCTTTTAAAAATTTTTGTGAAATAGAGGTTTCAAATCCAATGAAACCTCATAATTTTAAAATTCGACATCAGTTTTGACTACAGAGCGCACCAAAGAAATAGACAAAAAATGCGTGAGTGTAGTGGAACACTCGGTTAGAACGAAGTGCCTTTTAATAATAAATTGATTAAAAAAAAAAATGTAAAGTTAGGATTCGAACCCCGAACCGATGTTTTCAGTTCTTCCTTATGAATGTATATATCCACTACGCCACCAAAGCTATAATGTTACGTGTGTAATAAACGAAGGCAACAAGTATCGTGACGGAAAATTCTTACACTTTTTTCCGCCTAGCCTCCATCCGCCGAACCGTCCCAAAAGGAACTTCATTAAACGTTACCCTTCTTCGGCAGTTGGGAAAAAATTGTAAAAAGTTCACTATTTCTTTTTAGGGTTCCGTACCCAAAGGGTACCAACGGGACCTTATTACTAAGCCTACGCTGTCCGTCCGTCTGTCAGCGGGCTGTATCTCGTAAACCGTAATAGATAGACAGATGAAATTTTCACATATTATGTATTTCTATTGCCGCTATAACAACAAATAATAAAACTTAAATCAAATTAAAAAAATTAAATTAAAATATTTCCATGGGTACATGGAAATATGTATTTTTATTTAATTTTTTTTTAACGGAACCCTAAAAGAGCGAGGCCCGAATCGCACTTGGCCGATTTTTTTTTCCTTCGCACGCGATCTGTTTGCCCTTGCTTTCCTTGGAAAAGGCTCGCTTAGCGGTTTGCGTGGTAATAGGTCTTGCAATCGCGCTATGTCGAGACGTGGCTGGTGGGCGGTGGCGCCAATGCCTGCTTTGATAGCGCGAACTTAGTATTAACGATTTAAACCTATCAGCTACAAATAGTGATTATGGACGTTCGTGTTTCCAGTCCAATAATTACTAGCCCGACTACATTGCTATGTATATTTCTTGAATTGTGGATTACTTAAACTGTTACGAATTTGAATAGCAAGTTGTTTATGGGAATGGACTGCTTTCAGATTGTATTTTATTTTATTGCTCGTAATATTTCTGATTTTAATTTTTATCTTTCCTTGTCAATAAAACGATTGATGTAAAATAATAATAGTACATTATGATACAAGTGTGTAATGTTGGTGATTGCCGCTGAGGCGCCATTGAGACCCGAGCCGTTAGGTGAGGGTCTTAAGATAGCCGAGGACGGTAATCATCAATACACACGTGTATCATACGACGTTTTTCAACACACTTGTGAAGAAAATAATACTAAATTTAAACTTGTTCAACTGCACAACAACATTGGGCGCAGTAGGTATCCTGCCGCGGTCACAACTTCTGGAATCTATAACTCACTTGTGTATGTAAATGTGTAATGACAATGTAAAAGTCACAGTTTGATTATAGGTGTCATTATGTGCCTAATTGCGGTGAACTTAGAGCCACTTTATGAGCAAGTGTGTTGAAAATATATACCTTCACTACTTATTAACTAGTGGTTCGCCCCGAACTGAGACCACGCGGCAACGGTATCCCATAAATATTCATTCAGTCGTTACATGACGACCAAAATTGACAATTGAATTGCAATTGAAAAATTTAAAGAAATATATTTTTCTACTCTGTTCCAAATTATCTTTAAAATTATATACCGACCGCAACCCTATGTAACGCTTTAAAATATATTTTACTTCGCATTCGCTTCTATGAGAGTAAAATTCGGCTGAAGGCCATCGGTTTACATATTATGTTTAAATTTGAAGTAATTACGTTTGTAATTCAGAAGTTATATGGCTCTGACAGACGGACGGATGAACGGACGGACGGACAAGTGTAAATTCACTCAAGTAGACTCCTTCGCTTCGCTTGGTCAATAATAATATGATTATGTGATAAGGAGTTTGTCCTTTAAGAGTTTCGGGATTTATCGATTTATTTCAACTAGGATAAATAAATATTTCGTGTACAAGAAAAAAGTTTGAGTAAAATTTTAGGCAATATGGTGGAACATACAATTCGTAAATAAAAACATTCATACACACATAGACTGCCAAACCCTTCCTTTTGGCTATTTCGTAGTCAGGTAAAAATACTATTAGGTATAACCACAAATTAGGAAACAATCTGTGAGGTATCCCTTAGTCAAAACGCTCTCATTATACTAATAAAACATGGCAATTATGCCATTTTTATCCACATACTCGTAAGTGCAAATGTAAATTAATAAACGTTGGCTGACTGAGCGTAACAAATCATTGAAATGGTTGTATCTGTCGACGGGCGCATTTGCCACGGCTTTTACCTCTTTTGTTCAGTTGTTTATTGAAACGGATATTTAATTCCCACGTCATATCATATCATTCAAGAGTGTGAATTTTGCGTGCGTGTATTAACTTGACAGTGATTGACGGAAAAATAAGAATGGAATGATAAATTAGCTCCAAAAAATGTATTGTTATGATTGTGGTCGAATGTCTGCAGTGAATGATGATAATAATATAGCCCGGTCGAGATGGTGCGATTTCTTAACTCAGTACTCGGTAACTGGAGTCCAACTCGATTTTTCTATTTACTTCAGTAGATAAATGTCTACCTACCGGAAGTCGAATTTAACTTCCGGTACAGAAATTTTGAAAATGTCTTTCACTACCTACGTCTAATTTTAGCAAGAGGATTCAGTCGTGGATATTTACCACTCTATCAGCAAGGCAACAAAATACTAACTCGGTAGGGTTTTTTAATGGCCTACGGCTCCTGGCTTTTGATACCGGAAAGTGAAATACGATAGAAATACGAAATAATATTATATTAAAAACTCACGCACTCTACATTCGTTGAGGCAAAGTGCATGAATACGCACATTCATGCACTTTGCCTCAACGAATGTAGAGTGCGTGAGTTTTTAATATAATATTATTTCGTCGTAGCAATACATAGTTTTTTTCTTTCAGGGTAACACACATTATTTGGGCAGAATTTTAGCAGAAAATATTTATCTCGCCCATACATATAACTCTTATTGGCCTTTATAGACGTCACGTCACGTCACATGTCACACACGTCTATAATATAACTTTATAGACGTGTGTGTTCTATGCTAAAAATGACGAAGAAATCATAATACAATCGCTCGTTTTAAAAAATTAAGCACTTTTAGTACTTGAGTAAAAAGTATGTGTTTCTTTTTCTTTCTTATAAAAGGCTAATTCCAATTTCATAGTCAACTTAGTTCATATTCAACACTCCAAATAAAGCACTCAAAACACCGCAGTATTTACTAAGCAAGCCTCATAAATGCACCGCAGTTTATAAAAGGCAATTTGCAATTCTACTGATGTTTAGAAAAAAACGAATATGTATATCGTTGTTCGATCCATACTATTTTAGGTATGCAAATATACAGCTAAAATATTCTGCACGTTCCTAAACAAACGAATGCGTTTGTATTGTACGAATAAAAATTTAAATCGGACATTCGCTAGCTTTGTACACTTTGCTCAGTTCGTTTGTTGCAAATATGTATTCAGACTTTACTCGTAATTAGGCCTTTAACACACCTCCTACGCGGAAACAACTGCAGCACTGCCATGGCTGACCACAGAGACAGAAGCGAAATTGCATGTTCCAATGCATACAAGAGACTATGAGTCTCTTTCCCTGGTGATTCCGCTGATGTATTCGACTGAATACATCAGCGGAATGAAAACTGACGACTGTCTGTGAGATTTCTGCTTTCAGTTTTACTTTATTGTATTTCACTACGAAAGTGCAGAGTTGAGAACAGTGCCAAAATCGTGCGGGAAAGATTTTTGAACTATAGTCATCAAAAATCTATGTGTTAGAAAATGCATCACGTATAAATATTTTCACTTTGGTTTCGCATGTCAACATGTCATACAACACACAAGTAATGCCGGAGCTTCAGCGGTTTCGCTATATCTATTTCGGAAGGAGGTCTGCTACAGGCCTTAAATTTTTTAGTACTACCCGCAGGTATTTATCGAACTAGGTCTCTACGTAAGCCTAAATCGAAATATATCCGAACTTTTCCGGGATAATCAACTTCTATTAATTTTAGCGTCGCTTTTCATCCAGGTGAGATCACATTCAAAAGATAACTTGGCATTTAACTTTATAAAAAACATTGCTTGTTAAAAAAGACCTAGATACCTAATAAAAACATCGAATCTATTCTGTTCAGGATTTTTTACTATATTATAGTATAAATTATAGATCTACATAGCTATATGTTATGTAGATCTTTAGACCACCACTAGCAATAACAAGCAGCGGCTGGGTCATGCGTCATGCTCGTGAACGGGTGGCGCCGGCGGGAATGGGGCTACTTTCTGTCCGCCCATCTTAATATGTATTGAATAATATTGTAAGTAGTATGCATTTTTGGAACTTCCCCTCATTGTGCAAACACTGCCGAGTTACTTGCTGGTTCTTCTCGGCAGGAAGGGCATCCCAAACCAGTGGTAAACTCATCGACAATTTAAAAGCACTTGTTAAAAAGTTCTATTCTAATACTTCTATTCTATTCTATATTATAGGTACATTGTGAAATCATCAAAGCAATTGAGAAGCACCATCTCAATGCAATCTCCGCATTGTGTTGTAATAAACTGCATCGGGCTACACAAAATGTTCATTAAAGCGAATCAAATCAATCACTCACACGCTTCCTGGAATCGTCAAAGCATTCCAGCTGTCATCGTTTGACAGGAAGAGAGGCTCTACACCCCGCCCACTTGATCCAGGTTGGGCGTAAATATTTATAAGTGCAATAACGCCCTAATACCTATTCATAAGTGAAAATTACTATGCAAATAGTGGAAACGGGGCGGACCGTAAATCTAAACGTCTGCCGGCGCCTTAATAGCGACGTAAACGTGATGAATATGAAACTGTGACGTCGTGTCGTCATTAATAAAGGAATAATTAAGGCGAAACGGGAAGAGTAATGTTCTCCGTTCAAATTGTATTTCATTAAGGTGGTTTAACATTTTGGTCTTGAGTGACGCAAAACAAAAAAGATTATTATTAACGCTTAACGCAACTTGTTACGGAAATCACTTTGCGTTTTATAAAATACATAATATTATTTTGTTTAGGTTTTTTAAGAAACTAAAAAGGATACAAAGCGATTACATGCTAATAAAGGATCCTTAGGAGAACCGGAGTTACCGACATAGCTCCATGCATGCATAGCTTCCACTTGGCATGTGGAAGTCCAAACAAAAAAAAAGAGTTATCCAGCAGTCAACACTAGATAGAGTAAACTTCTATCGCCTAACAAGAAGAGAAAGACTGAAATTATATTTTCGGTTATTTATTACTTAAATTTGCCAAAAACTACACCTACGTAAATCCAATTATTTGACCGCAATATATTATCATTAACAACCCATCAACGGCTCACTGCTGAGCGCAGGTCTCCTTTCAGACAAGGGTTATAGGCCATAGTCCACCACGCTAGCCCAATGCGAATTAGCGGACTTCACACACCTTCGAAAACATTATGAAGAACTCTCAGATGTGCAGGTTTCCTCACGATATTTTCCTTCACCGTTGAAGCAAGTGATATTTAATTGCTTAAACGCACTTGACTCCGAAAAGTCAGAGGTGCGTACCCGGGATCGAACCTGCGACCCCCCGAATAGGAGACCACAGTCCTAACCACTAGGCTATCACTGCTTGCAATATACTAGTGGTTCGCCCCGAACTGAGACCTCGCGGTATCTCATAATTCCCATATGGTAGTTTTAACTATATTATATTGTAATTAAAACGCGCCGAATCTGATGACGTCAATCGTCATCTGCTTTCGTGGATGGGATGCGTATTTACAATATTAAAGACAGCGCCATCTATAAACAGTATAGTGAAGTTTTGTTAAAAACATTGATGCCCATTAAAACTTAAATAATTTCGTTTCTTTATAATATTTATCTAATCTTAGTATTTGTTGTTCAAGTACAGAATATAACTCAAATTATGTGTAAGTTTCAATTTTTAAAATAAAGTGGTTTTAGAGATCTAGCCTCGAATAAAATCTCCACTTTGAAAGCCCCCCATTTCGTCAATTTTAGGAAAAAAAATTAAAAAAAAAATACTTTTGTACTCTGTTCCAAATTATCTTTAAAATGAGGTACTGCAACCCTATGAAATGCAAAAAATTTTATTTTACTTCGCATTCGCTTCTATGAGAGCCCTCCTGAAATAAAGATTTTTATAACTTTTTAAGCCATTTTCGGCTGGAGGCCATCGGTTTACATATCATATCTAAAATTGAAGTAATTACGTTCAGTAATTCAGAAGTTATAAGGCTCTGACAGACGGACGGACGTACAGACGGACGGACGGATAAGTGCAAATCGCTCTAGTAAGCTCAGAGACCTTCGCTTCGCTCAGTCGATTATGGTGCTTCAAAATACACTATAAACACTATGGAATTTCTTAATTTTGCATTTATCATAGCTGTCATAAGTTTCTCTAATCAATGCAATGTAATTTATCACAAGACTGTAAGATACAGACATCAATTTGTATTGAATTTAAGACATTTGAGGCTGTGTGGGTAGACAGAGTCACAGCCTATGTGATTTATAGGCGCGCCACGCAAATCTGGACTGATCTCGTGAATAAACTTGTTCTTAACAATGGCAATAGCAAGTGTGTAGAACGCTCTGTATTAATTTAATTTAGATCAGCATACATTAATATATTATTCATTTATTCAAGATGAACATAATTTCTCTATTTGAGGGTGTAGGTGCTTAGTGGGGGCATGACAGCATATATCAGTCGATAGCTCTTGATGCAACGTTCAGTAGAGTTGAAAACTGGATTCTCAGATCGAACTTTATATTTAAAAAAATTAAAGAAAGCCTCACGCCCAACGGTTAAAGGCGCGAACTGAAAACTAAAAGGTCGCAAGTTCGAAGCCCACCTGTTACACTATTGTCATACCCACTCCTAGCACAAGCTTTTCGCTTATTTGGAGGGGAGAGGATTTTAGTCAACTTCAGCTTGGATGATATTGTTTAAAAAAATTACACATGGTTGTTATTGCATGCGCGTAACACACAATCATGGTTGAAATTATACTCAAAGCTGAAATGTGAATAAACCTTTTAAATAAGGTTTATTTTGTCGGCCTACTAACTGAGCACATGATTGGCAGATTTCACACACCTTTGAAAACATTATGGAGAACTCTCAGGTTTCCTCACTATGCTTTCCTTCACCATTAAAGCAAGTGCTGTTTAATTGCTTAAAATGTACTTAGCTACAACTGGAAGGTACAAGCTCCTATCTTAGATATTGTAAATGTATAAATAAATAAATAAACATTAGCGGCCTGCTGGTCCGCAGCGTGACTAATCCTCCAGATACACCGTGGGAGTGCACTTGTATGCAGTGCTACAAATAAGAGCAGGTTTAGCTCTGGTTTAGTGTGCGGCCAGTATGTGGGCTTTGTCCGCTTATTTATAGCTCGCGCTCTGATAACCTGTCAAACGTTGTTAGCAGAAATTTTCAGTGTCGTAAGCTTACAAGTCATAAATAAGTTATGTTTGTACCATAAGATTGATTTTTAATGTCTCAGACGGAAATGTGGCCTACTTGCAATAGCATAATTATTATATCGCTCATATTACGCTGATTGGTCAAGTTTTCATACGTAGTTTTTTTGTGGTCATGTGTCACCCCATTAGTTGGATAACAATCCGAAATAGCTTATAGCTATTTCTAAAAAATAACAAAAAGAAAGGTTTCCAATAAATTGACAACATGAAATAGTAAAATATGAAATGCCTAGTTCACTAGGACTTCAAAGACTGTTTTTTGTATTTTCGAAATAAAATCCATAATAATATTATAGTGACCTCGAACTCGTTTTTCATCTTTTTCTTGTAAACAGGGCTTTTATAGTACTTAAGTAGGTAGTATTTTCTTCATGGCACACTTCACCTAGTTTTATCAAAAGAAATTGCCGCTATGAATCTTTCCTGGTATAACGAACAACGTAAATAGGTCCCTATATCGGATGCCAAATACCATAAAGATAACATTTCCATATTCCGGCAATTGAATCGCGAATAGTGTACAAATTTGACCTTGTACATTACAAATACCTACTTTGGCAACTTTGCCCCAGTGAATCAAGTAAAGTTACGGTTAGAGCTCGTAACAGGGAAATGAACATGAAGATTTATGGCCCCCGACACATTCTAACATTCTTTGCTTTCAGAAGTTTGTCCTTGATATATGTTTACAAACTGGTTACAAAAATACGAAAAGGTTTATGATAGCGTATCAGCCGTCTAAGCCGTTTTATTATAATTTCACGAGTGGTAATATAATCGCACGGACTTTTTGTCAGGTACCCTTCAAATACAAGTACACTTCCTATTCCCTCACTCCCACAGTCCGATGGGACGGCAATCCAACACGATCAGTTCAGATCAAGCGCAGTGTGTAACACCGCTAACTATCCAAAGCCCGACACTGCTAACTTTCAAATAAGAATTTCTTGACAGAAATCCTTTTAGAAGTATCTTTTTTTCCCTCCCAAGACTTTTATTCAGGACCTCATATTGCAGCCAATCAGGTTATTATTCTTGAAATGGAGTAAAACGTCTTAACAACTTTGTTGCAAAATGTATTCATATCCGCCTAATATTTAGATGCCTATCTACATTACCTACATTAATTAACATAGCCCGAACATTAACATAGCACGTTATTGACTACCTACGACTAGGCACACAGTGAAATTGGAGCTATGGTTAAACAAACATCCAACATGTTTGCACAAACGTGGGAATTAGGTAAACCGCTCGATCTAAATGAGGCTCTTAAGCCGCTGAGTACACATCAATTTATTTAGTCAACATTGGCTTCAGCCACTCCTTACACGGTAACTTACTACACCTTCCCTAGCACCAGTTGACAAATCTCGAAAACTTTGATAGAATAGAATAGAATAGAATAGAAATGTTTTTTATTCAAATAAACTTTTTACAAGTGCTTTTGAATCGTCGATGAGTCTACCACTGGTTCGGAATGCCCTTCCTGCCCCGAAAAACCAGCAAGAAACTCGCTGGTTGCTCTTTTCAAAATAAGTTTACAATTTAATAGATACTATGCTATGTATGCGGTGTTTCCACAATGAGTTCCACAAAAGCATACCTAATTATAATTCAACACATGTTAAGACGGGCAGACAGAAAGTAGCCCCATTCCCGCTGGTGACACCCGTTCACGAGCATGACGCATGATCCAGCCATTGCCTCGCTCAACCATATTTGAGGGAGCGTGACAACCCACATCACACGACGCCACCACAGAAATCTACCCATGTTAAGGCATCGAATTGAAACTAATATTCAAATACTCATTTTAAGACATAAGATAGTTTTCTTACGCATTGATATAAAAGAACTTTTAAAAAATTACCTTCAACTCCCAATTGTAGTTGTATAGAACAGTGGATAACCGATTTTACAACGGTAATATTTTTAAAAGTGCTCAGGCTGAACCTCGTTACACCGTAAACGTATTCGACATTGAATATTATCAGTTCTGAAAACTATAAAACTCTTACTAGGGATGAAAGTAGTTTAGCATCTTGCGTCAGTTTACAGAGAGTATTTGTTCAGAAGCTGTTTAATACCCGAAAACGTAGGCCTTAGGTATGCCATACCCGACTACACGTGCCACCGAATTGAGCCAAATCTTGATTTTAATCTTGTTCTTTCATGTTAAAAATAAATAACTTCAGTTAACCTCGATCACTAAATGCAAGATAGCGAAAACTGGAGTACAACAACTACAACAACAAAAACTACAACAACAAAACTAAAAATATTTACAACAACTAGGAATAATCGGAGTACCTACCGTTCAGTTGAATTGCCAGTAAAGCAAAGCCCTAATACGATTTAAGATTAGCTTTTCTTAGCTTTGGAATCTTTTGATATGTCAGTTTTCTTATTTTGCCTTTTTTTAAATTAATAGTTAATCTAAATATATAAAAGGCAAAATGACTGACTGACTGATTGACTGAATGACTGACTGACTGATCTATCAACGCACAGCTCAAACCACTGGACGGATCGGGCTGAAATTTTGCATACAGATAGCTATTATGAGGCATCCGCTAAGAAAGCCCCTAAGGGGTAAAATTATAGGGGTTTGAAAAATTGAACCGGACGTGTGAGCTAATCCGCGGGCAAAAGCTAGTTATATAATAATTATAGTTTATTTTATATAATCAATCAATATTTTATAATCAATAATAATTATTGATAAAAACTACATTCTAAATTAAAACTAAACTATTATTATGTTAAACTCAAATTCTTTTTCAAGCCAAGTTCTTAAATTAATAATTTTTTAAATGCTTCACTAACTAAGCAATTAAGTACCTACAACATTTTAATACGAGGAAGTTACCGAGTAATTCCATCGAGAATCCATTGAAGTAGGCTCATAATAAAGGGAGAATTAATGAGCCAACTTTGGAGTTTTGGTGAATTTCGATCCCAAATTTCGAACAGGTATCGGGGTTCGGTGATAAAGTTATAAAATCGCTTTACGCTGCGTGACCGCACTCCCAACGGCTTCCGAGGGTGTTTTATTGAAAAAGTAAGAGTCGTGAGCTGACTACGGAGGGTCCGTAAAATATGAATAATGATTATCGAGTGCGGCTTCGCGTCTGGCAACGTTAATCACTGTGGAGGCTGGCGTCAAAGTCAAAGATTTTACATTATTACATAATAAGATATTGGAGAGCCGTTATCGTCTAGTGCAGAGGTTCCTAATAACTGTTTTAAAGCGACAAAGCGATTTTATAAGCAACCAGCTATGAGCTAACCCATTATTCTGTAACTGCAGTATAGTATAAAAGTAGTTACAAGAAGATGGTATCATCATCATCATCATCAGAAACCCTTTAACGGATCACTACTGAGTGCAGGTTTCCTCTCTGAGAAGGTTTATAGATCATAGTTCATCACGCTGGCCCAATGCGAATTGGCGGACTTCACACATCTTTGAGAACATTATGGAGAAATCTCAGGCGTGCAGGTTTTCTCACAATGTTTTCCTTCACCGTTGAATCATGTGATATTTCATTGCTTAAAACTCGCATGACCCCGAAAAGCTACCTATTCCGAATAGATACCCACTTATTAGCATAAGTACCTATGTTTTAATTAGTTTAAGTACTCCTAGAAATACATAAATATTATCGTATCCTTACTTCCTTACTTAATATTATAAATGCGAAAGTGTGTTTGTTTGTTGGTTTTTTGGTTTGTTGGTTTGTTGGTTTGTCCTTCAATCACGCCGCAACAGGGCCACGGATCGACGTGATTTTTTGCATGGGTATAGTTGAGGACCTGGAGAGTAACATAGGCTACTTTTTATCCCGGAAAATCAAAGAGTTCCCGAGGAATTTTAAACACTAAACCCACGCGGACGAAGTCGCGGGCATCAGCTAGTTCAATTATAAATAAGCTAATTCGGGTATTTGCTTCATGCTTACCCATTAAAGACTCGTTAGTTCTGCGAATCTAGGTCCGGGAATCGGGATATAAACAATTAACTAGATAAAAGAGTAACGTATGTCAGTAGTTCTATATTGAATATCAATAATCTGATTACTGGATTTGCGGATACCGTACGCAACACTAGGATTTAATGCGGATAATGGAGTACCTAGATTACGTAACTGAAGCGATGACCTGTAATATCATTACCAGACCTTTAAGCCCGGGATTTCGTCGACATAGACTTAGGTTCTTAAAAATCCCGAAAGAAGTCATTGTCTTCCCGGCATTAAAAATATGAATGAATGAATATACTTTTATTGTCGACCACAGAATTTACTAAACAACACCAAAAAATATATATAAAAATCTCCCTTCTAAAATAAAGATCTCGTTCAGGCAACCAATGGTGCTAAAGGACAGCTACAGATACGAGGTAGATGGTGCAAATAGGTATATACCTACTTTAAAATAAATACATAAATAATAATAGAATACACTAAGTACTTACATAAAATAATGTATCCTACGTCAATGACGAGGTTTTAACTATTAAAAAAGTCGCCCACTATAATAAAATCAGAAGCAACTTTATACTACCGTTAAAGTCACTCGGCCGATGAATGATCAATTAATAACGTTTTTCTCGTTAATTATAAGCAAAATGCATGTAATGATAGCTCCATACGAAGTAGGAAACCTGTTTATCGAAGCAAAGCGCTGATGCTTATTTATACGCAGTGATTGACGGGCCCATGAATGCGTGATTAATGAAGTCCATCATCTATTACACGAGTTTTTATGCTTTCATTTAGTCTAGTGACAGATTGGTAAATAGCCTTTTCATATACAGTTAAACGTTGGGCTGTCACACCCACGATGGTTTGGTAAAGACATCGACATAGAAAGTATGCCTTGGGACTTTAAAAACATCCTTCCTATAAAATAAAATAAAAAAAATAAAAAAAATTGCGCTCGCTTCGCTCGTGGTTGTATTGTTAACTGAACTACCGCTCTATTTGGATAAGGACTCTCTCTATCCCTCCACTCTCCACTCGGCTATTCTTCTTATGGTAAATAAAATGTATGGATAAAGATTTCCGCGTTTCAAAAATCATGCCAAATTTCTCACCGTAACACATTAACCAGTTCAAACAACTTATTGTATTCTTATTTTTTTGCTTAGTGTCTATGGGTATTCTTACAGCGAGTGGTCAGTGGGCTAGTTAACCTAGTTACTCTTTTGAGAGCAAAGGAGCCCTGCTTGAGCCCTAACAACTGGCATTTAATTACGTACAAAAGATCCAATAAATCTACCTACCTACTTGTAATAGTAGCTTATTATGTAGGTACTATTCTATACAGAAACTGATTAGTAATTGTGCCTTTGTTTAAAAACATGAACTGAGTTGGCGCTTTAATAATATTTTACTTTTAATTACTATAGCAAGCTTAAACTTTGTACCACTTAATTTTTAAACAATAGAAATAATTAAACTTAAGTAAATAACAATAAATAAAACTTATCTCAAAAGTTCCAAATCTTAGATTCCGTGTTTCAATTTATTAGTTTTGTATGGTCATTATTGCTTACCATTAAAATAATGTATTTAATTATGGAGTGAAATGAGTCAAGCGGTTTTCCTCACGGAATAGTAATTTTTCAGCCTAAATGTAAGTAGGCGGAGAGCTGGTAGGTGCCAATGGCACGCTGAAATTAATTATTCCGCTCTGCGTCTTATTCCACATTGCTGAGGGACCGCCAAGCTAGACAACCCAAAACCTCCTTTTGGTAACACCATCATAACCTCAGCGCTGAAAGCTCATAAAGTGCAGAAATGTGGCTTTGATTAAACGCTTTTATAATATGGTCTGAAATAATTATAGACTTATAATAACTGATACAATGAGTAAGAATACGTTAATTACGGTTAAATGAATACCCCCCACAGCTGCCTACGAGATAGTTTGATAATTTATTACATCGATCGGCAAAGTTACATTTGTAACACTTCTTTTTGAAAAGAGCCACTACTGAGCTTTTTGATGGCTATTTTTGACAGAATTTGCTTTCAGAACCGGTAGTAATGTCTTGATTTATTTATTAAACTAGTATTTGAAACATGCAACGCAATATGCTTAACCATTTAACAATTTAACAATCCAATATTATTTTTTTCAGCCCGAACAGGATTTGAACCTGTGATTCGTGTCCTGCAGCCGAATAAGTCTAGGCCATGTTATTAAGATATCTATGGTCTAGAACCCAAGACCATCAATGTAGTAATCAATCAAGATACTATTATGATGTAGCGCAGAGCGCTCCATGAAATATTGACGCAGTTTTCAAGTCACCAGCTCTTTTCACGACCATTGTTTGCGTGGTGAAGCGGAATAAAAAATATCTTAATTGTGGTGGTAGACGGCGTGTTTTGTGATATAAGGGATATAATATAACTGGGCGATTTCATTTCAAAGCGTGTTGACTGTAATGAGCGAGATAAGTGAGCTGCTATTATTCTCGGTTTACATTTTGCTTAAACTTCGGGGCGTTGAGGAGAGGAAATTTATTCCGGATGCGCGAATGGTAGTGAAAATTTGAAACAGACGATAAGTTTGTACTTGTGCATATTTCGCATGCAAATTGCTGTTAGGTCTTTTGTACCTATTGCATTTAGGTACACTTACAGAGCTCTTGTGAACTTATATAGCCTTAGTAATAGGTACGTATATGTGTGTAATTTTTAACACGGAATACAGTTTCTTAGTTTGGATAGTCAATAGATTTTAGACGGAGCTTTAAAAAGAATGCTCCCTTTCAGTGTCACATGATCGAATCGACAGTGTGCGAATGCTAATTCAATCAACACGGTTGGACATACTGACATGAATACGATTGTAAAACTAATCAACATTTTTAAACAAAATAAAGATTTTTAAAATTATTATTACCTAGAGTAGTAATTTTAAAAATCTGTTCAATTTCTTACTGTTGAGGTTTGCAAGATTCTACTTAAAAGATAAAGATGTAAATCGATATCAATGTTAGTTCTAGTTCTAGAATATTAAATAATAGAATAATTCAATGAATACCAAATACATCTGATCTATTATAAATGCTTTAACAAAGTACTTACTCAAGAAGCAGGTATAACTAACTGCCTTCATTTTTCAACCGGAACATTTTAGGTAAATAAGATTTGATCGGTGATTTTATGCAACTAAGGGAAAAGTAATTGCATCGTACAAATTAAAATATAATTCGCTTAAATATACAGCTTAAGAAATAATTTGGGAGCCAGCCAACAATGCGGTCGCAACTGGTAGTAGGTGGTCAAATCCTGGAGTATAATGACTATTCTATTGCTTCCATTGTTGTTAAGAATGTTTGCAAGCCACTAAAATATAAACTTAAATGTAACCTGATAGTTATGAAAATATACTAACTGTATTCTTTAGCTCATTCTTCATTTTAGCACGGATCGGCTTGATTTTTGACGTGGGTATTGATGAGGACTTTAAATTATCATACATATATATAAAATATATATCATAGACTTCTTTTTATAATGGTAAAAAAGATTTTATAATAAGAAAATGTAGAGCAAAAGATAAAATCAAATACCTACTCGCAAATAAAATATCAGCGTCAGACAAAAAGTATTATTACAGCATAAAACGACAGTTCGACAATTCAGCTGAGTAAAGTTGCGAACCTACCCAGCCTCTTTTATTATGTTTCCATACTACTTTATTACACCAAATGTTAGGCCATTGACAAGTTTTTTGGCAAACTTTCGGCTATTGATTTACCCATCGGAGTTTCTAAACATTGTCCAAACTAGATCAACGAAGTCATTCTATCTACCTATTATATTTGTTTGAACTATTTGTTTTGAACTTTTTTATTACTTTTATTATTATTTCAGTTTTACTGACTTAGAATTTTTCCACCTTAACTAAAGATTATTTAAGAGAAAACAACACGGTTCACACCTGAAAACCAAGACATTATAGAGAGTAGACAAAAAGGAATTAGAAAATAATTAAAAGCCAATACGGAACGGTACAATATTAGATACAAGATCAGCCATATTCTCAGCCAAAATAATTCTCTCGAAGTAATTTTAGAAATTAATCACCGACAGGAAAGCAATCTGCAGAATAACTCACCTATGACTTAACCGAAACTAAGAGAATTGTTGTAACATAACAGAAGTCCATCTTACCTACCAAAGATGAAATAAGAAAAATAAAGGTTTACATGTGATAATATAAACACTGTAGACAAAAAAGAGTTAGGAAACAATTAAAGCCAATACGGAACGATACATTTCAATACAAATTCTTAATAGGTATATCATCTCAGCCAGATTAATTCTCTCGTAATAATTTTATTATGGCATACAATAAAATAGCGACGGAAAGTGAAAAGCATTCGGTAGAATAACCTAACCTAAACTAACCTAAACTTAGAGAAATGTAATTTATAACAGAAGTCTACCCTCACCAAAGATTGGATAATGAGAGAAAAAACTTGTTTACACCTGAAAACATAAGCACTGTAGACAAAAAAAGAGATAGGAAGCAATCAAAAACCAATACGGGACAGTACACAATCTCGATACAAGATCTCAATATCTCATCCCAGCCAGAGTAATTCTCTCGAAATATGGCATGCAATAAAATACCGACGGGAAATGGAAAAGCAATCGGCAGAATCCACACAATCATAATACGGCACCAGAATATGAATTTCTGAACCCTTGCGGTAATAACATACGTAGATATATATGTAATAAACATTACCAGCGTAAACATTTTATGAGTATCCATCTCATCAATAATATATCGGGAATCGTAAGGTTCGCTTCCCGGATTCGGAAAAAATATTCTCTATCATTCGATGCCTACTATGCTAACCATTTTTCTTCTGCTGGATTTATCTTTGTGTCCAAATGTTTTGGTTTGCTATTTGCTTTTTATATTATCGTTTTTACCAGAAGATATTTTTTATTTTCTTTACGATTTAACTGTGTAACGATGTGAAACGATATTTTAGGGTTCCGTACCCACGAGGTCCCAAACGCCTATATCCAACCCTAAGCCTATATCCAATACGAAGCCATCCAATTATCTTGTAAAATAAATATTAATAAATAACGTCAAGAATACACTATCGCACTAAAATTATAAAGGCGAAAGTTTGTGTGTGTGTGTGTGTGTGTGTGTGTGTGTGTGTGTGTGTGTGTGTGTGTGTGTGTGTGTTTGTTACTTTTTAACGCCACAAGGAACGAACCGATTTGCCTGAAATTTGGAATGGAGATAGATTATACCCTGGATTAACACATACTTTATTACTGGATTAACGCTACATTTCTACATTTTATCCCGAAAAATTAAAGGGTACCCGCGGGAATCAAAAACCTTAATCCATGCGGTCGAAGTTGCGGGCATCATGTAGTGTTTTAATATGGTATCTACTTATTAGAAAAATAATAAAAATTTAACCGAAGAGAGGTCGACATAGCAGGTAGCATTTTTTATTGTTCCGTACACAGAGGGTGCTGAATCCTTGGTCAGGTGCTACCATTGTTATTGACTAGAAGAATATATTGTGTGGTGGCACAGAACCTTTTGTCCGACTTGCGCTTGTTCGACTTAAAAGAGATAGTCGTCAGTAGCATCAGACGCGCCTTAAAATTGTGTTGATAGTGTTCACATCTGCATTGACCTCGGCTGAAGCCATGAACTTAGATGCGACCAATGCGATTGATATCTTGCTGATAAGATCAGTCGCAATTTAAGTATTGAAAAGTGCAGTTAGGAGTAATTAGTAAGTACCTAATTCTTTTAGCACTTAGATAATAGTTAAGTAATTATATTATTCTAGTTTTTAAGGTTGTTGGATAATTAATACCAACAGGTACTGAAATATAAAAAAAAGTGCAGTTATAGTAAAAAAATATTTTTGATTGCCATTCACAGGTCTGTGAATGGTTTACAGTAACTTTATTACTGCTTACGATACAATTGGCTAAGTCCTTCTACCAACCGATTTAGTCTCGCCGCCGTATAGAAGCCAATTAAAGTTAAGTATGGGTCTATACAACTGCCAATAGTATATCTAAGTCAGAGCTATCTATCTTAGATTCTATCATCACTATCCATCAACTTAAATCACATCTTACAGCCAAGCGCAAACTGTTCATAGGTAGGTAATATTATTGTGTTGCTGATAGTCTAACATCCGTCTCCTATTTTCAATCTATACGAGTTGGATACCAATGCGTAATCTATAGATACTATTGTAATATAATATTGTCTAAAAATATAAATAAAGACTCTTTTGGAAATAAGGGTGTTTCATAGACTTGGTATACATAAGAGGGGTGTTTCGCATAAGAACATTGCTAAGGAATAAAATAGGTTGAAAAATATAAATAGGAAATATATAGGCAAAATATTAATTACAAATTTTAGGAGTTATAAGTAAAATAACTAATAAAGCTCTAAACTAATAAAGTTAAATAAACTAAAGGTAAATAAATAACTAATAAAGGTCTAAAGCTGAAGTAAAAAAATCACATTTTTACTCTATTCGGAATCAAGGCTAAGTTAAAACGCCTCGTTTTAACTCTAGTTTTTTACATATTTGCGTCGCGTTTTGACTCTACTTTCAGCCTAGAACACTACCTATAGGTAAGGTAACCTATGTATGTATAAAATTATTTAATTATATCATCTAAAATTCCAGTGACTCAAATTGAAATCCAATTGGATATTCCATCCCATAACGCGTAATACCATTATAGTAATAACCGAATCAATTAATCTACGAATCCATGCGTAGCTCTAATACGATTTGTCGAAGATGCAATGTAGAACGTAATTGAGGCGGATAGCAAAGGCAAGTTCATTTGATCGGTTCATTTGGAGTCTGACTGGAGTTCTCCCGATACAGAGTACGACTGGATGAACTCGATTTCGATCGAATATAGGGGCAAGAGTGGTTATGATGAGAGTTAAAGATAAGAGTCGATCGAAAATATACCGTATGCGGAATCCAGGCGCGGCAATACTACAAAAAAAACTTGAGAGGTGTCAAGGGACACCCGGATGGAACTTAGTTCCTTTCGATTACATTGTGTTCGGTATTTTCGCGGTACAACATTGAGTCTCCGTAGCCTAGTGGCTCCGGCAGTCGCCTAACAGTTCAAAGTCGATGATTCGAATCCCAGCTCGACAGACCGAATTTTTCATTTTCAATTTTATTTTAAACAATTTTTACATGTGGAACCTTTCCCTAATTTTTTATAACAAAACTGTTAGGCGACTGCCGGAGCCACTAGGCTACGGAGACCCAATGTTGTATCGCGAAAATACCGAACACAATGCAAAATTCACATTCAACAAAAAAGTGTCGGTTTCAAAAATATGTCGAGTGTCGGTTCCTTAATTTTTTCCGTCTAGCCCCCTTCCGTACCGCGCGATAAGGAACTTACGTTCCAATACAAAACATGTTTGTTGTAGTCTAACTTAGGTACTTAGTATTAGGTTGGGGTGGTTTTGCAAACCTAATTAAGTTTGATAGAACAGCCAAAGTGAAATATTGATCATGATTTTAGTGAAGTGAAGTGGGTGTTAATTTGTTTTGTGTTTCGTCGTAGTAACACAATATCTGTGTGTACATTTTATTTGTGCTTGTGGGCGACTGGGGCCACAAATTTCTCGCGCATCAATACGGATCATAATTAAGTCTAGTGCTGAATAGAGACGAACACGACGACGGACGAGACGGCATGAACTGTAAAACAAATCTTAACTTAAATGTCTAACGCGGAAAAGGAATAATACTGCATGAACTTTAATAAATGTTAACTTATCGAATGTGTTGTGAATATGCTCCCAGTTCAGCTAGTGAATAGACTACAGCAGGCTGAGTGAAATTGACAGATTTATTTGCGTTCGGATAAACCGGGATTGCACTGGCTGAATTTTTTACATCGGCTGACTCACGCGGCTCGGTATATATCGCGCTGGGAATAATTTCGTTCGGCTCCTGACAATTGTTCGCTAGTGCACCATGTCCCGATTTATTATGCAATCTTCAGCGAATACATTTCGTTAAAAAATAAATTTACACGACAGTTTAAACAGATGTATAAAAAAAAGGATTTCTGTTTTACACAGAGACATTTTATATTTACTACCGTAAGTTTTTACACTTTTTGTGATTTTCCATAGTTGGTAACTGGTTTCCTTTTTATTGGTTGAAAGGGATAGAATTTTTGGCGACTCCTTTTAGATTTATTCGCTTACTCGCGCTCTAATAATGCTCTGCCATTCGCTTGACCATAATATAGTGTCTGAATTGATTTATTTGTTTAATAAGATTGAAAATATTATGTTGATAAATTGTATGAAAATATTTTCAAAGTGCATCGTAATTCTATGGTTCTACTTCCTTTTTTGCAACAGTTTAAATAATTGGGTATTTGACTGTAGTCAAAATGATGATGTTCATCACATGCAAGAATAACATTTGTAAAAACAGAAAATAAATCGGTCCAAAAACAAATAAGTTTCCTGTTAGACAGAGAAAGCGCTTCTGAAGTGTGATGTCACAATTCAGCAGCTGCATACACGCTGCATATAAAATTTCGTTTTAGAAAGAGACAGATACAGACACAGTAAAACAGCTTATAATTTCGAGACTAGTAAAGATATTTAAAAAAGAGAAATGGCATTGTGTTATAATATTTAAAAAGGTTAAGTATTTTAAAAAAATAAAAAAATATCAGTCAAATACCCAATTATGTTTCCATGCAGTTAGTAGATATCTAAGAATAAGTTACTTCATAATTCCATGTGTCTATCATAATTCATAACATACCTAGCCATTATCCTAAACGCCATTTGATACATCCTATTCTTCACGTCTTCTTTACATAATATACAGTATTGTAACACAAAATATAGCGTCTCTCCATGTCTTATGTCAACTGAGGCACCGCGTCATATACATCCATCTCCAGGGAAATTATCACCGCCTGGCCGTAGATTCTTCGTGTACCTATCCAGAATCCCCGCACGCGCCGTCAAAAGCAAATTGTGGCGAGCGTATCGATTTAACGAGTATACGTACCAACCACATAAAATTCGCCACATCAATGTTGCTGCGTGCGTTTTTAATGGAACTTTTAGATTTATTTCATGAAACTGTGCTAGTTTGAAACCAATTTATTGGCTATATTTTAGCGTTAGATACGAATAGCTTCGCAGTGTTTTAGAATAAAAGCTGATTAGGATAATAAAGCTTTGAGTTTATTTTAAGTGAAGAACAAAGTAAATCACGATAGTTTTATTTACTGACTAGCTGCTGAAGATCGCGACTTCGTCAGCGAGTAGGTAGATTTTGAAAACCACTTCAAAAAACGTTCAAAAAATCCCTTGTCTGTAGCACGTAGCACCTCTATGGAACTCATGGGATATTTCCTTCACAAATCTGTAGGTCCACGTATTTATGTTTCTCTATAGGTTACCTTGCTTAACTGTCATTCAGTTATAGTCTATATCATGTAGTTATGGTCTTGTCAAGAAGCTTAAATAGGTACCTTTATAGACAAACAAAGAATAGGCTATTAGGAGCATAGATTTATGATTATGACGCGGACGTCCTTATACGTTTTCTTGAAACTTTAATGGAATTGACTTGTAATTAAGTTATTTTAGCTTTTACATGTCCATGAGTTCATTAGGAAGTATTTGTTTTTCAAAATATACTTAGGTAGATAAGTAAGCCCTTACTTATTTAATAGATAGGTACGATAAGAAAAATCTATCTCATGACTTCTTAAAACACTTCAAAACTTGAGTTCACGGTATAACGTGAAGCCTTGGGTGAGAGACGTAAATAAAAAAAATATTTAAGTTATTCAAAAATATGTCCATAATCAACTTCTATATCGACCGCAGTCCGCAGCATTTTAAAATCATAGTAAACCAACGGGGTGGTCCGTGTATTGTTATAAAATATTTTTATAAGTTACACGGGGTCCTAAACTAACAATGGCGTGATGTTGGGAATGAATAACTGATGCAAGTTTAAATATTATTTTTGTTGCGGGCTCTGTTTCATATGGTTTTCTGCCATATTTCGGGGTAAAGACGTCATTGTGGTACTACCATCGATAAGAGCAAATCTATTTGTGGCTGCCGCGGATAATGAGTACGTTCTGCTATTGTCTAGTAAGTAGAAGCAACTTAGGTTAGCGGTAAGACAGCAATTCGGCAGGCCGATTCTCTAAAAGCTGATTGTCCGAATTTAACGCGTTTTTGCAGCAAAAATGCATCTTAGTTAAGAGCGAACGAGTACCGGCCAATCAGAGGCGATTGCAATCACCACACTGCAGTAACATTTTTAGAGAATCGCACCACAGTTCTAATTATTATCTGTCATTGGCGAAACTTCCTGGTTCCGGATATTATGAGAACGGAGGTGGCTGGCGAAACCAAACTTTGGTTTGAAGGGAATGTTGCATGATGCAAGGTTTTAAGCAGCATGTGGTCCCGGTAGAGAAGAATGTGGTGACCTCTTATCTTGTGGGTGGTGTAAGAGGCCATTAAGGGACAATAGCTGCGTAGCACTAGTGATTCCGAGGTGATGCTGTTAGGTGTTACGATACGCCTCTAAGAACATAACCTATATTGGCACAGTCAAAAGTTTTAGCTGACAATATTTGGAGAGAGCTATGCTCGGAGTGCCTATATCTGTGAGATCAAATCAGAAATTAGGAGATCCGTAGGAGAACCAAAGTCACCGACATAGCTCAGCGAGTCGCGAAACTGAAGTGGAAATGGGCGGGGCACACTATTCGAAGAGCTGGCCGTTGGGGTCCCAAGGTGCTGGAGTTGCGACCCTGCACCTGGAAGGCCAGTGTTGGCAGACGCTTCACTAGGTGGACCGACGTCATCAAACGAGTCGCAGAGAGCCACTGGATGTAGGCGGCCGACCAAGGCCTGTGGAAGTCCAAGCAAGGGAGCTTTGTTCAACAATAAACGATCAGTTGATAAAGAAGAAGACGATGCTTGCAGCGCAGCGCTATAGAGTTCGTCGTATAGACTGAATATACAAACAGTAAAGTATGCATACGGTGATAAAAAGCTATCTCTTCGTGCAATTCCATTAGCTCGGATAGCTGACTCTTCAGGGCGACGAACGTATCTACGCAAATTGAAAGAGGAAAAAACTTTGATGTTGATTCCCCTGTCGCACCGCTTGGATTCATCTCGGATTACATTTTCGTGTATAATCACACTCTATTTTTCGAGGCTTTTTGAGAAAAGAAATTGGCAAGCCGCGAACTTTTTTGCTGTTTATTTTGGCGAGCTACCAAAAAGCGCATGTTCTTCTCTTTTCTTTGTGAAGATTGTTTAAAAATCTGTTTACTGTTACGAAAATGTATCAGTTAATTTTCATTGTAGCTGTAAAGCTTACCCTAAGCTCTATTTTATTGGTTTTTGAATCTCGCGTAGCCATCATCATCAACAGCTCACTACTGAGCGCAAGTCTCCTCTCAAAGAAGGATTATAGGCCATAGTCCACCACGCTAGCTCAATGCTTATTTGCAGATTTCACACACATTTAAGAACACTATGGAGAACTCCCATATGCGTGCAGGTTCCCTCGCGTAGTATGCAAACATGAAAAAAAAACTTTTTAATTTTACGGAAGTAAATTGTATTTGTCGTTTAGCATGGACGAGAAAGGGACGGAGAATTTTTTTATTACTGTTCTGTCCATTTCCGTCCATACTAATTACTAATTGACTATTGAGATCTACACAATATTAAAGTAAATCCATGCAACAAATTTTATTGTTAATTTTAAAATGTATGGGGTTGACCTATTCAGCTGGTAAACAACCCAAAAAAAAGATTAAATAAATCAAATTGTTGATTGAAATTGCGAGTTTGCGACTTGCTATACTCTCCTCGTATAATATCTTCAGGTCTCTGATGATAGTATTAGGTTTACATTTTTAATGCATTAAAATACTAGGATTTACGGTTATTGCACTAAGCGGTGTAAATTAAGAATGGAAACGCAGGTTGTAAAATACAGTAACGACGTTATGATGTTTTCGCAATGTGCTATCCATAAAGCCGTAAACATTTTATGGCTTTTGTTCGGTTCGCACGTAAGGATGAGACTAATAACCACTGAATGCGAGACCCTTACTTTGCAAATTAGCATGTTATAATAAATAACTACTTGTCGAGACTGATATTTATATTAGGTATTACGGATACTATACTAGCGGCACGCTATGATGGCCGGTTTGACACATTACAATAGTGATGTGGAAACGACTGGTTTTGCTCGTTTTCTCTTTTTTGGTGTGTGAATCTCTGCACATCACTATCGTCAATAAAGTAATACAATTATTTCCTTCAAAGTCGTTATAATTAATACGGAACTTCATGAGCGGACAAACGTCAAACCGGCCATCATAGCGTGCCGCTAGTATAGCTTCGTTTAGTTTACGTCGTCTATGAAACTTGTGCTCGTTTTCACCAACAACTCCTAAAGTTTTGGAAACCATTCAGCTAAGTTATATGCACATGAAGACGAATCTATAATGACCAGATTAAGGTGACGTCTTAAAGATCCTTTTGTACCTTATCTTTTTATTGCAATATTTGTAGGATTGTCATTTATATTCTTATCGTAGATGTACCTGTTTTAATTTCAATCACTTCTTTTATAATGTAAACGATATGATTTTTTGTCTTCCATGACTGACTAAATATATATTCTAGTCAGTAGATATATATTTTAGCACAAAATTTGCTAAAATTAAGACCAACTTAATCAAGACCCGGGTTAATCCTTTCTCGTTAACGTGAGACTTACGACATCGGGCTTACGCTAGTCATTAGTGGAACTTAGTTAAGCGTATTCATAGTACAAATCGGGCTACACAGGCGGCGTACAAATGTGGAGCAATCATTATTTAAGCCGACAGTGAAATAAACAGTAGTAATTCCACAAATCCCGGTAAGAGGCGGCGCGGGGCAAATTAATGAGTTGCACGCGGAACACACTACCCCTAGTTGTTAGTCACGTGGGATTATAATATGGAAGCGTAAACTTACTTTATTATCCATGTTTCCTTTGTACTGGACAAGGTATTATTGCACTTGGTAAATAAAGATTAGGTGTGGTTCCAAAATTAACCTCTGTTAAGATGTAGTAAACGTTTGAATACAGCTTCAAAGAATCGCCTACTTTTATGGAAATATTATGGTTACGTTATTAGTTTACTTCAATATATCTATATACAGAAGATATTCACCATCATCATCAGCAACCCATCAACGCCTCACTACTGAGCGCAGGTCTCTTTTCAGAGAAGGGAGATAGGTCATACATAGTCCACCACGCTGGCTCAATGCGAATTGGCAGACTTTGAGAACACTATGGAGAACTCTCTGGTGTGCAGGTTTTCTCACGATGTTTTCCTTCAGCGTTGTAGCATGTGATATTTAATTGCTACATAACAACACAACATCGAAAAGTCAGAGGTGCGTGCCTACGAACTATCGAACCTACGAACCCCCAATTAGGAGACCACAGTCCTAACCGGGCTATCACTTCTCTTATTTTATTATAGAAGATATTACTGACGGCTTTCTTTGCAGGGCATTCGTGGAAGGCGAAGAGTCACCGAAACACTAGGTGGACCGACGACATCAAACGAGTAACACGACCAAGACCTGTGGAAGACTATGCAAAAGACCTTTGTTCAACAGTGAACGACTGTTGATAAAGAAGAAGATATCCTAGTTGATACTAACAGCAGGATTGCTCGTGGGTCAATTAACTTCTGTGTTCTTCATTTTTAACACCCCATCTATTTGTAACCGTACAAAGGTATTATAAGATTAAAACACGTTGTCATAATTCCCTTATGTCTCGTATTTGGTAACAGGCAAACGGAAGCATTTCTTCTGAAAATTATTCCTTATCTACACAAAGAACTTGCTTAGGGAACAGAACGGCTCGGGTGTGGAATTTCAAGGAGACTACACTCTGCCAGTTGCGATAAAGAGACAGTATTAGGAAAATGGAAACACCTCCAATGTAACCGTACCCTTATGACTTTAACTATAGAGTTGAGAATGTAATAGAAATTCCAACAAACGGAATTGTAGCAAGAGAAACAACGTAAGAGGTGCGCTGTTATTGCGACACTTATACGCTTATACTAAACAGGTGGATAATTTATTAACACACATGTAATTTACGCAGTTGTACGAAACTAAATTTAAAGTCCTAAGCAAATACAGGTAAGGAATGGTACGAGTATTAATATTAAACTCGGTTTGATTGTTTAAGTGTTTAAATTAACAATAGGATTAATTAGGATAGTGTTATTTCTTTTATAAAATCAGTTTGTGATTTGTACCACACTAAAGATATTTCTTCAGATAGATGTCCTCAGCCCAGCTTCGCACGGGTAGCTTAACTAATATCAATTTTTCTAGTGATGTAAATGATGGTATAAATCGGCCTTTGCACGCTTTGCAGAAATGACATCGACTCTTTGGTGCGTGAACTTGTTAAAAGCACCTACGACGACGTTAAAAATACGGCGTAAGTTAGTAGGTTGCCTTGGAACAGTGAATTGTTTCTAAAAGGTCGCTAAGGTTGGCACTTGCCTGTCATTTAATTGTTAGTAGTAGGTTAGTTAGTAAAAGGGCAATTCTCCTAAATGTTGGCTAAGGCATGTCCCAGGCTGGAGAACGTAGGTTAAAACTAACTCAGGCTTATGTAACTTTTTTTGTAGATACTAGATAGTGTCCTCTATATGGTCCATCAAGAAAAAGAAGATAAAAGAGGTGAGATCCAGCTTTAAAAAAAATCTAAACCTCCATTTTCTAACCTCCATGACTGTCCCACTGCTTATGTTGTATGTAACAAACTTATTTATTTAAAAACATAGTCAATTAAAAATTCTCAAAAAAATATATTTCAATAATGAATAATTAATCTTTAAAATAACAACAGTAGCGTGAGGTTACGTCTTAGAATTAGTTTTTTATTAGTATTTAAAGTCTGTCCCACGACTTTTTAATCATTACCGTGCTCTTGTGCAAACAATATCGTAACTACCCACATATCCATACAATCCGCATCGTCGTCGCGTCTAACGTACAAAGTCAGTTGCCTTGAGCAATTCATGTCGAATGGAGGTGTGTACCTACGTCGTCGGGTTACTGAAATATTTGGCATTCTCCAACGGAAATTTCATTTTGGCAACTTTAATCGCTCATTCATAGGACTCTCACCATACCATAAGTAGTTATCACATTTATATGTTTGTATTTTTTATATATTTCAAATATGTTTTACTTTCTAACAAAACACTTTAAAAAAAATTACTATGTTTACTTATCAAGTAAAAATTTAATTACTAACCAATTCTAATTACCATGATCCTGATTACCATTATTACCAGGGCCATTTAACGTACTATGGTAATTGGGCATTAGCTAGGTAATTAGAGTAATGCTTGAATGTATGGGATCTTCTAAATTTTAACGACCTCCCTGGCCCTGTGGTGAGTACTTTGGTCTTAAAAACTGGATCTTCATGGGTTTGACTCCCGGCTGGGGCAATTTTGGATGTTGTAAAATGGTCTCCAGTCTGGTCTGGCCGAGGCTAGTTACCATCCAATACTCTACCAGCAAAGATGTGCCGTGCCATGTGATTTAGCGTTCTGGTACGTATCAGCGTAGAAACCGGTAAGTTGTTTAAGTTTAATACCAGGTAAGCTCGAAACCATCTTAGACTGCATTCACCACTTACCCCAGATTATCGCAGTCAAGGACCAACTTATAGTAACATATAAAAAGTTATAAGTAATCTGTGTTGAATTTTATTTTGATACTGTTTGGGTGTTGGCGATGACAACATCGTTATATTTACCAACAATAAAATTAACTAAACCGAAAAAGATGGGCAAAAAAGGCTCGAATGGTATGCGAAGGTAAAAAAAGATCCTATATTATACCGAAAAAGATGGAGAATAAATCTTAATTCTTTTTATAGCTGAATTGCAATCAAACTCGCAGCATCGCAGCGTTGTATGGCGATTGACGGCCTTTGGACCAGGTAAACCCCAGAACGTGGATCGCAACCCCTTCACCTTAACCAACCACCGATATCGTGCAGCAATCGCTTAGCTTCCACACTCCAGCATTCCGTGGTCTCCACTGTCAGAGGGACAAAAAAGGTAGCTGTCCAGAATAGGGGCATCTTTACTCCTTTTTTTTAATGCAACGGACTCTGCAGCGTCTACCTGTGTTTTCCGGCTGAGATGACATGGTGCGAATGTACTCATGCACGTCGCGTCCCTCAGCATGCATTTGCTATTTTGCCATGGGACGAGTGTCAAGCCATCAGGATGCTTGCCATCCATGTGACCCAAACCGGGTGGCTCGAGTACACACTACGCAGGGTACGTTGACCGAGACGAGGGCTGTGCGGACGATATCGTTCAGAGAGTGGTGACGAGAGAATCTGGCCACACAACGACTGCAACTCAATGCGTGGTGGCCGTTGGCTTCCACCATGTAACCGCAGATGCATCGATGGAATTCGCAAACAGGCATGCAACCATGTTGGGACTTCCCAACATGGTTGTAGATATGTAATCTTTGGCACAGCAAAATAGTTTTGCAAGAGCGTAAGCGTAACATGAGCCGAAAGATCTTTCCAATGTTCTTGAATGGCGGAGTGGCCCCCTTGCCTCAATGGCTTCCGGGATAGCAGAAGAAATGATAGGAGACCCCAAGAGGAAAAAATTGTCAGCGTTAAACTCCTTGAGCCCAGGAACTAGGTCTTCAAAGTGAGGGAACAGGATACGGGACTCTGGATTACAGGGGAAGAACTCTCACTTAGGCATGTTCACCTTCAACCCCAGCTCCTTCAAGCAATTTATTAAAAGCAGTAGGTCACGTTCCACAACTTCAGGTTTGCCTCCTATAGTACCATCATCGAGTTACCAGATATTAAGGGGGGATTTGAGGTCGTGAAGAACTTTCTGAATGCTGAGGCTGAAGATGAGAGATCTAAACGGATCTCCCTGTTGGACATCAATCTGCGAAAGGATAGAGGTTTGGTTATAGAAGACATTGGAGGGGGAATGTTAAAATTGCTGAAGAAAAGGATACAGAGTAGGAATCATAACTTTGCTTCGCTCAGTAGAATGTCCTTTTCCAGTGTATTGAAAGCGTTATGTATGTCAAGCTCCATGATAACACAGTCCTTGTTGCTTGGGTCTATAGCGAACAAATGCGTTGCGTGGATAGCCTAGCTTAGTGTCAAGACCTAACAGGTGCGGTCGCAGGTAAGTTACTATTTCCTCCAAAGGCCCTAGACCCTTTAGAAGATTACCGAATATATAGATCTCATCAACGACACTGACAATTCTGTATCAAATTTTATATTATAATAATAATTATTAATTATGTTTGGCATGTTATTTGAAGAATATTTTGTGTACATAGAGCTATCTTATGTTAAACTCATAATATAATTAGACGCTTTTTGTAGGTAAGCCTAGGTAGGTCTGATAGGAAAATAACTGAATTTATTGATCTCGTCAGCAAGGCAGACTTTTGTTATGAATCTTTGTACGATTATGATTGGCATGCCGTTTTTACGAGATTTACTTAGACGCTTCTTCTAGGTAACTAATTAACTATAATAATTAATCAATAAATAATCGGAATTGAATCAAGAAAATTTATGAGTGACATTTTTATCTATTTTGTAAATCGTGATTACTAATAAGTACCTAACTACTATTTTTTTTTTATATATTTTTTTTTTATATTTAAAGAAATACTACGATATTTCTTTCAGTTTTACTACTGTATTTTTCCACATTTACAGATTAAATAGATTTTATTAACAAAAACACTTATGTTTTATTTTACTTTCTCATTCACAAAATTTTAACAAATTACCATATAGCATATTCTAATCACCATATTCCGGACCTCATTACCATGTCACAATTTATCCTTACCATGGACACCATAATTACCAAATACGCTATTTCTCCAAGAAAACTAGGTTCTGGTGGAGGCCTTCCTCATCACTGTGATAAATGAAGGCACCTCTCTGTCAAGGCATACTTAAAAAACCAATAACTCAAAAAAAAAATTTTTATTTTTTGTCGGACGTTTTAGCCAACAATTAGGAGAACTGCCCAAAACCGAGTTTTGTTCGGACGACCTTTTCTATAGCTATTTTTTGAATGTATAAATCGCATTTATTATTGTCCCTTCCTTTCGAAATCTCTAAAATTTCTCAAAAACACGTTTCCGTTAAGAGCGTGGTTATTGACGTTTGTCAACACGAACTGACGCAGCTCGCCAAAACACTGTCGATAGCTGTGATAAAATTTGATGGGGCGATGCTTGCCAGCCTTTCCTAGCCGAGGGGTGCTCTACTTATATTCGTGTTACTGTCAATGCAGTTAATACGATTTAAAATAATAGTTTTTAAAATAACGTCCAAGTTTCTAATAATATTTTTGCATATTTTTTGCTAAAAATGAAATATTGGTTTATATAAAAAAAAATATTTTATCGCAGCATTGTTCATAAGATGCATATCCTATACAAATAGTACTAGAAAAAAAATACTTATTGCAATATAACAGGACGCAAGGACGCAAAAAAGCACTGCGGTGGAAAAGATTTTAATCAACTTTGATAAATAATTATGATAATAAGACATATAGGACATATTATATTATTAATAGTACTTGGTAGGCTTTGATCATATAGAGGGTATATGATCGAAGCCTGCTAAGCGAGACAAAAAACAAAGTCAAACTGAGTAGGTACTCAGTTTTGTATAGATACAAGTTAGTTTATAAGGTTATTGTATAGAAGTTATTAAGAAATAAATTAATAATAAATAAAATTAAAATAAGAAAATACAAAACAAAACGTGAAAGTAAAGAGTAATGCAGTATGCACAGCGTAATTCTAATTCAACAAGTGTCCGATCACGGGAAATGAACACAATAGGTTATTTAAAGCAGGATATCAAAACATTAATGCAACGTGAGATGAGAAACAGTAGAAAAAACAATAACAAGTGACAAATAAACATAATATTACTATTAATCACCAGAAGAGAGAGAGGTTATGGACGTAGGTTAGACGTTTTTTCATCCCTTTCCCGTCCCATACTAATCGACAGATTTACGCATAGTTGTAATTTTGAAAGGCAAGAGTAGACGCTAGCACTAACATTTAAAGCTAGAGCATCCGTTATGTGTTCTACTGATAGACAAACCTATTATCTAATGACAAAATTGACAGAGTTTTGTCATTAGAGCGTTTTAGGTCAATTTTGACATTAAACTTTTATGTTTTGTTCAGCTCACAGTTTTGTCTCAATCACTGCTATGGGCAGTAACGGACCTCCGTAGGTTATTTTAATAGATTATAATAGAATAACTTTTTATTGAGATAAACTTTTAGAAATGCTTTCGAATCGTCAAGTGAATCTACCACTGGTTTTAATAAGTAAGCTTGTTCTAATCAACAGTTTTGCTCAATTTTGAACATAATAAATGCTTGTTAAATATTTCTTAGCCGCTGTATCCAACACGATGTCATTAACGTAAGAGATTGAAAAGTCACTGTTGACGAAGGAGCCGATGTTTGCTTTGATAACTAAGTTTAGTTGTTTAGACTTTACCAACTTCGCCGCCAAGTATTTAACTTTAGACAATAGGGGCCACCTTAAAAGGATACCTAAGTAATGAAGCAAGTAATAAGGTAGCATAAGGTCTCCCACAAACGTTGGATTTGGAATCAGTCGGTAGTTGTTTGTAGGACTGGGTTATTACCATAGATTTAGTCTTCGCACCAGATTGGTAATCTTAAATCTATGGTTATTACTAGCTATTATAGTGGTCAGAATATTTAACTTAATGTTCAGAATATTTATCTATATCTATGTTCTAGTCTTTTTTATCCAATCGGGTGAAAGTGACTGTGCGCCAAGTGAAGTCCATAAAAAAAACGGCCAAATGCGAGTCAGACCGGCGCGGCGGCACACGTAGGGTTCCGTACCATAGTACAAGATTTAAAACAGCTTTTATAAAGATCGAGTAAAAACTATAGTTATTAGAAGATACCCGCGACTTCGTCAGCCTGGATTAAGGTTTTTTAATTCCCGTTGTCAATTGCCGTTGTCGATTGTAGAGGTATTTTTGCGCATACACACATTGATCGGCGTGATCGGCGCACGCTCACGCACACCTGTATACAGGTACAGTGGGAAACCGATACAATCTATGCGGCATAAACAAATTGATACTATAGTCGGAATTATAATTCGATTCCACGTTTGACATTAGCTACTGTCATTTTGTAAAATAATGATACCACATATAATAGTGTAGTGATGAACACAAAAATCGATAAACAATCGCGATTTATGTTTATGTAATCATAATATTGGTGTGCCAATTAAAGACTAAATTATTGATTTTTATTTAAATAAATACATAATTACTCATAATAATTATTTATTAATTAGTAACCGCTGCTTTATTTTATAAAAAGTTAATATTTTTGTTTTTTATATTAAAAACAAAACTTATAATAAAAGAACCTAGATAGTTTTCTGTATTGGCAACCCGTGCGCGCTCGTGCAGCTATCGTCATTTTGTTTATCTTGTCATTCGGCTTCATTCTCCCAGTCTGACTGCACGAATATCTTGTTTCATTGCGAATAGATATTTTGTTATTTTGTTGGGTTTTTGTTAAAGTTTTGTTACGTTGTGTTTGTTGTTACGTTTATAGTTTTTTTGTGAACTTTGAGTGAATCTATTTGTTTTGGTTTTCCATCAAAATGGATCCTCAGCCAAGTACATCACAAAAAGACGTGGATGTTTTCTTGTCCCCAAGAAAAAAACGTCCACGAAAAATGGTCTAAATGCGTATCCCATGTTGTCAAAGAAGAGGAAAAAATGAGTAGGCTAGATATTTTAATTGACAATATCACAGACACATTTATAATACATGTTACAGAAAGTGACAGCGATAGCGATAGCGAAGACGGCGACGATTTATAAAATAAAATATTACCATAATACATCTATTTGTTTTATTTCTCATGTTCCTTCATGATCACATTTTTTTATTTATTTCACACACAATTATTAAAGAAAACTCTCAGATCCTTAATAAAATTAATCGTCATAACTAAATTATCCGTTCAGAAATATTTAATTTCCTGATATACTTAGTTTCTATTAAAGTAGTAGTTGTTTAGATATACTACTATAAACGAGAGGAATCGATTCGGAAATATTCCATTTCCGTATCGAATAATTTCGTAACGTCACTATTTAGTACTTGTCATAACGTTGCAACACTGAAATTGTCAAATCTGGAATCGAATTAAAATTCCGACTATAACACAACTTAAACAACTACCGATAAATAAAATTATCATACATGCGAAAGTTTAAATGCGAAAGTGTGTTTGTTTTTTGTTGATTTATTCTTCAATCACGCCGAAACAGAGCAACAGATTGACTTAATTTTTTGCATGGGTATAGTTGAGGACCTGGAGAGTGACATAGGCTACTTTTTATCTTATTTTATTTTTTAATCAGAGTTCCCGAGGGAGTTTAAAAACTAAATTCAGGCGGACGAAGTCGCGGGCATCAGCTAGTAATAAGATAGTATGAAGCAAGTTTAAAAATAGTATGTACAGATATACAATTGCCTCGTTGGTCTAGTAGTTATTAGCATGTTCGTCTGCAGATGACGAAGTCCTGGGTTCGATTCCTAGGAGCCCACCAAATATTTATAGTCTGTGGACACTTCAAAAGGGTATCGCCATAATGAAGCAAGTTATTAGGCGGTATTTGTACTGTCGTTAGTGGTGTACGTTCAACTCGGTTTGAGTTGAATAAACTATGTGAAATAAATGAATATAAAATACGGTACAATACGCTTGGGTGTCATTAGTAAGCTTTTAGTAAAGGACTGTGGGACTTGAGTAGCTATAATTTATTGTTCGAGTTTCTTATTAACTAACAACTAAACAAAATAAACACAAATTTTTGAAAATACGCACACTCATAACGTTTTCATTAACTGATAATTATTTAATTTTGCAATTTTATAATTAAAAAGTGCAATTTTTTTATTATACTTTCTTAGATTTAGAACCGCATGAAAGTAAAAAAATGGCTAAATGAAAATGAAAAAAAAATTTGCTTTAAAAAATCCGTTCGATTCAAGTTGGCTGTCGACGACCGTTACAAAATAACACTGTAGGGTTGACATAAAAAATGATTGTATTTTTTACTATTAGCACGAGTGTGATAGAAGTTGTCTTTTCTGGTAATGCTTTTCATGGCAATGACGTCTTGAATATCGAAGGGCGTGATTTATTGATTTCTTACTCTTCTCCTCTTCAAAGAAAGTTATTAATAAAAGTAATAAATAGTCTGCGCTAGCAAAACTTTTCCTTTTTTACTAATCGTAGAAAACTTCACGCGAACAATAGTAACCATTTTGGATTGTCACATTAACTAACTAATTAAAATTTAACAAAACAATTTAAAAGGTAACACAAAAAAAGTTTGAAAAAAACACGGTAGGTACTGACAATCCCGAGCGGTACGTTGCTATCTGTACTAAGTGGGTCTGACTTGAGGTGCGGTGCGGGGAAGCGCGAAGGAGGTAGCGGCCAACTTGAGTTGAAGGTATAGTAATTTTATAATTTTTGCCGACCTCCCTGGCGCAGTGGCGAGCGCTGTGGTCTTATAACTGGGAGGTCTCGGGTTCAATTCCCGGCGGCGTCAATTTGGGAATTTATAATTTCTGAATTGTCTCTGGTCTGGTCTGGTGGGAGGCTTTCGTTGGCCGTGGCTAGTTACCACCCTACCGTCAAAGACGTGCCGCCAAGCGATTTAGCGTTCCGGCACGATGGCGTGTAGAAACCGATTAGGGCTATGGGTTGAATTTTCACTGCCATACCCCTTCCAAGTTAGTTCGCTACCATCTTAGACTGCATCGTCACTTACCATCAGGTTAGATCGCAGTCAAGGACTATCTTGTCATCGAATAAAAAATAATAATAATATGTATCTATATATTACTTAAGTGAAAACATATTACTATCCCCTCCGCAAGTGCCTGAGCCGGGATAGAACCCACGCAACTGATTTGCAACAAGACCGCGGCAAGTAGGTGGGTGTGGTCCTGTCACTTCTTGAACTTTTTGGACTATTCTATAAACTTATATCGAAATACATACTAGATAACTATTCTTTTAGGATTAGATTTTGTGTGTAGATGAGTATCTAATCTATAGTTACTGTTACACATGCTCATTTCAAGCATGAAAGCATGCTTCTATTGAGCAGTTGCTACTTAGTAGCATGCTATTTTAGAGCATGTGTAACAGTAGCTTATTTTGTGGAACTTGAAGTACGCCGAAGACTGTCCCTCGTCTGCACAGGCCCTAAAGCCTAATTCGAAGCATTAGTGTTTAGTGGAGTGGAGAGTATTTTAATAAATTCAAATTCAAAATTATTTATTTCACGTAGGCCAACCTGTGGCTCTTATGACAAGTCATGATTCTACCATAGCTAAAATACTCGCCACTGTCCAAAAATAGTACGCACTTTGTTCGAGTACTGATACTCATTTGAAGTGCAATTCAAACTGAAGTCTGAACTCGACTAAAACGAAAGGTTCAGACTTTTTTAGTGTGAACAAATGAGCAATGCCGTGGTAGGGTGGGAGGCGATACTTGCCCGAAAAAATAGAACAGAAGTCGGTTAAAAATGGATCGCTAATTCACTAATCTACTGGACAAAATTTTTGGTGTGCAGACTCGTTTAGTTACTAAGCGACTCGCTACTCGACTAAAATACTAATGTAGTCCGACCTAGCCCTAAGAGAAAGTAGCAATAAATTCGAGAATAGCCCTCCAGTCCAACAACGTGGGATGATTATGTCGGTTGGTTCAAGATTTTCTTCATTTCTTGATTTAAATCAAGCAGGAGACATGAATACTTTATTAAGATCTCAATGCAATATTTATTACGTAGGTACATACGCTTCCTAGCTGATTCCCGTGACTTTGTTTCTGGGAGATCTCCTTTTCTGTGTCTCGAGATATACCGACATACACACAGAAGAGAATTAAATTTTATTTATTTGTATGGATACAATTTTATATAGTCTACATCCAGCTTAAAACAAAGTGAAATCGAACGGAATAGAGAGTGAAAATAGGAAAATCAAAATCCTATCGACAACAATACTGTCAGAAACAAAATACAGCTCCTCAAACAGCGCTCGCTTTTCACTTTTAGGGTTTAGATTAAGGGTTGTTTATAAAAGGTACAGTTTCGCCCGCAATAAAAGTTATACCGGTTGAAAGTTACATCCAAAAGTAAACCTTACAGTTAAATAAATTGGTTTGAAAATTCAATGTATTGTGTTAAGTTTCGTAGACGTATCTATTAAGATGAGGGTAGCCGCAGACGGCTTACACTATGTACACTAAGCAACATGTACAAAGTATCAAGAAAAGGCTTTACTAGTTTGAACATAATGGTTATATTGCTGCAAATATTTATGAATGCACTCGTTGCTCACTGTACACATGCACACATCTCGGTTGCTTGCATTTATCTTTGCACAGCAAGCAATTTCAAGGCCCGGATAGTAGCATGCCGGTGTATTTACAATTTGCATTGCGGTTCGAGCCGAGGTATATTTGGTCTCCTCTCCAAATCCGTATTATGAGAAAGTCTCGTTAAGTCTCTGAGATGAATAACACTGTTTAGCAATCGTATAATTGGGTAACGTGTGTGATACTTCAGCCACAAATAGGGAAAAGCGCTAGGCGCTAGCCTCACTGTAACCTGTCAGTTTTATTTACGAGTTTCATGTTTGAGTTTAAAATTGTCATATAAAGTATCATATTGATAAAAAAATATTATTTTTTTAATTTTAAAAATATATAGTGTTGACTTTATTTCACAGTTCTCTAAATAAAATCCTCAGTGTATCTAATTAATTTGTGACAACACCAAAGACAATACGTCACCTAGCGGGATGAATTGGTAGTGAATAGTGACCCTCCCCATTTCAATTTATATGAATAAAAACTTAACAATGTAGGCTCAGAAAAATAGTTAATACCTTGGTGATTACCGACAGTATTTTACACTTGAAAAGAAGGAAACAGTTGGATAACAAGACACTTGCGTAAACAACAAAGGTGGTGAAGTGGGCGTAATTCCATAATAATTATACTCGCATTGTTTGTGGGACAGAGCGCGGCGTGAAGAACATGATTATATTATGTATTAAGTTAAAATGCTAAAATCTCAGCAGAGGAAAGAATAGATGCATAGCCAAATATCTGCGCTAGAATGTACTTCACGTGTCAGTGTCATTTTGTTGCTCTACCGCTGTTAAGGTTTAGATAGTGCCTAGTGGTGGAGATGTGCGAACCGCCATCACTACGGAACAATTAACCAACTGTAGGTATTTGCTATACTATGTGAAGATTGGGCCTACGCATGGATATTGGCGGTACACTGTTTTGGGTTATGAAGGTATTAAAATTCAGGGCGGGGAATTTCGTAACGAAATTCGCCCTATATTTCGTGGTGTAGGTGGAAAAGTAAAAGCTTGAAGCTTAGAAATCATGTCGCGTACTAAGTATCTGGGTATAAAACCTTTAAAGGCTTTAAAGCTTTAACCCTTTTTTATGGTTCCGTAGTAAACAAGGAACCCTTATAGTTTCGCCATGTCCGTCCGTCTGTCTGTCTGTCTGTCTGTCCGCGGTTTAGCTCAGAGACTATTGGTACTAGAAATCTGTAATTTGACAAGGGTATAAATATCAATCACGCCGACAAAGTGGTGAAATAAAATTGTGAAAAATATTTTTTTTTAGGGTACCTCCCCTACATGTAAAGTGGGGATGAATTTTTTTTTCTCATCTATCCCATAGTGTGGGGTGTCGTTGAATAGGTCTTTCAAAAACGTTGTGGGTGTGGGAACACCATTTTTCAATTCAGGGATCCGTTTGTGAAATAAGTATGATATTTTAAAGTGCTAAATTTTATTAGAGTCAAGTGTCTCCCCCCTCTGCCAGCTAAATGGTTGTATAAAGGATACAAGAAAAATTTCACAGCAGTAGTATATATAATGAATTTTAAAGGAAAACTATCACGGCTAAGTAGGGTTCATTAGTGAAGGAGTTATATCGGTTTTTCTAAGTTAGATATTACACGTAGTGTAAGTTGCATATTTTGTAGTATATTATAGTAGTATTTAAGCCATGGAACTCAAAATGTATGTTGAGACTTTCAACTACGGAACCCTATACTGCGTGTGGCCCGACACGCACTTGGCCGGTTTTTTATAACTGTTATTGTGTTTTGAAATTATTATGGTGAAATGTTAATGTTGTGGTGGAAAGTAGGTAATCAACAGTCACTGGTAATATAAAATCATTAGTGCTTCACGTAAATGAACCTTTTAACTTTTGGAGTGAAGTCCACTCTTGCTTCGTTAAACTCAAATTGGCTTTAGTCTTGCTATTATATTGTTCAAACTGTATCCTCCTTTGGGAAGATAATAAATACTTTATTAATAACCAACTCAACTGAGACACCCTGTTGCTAAAAAACACAAAAGGCATGGTATTCAGGAAGAAAATGTAGCAAATTGATAATAAAAAGGCTGTAGAAATATTATAAACCATTATATTGATTAAAAAAAAAATTAAAAAAGGTATTATGTTGGTATTTTAAAAAAAATGCGATGATATTTTTTTTATGTGAATATAATGCTAGCGTACGGCACTGAAAACATCTGAAAATAAAGGAGAACGCAATATTAAAGCACGAGTAAAAGAAATGCACTCGAGAGCTCTGTGAAATATTATAAAATGTGGGCAAAAACTTTAAGTGTAATCTCTAGAACATTAATATTTATATATACCGCCATCTAATCCTTGCTTCACTAATTATTATTATTTTTAGGAGAATCTTTAAGTCTGTTTAGTTATTACTTACACCTAAATGTTGATTGGAATAGCATTTACTCACGCACAGTCATATAATCATGAAGACAGCTGCTATCTGAAGAGTAGTAACTGTGTAGTTTACATACAAAATACACAGTTTCATGAAAAAAAAAATTCAAACGTCGATACGTCTCACCGCGCGACGTCATATTTGCAAAGGTTGACGTCAAATTCAAAATATAGTTTCTAAATTAAATTAATCAAAGCAAAACTATGTTTGTGTGGACAAGCTTACGTTTGACTTTTATGGTCATGTTATCTCTTTCGCACTTGCCAGTAACCAAGATACATAGCCGGCTAGGCTTTAATTACGCTTCCGGGGAAAATATTGGCGATGCAACGTAGCTTTTGTTACCTGTGCTATAAATTTATTGGTGTATTATTTTCTGCTTAGAATTTTCATTATTACATAAACCTAGTTGGTAGGCACTACTACCTACCTAACATGTATAAAATGATATTGCTTGTGAATCTCGTAAACATTGATCGATAATGTACAGATAGTTATCGTTCATCCACGTCCGTAAAATATAAGTTCCCACAACGCTTGAGAGTTGCGAACCTATAATACTATTTGCCGAGTTTCTTGCTGGTTCTTCTCGGTAGGAAGGGCATTCCGAACCAGTGGTAAATTCATCTGACTATTCGAAAGCATCTGACTATTGTAAAAGTTTATTTGAATTCTATTATTCTATTAATATTATAAATTTCTATTTCTATTAATATTATAAATGCGAAAGTTTGTGAGGATGGATGGATGGATGGATGGATGTTTGTTACTCTTTAACGCGACAACGAATGAACCGATTTTGCTGAAATTTGGCACAGACATAGATTATAGTCTGGAATAGCACATAGGCTACTTTTTATCCCGGAAAAGCAAACAGTTTCTGCGGGAGAGCATCGCTATTTTTTACGCATTTGTCCTTCAAAATACGCGCAATGGAGTTTTAGACTGACGTGATTTTTTTGCACAGGTGAAGTTAGGGGCCTGAAAAATGACAAAAGCTACTTTTTATCCCGGGAAAACAAACGGTTCCTGCGGGATATTAGTATGCTACTTTCACATATTTATCCTTCAATTATGCGCCAACGGAGTTAGTATGTATATCTGTATGTATGTATGTATGTATGTATGTATGTATGTATGTATGTATGTATGTATGTATGTATGTATGTATGTATGTATGTATGTATGTATGTATGTATGTATGTATGTATGTATGTATGTATGTATGTATGTATGTATGTAGGTATGCATATCCTATTCCTATTAATATTATAAATGCGAAAGTTTGTGAGGATGGATGGATGGATGGATGTTTGTTACTCTTTAACGCGACAACGAATGGACCGATTTTGCTGAAATTTGGCACAGACTTAGATTATAGTCTGGAATAGCACATAGGCTACTTTTTATCCCGGAAAAACAAACAGTTCCTGCGGGAGAGCATCGCTATTTTTTACGCATTTGTCCTTCAAAATACGCGCAATGGAGTTTTAGACTGACGTGATTTTTTTGCACAGGTGAAGTTAGGGGCCTGAGAATTGAGAAATGACAAAAGCTACTTTTTATCCCGGGAAAACAAACGGTTCCTGCGGGATATTAGTATGCTACTTTCACATATTTATCCTTCAATTATGCGCCAACGGAGTTAGTATGTAAATCTGTATGTATGTATGTATGTATGCCTATCCTATTTCCTATTAATATTATAAATGCGAAAGTTTGTGAGGATGGATGGATGGATGGATGGATGTTTGTTACTCTTTAACGCGACAACGAATGAACCGATTTTGCTGAAATTTGGCACAGACATAGATTATAGTCTGGAATAGCACATAGGCTACTTTTATCCCGGAAAAGCAAACAGTTCCTGCGGGAGAGCATCGCTATTTTTTACGCATTTGTCCTTCAAAATACGCGCAATGGAGTTTTAGACTGACGTGATTTTTTTGCACAGGTGAAGTTAGGGGCCTGAAAAATGACAAAAGCTACTTTTTATCCCGGGAAAACAAACGGTTCCTGCGGGATATTAGTATGCTACTTTCACATATTTATCCTTCAATTATGCGCCAACGGAGTTAGTATGTATATCTGTATGTATGTATGTATGTATGTATGTACGTATGCCTATCCTATTATCCTATCCTATTAATATTATAAATGCGAAAGTTTGTGAGGATGGATGGATGGATGGATGGATGTTTGTTACTCTTTAACGCGAGAACGAATGGACCGATTTTGTTGAAATTTGGCACAGACATAGATTATAGTCTGGAATAGCACATAGGCTACTTTTTATCCCGGAAAAACAAACAGTTCCTGCGGGAGAGCATCGCTATTTTTTACGCATTTGTCCTTCAAAATACGCGCAATGGAGTTTTAGACTGACGTGATTTTTTTGCACAGGTGAAGTTAGGGGCCTGAGAATTGAGAAATGACAAAAGCTACTTTTTATCCCGGGAAAACAAACGGTTCCTGCGGGATATTAGTATGCTACTTTCACATATTTATCCTTCAATTATGCGCCAACGGAGTTAGTATGTAAATCTGTATGTATGTATGTATGTATGCCTATCCTATTTCCTATTAATATTATAAATGCGAAAGTTTGTGAGGATGGATGGATGGATGGATGGATGTTTGTTACTCTTTAACGCGACAACGAATGAACCGATTTTGCTGAAATTTGGCACAGACATAGATTATAGTCTGGAATAGCACATAGGCTACTTTTTATCCCGGAAAAGCAAACAGTTCCTGCGGGGGAGCATCGCTATTTTTTACGCATTTGTCCTTCAAAATACGCGCAATGGAGTTTTAGACTGACGTGATTTTTTTGCACAGGTGAAGTTAGGGGCCTGAAAAATGACAAAAGCTACTTTTTATCCCGGGAAAACAAACGGTTCCTGCGGGATATTAGTATGCTACTTTCACATATTTATCCTTCAATTATGCGCCAACGGAGTTAGTATGTATATCTGTATGTATGTATGTATGTATGTATGTACGTATGCCTATCCTATTATCCTATTTCCTATTAATATTATAAATGCGAAAGTTTGTGAGGATGGATGGATGGATGGATGGATGTTTGTTACTCTTTAACGCGAGAACGAATGGACCGATTTTGTTGAAATTTGGCACAGACATAGATTATAGTCTGGAATAGCACATAGGCTGCTTTTTATCCCGGAAAAGCAAACAGTTCCTGCGGGAGAGCATCGCAATTTTTTACGCATTTGTCCTTCAAAATACGCGCAATGGAGTTTTAGACTGACGTGATTTTTTTGCACAGGTGAAGTTAGGGGCCTGAAAAATGACAAAAGCTACTTTTTATCCCGGGAAAACAAACGGTTCCTGCGGGATATTAGTATGCTACTTTCACATATTTATCCTTCAATTATGCGCCAACGGAGTTAGTATGTATATCTGTATGTATGTATGTGTGTAAAAAGCAATTTTTAAAAACTTTTTCCACGCGGACGAAGTCGCGGGCGTCAGCTAGTAAAAAATATTTCTATTCTATTCTAATAACAAAGATAATGACGTGTACACGATGCAATGCCGCGTTGAGCTTTTCTAACTGAATTTAAAAAGTAGGAGTTTCTCGTTGCTCCCAGTGTATAGTACAATCACATTTAGTCTTAAAAGAAGTCTTAGGCTTAAAAGAAGTTAGAAGGATTACTTTGAATATATAACCAAAGTCTTTATTATAATTTACTAGCTTTTGTCCGCGGCTTCGCTCACGTTAAGTTTGATTTTTCAAACCCCTTTTTTAACCGCTTGGAGATTGAATTTTCAAAAATCCTTTCTTACCTACGTTGTAAAAGCTATCTGTATGCCAAACAGCCCGATCCGTCCATTGGTTTGAGCTGTGCGTTGATAGATCAATCAGTCAGTCAGTCAGTCACCTTTTCCTTTTTATATAATATTTAGATTTAGATTTAGATTTGATTAGATTTAAACTTTGAGTAATAAACCAACAAAGGATTTAGAAGATAATCAAAGCGAGGATAATGTGTTTTTGTTTATTTCTCGTAGGTATTTTACTTTTCCTACACCATTTCCCAATTCATTCTTGGAACTGCATAACTGTACATTAGCTCTGCATAATCTTGTCTATTGATCGAAGCAAACAAAGGTCTGGTAAAACACGTAGGGTAGGTACGAGTATTTTTGCTGGAGTTGTAATTAAAGCCAAGCGGTCCATGTACTCCGGTTAGTTACTGCCAGTACTAAAAAGACGACGGGGATGTGGGACAAAGGTATGTTAACAAGCGCCAAATTATATTTGTTCCGTGTGCAGAATACGTACATTGTTCGTGTTAGGAAGCACACAAAGTCATCCCGTTTCTTCATACTTATGAGAGTATTCTATGAGCAAAGACGAGACTTACGAGTAAATATTGTTTTCCCACTTGTGTGTAACCTTCTGTTAAAGAATCCTTTTAATTTATTTTCGTAGAGTTTGACAACCGAGTTAAATTGGGGTTTATCAGGTGAGTGAAGTAATCTAACCCACACTTGCCTAGCGTGGTGGACTATAGCCAGCCAGTAATGTCCTGGCGTTGGGTTAAGACGATGATGATGATATAACCCATCTAATCATATAGATTAATGGGTTATATTGAATATTATTTGCAATATTAGTATGGTTTTAGTACAAAATACGGTCTGTATTTTGCAAATGCAAAATTATCTGCTTCAGTCAGTGACCTTTACGACGCGACGTCTAACACACCTAAACCGCCTAAGCCGCTGAAAGACTTAAGCTGCTTTTATCGGACATAATATTATTATGATGTCTCAACTCTCAAGCCAGCAATAACTCTAATGTATTTGTGTGCACTATTACAAAATAATGCTTTCAGCTTACGCCTCCTGGACTGTACCTACCTAAATAATGGCAAGTAAGTATGTACAAGTTCGCCTGAGTTCTTCGTAATGTAGTGAGACATACCCCGCGTTTTATAACATTTCGTATGGTTCTTGAGGTTAGAGCGCTTCTTTTATGTCATGTTCTCCTTTGTAGAGCGCCTTCCGTTGAAGTTTGCTTTTGTAGGGTTTTGAGGAGTGCATAGCGCCAAGAGATCTCTGTGAAAGTTGTACTGTTATATTAAAGTTTGCTATGGTATAGTCGGTTTTGAGTAAGCTACTATAGAAATAAAATACGTCATGAAAAATAACAAAATAAGAACTCTCAGGTTTCTTCACGATGTTTTCCTTCACCGTTGAAGCATATGATATTTAAATGCTAATGTTCTGAAAATGTTCGAATAAACCATAAAGACTACTACTACTATACCTTGTTTATTTTCCAACTTGGTTTTCTGTCCAAAACACATCGTGCCTTTGTCACCAATGCCTTCGCAATTTACGGATGGTATTTTTTTGACAAGAAACAAAGGCATATCGAGGTAATATACGAATTAAAATCCCATTTATATGATAAAGTACATAATTCATAACTAGCTAAAGCAAGCTGCAGGTACCTATATTATTATAGTTGCATAATATAATATTTCATTTCTATTTTGTGTGGGTCTAGTCTGACACCCAGAAAATATTGAGTATGATAAATGTCTCTTTGGATAAATTAATTCAATTTAATTCTGCCTCCCAGTCGCTAAACACGGGTCCATAAAACGTTCAGAATCAATGAATCGAAATTTTTAATTCATTTGGCCTTTCTCAAGTTATTGCGCTTTAATCAAAGGCGAGGTGCCGTTGAAAGGCTTTAATGGGGGCATCAATATGGATTAAGACCTGAAAGCCTTTGTCCACGTCCGTTAAGGGGATAATTATTTGTAATCCACGTGGAAGTTAATTTGATGTCAATATTTATGGGCTGGTGTCGAATTAGTTATTTATTACAAGTGTACCTAATCCTTGATCATAATTAATTGACTAATAACATAGATAATAAGTGGATTATCCTCTATCCTAATATTTATGCTAATTAACAAATGAGCCAGAATTTAGTTTAGGGAATATTATGGATATCATTTAGATATTATGACATCCTTATTATTTAGTAGTGTATGCGAAAATGGTTTTGTTTGTTGGTTTTGTTCTTCCAGCGCGCAGCAACGAAGCAATGGATCAACGTGATTAGTTGAGGGCTTTGAGATAGAAATAGGAACCTTTAGAAAATCATAACAGAATAGAAACCTTTTATCTCGGAAAAACAGAGGGTTTCAAACAAAACCTAACTCCATCCGACGAAGTCGCAGGCAAGCGGACGAACTCGTGGACTAAAGCTAGTTTAATATTTATGATACAAGAGAGTTACTAAGCAAAACGTACTTTACGCTAAACATAAACTCCGTGATAACACAATGAACATGAGACACCTCATTTACGTAAATTGTAATGGGGAAGGAACTGAAAAATCACGCACGTCGGAAAGTCACGCACCCGTAGATTTCCTACAAAGCATGATTTCCAAAATCCTTACCTTATTATCATGTGTGTGTGTGTTGGTTTGTCGTTCAATCACGCCGCAACAGTTGAGAACCTGGAGAGGAGTGACGTAAGCTAGGTACGTTTATCTCGACAAACCAAGAGTTCCCACGGAATTTTTAAAAACTAAATCCACGCGAACGAAGTCGTGGACATCAGCTAGTTATTTATACTTATTTGTTAAGTATTTTGAAATTTGCAACGATGCAAAGATAGATAATTGGAATTATGGAATACATATTTTAAAGCATAAGATAATAAATAATAATAATTCAAGGATGGTTTTAAAAATAGCTCTAGATCTATACAGTATAAATATAGTTTTAGAGATTCTCTAAGAAGATTATTCTCTAAAAGAGACATTTCAAAAGACTTCTCTATCAGTAAATGCACCAAAGTTTCGGAGTGGTTTGCAACTTTTGCCTCGACCGATACTGAGTTATCGGAGTTAGCGTTTTCCAAGTTGCGGTTTTAGTGAGATGGCACATTGTTACCGACTCCCTTAGTTCTTAATATCATTTCCAGTGGCTGCATATCTTAAAATCCTGCAAATGTAGTTAGTATCTAATTTAATTAAACCTGATTTAAGACTATACCAGCAAATAAACCGTATTATGTGGTTTCAGCTGGAGGTGTAAGTGTAAATTTTGTTATTTTCTTTTGTATAATGATAAAAAAAATCGTGGAATCGTTTTGTGTATTTCCGGTTTTTGTTAGTCTGTTGATTCTAACATCATCACGAATATCATTGTGTTTCCTCTTGGTTGGTTTATTCTTGGATTTGTTTTAACCTTCGAACAATATTCAAGCATATTAATTTTGGTATCAGCTATATAAACAGCTGATACCAAAATTAATACCACTTAAGTATAAACTTAAGTGATATTTTCACAATGTTTCTTACTTGTAAAAAACAACAATACTACCTACCTTTTTCAACTTTTATATTTACCATAGGCACGTACTTAATTTCAATCATAAAAATCCTTTCAATTGAAGTTACAAACACAAAGCCGCTAATGTTTAAATTGGAAACTTTTAAAGGTACAGTTTTAGTATATTCAGCAACTATAGTGAATAAAATGCAACAACTGGATTTACTCGTAGTTGCAGAAGCTTCAAAGCGGTTACCAAATTCTGTATTCGCCGATACTAAGTTGGCGTTTGTAGAGTTGAGGCTTTACTTCGACAATGCACTATTATTATTTCACCCTGCGAATGGTTGATAATACTATGAACTTGGCATGAAATAATATACGTACCTACTTACAGTCGGCAAAATTACAGTAGTAGGTTAGGTAGTTTAATGAAATAATGTTTACTGAGTTTAAAGAAACTATAAATAATATAAGATTTTCCAAAACGGTGGAAAATTCATCGACTGTGACAGACGGACGGACGGACGGAGAAAGTCTCACCATAAGGGTTCCATTTTTACCATTTTGGTACGGAACCCTAAAACATATAAAATAAATAAAATCATAACGCTCATTTATTGGTCTTTTGTTTTATTCCTTACAGGCTGGTTTATGAAATATCGATCACGTTTATACTTAAAGATTGTGCGTTTTTAGCTGATTTCGGGATTTTCTCAAGAATTCCCAAGAAATGGAGTAGCAGCCCGGAGTTGAAGGAAATTAGTGTTGTACGCCCCCGTGCTTCAGAGAGCACGTGAAGCCAATGGCGTGTGAAGAGTAGTATAAGCCGTGTCAATAAAGAAAGGAATCTGAAATGGCGGCTTGTACTTGTAATGACAGGCACAGGTTGGACCGTCAGCAAAAAACGAAGCGAAGCTGAGCTGCTATATGTGTAGCTATACAGACACACATTGTATGTTTATATTATTTATTTAGTATTTGTGTTGATACCTTATTCATTTATGTACCTATATTATGTTATTAAATATAACTATATATTACTATCGATTTATATAGTTAGCACATGTTTAATATCTCTAGGTATTTATTTATTTCTTGTTATCTTTAAGTCCTCTAACTTATCTTGTATGTTTCGCGTCAGGTCGCAACGTATTTTATATTTCTTCTTCAAAATATTTTGTAACATTATATACGATTTCACCCTCATCACTTCGAAGCATATTTCCTAGTTTCGCGTAAACGCTCATTAAATTAAAGCTCATTTTTTAAACGTAAGATAATTATTGACCAATAAACAGCATACGAACAACAATAACAACGAAAAAACTTAACAGAAAACAAGACAAAGAACAGTAACAAAAACACAGTGTGCAAGCAGATACAGACTGATAATTTTTTTGCGTGCTGTAACGACGTGTGCGAGTGAGAGGGAATGATTAGCGACGCCATTTACAATTCCTTTCTTTAATGACACGGGTTATAGATAAGTAGATACTTACGTTAGAATTCAGTCATCGAGTGCTTTTATTTTAGTAGTAGGTAGAGACGGGATATTGCAAGTTAGTTCCGCATCAGTAACTAGTATGGATTAGGTTGAACGTGGAAGTTTCCGAACTGTTAGAAGTTAGCGTACGCTGAGTTGCACATTTTAGGTAAGTTAGAGGCATCATTTGTTCGGTCTCAGACCAGAAACGGTTGTATTAGCTAAAAAACTTGCCCGTTATTTATGCTGTAATAAGATTATACTTAAGTGGTTGTCTTCGTCATTAAACAATAACTTGACTCTTCAGAGGCTTACACTGTTGGACATAATATAGGTACCTAAGTCTGTTGACTTCTTCACGCGGTGGTCTCGTATTTAACGAAAACTTAACGAAAGAAAAATATTTTACGGTACCTCACCTCTATATAAAGTTTAAATTTTCAAACTTACACACAAATACGTACATCAGCTCAAAATTATGATTCAAACATGAAATTATTTTGAAACTTTTATAATCCATCCTTAAACATTTAAATCCAATAGTACTTTTCGTAGTAAGCTTAAAAATGAAACTTAGTGCAGCTTGGTAAGCTTACAAAATGAAAATCAATTTTGACTTAGGTACACCAGTTTTTAGGGTTAACAATTTAATAATAACCACGCCACTCTCGTGATATCTCTTAGTTATACTTGATTCGCGAATAAATGGATAGACAAAGGACCATGCAAAAAGTTGTATGGGCACTGTCCCCATCCCCCAACAGACACTATCTATATCTATACTTATAATAAAACTGTAACTGTACGATTTCTGTACATTTAATCTATTTTGAAAATTTTAACCGGGGGATGCTTTATTATAAATACTGATCCCAAAACCGATTTTTATTTAATTTTTGTCTGTCTGTCTGTCTGTCTGTCCGGGCAACACGCAAAACCTACTGAATGGAATTGTATGAAATTTGGTGATACTCCGAGTCAACATATAGGATAGATTTTATCGGTTTTTGTACAGGCGACGCAAGGACGAAGGTGGTCAAAGGGAGCGCGGGCAGCGCGCGGCGCGGTTTTTTCTCTGCGTCTCAGAAACGCATCTGCATCTTACAATAGCTTTTTTCTAGTTAATTGATGCTCCTATATGTTCTTTTTATAGTTGTTATTTATTAACACTTCACTGAAAAAAGTGTGTGTGTCAGCTCCGACGCACGACTGGAGTTTACTCCTTAAAACGTCGTAATGCATTCGCGGCGCTCGCTGCGTCTCGGCGCCGCTCGGACCCGATCGGTACGCGCTCGGCTTCCCGAAGCGAAAGCTATTTCGCATTCGACAACTCAAGCGAAAACCAACCTTATTTACTCAACGTTAGGGTAGAAATTTGCATCGTTGTGAAAAACGTAACGAGGTCATTCATAAGTAGATTTTACTCCTCGAATTTTTCTCATACCGGGCGCCTAAAATCGATTCTTAAGGAGTAAACTCCAAAAATGAATAAATAAATAATTCTAACTCGATTTGCATGAAAACCTTGCCTACGGCGGATGTCGTGATAATAAAAAATCATCAGGCTACCGTGATGTATTAACTGATATATACGTTTGAAATCTGTTGGTGGGTGGGGACGATTTTTTGCATGGTCATTTCTCGTGGTTTGCATGTGCTAGCTTGAAGATAAGCTTAGTCGTAGATATAAACTGATCAGAGTTGGCGTAACCGAAATGTGGCCCTAAGTGCGACATTTGTTCCGGTCTGGGAAATATAGATACTGGTACAAGCATAGATTGCGGTATGTGTAGGCCGTCTAGACTGCTATTATATCTTAGCTTAGATTGTAGTTTGACCGTGTATAAATAGAACATAGGATCATAATTTATTACTAAGGCCCACTTGAACCAAATTGCTTACTTAATTTGGTTTGGATTTTTGTAACTATCATTTTTCGATAAGTGTATGAAATAAATTTCGCCATTTTACAGTTCAAAAAAGTACATACACGGAAACTTTAAGGGATTGTTGGTCCAAGTAGAGTAGATTTATTATTCTCTATCTTCTTCTTCTTTGTCAACCGGTAGACGTCCACAGCTGGACAAAGGTCTCTTGCATGGACTTCCACAGGGTTTGGTCTTGAGTAAATATATCAATTTATTGAAAATCCTGACATTTAACTTGACTGTAAAAAAACCTTTAAACTTAAGGTATCTGTAAAATAACAGCCGAATACTGCAAAACATCTTTTAATTATTAAGAGCTTCTGAATTAATAAGTTTTTGTTCTTTTACATTTTCTCTATGGGCAAAAATATCAAAAACCAGTAAGTTACCTAGCTATTTTACCTTATCGTTATTCGAATATCCTATTATGTATTTTACATTCAGGTAACGTACCTAGCATACATAGCGTAGCAGTAACTAAACTATGGTCTAAGTTTGATGCTAGATAGTTTCTGTTATTACTAGTCCCGGGTGGTTTAACGTTTAACTTGTGTGGGTGAGTTCCAATTACGGCAACTTTGGGAGTCTAGCGGTTATGTCATATAATAGGTGTAGAAGTGTGTTACACTTCTACACCTATGACGATTTATGTAGGTACCGTAAAATATTATCCACTACTTATACGTATATCGTACATTTTTATATAGATTATTATTCTTTAAAATTCGTAATATAAATTCTCTTTATTTAGATCAATTTATTGGTCACAATCATCTCAAACCACCACTGGGCTTGGGTCTCCTATCAGACTGAGAAAGAGTTCGTCCACAAGCCACCACGCTGGCTAAGTGCGGATTGGCAGACTTCACAAATCTTTTAGAACATTAGGTATAGAGAACTCTCGGGCATGCAGGTGAAACTTAATTGATTAAAATGCTGCATGGCTCGGAAAAGTAAAAAATACGTGCCTGGAATTTGAACCCCGGGCTCCCTGAAATGGAGCCCGAAGTCTTAAACTACTTCTAGATGTCCACTGAACTATGATCTCCTGCATGAACATCCACCAGGTCTCGGTCTTGCGCCGCCTGTAGCCAGCTGCTAACTGTGACGTCGTCGTACCACCTTGTGGTGAGGGGTCTGCCAACACTGCGCTTACCAGTGTGGGGTTGCCACTCCATCACTTTGGGACCCAAACGACCATCAGCTCTGTAGCTGCCTAATGTATTCATACTTACGAATACTTACGAATCCTGCCTGCTGCCACACGATCTCCAGTACACGCGCCTGCCGACGACTTTACCTGTGAATATCGTTCAGCGTACCTCCATTTACCTGATTACCTTCCGGAAAAAGGATAAGGAAGAGAGGATAGAAATAAGTTGACACAGGAGGTGCACTTTATTATTCAGGGAGAGAAATAAAAGAGATGAAAACGTGTGGTTACTTTAGCATGGTTGATGGTGTCTCTCTCCAGCGGCTAGATCACATGAGCAAAAGCAGATGGTTACAGTAGCACAGTTGATGTTTTGAATTATAATATCTCTTTGACAGATCACCAAAATGAAATTTCGGAATAAAATGTTACATAGCAATAAGGAACGCTGTCGAATATTTAGAACGCTATTTAAACGCAGAGGAGCAATTTGTGCTGAAAATCATAAAAGTCGTCTGGGCTCCTCGGAGGCGCCGCTTCGCTTCTACGCCTCTGTACCTATTAAAAAGTTAGGGCGTCTATTTTTGGCTCCGTCGTCACTATCCGTGAACGATGAACGTGATAAGTTGTGAAAATAAGTTACACAGAGTTCAATGTTGTAAGTTCTAACACATTGGCAACATATCGAGTCCAATTTTAAAGTTTAACCAAGTTTGATTAAAGTTGTGTGCAGTTTATTGAGCGGAGAATGGATAAGATAAATTACTGTGAAAAAGTTTTAGCTATCTGTCTATTCTTATATCTCTGTATGAACCAATCTTTTCCTTTTTAGATCGGAATGGAGATGTATGAATGGAGAATTTATTAAATTCACTTTTAACTCAGACAAATAAAATTAATTTTATTTTGGCTTTAGTTATTTTGTACGCAGTTCATTTGGCGAGGAAATCGTATCGTTTCTATTTACGAGTATCATGACAACTAAACCCAATTGTAATTCAATTTTTATTCAATACTAGCTGATGCCCGCGACTTTGTCCGCGTGGATTTAGTTTTTAAAGTCCCTCGGGAACTCCTTGATTTTCCGGGATAAAAAGTAGCCTAGATGTTGACCCGAGTAATAAGCTACCACGGTATAAAATTTTGTAGAAATCTGTGCGGTAGTTTTTACGTGAAAGAAGGACAAACAAACAGACAAACAGACAAAAATTAAATAAAAATCTGTTTTGGGCTCAGTATCGATAGTAAAGCATCCCCCAATTAAAATTTTCAAAATATATTAAATGTACAGAAATCTTCCAGTTACAGTTTTATTATATGTATAGATAATTTTTATTTTTGTAATTATGTAAAAATCTCAGGATACACCATTTTTTTACTTTAAAAGTTCCCACCGCAGTGAACTTTTAAATTAAAAAATAAAAACAAATACATGTACTCAAGTATATATGTTTCGCATAATCCTATTAATATTATAAATGCGAAAGTTTGTGAGGATGTATGGATGGATGGATGGATGTTTGTTACTCTTTAACGCGACAACTAATGAACCGATTTTGCTGAAATTTGGCACAGACATAGATTATAGTCTGGAATAGCACATAGGCTACTTTTTATCCCGGAAAAGCAAACAGTTCCTGCGGGATAGCATCGCTATTTTTTACGCATTTGTCCTTCAAAATTCGCGCAATGGAGTTTTATATTAACGTGTTTTTTTTGTATACGTAAAGTTAAGGGCCTGAAAAGTGACAAAGGCTACTTTTTATCCCGGGAAAACAAACAGTTCCAGCAGGATATTAGTATTCTACTTTTCACATATTTATCCTTCAATTATGCGCCAACGGAGTTACAGATTGACGTGGTTTATTGGATAGGCATAGTTGAGGACTTGAATAGTGACAAAGGCTACTTTTAAACCCGGGAAAACAAACAGTTCCCGCGGGATATTAGTATGCTACTTTTCACATATTTATCCTTCAATTTTGCGCCAACGGAGTTACAGATTGACGTGGTTTTTTGTATGGGTATATTTGAGGACCTGAAAAGAGAAAAGGCTACTTTTATCCCGGGAAAACAAACAATTCCCGCGGGATATTCGTATGCTACTTTTCACATATTAATCCTTCATATGCGCCAACGGAGTTACAGATTGACGTGGTTTTTTGAATAGGCATAGTTGAGGACCTGAAAGTGAAAAGGCTACTTTTTATTTCGGGAAAACAAACAGTTCACGCAGGTTATTCGTTTGTTACTTTTCACATATTTATCCTTCAATTATGCGCCAACGGAGTTACAGATTGACATGGTTTTTTTGATAGGCATAGTTGAGGACCTGAAAAGTGAAAAGGCTACTTTTTATCCCGGGATTCGTATGGTACTTTCACATTTTAATCCTTCAATTATGTGCCAAGGGAGTTACATATTGACGTGATTTTTGGGATAGGCATAGCTGAGGAACTGAAAAGTAACAACGGCTACTTTTTATCCCGGGAAAACAAACAGTTCCCGCGGGATACCTGCTCCCTACTTTTCATATATTTATCCTTAAATTATGCGGTGATATGCATGCATGCATACATGTATGTATGTATGTGTGTATGCATGTATGTATGTATGCAAGTATGCATGTATGCATGTATGCATGTTTGTATGTATGCATGCATGTATGTATGCGTGTATGTATGTATATATATATATGCATGCGTGTATGTATGTATGTGTGTATGTATGTATATTGTATGTATGTATGTATATTGTATGTATGCATGCATGTATGTACATATCTATGTGTGTATGCATGTATGTATGTATGTTTGTATCCTCCCCCTCCAATAACTACATTAACTATATTCGATCCTACTTATCCCACTAATATTATTAATGTTGTTAAGTTAGTGTTAAGTTTGTGAAGATGGATGTATATTGTATACGGATGTATGTTTGTGTAGATGTAGTATAGGGATGTATGGATGGATGGATGTATGTTCTCTGAGATAGGGGTTGAACTATTTTGACTGTTTTACTCCATAACTTCGTTGAATTTAAACTAATTTTTATTATTATTTTAACCGACTTAAAAAAAGGAGGAGGATCTCAATTTAACGGAATCTTTTTTATGTATGTTCACCGATTACTCGACGACACCTGAACCGATTTGGAAAATTCTTTTTTGTTTCAAAGGGTCCCAGGTGGTTCCATTTAAATTTTATCGAAAAATCAACAATAAATTATATACTTTGTAGTGGCGCGGTCGTTTAAATGTATGTTCCCGGGACAAAAGTAGCCTGTGTTATTTTCCAGGTCCTCAACATTACCTGTGTAAAAAACCACGTCAACTATATGCACTTGCACCTCATATGTGAAATATTATAAATGCGAAAGTGTGATGGTTTCTCCTTCAATCACGCCCGAACAGAGCTACGGATCGACGTGAGTTTTTGCAAGGATACCTATAGTTGACCTGGAGAGTGACAGGCTACTTTTTATCCCGCAAAATCAAAGAGATCCCGAGGCATTTTAAAAACTAAATTCACGCAGACGAAGTCGCGGGCATCAGCTAGTATAATAATATTACAAGGGGTTTCTAGCACACGCTTCATCACTTCTTAGTTTACGACATAGTTTCATACGTACCTGCAGGGCAGGAGACCAAAATTATATCCCCCGATTTTATCCACTGACAAGGTATAAAATTATCTTCTCCCTTTATAAAATACTAGCTGATGCCCGCGACTTCGTCTGCGTGAATTTAGTTTTTAAAATGCCTCGGGATCTCTTTGATTTTGCGGGATAAAAAGTAGCCTGTCACTCTCCAGGTCAACTATAGGTATCCTTGCAAAAACTCACGTCGATCCGTAGCTCTGTTCGGGCGTGATTGAAGGAGAAACCATCACACTTTCGCATTTATAATATTTCACATATGAGGTGCAAGTGCATATAGTTGACGTGGTTTTTTACACAGGTAATGTTGAGGACCTGGAAAATAACACAGGCTACTTTTGTCCCGGGAACATACATTTAAACGACCGCGCCACTACAAAGTATATAATTTATTGTTGATTTTTCGATAAAATTTAAATGGAACCACCTGGGACCCTTTGAAACAAAAAAGAATTTTCCAAATCGGTTCAGGTGTCGTCGAGTAATCGGTGAACATACATAAAAAAGATTCCGTTAAATTGAGATCCTCCTCCTTTTTTTAAGTCGGTTAAAATAATAATAAAAATTAGTTTAAATTCAACGAAGTTATGGAGTAAAACAGTCAAAATAGTTCAACCCCTATCTCAGAGAACATACATCCATCCATCCATACATCCCTATACTACATCTACACAAACATACATCCGTATACAATATACATCCATCTTCACAAACTTAACACTAACTTAACAACATTAATAATATTAGTGGGATAAGTAGGATCGAATATAGTTAATGTAGTTATTGGAGGGGGAGGATACAAACATACATACATACATGCATACACACATAGATATGTACATACATGCATGCATACATACAATATACATACATACATACAATATACATACATACACACATACATACATACACGCATGCATATATATATATACATACATACACGCATACATACATGCATGCATACATACAAACATGCATACATGCATACATGCATACTTGCATACATACATACATGCATACACACATACATACATACATGTATGCATGCATGCATATCACCGCATAATTTAAGGATAAATATATGAAAAGTAGGGAGCAGGTATCCCGCGGGAACTGTTTGTTTTCCCGGGATAAAAAGTAGCCGTTGTTACTTTTCAGTTCCTCAGCTATGCCTATCCCAAAAATCACGTCAATATGTAACTCCCTTGGCACATAATTGAAGGATTAAAATGTGAAAGTACCATACGAATCCCGGGATAAAAAGTAGCCTTTTCACTTTTCAGGTCCTCAACTATGCCTATCAAAAAAACCATGTCAATCTGTAACTCCGTTGGCGCATAATTGAAGGATAAATATGTGAAAAGTAACAAACGAATAACCTGCGTGAACTGTTTGTTTTCCCGAAATAAAAAGTAGCCTTTTCACTTTCAGGTCCTCAACTATGCCTATTCAAAAAACCACGTCAATCTGTAACTCCGTTGGCGCATATGAAGGATTAATATGTGAAAAGTAGCATACGAATATCCCGCGGGAATTGTTTGTTTTCCCGGGATAAAAGTAGCCTTTTCTCTTTTCAGGTCCTCAAATATACCCATACAAAAAACCACGTCAATCTGTAACTCCGTTGGCGCAAAATTGAAGGATAAATATGTGAAAAGTAGCATACTAATATCCCGCGGGAACTGTTTGTTTTCCCGGGTTTAAAAGTAGCCTTTGTCACTATTCAAGTCCTCAACTATGCCTATCCAATAAACCACGTCAATCTGTAACTCCGTTGGCGCATAATTGAAGGATAAATATGTGAAAAGTAGAATACTAATATCCTGCTGGAACTGTTTGTTTTCCCGGGATAAAAAGTAGCCTTTGTCACTTTTCAGGCCCTTAACTTTACGTATACAAAAAAAACACGTTAATATAAAACTCCATTGCGCGAATTTTGAAGGACAAATGCGTAAAAAATAGCGATGCTATCCCGCAGGAACTGTTTGCTTTTCCGGGATAAAAAGTAGCCTATGTGCTATTCCAGACTATAATCTATGTCTGTGCCAAATTTCAGCAAAATCGGTTCATTAGTTGTCGCGTTAAAGAGTAACAAACATCCATCCATCCATCCATACATCCTCACAAACTTTCGCATTTATAATATTAATAGGAAGGATTAGTATAAGGGCCTCTTTCACGACCTTCAAGTAAAGTCTTGATTACTTACTTCCTAATTAGCGTTAATCAGCACGTAAAAGTTACAAGTAAATTTTATCAGTTTCACATTACAAAACAATGTCCCGAGTAATAACTCAAGGGATAATTGAATGATCTTTAAAATGCATTCAAACTTTCGTTCAATAGAGGCTACTTTGAACGCTGCCATCTGGCACTCAATAAATTAGGTATGTCAGTTTTTTTGTAATGCGTCCTTTGTTTATCGATTGTTTTGTTCGGTATTTCATAATTATGGTATCCTATCTATTCAAATAAATAAAATTGAAGTGTCTGTTTGTAATGTCAACGTATCAGCTTTTTAATAAATGCATATTATGAAAGTAAATACGGTACCTACATACTTATAAAAAACAAAAAAAAATCTGTCTGTCTGTCTTTCTGTCTGTTTGTTCCGGCTAATCTCGACAAAGGCCAGGCAGATAGCTGGTGTTATAAGGGGTAAGTTAGGCTACTTTTTTAACTGACTTTCAATAAAGGAGGATTTGTGTTTTTTTTACCTACAGACATATCGATGTCCGTAGGTAAAAAAAACAAACACGGAGATATTGATCTCCGAGATTTCTTAACTAATTTGCGCAAATATTTTCCATTGAAATTATCCATTGAAAAACTTTGCGAGATGGTCCTATAAAAAATTCGGGTTCTAACTCCTCAATCCTGATGCTGCAGATGCACCAATTCAAATAAAACCATTTAAAACAATAATTTCGATTTAAATACTTGGATATCAACTGTCAAGTTCGTTCGAATAACGTTACTCGTCAATTAAACAAGCTTAATTGGCACATGAAGCTGGAAGTAAGTTGCAGGCTACTTTAACCGTCGATTAGTGCTACTCAGCAATTGTGAAATCCACTTTCACGTTACTCGTGACTTTAACCGGCAATTAGCCTTCTCGAGACTTTACTTGAAGGTCGTGAAAGAGGCCCTAATAGATAAAAGATGAGTTTTTCTCCCATTTTATCCACTGTGGATATTATATCCACCGCGCTGCCCATGTTCGACGGGTGGATAAAACTGAGCGAGGAGAGATACATTTTATCCCCTCCCCGTGGATATATAATATGTCCCCTGCCTTGCTGCGGAGTTTCTTGGAATATAAGTGCGGTGCACTCCCATTGTCATTGCAGATTACAGTTGCTGAAATTTACCAGTAGGTAGTGCAGATACAATAACAATAACACTCTCCACAGTTATGTTCTGTAGGAGTCAGTACATTTCACAGTCGTAAAGCGCTGGGAAACCGCCATTTAAATGTAACAGTGTTACGACAACCGTAACAGTGCCCTGAATTACATCACTTTCCTTGTTGATTTCTTTTATAACGTCCATTAAACTCGTACAATAGGTCTTAAAAATAATTTTCATACCTTCAATCTGCAATTCCTAGGACTCTCAGTGAGTTTTTTACAAGTTTGCCATACATAGACTCGCTATTTCATCATTAGATGGTATGAATGCGCCAGAAAATAGAAATATTTTTGGAAACAAAAAACAAGAAAGATCTGTTGGTTACCGGTCTTACTACCAGTAACGTCTTACTACCAGTACACGGGTAACCATGCAAATAGAACAAAATATTGACATCTTCAAAAAAAAAATTAAATCGCGGTATGCACCTTGATTTCAACAAAGAAATAGTAAGAATCTATGTTGGTAAAAATAAAATAACGATCGTAACCAATCATTATAATCAATATGGACATATGAAGGGAGCGGTGTTAATGGAGACATCCGTGCCTATAAGTAGTTTTTAATATTTTTGGGAAGCATACAAAAATAAACTGGCACACGGGGGAATTTTTTGCTTCAACTAACACCCGTGTTTTTAATGTTGTCACTATTTTTGAAAGTTTATTTTGAAATTCATACCTATTTAAAGCAGCTCACTCCATACAAGATTTTGATATGAAACTTTGTACAGCACATCGGTGGCCCACTGAAGGGTACAGGTCGTTTCTCGAACGAGAAGGATTTAAACCATAGTCCACCACAGTGATCAAGTGCATTGGCAGACTTCTAACACTTTTGAGAACCTTATGGAGAACTCTCAAACATGCAGGTTTCGTTACAATGTCTCAAAACGCACAAAATTCAGAAGACCCCCCCGAAAAGAAACCTGAAGTTTTAACCACCAGGCTTTCACTGTTTGCTTCAATAAATACGCTTTTTATATATTTTATAAGCAAGATTTATAATGTATTATGTGATACACGCGACTTTGTCTGCGTATATTGATGCTGTTTAAAAATTTCTTTGAATTTCTGGGATCATAACGTCTCCAGGGAGTAAGCTATCAGCTGCATAATTTAAGTTAGTTAAGCCATACAAACAAATACACACTATCGCTTTTATAATGTTGGTACCTACAATAAGGATGTTTGGAATTCTGATATTTATCTTAATTCCTTTGCAATAACTTGGGAATCTTTAGGCATCCAAATTAGGATTTACGAGCATCTATCTATTTGTTTAATGGGTCCCCGTAAGTCCCATAAATTAAGCATGGCTCTGTCCATTTTTGACTTGAACTTTGCCTCATAACCAATTACCGATCTTTGTACATTTTCTTTGTTCTATACAGAGAGTTGTCGTAATTAGGTACCTAATAGAGCACCAGTCCTTAACTTTGCCGTCGTAAACCAAATATGTACCTACATGCCAAATAACTTTGAATTTCTGTCTCTGTCCAAAAAGTTTTTATATTGCAGCAATGTCTCTTGAAATGGACTCAACGATTAGTAGTCGTGCTTTGCAGTAAATTGAGGTTGAAACGGCTTTTTTTTACCGACTTCAAAAAGGAGGAGGTTATCAATTCACCCGAATCTAATTTTTTTTATGTATGTACACCGATTACTTGAAGACGCCTGAACCGATTTGGAAATTTCGTTTTTTGTTTGAAAGTGTATACTTTATAGGTGGTCCCATTTAAATTTTATCGATATCGGTCAAGCGGTTTTTAAAAAATCATCAATAAATTATATACTTTGTAGGGAGGCGGGCGTTTGAGTCGGTTTTTGAAAAATATTTTTTTATAATTAATTATACTATGTCAATAATATCGACGTTCTCAATCGTTATACGTCTAGACTTACCCACGCCTCTGTCTTTTATCCAGCGACTCCTATTAGCACGACTCAATTGGTGTCATGTGTTCCACTAGAATGGTCTTCAGCTAGTACTGTGTCTTGACGACGCAATTTTACCACCTTAGGATCCAAATGTCTATTGATTCTTCAAAGCATTTGCCTAGACTGATTGCCTCTTCGGAGTTGCAACTTGTCAAACTATCTCGATTACTCTGGTTCTTTTAGGGACATTCTTATCCCTTTAACTTCTCTTTCTCATTCTATCTTTATTTAAAGATAAATTTTTTTGTAGAGACAAAGAGTTTAACAGATATGACAAAAAATTGTTTTACTTCTAAATCTTAAGTATGCGATTGGATGCTCCAAAGTCTTGCACGATGATCCTATCTGTTGTGGCTTTTACGGGAAACAAAACGATAGCGAAATATTTAGAAACTATTGAGTGGAATAGACAAATTTGTATATCGTAAAAGATAATACGGGTATGCATAATACATGCTGTTATCTAAATCTTGGCCTCTTTTGGCTTTAATGCTCCATTGTGTTACCGCTACGTACGTGTAGTTTTAGGTATTAGGGAAGTTTTAGCAGTAAATTTCAATAGCATACAAAAGCCACAAATTTGGCTCTTACCAGTTTAGAACGTTTGAAGTTAGAGCAAGTTGGTTTTAGATGGCACAAGCACATTTTAGTTAAGCAATATCAAGACAAAGGCTGCGGGCGCAGGAAGTACATATTAAGCACTTATTACTGTGCCCCGAACTATGTTGTACTTATTTGAATTAAGTATCTCTGTACAGTCGGTGTGTTAAGCATTCTGCTATGTATCTTAAGTGAAAAATGATGTTCACGTACTTATATAGTGAAAACTAAAGTAAATAGCAGGTGGTAGTATAAAAGTATTCGTGAAAATGTTGAGAATAAAATGAATTTTTTTCCTCGCTTCATTCGCACTAGTCTCGTGGCAGCCCTTTAATTATGTATATTGTAATATGGCCTCAATATCTGCCTAGTTAACCATTTTATTCACTCTATCGCTTCTCAATTAGATACTCTAATACTAAAATGTTCAACTAGGGCTCATAAAAAGAAAACTGTAAACACCAATACATCAGTTTGTGTGGGACTTCTGTTTCCGACGTTTATATGGCGATTCGAGGGCATCTAGAGGGGCTATAAATCAAATAATACTTGTCCTCCAAGCTTACCCACTACCCAGTGGCGCCACTTGTACCATTCCTTATAGGTATAACCAGTTTAGGGCCTACTAGCAACTGTCAACAAAACAATTTAACATTAGCATTGGCACGATGAAGGTAATAAAACACTATTTATGGACTGGTTTATTTTGTTTAGCATCTAACTTAAATATTGCTCAACGGTCTTCACGACAGGAATATTAATTAAATCATATTTGAATGCAAATTAAATGCAAATCCAATGACAGAGTAAATAATAGTTTCTTATACGTTTACTTTGACGACTTTCAGCTAATTTGGTCACCATCATCAAAGCGTTACAACCCTGGGTGAGCCTTGGCTTGGTCAAGCAAATTTATCGGAGGCGATCATTAGCAGCCTCTCCAACTCCGCACTCCCAAAACTCTACGTCCTTTTCCACTCCGTCAATCCACCGGCCTCTAGGTCTTCCTCGAACTCTGCGGCCCTCTGGTTTACTGTGAAGCAACTTTTTCGGGTCTCTTGAATCGTCAGTGCGTTGCACATGTCCTGGCCATCGCATTCTTGACAATTTAATGGTTATGACGACATTCGGTTCTTTAAAAAGTCCGTAGAGTTCGTGATTGTAACGAATGCGCCAGATACCATTATCTTGAACAGAATCGAAAATCGAAAATCTAATCTAATAATTGTAAATGGTACCTAAACTATATAATTTTTGTAGGCTATGCCCGTTTGGCTGGTAGGTACTTGCGACTCTTGCGAACCGGTGATAGAATCTTGACGTGTCTTAAGAGCCACAGTTTGGCACACACGAAATAGATAATTTTGAATTTTAGTTTATTGGTTAAATATATTGATGCAGTGAGAACGCCATAAATTCAGCCCGTCAGTGGTTATTGCGTATATTTTTATACAATCCCACAGCATGGGTTTGCTTAGGATCAGGAATCAAGATATGCATGCAAGAAAATTCCTACATCATGTTCTTCCACGCTGCTGCAGCGTCGAGCTGCATGCAAAAGGTCAGGTACTCTGTTTTTTGGTCACGTTGGATAATAAAATACATATTATAGTAGATCTAAACAAACGAGCGTCTTACAGTGAAAACTTCCCAGCGCTTTATCTAAACAGTAAACATTTTGATCATCAATCTCGCTTTACATTTTAAGCCATTTAAATAGGTGGCGTTAAATAGGTAGGCGGATAGCAATGATTTCAATTCCAACAGTTACAATTAACACGTAAACGAGAAGCAGTTTCGAAAACAAGGTGTAGTTAAATCCATATTTATCTTGATAATTAGCGAGCTTATCCGTGGTAGGTTTGATAAAGCCCCGTAGCTCGCGTGCGGCGGCGCGGCGGGTATAAATTAAAACATAATTGTGTTATCGTGACCTCACGCTTTAATGCGTTTAGTTCGCGGCAAAGGGAAGGGTAGAGTTGATAAAAAATAATTTGTTAAAGAATTATGGTTGTTCGATAGGCGACCTTATTTCTGCTCTGTAATTCGAAATTCGGGGGTAAACGCTTAAAATAGTATATCCACAAGTTGTTGACTTATCAATTATTTTGTGAAAAAGTGGTAAAGGTAAATCTGACAAATTTTTTTTTTGTTCATTATTTAACCTCGGTCTTCAAGCCATTGCCTGATCACTACTGGGCACAGGGCTCCTCGCTCCTCCCAAATTAGAAGGACCACCATGTATAGTCCACCATGCTAGCCAAGTACGGATTTCTATTATCTTTTCAGCGCTCATACTCCAAAAAATAAGACTGGTATGCCTGGGATCGAACCTTGGGCTCGCCGATAAGGATGTTGCAATGTTGGCTAGACAATACTGCATTGTAAAGTCAATATCTCCTGTTGATGCTCCGGTGTCGGGGCGAAACGTGCGTCGAGGGTAATATAATATTATAGTCTTGTGATGTGTGCATGGTGGTGGCATTGCTTGCTTGGGAACTTGGCTTTCTTGCTTGGTTGGGAAGGTGAGCGGTGCTTACTGCTTATCTTGTAACTGCATGTTTGACCATACAGATTTTTTCTGTTGCCGGATTTTAGTAAAATAATTCTAACCTTTTCTTACTTATTTTATTTTTATAATTTATGTAGAAAAAACCAATCTTTAAAATTAATAATAGATGTGGACAAAGGCGTAAATTCCTATTTTTTTAAACTTGAGCTTAGTTTATAGGTTCAATGTTCAATCATTAATTATTTAGCTATTTTGCCAAAGCCGTTCCATTAATAATTGCGGCATTCTATTATGAAGTTGTGAACCCAAATAGAGATAATATGGTTCTCTATATGATCTACCTTATAAGGTCAGTACGCCCCATACCGTTACCTAACTACTACTATTATCTGCGATCTTAGTCCAGCGAAATACCTTCAAAGATTTAAATATAATATTATGTAATTCCTATTTTATAGACCCGTTGATTGTTATTTGCATCACAACCACTAATTACTCATACAAATAATACAAGTGCTGGTACTCGGTACGAATTCACACGCCATCCATTTAAAATTTGCACTAATTAAAATTTAACATCTACCCCTAAACAGTGAAATGTTGCAATGGAATTAAAACGAACGAAATTTATTACAAACCAAATAGTTCGGCTCTGGATTGTTTACACAAAATACCTATAAGTATCCCGCGACCATATAATATGGGGCGAGGGGACTTCATTGTGTCTGTTTTTGTAGGACTCCAGACAGTGCAAGTTTAAGGCACGGTACGTTACGATGCGTGGTGCAAATTATAAGTTGTAAGCGATTAAGGCCCGATTTCACCAACGTAAAATAAGTCTTATCCGAGCGTAAAGATATTTTGGCGGATTTTCAATACAAAAACTGTCTCAATTAATGGATAATGTAAAATGCCTTAAACGTCACTCGACGTTGGTTAAATCAACAGTAATAAAGAAAATAAAATTAAAGAAAATAATTATCAAGCGTACCCAAATGCGCCTCATATTATAAACGAATATTATATTAGAATGGGAAAGTTTTTTATTCAAATAATCTTTTTTAAAGTGCTTTTGAATCATCATCATAAGCAACCCATCAACGGCTCACTACTGTGCAGGTCTCCCCTCAGAGAAGGCTTTTAAATCGTCAAACGAATATTCTACCACTGCACTCGGAGTGCCTTTTCAGCTGAGAAAAACCAGCAAGGAACCCATAACTACTATGTAATTTATGAAGAATGAAGCAGAATGAATAACTTGAAATAGATATTTATTTTATCACTTACGTATCGCCATAAGCTAATGGCTTTATACCTACGAATACATTTCTGTTAATGTTTTCTAAGCAATTAGAGCCCCATTCCTGATTTAAGGTTATGCTCACATGGCATGTTCGTGGGGTCACGTGGCAGCTATCTCTTTATTTATATTGACATGTATTGGAATAAATTGTGCAAATTTAAGCCAATGCGTAGTTGTCCTTGGGACCCCTTTTTGCCTTCCCTACTATGTCCTGACCTCGTTATATCGTCACTTTTATCGTCATATCGATCTCATACAATCACTTTTCATCAAGCGAGGTTGAAATCGATAGTTTTCATTCGTTATTTAAAGATTGCTCATTTGTGAGTAGTCCCATAAAACTTGTATGAATGTCGATGGGCAAAAACGCAGGTCTATGAAGAAAAAGAATGAGAAGACATTGATGCCAATTTTGGTCTTACATAAAAATTCTTTTATAAACCGACTTCAAACGCCACTACAAAGTATAAAAATAATTTTAGTTTGTACACGTTTGTTGAAGTCGGGTGGGCCTAAATAGAAACGATGAAACCGATGCGCGACGCTCGCCTTGTGATGACACAATATTATGAGAGAATCGTTTGTTGAAGTCAAGATCCTTTTTGGAAGACGGTTAAAAATCTCTAAATTAAACTGATTAATAGACGTGCCTGAGCTATTGATTTCGGTAGAGAACATTATTGTGAAAACTATTTTAAGCCTGTCAGTAAACTTAAGTTTCGAGATTGTATACTACCGAATTAAAAACCTTTTTAAAAACTTCGTGAGAATTAACGCATAAAATTTAAAGGGGATTTGAAAATTAACTAACCGAATTCCCACAATAAAATTTGGAGGATTTGCGAGTTAACTAACTTAAGGCCCCCACAATACCCAGAAATCCTTATAATCGTTGTCTAATAGCTTTATTGCATTTAAATTCACAAACCCTAAACTGCAACCTCAGATTCATTACACCCGTAACTAACGCAGCGGCGATATTTAACTCAGGAGGGGTCAACCAACCAGGGTCCACCCTCGTACGCCGGGAGTCCGGACCCTTTATTGCAATATTTTTTTGGATGTTCGACAGAGACAACAATATCATAGCTCCAAACTTCTAAAATTTAATCCGGATATCGTCCACTGTCCAAGTAGACGTATGGGGTCATGCCACCAGCGCTATGGTCAGTCTTGACTCTAGCATGAAGCTGAGGCAGCGCCCCGTTCAGCAGCAGGTTCTACTAGGGGAATATTGATGGGCGCCTGGTTTTCCAGAGAACCGTGATTGTGATTCTTTTCCTCGGTTCTTTGGAAATCTTTTAGGGGGCCTATTTTTGTTTAATTACATGATTATTATTTTGTATTTGTGTTGTGTAACTTTGCTGGCTGAATAAATGTTTTTTATTTATTTATGTAAGAAGATAAAAGTTCATTTTTTGTTTAAAATTATACCACGCACGTTAACAGAGTTGAAGAGAATGCTTTTTAATAAATATATTAAATTAGACTAATACATAATATAATAATATATTATTATTTAATATAATTTAAAATAATAAATATTATTATCTTAATATATATATATTTCTTGTGTGCGTGTGTCACTGAACTCCTCCTAGACGGCTGGACCGATTTTGATGAAGTTTTTTGTGTGAGTTCCAGGGGATTCGAGGATGGTTTTGATTCACAATTTGGTCCACTGGAAAATGTTTATTTAACTAATTTTTCATTTATAAGTAGTGGCGGTACGAAGTTCGCTGGGTCAGCTAGTTTAATATAATATTTAAAAAAATTGTGAGGGACAATAATAAATATATTGAAAGTCATATTTTGCTGGTTTATCATAATATGCCTAAAGCTAGTATCAAGCTTTAGGCATATTATGATATACCAGCAAAATATGACTTTCAAACAATCTAGATTTTTAACCCTTCGAGGACCCTAATTCGAGAGGAGACGTTTGTGTTCAGTAGTGGACCGAGAATGGATTGAGATTAATGAAGAATGAAAGATTTAATAATTATTGTAAAGGGCAATTAAAGGGCAAAGCAAGTACAACAAGGTAAAAACGAGTAATCTAAATGCAACAATATAATGCTAAACATTTATTACTGTTAATATTTTTCCTTGAAATAATTTGCGTTCCATTCTCACTACCATTAGAGTGAAAAAAAGGCCCTCGAATCGTACAAATACAAATGAGCACTCCAAAACCAAATTAGTCAACACAAATCACTTAGTACAAATGTGCAAAACATTCCGTATGTGTAAAGTAGCGTCGCATTTTCTCCATATCAATTTACAAAACACTTGTGTGCTTGAATGGGGCGACTAAATTATGGCTCGCATCAAGTCTAATGTGCTACACATTGCGTGTTCACTGTTACCCGCACTGAGTGAATGACAGATAAGTGCCAGCTTTAGTCTAGCTACGCTTTAACCGTAAAAGTGAGGCATAATAATTTTTGTGACCGTAAGTAGAATAGATGGAAGTAGATTTGACTTGGCGTTTTTCTACTACATTGTTCTAACGAGGGTAAAGTCATTTGTTTTAATAATACCTAAGTGTATTCATTTGCAAGCTGATTGAAATAAGGAGTAGTTAGGGCCTAGGTACCTACTCCTTTTTTAGGGTTCCGTACCCAAAGGGTGCCAACGGGACCCTATTACTAAGCCTCCGCTGTCCGTCCGTCCGTCCGTCCGTCCGTCCGTCCGTCTGTCAGCGGGCTGTATCTCGTAAACCGTAATACATAGACAGTTGAAATTTTCACAGATTGTGTATTTCTATTGCCGCTATAACAACAAATAATAAAAATAAAATTAAATTAAAAAATAAAGGGGGCTCCCATACATGGAAAAGGAGTCGAAATAAAATTTTATTTTTTTACCCTGGCATGTGAGGTGTCATTGTCTAGAGCTCATTAAGTGGAGTTCAAATATATATTTTTTTATTTTTTAGCTACAAAAATGAAGAAATGGGGGGCCATCAAAGTTGTCGGTTTTAGATCAATTTTTACGGAACCCTAAAAGAGCGAGGCCCGACTCGCACTTGGCCGATTTTTTTGCTTGATATGCAGTCATTAACAAAATTATGTTAAAGGACTGCGTGAAAAATAAGTTCTTAATAACGAGAAACACGCAACATGCAAAAATATGCCTGAAACATTGTCTATTAAATATTTTTAAGTCTCAGAGTTGTGAGTGTAGCTTTTTAAGACTTAAAAATCACGTTGCGATTTCATGAGACGTGTTAACATAACAGTGAGGGCTTTATTTTGTTTATTCTTTTTAAATAATGCTGTGTTATGTAAACTAATCATTAATTTCAATAAAATGATGCGTGTAAGCTTTAAATCTCTATTAAAATAGGAGTATTAATATAGACTTCAAAGATCCTGTGCACCTGCAATATTTCACTCAGGGCTACTATTAGTCATTTTAATCCAACAATTGCCATTTATAAATCTGTAATACGAATAGGGGAGGGTGTTCTGAACAGCACAAAGCCAGTTTTTTTACAAGAGAATGAATGGAAATACCTCCATGGTTTTATAAATAAATTTGTGCGTAGTTTTTTACTTAAAATTCCATTTATATTTTTTGCAACATTTTATCTTTTTTAGAAATAGTGACAGTTAAGATTAGGTTGTAATTTTTTTTATTAAATTAAAGAAATAATCTTATAATCTTTATTTTACCTGAATATTTTCCATGAAAAAAGGCAACACGTGAAATTTTTTTGTAAATAAATTATCAACATTCTGGAAATAAATAAAAATTTTTTGGTTATAGTTAACACGTCTATTCACCACTCTATTCAGTTAGTTATTATCGATAAAATCAAGATAAAATGACAAAGGCTTGTGAGACAAGTTTGAAAGTGGATTATAAAAGTTACGCACAATCCTTTGAAAATGCAAAATTTCATTCAGCCAGTTAAGACAAAAATTGCTGAGTCTTAAAGAATTTTATGAAAGTTAAACGAGGCATGAAGTCATTGCATTAAGTGAAGAGGGCTTTACCGACACTTAATTAAGAATTCCCCCCAATCCACCCCTCCAGAAGTAACAACAAAAGATTCTATGCTCAACTGATATCGCCGTCTTCATTGAAATTAATTCAATTTTTTTATATCACAACGGCATCGAGTACGAGTATGTACGAGTACGTATTCATTTTGGAAGTAGGTAAGCGTGGATTTTTTATCGCACTATCACATCACATCACAGCACACTAATATTATAAAGGCAAAAGTTTGTATAAGGGTTGTTGCGCTTTCATGCAAAAACTACTAGACGAATTAAGCTGCGGAATGGAGTTAGATTATACCCTGAATTAACACATACGTGAAAGTTGAAGAATTTCCTCGGAAATCAAAAACCCGGAAGTCGCTCGCATCATCTAAATCATAAAAAATCCACGCTTACTTCAATGATTTTATGGAGTCATTTTTGATGTTTTTTGTTCAAGAAAAAGTTGCACTATGGGTTTAACTGATAGTTAAGTATATACTTTGGTATATACATACCTACTTTGAAGATTCCTAATTTAAAATTCACATTACTATTTTAGCTAATTTTATTATCTCACTTTGACTGTACGAAATTTCTGCAAGCGAAACACGTTTACTTAAATTGTCGCAGCTGAATATTAATTTTAATGTAATAACGAATACCCGTATCGCATAATTGTTTTTAATTCTGAAGCTTAATTTCACAAAGCATCGGATAATAAGCTCTCGACATTGTAATTAAAATACATGAAAATACAATTTATAGTAAAGTACCGTTGTTTTAAGTTTTTATAAGTTACCTACTTGTTGCTCGCGACTTCTCTTTTCTGCAAGACAATGTAAGCTGTCAATTACCACAATCAGCAGTTATTCAGTGATTTTGCCATAAAAATGTATCCGATAGATACTTTTATGGTATAACTTAAAAAGAGTATCGTTAGATCTCAATCATAATTATGGTTTACGTATAATATCATAATTACGAGAATAATTGACAAGCAGTGATAGCCTAGCTATTAATACTGCGGTCTTCTATTCGGGGGGTCACAGGTTCTTTTCTAAGTTATGTGCTTTTAAGAAATTAAATACCTATCACCATCCTATCACAAGTTTCAACGGTAAAGGAAAACATCGTGAGGAAACCTGCAGGCCTGAGAATACTTATAATATTCTTAAATGTGTGTGAAAGGTCTGCCAATTTGCATTGGGCCATCATTGTGGACTATAGCTCATAACCCTTCTCTGAGAGGAGAGCTGCACTCAATAGTGAGACGTTGATGGGTTGCTGATGATGATGATGATGTTTAATATCATTGTGCACGTACTTATAACTTTGAAACTACAATTACCTATCTTAAAAAATCATTGAGTTTAATTTGTTAATATTATTTAAAACAAATATTATATGAATGCAGAAGTATGGGGCGCGTTCGAAAGAGACTACTTTTAATATTATTTTCAATGTGAAGCGAAATAGAAATTCCATGTTGTTAAGATCGGAATGGCTCGTTCCGAACAAAAACTGGTAGCCGATCAAATATGGGCTAGAATAAGAAGCAGACCTTATTGTGGAATACCGAATATGTTTTAGATCTAAGAACCAGTCTCATGCAGTAATAATTCTCCCGCCGATAGCTGCTCAAACACTGTTTTTGCAGCAAACTGCCAGCATTGTTGTGTTCACAGCCAAAATAGCTGTCATTACCATTTTGATCCTTATTGCAACCCAATTTCATCATCATCATCGATTTAATTTCATTTGTAAACAACCGCAGTAGCATTAGAAGGTGAGACTTCAAGCAAGGAGAGGTTTATTAAATTGATTTTGTGAAAAATGTGTAAGTTTAATAAAACAAATAACATTTCGTGCTCACATCCTCGGATGCCACTCTCTATTCTGCCATCCCATTACATTCACAATTCACTGGATAGATTGTTGGGGTTAAGCGAACTAAAAAATATACCATTGTTTCCTCCCATCCCATAACGATACTAACAATACATCCAACCCGGCTGAAATGTAACAATTCTATCGGAAAATCCATTCGGGATCCAGCCGTGCGCAAAAATTATGACATCAGGCCAAATTATTGAAGCGGGGAATCGAAATTGTGTCCTGTCCGTACTAGAAATATTGCCCCTACAGGATGTAATGGATGCAATTAATGCATTAAACGAGTACTAAGGTAACAACGCGCAACGGCGTCACAATTTTGATTGCCATGATTATTTAGATATAACAAAGAAATACTGATTTTATATAATGTGAAAATCCCAATCCTCATCATCTTTTCAATCGATAGACGTTCAATGCTAGACTTAGGTTTCTTACAATGAACGCCACAGGTCACGATCTTGTGCCGCTTGTATACAGTGGCTACCAGTGACTCGCTCGAGATCAATAGATCATCATTCATCATCCATCTCTAACGCTGCAATTTCAGATGCGAAGATTCTTCTCCCGCACCTTTGAGATCCCTTCGTTTCTTCGCATTTGTCAGGTTTATTCCAAAACCATTTACTATAATACCTGCCTACTTCAATCATATTATATTTAGCTGAAGAAGTATCTAGTAGGTACGTCGTATGTTAAAGCCGAAACCCAATTAGTATTATTAGCGACACAGGGTCTATTAGTAAAATTAAATCCATTAAAAAGTATACCAATAATAATAAAAAATCTCAAACGAGCTTGAGCAACACTTGGTTAATATCATAAACGGAATATGGAATTGGGTATCTAATTAGTGAGGCTAAAACATCAAAAAGTGGTCATCAATTTGTGGAAAACTGTCTGCGCTCTCACCAATTTTGTACAGCCTTCGTTACGCGCAGCGTAATGAAATTTATTTGGCATCACTGCCCGTAAAACACGTAGTTTATGCGTCATGGGGCTTATTATGAAAATGAGATCTTTCGGCCTCCACCCAATAAAATGTTTAAATGACGTTTATTCTTTCTACATCATGAACGCAATTTTATCTTTCATGTCGTATTAAAATTCACAAAACGGCTCGGTAGTTAATGAAAACGACAATCATGTGGTTTTATTATAGTCAAAGCGATTCTGTATATTTTGGTCACAATCGTTGTTGTTAGGAATCCGTACCTAGATATGCTAAATGGCTATATACACACGTTAACTTTTCACTTTATTGAGACTGTATAGTCTCAATATGTACCTATCTATCGTAGATACATTTCAGCATTGGTCGATCGTTTTTTGCAGCCATGTTAAGTATAGGTACGAGTATGTTATTCAGTCTGTCCAACCCGTCTGCCCCGCGTGGTGATTATCTAACCCTTCCCTTGGGAGAGGCCTTTAGTCCAGCAATGGACTGTTATAGGCTATTGATGATAATGATGATGTTATTTGGTGGAGTTTGCTAAGCGTAGTTAAGTAATGCTTTCTATTCGATAGCAAGATAGCCCTTGACTGCGATCTCACCTGAGGGCAATTGCCCTCAGGTGAGATAGTTATTAGATCTTAAGTTACGAAACAGTCTTAGATGATAGCAGGGTAACGTGGAAGGGCATACGGATTTGTTCGCAGAAAAACTTATATCTACTTACATAATAATATTATGATTCTTTAGCTTTTTTTATTTTAATTTTTTTTTAATATTAGCCATGTTGAACTTGACCAATATTCGCATTTCCCCTCCAAAAATGAGCAGCTGGCCTTACTCATTGTGATTTTTTGTCGCCGTGACTTTTTGTCGATGTCACCTACTGTCGCCCACGATGCGCCCACTGTTTTAAGGCAGCCGTATGTCGCTGGGGGACAAAACGCACTCATTCTTGAAATGGATTTCAAGAAACGTCAGTTGCTGGAACTATTTGTCGCCGTATTGTCTCGTCTCCACAGTGAGCGCACTTCCATATTATATTTCTTCATAGCACTTCACTTGGCGACAAAAATTCACGGCAACAAAAATCACAATGAGCGGCTGGCCTAATAAGCTTGTGGCTAGGAATGGGTGCAATAGGTATGGATTGAACCTTGATTGAACCGTCAACCTTTTAGTTGGAACGTAGTTCCTTATCGCGCGGTGCGGAAGGGGGCTAGACGGATCGACAATTTTTTGAAACCGACACTTTTTTGAATGTAAATTTAGCATTGTGTATTAAACGGATCAAGTCTTAAGCAACTAGACTCACGCCGAAATGATTTATTTCATTATAATTTAAATCGATGCAAAGGACTATGGGCGGAATCGTCCCCCCCTATCAACAAGAATTAAATGTAGCGCAATTGATAGACCTTGGCAAGATGATATTTTTTTACTATGGCGACGATGCCCAAATGCATGGGGTTCTCATTGTATCTTACGTTCAAAAAAATATTTCGTTGACGTATTATTGATGACTAATTCCAAAATACCTACTCATTTATCTATTTATCTACTCCCATGCTATAAATCCTCTTTAATAGATTCTGAAACAGTTAGCTTATTGCCAACATTAAAACACCCAATGTCATAATAACCATTATATCATTCAAAAGTATGATATAATGTTGTACTGAATTTCATTATAACACACCTTTGTTTTTTTTCGATCCCTTCTGCAAAAAGGTTTCTCAACAGACAGCCACATTCTTACTGCTCGATGCGTGATAACTGTATGAATTTCAAAAAAAGAACGTCTGACTGAATTTCAAAAATAGTACATTTAAAACACCTAATAGAGGAAAGTGTACCTTTTTAAAAACCCCGTAAAAAAAACCTGGGTTATTCTAACAGAGTAGAAGTAGTTATTTTTACTGTTATATGATTTTTATACGATAAAATATAGAAAAAATAACAAAAATAAATCAATTTCAAACAAAAAGTTTTTTTTTTTTTTAGAAGAACCCCAGCGATTTTGAAGCTGAAACCAACTACTTACGTCTATTTGGATCCAAATGAACATATTAACATAAATCCGGTGACTGTTGGAGGGTGGGGACGGGGTCCATACAAAATTGCCCATGGTCCTTTCTTAATCGTATTAGTAACAGCTGAATTAATTTGCATTTTACAGCATGCTGTGCTATAATAATGTGATGCGGCATTGTGCGAGCATTAAGCCCACATTAGCAAGTATAATTAATAGTGATGTACAGTGTACACCACAACACGCAGAAATGACATGTTTATTAATTTTTAATACATTCAGCGGTAGTTATGTACGAATTATCATAAAACGTGTTTATCATAATGCTTCTATTTATATGAGCATGCTTATTGCTTTCGCTTTTAAAAAAGAAAAAAATTCAGGTTATCTAAATATAGTATAATTTATTAAATAACTAGCCGATTCCCGCGACTTTTTCCGCAGTAGTTGACTTTTTGGGCAGAACCCCTGCAGCGTCAGGATTGAGGAGTTGGCTCTTGTAATAACTAGTGGTTCGCCCCGAACTGAGACCTCGCGGTATCCCATAATTCCCGGTAGTTTTAACTATATATTGTACTAGCTGATGCCCGCGACTTCGTCCGCGTGGAAAAAGTTTTTAAAAATTGCTTTTTCGTTGCACTACGCCAGTATCTAGTCCGTACTACGTGGTATAGAGCTACAATAGCAACCCACAATCGACATTTTCTTCAGCCGGTACCCAGCAGCATAAAGAATGAGGAATTGGTACTTGGAGTTCAATGATGTAGCCCAGTGGTGTAACAATGGGGGGAGGGTGATTCCTAAACCAAATCGAATGATTGTGAAATCTATTACATACATACATACATACATACATACATACATACATACATACATACATACATACATACATACATACATACATACATACATACATACATACATACATACATACATACATACATACATACATACATAAATACATACATACATACATACATACATACATACATACATACATACATACATACATACATACATACATACATACATACATACATACATAAATGCCGCGTAATTAAAAGATAAATATTGTGAAAAGTAGCATGCTAATATCCCGCAGGAACCGTTTGTTTTCCCGGGATAAAAAGTAGCTTTTGTCATTTTTCAGGCCCCTAACTTCACCTGTGCAAAAAAATCACGTCAGTCTAAAACTCCATTGCGCGTATTTTGAAGGACAAATGCGTAAAAAATAGCGATGCTCTCCCGCAGAAACTGTTTGCTTTTCCGGGATAAAAAGTAGCCTATGTGCTATTCCAGACTATAATTCTGTGCCAAATTTCAGCAAAATCGGTTCATTCGTTGTCGCGTTAAAGAGTAACAAACATCCATCCATCCATCCATCCAAACATCCATACATCCATCCTCACAAACTTTCGCATTTATAATATTAGTAGGAATTACTTTTACATTTTGTACTAAAACGCTTTTTTCGGGCAGTAACAGTCGCATAAATCCCTTAAAAAAAGATAATGGGACCAACAACGGGAAATCCCATAATTTATCTCAACAGACACAATAAACTGAGACCAGGGATATAGACAAAAAAGATTTCCTACGCAAGATTTCCTGAAAACATCATTTCAGAATTTTACATTTTGAACAACTGTTTCTGTTCACAATATTAATATTACCGTTAATATTTTTTTCATAGTATGCTGTACATATCACTTCTTAGATGCTTATGTAGGTGTTTTAAATTAAACAAATCTCACAATATTTATCAATAATTACTAGCAACGGGACATCTTATTATTATATATTTCGGCAGACAAAATAAAAGCAAACAGGAAAAATGTCCCGTAAAGAATTCGTAATATGCAAGTTTTTCTCAAACCTACAATTTTGGGATGCTTCATAAATCATAATAACGAGCGCGCTTTCCTTAAGGTGGCCGTAGCACTAAGCTGTAATATTTTCTCACTTCAGATGAGGCAACATTTTTCTGTCTCCCTATTTACGTTGAGCCGAGCCTTTCCTAAGCAAGCTGTCGTCTCAATCCGAGGTGGAACAGGAAATTAAAGCTTAGTTCGCGAACTGTGAAAAATGTGCGCTGGAAAATGTTTTTCCTCTGACGTGTGAAAAGTGCTTACATAACACACACACGCCAGAAAATAAAATGCTTTTAAACAAGCGGCATCTGCTAAATAACAACTTTGTAGGTTTATTCATAAAGATAATTAATTTTATTTGTAATCATTTACACACCTGTCATTTTATCTATTCAAAAGTAACTAATTTTGAATGAGTCAACTAGGATATGTGCTCCAGTTCCAGTTGCCAGCTCTTGGCTGCATGGTGCCATAATCATCTATTGTAATTTAAACTGATAGGTACTTGTAGATGTACCTATCAGTTGACAGATCGACCGGAAACCAGAAGACACCAAAAAACTAACTTTCTCGAGTAGACAAACGAATAAAAATCTTGGTAACATAGAAGAGATTCAATTTTTCTGTAAACTGTAAGTTGTAAGTTTATAGCCACAATAGCCCAAGGGTTAAAAATACGGATTTAATACTGAAAGGTTGACGGTTCGATCCCTACCCGTTGCACTATTATCGTACCCACTCCTATTACACTCCGAATACGCTTTGGAGGGGAGAGGAGAATATAAATTGAGTTCAACTTAGCTTATTCTGTTAATAAAAAGTTGAGTGTCGTGGAACACTCGGTTGGAACTGTGTTCCTTCTAGTAATAAATTAATAATAAATATAAATAAAATAAATAATAATAATCTGAAGTCAGGATTCGAACCCCCGAACCGATAATTTCACTCCTTCGTTAAACTGTTATGCCACCAAAGTTATAATGTAACGTGTGTAATAAACGAAGGCAACAAGTGTCGTGACGGAAAATTCTTACGCCTAGCAACAAGGGCCGTGAAGGGAAATTCTTACACATTTTTTCGACTAGCCCCCATCCGCCAAACCGTCCGAAAAGGAACTTCGTTCCGAAAACATTTAAACTTAAGAATGGTCCAACACTTTTTCTAAAACGACTCCCAGAACAGAATGGATACAAAGTTCCATCTTTTTGTTGCCCTAACTGCCGGTCCACTCAAGGTACCACAAAGTTTTTACAGCCAACTCCGCAGCGATCTGACGGTCTTTGTTCGAGCTCATTTAAAATCAATCGCCGCCATTTTACCCGGGGACGGCCCGGACGAGATTTCCGAGAGAATTCTTAATTAAGCAAAGTCTTTTCAAGTTAATGGAAGCATCCAAATCCTTAGAAGTGAAGTGAATTCAGTCCGACATCGAATCACGACATCGGAGCTGGGATTATCACTTGGACAAGCTTTATGAATTGGGGAGGGCCGAAATTTTATGATTTTTACTAGCCTTCTTTTTTTCTTTCTTTTTTGTTATCTACTTTCTGCCACCGTTTCAGCGGCATTAGATTGACAATTACATGGAAGCAAAAGATTCTAGTTAAGGTCAATAAAGGAATAGAATAGTTTTTTATTCCAATAAACTTTTACAAAGTGCTTTCGAATCGTAATTTCGATTTAAGGAAAGTTTAAACAACTTCACGCAATGACCTACTCACCCGAAAGTCTTTTGGTGGTTTGGTAGGGTGTAACTAGCAGCGACCAAATCCCCCCCACCTAATCAGACAAGGAGTAGGTAATTAAGAACTTATATGGTAAAAATAATCCAGTCTGGAGTTGAACCTGTATCTTTATACTTACCGCCACATACTTAAAACAGTAGATGCCGCTGTGCCAAAAGTTTCTAAGTATAAAGAAATTAATATAATATTAACTGCAGGTATGGCTTCACCCTCTCCGGATCCATTATTGGATGCTTAATTACAATTTTTTTCAGCAATAACAGTCTTGTGTTATAATATATTGCGAAGCATCTGATGAACTTATATTACATATATGGACCCATAAATACTTTTTTGTATGGGGTACAATGTAGTAATTAATAGACTAATAATTATGGTTTCATTAATATGGTGAACGGTTTTAGTAGACTATGAAGCTAATTCTATTAAATGCAAAACAACATAAATAGTTAAATAAACTATAATACTAAAAAAGAAAGAAAGAAAATGAGCTTATTCTGTTATAGGTAAAAAATCTTTATAATTAAAAGATTGTATAATACAACAGAATTAGCCAGCCATATTGTAGGTACTTTAATTTGGCATGAATTTATAGGAGAACAATAATTTAAAAAATTTAAATCACTAATTTAAAAAATCCTTTGGAAAAATGGAGTGAATGTGGATGTAGCCGGTTCTTTTAAATTAGTAATTTATTTATTAATGAAAAATAAACAAAGTTCTTAAATGTATTTACACTATATACAACCTAAGATTAGTTTTACATTTTCCAGTATGGAAAACAAGCACACCTTTCAACTATTAAGGCGTGTCAAGAAACAAACCCATTCAAAAAACACAATGACTCGCTCACAATACAACTAACGCCTTAAAAGCATTAACTATAAAGAGTAACAAAAGTGATTCATTTCTGCCTCCAAAGTTCAAACAGGTGTGCCGGATGTCCCCACGCGCTTTTATAATATCCAAATCCTTCTTCCGTTTCCAAAACCGTTCCTGCTGTTTTAGCCTTTATGCCTAAAGGCATGAAGATCATAATGGTATGGGCTCTTGCTACCAATCTTTGTACAATTTTAACGGATCATAGTCGTGTAGGACATAAATCATGCATCAGCCATCAAGTCATTAATAACAAAAATATAGTTTTAATTAGCAATGTAAATAAACTTTGGGTATGTTTAAGCCTAACCTATTTAACTGAACAATAAAATCAAAGCGCAAAATGTGATGTTCTTTATTATGTTTGGTATCAGTAAACAACAGCTGAAGTGTCTTAGCTAAAGCATGTACATGTACTGACTCAGTGATATTGTTTTATGAGCAGCAATAGACTAATAATCATCAAATTTTTCATTCATCTCAATTTATCCCCAACCCACGAGTTTCCTCTCAACATATGAAGTGTTCATGCCATAGTTCACCTAAGGCTCCCTGACCCTGATTTTTTGCGATTTTAAGGACCTGGAGAGTGATATAGGCTACTTTTTATCAAGTACCACCTTTATCCACAAATAAGCAAGTATAATTAATCAGCTTACTGTATATTATATCTATTATACCTATTAAATGTTACGGGAAAGTTTAATTTCATGTAGTCATAACCAGGCTTAAACTTATAACCGTCAACGCTTTCAAGTTTCAACCGCAAACTCCTGGCAAGCACAGGAATTGTTGCTATACATACTTTGCAACTTTGCTTCAAAATTTGTAAGTACGTGGTAAATAGACAGTGACATAAGCTACTACGTACAAGTATGTATACAGTTAATGAATTACTTGCATGAAAAAGTTGCATGCGAGCAATCGGCTTTGCTGCCTATAAGTATTACATAATACTAATATCAATATGTATCTTACATATTGATATTATATTTGTAACATTTTGTCTTGAAAAGAGCCACTGCAGAGTTTCTTGGTGACTCTGAGAAGAATTTGTCTTCCGAACCGGTGGTAGACTCTTGATTTGTCATAAAAGCTACAGGTTGGCCCGCACGATATAAATATTTTTAAAGGATGTATTCAAAACTCCGCGGACCTCTACCACTTTTTCAAAAATAATGTTCAAAGCTAAGGTTAATGAATTATTGCTCATAAATTCACATTTCCTTGTCTAAACAATTATTACTTACTTATAATAAAAACTTACAACTTTGTTTGTAGTCTGTGGGAGCTGCGGTTAAGTCAAGTCAAATTGCATATTGTTTTACTCCACGGATACTTTTAATGAGCGTATCCCTCTTGAGGATAGTTATGATGATTGACTAACAATACGTCTTCTCTGTAATGTTGTTTAAACTTGCCCCGATACTAATGTGCGGTTGACACTGCTAAATGACCACTCTTACTTTAAATAATGCCTGGATCTTACCGAGTGTTTGCATTGTAAACAAACCGACCGTCTAAAAATCGGAAGAGATTCCGTCCGCAATTTTTGTTGAATCAAATAAAATGCATATTTTGTATTCATTCATCTCAACCCACCACCGCGCCGTCGAATCAACTTAACAATTTGTGCTCTCTGAAAAAAAATATCCAAACCAGTCTAATTTACATAATTACTCTTAAATAAAAAAATCAATTAAGTAAATACATCATAATAATTATAAATAACCTAACACCTGCACTCCTGAGTGTTCTCTATAATGTTTTTAACCGACTTCAAAAAAGATAGGAGGTTATCAATTCGTCGGAATCTTTTTTTATGTATCTTCACCGATTACTCGATGACGCCTGAACCGATTTGGAAAATTATTTTTTGTTTGAAAGGGTATACTTCCCAGGTGATCCCATTTAAATCTTATCGAAATCGGTCGATTTGCATTGAGCTAGCGAGGTATGTATGACCTGTATGACCATCAGTTTCAAGACTGCTTTCATAAGAGCCACGAGTTGGCCTAACATGAAATAAATAATTTCGAATTTTGAATGCATAGAATTAAGCCTATCATCTCTACCTAAAGTCAGATAAGCACCAGATAAGACTTATCTCCGAATTGTCTTTATTTTCTCCGTAGATGTAATGGGCATACGCCAAAAGTTTCACAAAGTATGGCAAACAGAATGCCCTAATACCGCATATTTGTCAGTTGTTCCCACTCCCAGAGATAAGGATGGCTAACAAATTAGTTTGGTGAACAAATGTTTATTAATAGCCCAAGTCAGCCTAACAAAAGATCGTCTGGACTATGGCGTAGAGACTTTTAATGGGAATTGGAATACTTTGAAATTATTTAGACATTTTTTCACATCTTGTTTCAAAAGTACTTTTTATTTCCATACCAGTAAATTAGGTAGATAGTTTTTATGAGAAAACTGTACTGCTTTTACAACGTCAATAAGCAAAACTCATGGAACTAGGAATTACGACTACGTATTTATTATACTCAAAAAATTGTCAACCTCCCTGGCTTAGCGTTTTATTTAACACTAAGATCTTCGCAGTCCATGCAGGAGACCTTTGTCCAGCAGTGGACGTCTATAGGTTGATAAAGAAGAAGAAGAAGAAGAAGAAGATCTTCGCTAAAGGTGGGATCGGGCTCGATTCTCAGCGAGGACAATTTAGTCCTACTTCCTAATTCCTACTAATCCTACTTCCTACTTCCTACTAATATTATAAATGCGAAAGTTTGTGAGGATGGATGTATGAATCCTACTAATATTATAAATGCAAAAGTTTGTGAGGATGGATGTATGAATGGATGGATAGATTGATGTTTGTTACTCTTTAACGCCACAACGAATGAACCGATTTGGCTGAAATTTGGAATGGAGATAGCTCTTATCCAGGATTAGCATATAGGCTACATTTCATCCCGGAAAATGGAAGAGTTCCCCCGAGAATAATAAACCTTAATCCACGCGGACGAAGTCGCGGGCATCATTTAGTAATTAATAATTTCTGAAAAGTCTGGTCCTGGCAGAAGCCTTTGATCGTGGGATCGTGGCGTTGCCAGTTTACCACCCTAACGACAAAGACGTGCCGCCAAGCGATATAGCGTTTCAGTAAGGTCACAGAGTAAGGATAGTATAGTTTAAGATGGCGTGTAGGAACCGACTAGAAGTAGGTATGAGTATATTTAAATAAACTGCAAATTCCTTACCAAGCTAGCCGGCTACCATTTTAGACTGCACCGCCACTTACCATCAATTGCGATCGCAGTCAAGGGTTACTTAACTTGTAGTCGATTTAAAATTCATACTTTTGTATAGCCAGCAATTCCAGCAACATGCAAAATATTTACGATAACGTCAAAATAATAAGCTTTACTGCAATTTTAATACGTGGGAAATTTTATATAAAATTCATAAAGCACTCCTGGAGCCATAAATTACTTGCATAACTAAAAATAATTGCTCAATTTATTAATTAAGTGATAAAAACGGGATCCCTCTCGATAGTGGCCTGGAGGGGTAAATGTGGCGTAAATATCAATTACGCGGCTCATATTGGGAAATTTTGGAGCCAGACGGTAATTGTCCAAACTACCCGCTCCCCTGATTGCATTGGCGATATAGCTAATTTATTTTTATATGCGATTTTAGGGGTACGGGTATGATCACGTCCAGACTCTATGTGATTGCAACGTTAATAAGGATGGCCATTTAGGGGAACTAGGTACTGCTATATTTTGCGAGCGAAAGCAATTGTTTCCATAATAATTCCTTCGCCTTCTCATAACCGATAGATAGATAGTTTTAAGTGTTTAGATTTAGATTGTATTTTTTATGTACTGGGTTTTTTGCCTTTAATAAAAATTATTATTATTATTTCATTTATTTCATTTAAATCATATAATTTACATTTTTAAATATTTGATTATAAAAAAAAAACATTTAAAAATATAAAAAATAGCGGTCCACCGGCCTCGGGAACAGGGTCCAAGCAACCGGCGGTCAGGGCCCCAGAGAGAGGAACCTCCTGACGATGCGAGCCGTGTCCAGGAGTACAGCTTTCTGGATCTGGCCCTTGACCCAGCTACCCAACGAGAGCCTCGAAAGATGTTGGTCGAGGCTCTTGGCTATAAGACCATTAGCGGTGACGACTATCGGTACAATGATTGCTGAGTCTACATTCCACATGGCGACAACCTCGTGCGCCAAGTCGAGATACTTGGTGAGTTTCTCTTTCTCGGCTTTCACGAGGTTCTCGTCATGCGGGACAGCAACATCAACAATCATTGCACGTCGCTCTGATCGATCTATCACCACTATGTCAGGCTTATTGGCTACAATAGTCCTGTCTGTAATGATAGATCGATCCCAGTACAGTGTGATATGACCATTTTCAAGAACTGGGTCGGGCACATATTTGTAGTACGGTACCTCCGATTCCACAAGATTGTATTTCAAGGCAAGTTGCTGGTGGATAATCCTGGCCACTTGGTTATGTCTGTGTAAGTATTCGCCGTTAGCCAGATGAGAACAACCAGAGACAATGTGACGGATAGTTTCTCCAGGACGGCGACATGCCCGACATATGTCTACCGTTCCATCCTTCACTATGTATTTTCTGTAATTGTTCGTCATCATGACCTCGTCCATAATTGCACACACAAACCCTTCGGTTTCCCCAAAGAGGTCACCAAAGCGCAGCCAGGCCACGGACGCTTCAAAGTCAACATCAGGCCCATGGAGGGCCCGATAAAAGCGTCCGTGAAGCTCCTTACCTTGCCATACAACCCTGCGGTCATTGGTACTGAGCACCACAGGTATGCGCCAGTTCTCTTTAGCCAGGGAGAGCGGCGTCAGACCCCTGTCCACTGCGACCACATCGCGGTGCATCTCCGTCTCGGCGTGGAGAAAGTACTCCCTGAGACTGCACACCTCGCGGTTGTGGAGGGTTTTGGCATTCAAAAGGCCTCTTCCCCCACACTTCCGCGGGATGTACAGCCTCATCACCGAGGAGCGCGGGTGATGCATCCGATATGTGGTCAGCAGTGCACGAACTTGTCTGTCCAGGGCGTCAAGCTCAGTCTGAGTCCACCTAAGTATGCCGAAGGAATACATCAAGACCGGCATGACCCAACCGTTGAAGGCGCGCACCTTATTGCCGCCCGACAAAAGGCTTTTCAGCACTTTCTTCAGGCGGCCAAGGAAACGCTCCCTCACCGACTGCCTCATGTCGGCCTCTCTGATACCTAACGCCTCCGCCATGCCCAGGTATTTGTAGGCTTCAGTTGGGGAGAGCGATCTGAGGTATATGGAATCCGAAAGCTCAACCCCCTCAGATTCCACAATCCTCCCTCGCTTTACATGCATGACCGCACATTTGTCCACACCAAATTCCATCCTAATTGAATCACTAAAGGCTTTAGTTACCTTTAGTAACTCTAGTAGATGTGATTTGTTGGGGGCAATGAGTTTTAGGTCATCCATGTAAAGGAGGTGTGATATAACCTGACCATCTCTCCTCAACCGGTAACCTAGCCCTGAATTCTCCAAGAGAGTATTCAGAGGATTCAGAGCCAGGCAAAACCACAAAGGACTGAGGCTATCGCCCTGGAATATGCCTCGCTCAATCCTTATAGGCTCCGCGCTCCCCAGGGTCCGGCGACACCCTGGATAGTGAAGGACTGTCCTCCACTGCCCCATACACGTCTGTAGGAAGGCGCGTAGTACTGTGTTTACTTTGTACAGTTCCAGCACCTTCATGAGCCATTTATGGGGCACAGAGTCGTAGGCCTTCTTATAGTCTATCCAACATGTCGACAAATCCCTTCGGGAGCGCCGAACCTGTTGACAAATGGCCATATCAATGAGGAGAAGCTCCTTAGTACCACGGGAGCCATTCCTACATCCGTTCTGAGAAATAGACATGATAGATTTTGTATCGATGTGATCGTTAATTTTCGTTCTCAGAATGGATGTAAGAAGTTTATACAATGTTGGTAGGCACGTAATCGGCCTATAATTTTTGGGCTCCGTGGTACTACCTGACTTATGGAGCAGGAGGGTAATACCTGTTGTCAGAAACTGGGGTAGCGACTCTGACTCTAGAGATGATTGGAATTGGGATGCCAAACGAGCGTGCGAGCTGCGTAGCCACTTTATCCAAAAGTTGTGCAGCCCGTCCGGCCCAGGGGATTTCCAATTGGGCAGGGGACGGGCTGCAGTGGCCACGTCTTCAGGGGTGATAGTAACTAGGTCCATTTCTGGAATTTGATCGCACGCTCTTTCTACATCCCACATCCAACCACCCTCAGTGTGAGCGACAGGCGCCGACCAGATGTTGCGCCAGAATGAAGTCATGGCTTCATCATCCGGTAGGCGCGCATCGGTGACACCTTGGTCAGGGTGTTCCCAACCTCGGTATACCCGCCTCTGATCGCTTTGGAAAGTGCGATTCAGGGTATATCTCTCGACCCGGCACTTGTATCTGCGAATACGGCTAGCCCATGCCGAGACCTTCTGTTTCAGGAAGTCAATGCGCTCAGTGACGCGCGCCATATAATCTTGAGGGCTGATATCAGTCCCCAAGAAAGCGCGCCTCACAAAGCGCATGACTCTAGGGCGAGTGTTGCCCTCCCTGAAGCAGAGTAGTTTGCCAATGAGTGCCCTAGCCCCATCAATACGACGTTCGATCCTGCACTGCCAGGCCGGTGCGGCAGGCTTCGGTCGTGTTGCTGTATCATTATTAATAAACTTTACATTAGCAACACGACATGCCGCAACAGCCGCGCAGTACAGAATCGAATGTGTGTCGGAAAGGTCTTCGCTGCTGTCAAAATAACTCGGCAGCAGCGAATCCAGGGCACCCATTAGCGCTTTGTTCTTATTTTTCATGGGCAACCGAGGTAATCGCGGTCTAAACTCGGGTGGTGAAGATCTATATTCCCGAATAGCACTCTCCAAAGCACTCCTCAATTGTTCACTACACTGGGTACTTACATGTGCAGCCCCGCTATCCTGTCCCTCACCAGCCTGAGTGGGCTGCAGCGAAATCGCATGAGCAGTTTGCGATTGTGCTGGAGCTTGCGGTGAGGGGGGGGGTAGCGTGGTTACATTGCAGTTCAGAGCGAAGACGATCAAGCACGGCGTTGTCCAGCATGTGATTACGCTGAATAACCCGCACCTGGTCCGACAGTCGCTGAGCCGACACATTGAGAGCTGGTTCAAGGACCTGAAACAAAGCATGCATCCTAGCACGGTACGCGGTCATGTTGGTTCCACCCTCAGTAGCCCCTAAGTATGCGCGCATGACATTTTCATTAATGGATGTTGTCCACCTCATGCGCGACACACTACCGCCGGAAGCGGGGACCCTTCCAGAAGCCGGTGGGCCTCGGGATCCCAAGCAAGTCGGCGGCCGGCCTCTCCCACGACGATGTACTGGTGGTGGCGACGTCGGCGGGGAGAAAAACTCGTCACTCGAACTCGACGCAACTGCAGCATTGGGCGTGGTTCCGGGTGGCTGCGAGGCGGAATTGAGCGACGAGTCCGGGGGTGGTGTTTGTGCGTTCCGTGCTCTGGATCGTGTCAGCATTCTACATTATTAATTCTTCTAATTTCTTTTGTATTTTATCAGGCATCTATTGACAGGTTGTGTCAGTTATATTTCGGATTGTTTTGATTTTCTTTGTTTGTTCTTTCATGGTTTGTTGTTATAATTAGTTTTTATTATGGTAAATTTATTGAATTAAATCGAAAATTCTGTTGAGATCCTTTTTATAGTATTTATTTCGGCAAAAATGTAACGGTGAAAAAATATGATGTATGCTGACATTCAGGGTTGCCAGGTTATTTATTATTATTATTATTATAACCCAACTAACTACCTAGGTACTTACCTTCCTAACTAGGTACTTACCTTTTTTAGCTTCGTCATTGGTGTAGTGCATTGTTCGACTGTGAATGATGAGGACCTGGATTCGATTCCCTGGTCGGGCCAAATAATTATTAGGGTTTTAGGGGTGTTAAGAAAATGTGCATGGTGATACTCCACTCATTATGTCGGATTCCTGATAACTGAAAGTTTTTTCTTTAAGGGCCTGTTTCACCACCTTCTGTTTTGTGTCGGATAGCTTATTAGCATATTTTCTCTTTGTCACTTGACATAAAGTAAGAAAGTGACAAAATTTACGGTTAGGTTAGGTTAGTGTTCGTGAAACAGACCATAAGCACTTACTTACCATCTTTAGGCTATGTAGCATAACTAACACAATCAACCATTGAATTATTATGTACTAAAGCACCAATCAACTGACATGCACGGGTAGAACGGGTACAACTATAATATTATAGGCTATAGGTCCTTCAAGTGTCCTTAAACAGTTTAAACACTCTACACATAATCCTCCTCTAAGAAACAGAATAAAAAGGGTAAAAACAATGCCACTAAGGAATTCTAAGCGTGGAATTAAATGCACGTGAACTCTTTTTAATTTCAATGAAAAAGCACTTAGAAGTGGGAAAATATTTAAATTTATATCGACAGCTTGCTACGTGACTCTTTACTTAATGGCTTCTTTTTCGTGTCGATTAAACTTACGGGGTTTACTGGAAAATGTTAAAAAAATAGGCATTTTCAGCCTTTTTGATACACATTCAAAAATACAGCACCTTTTTCCTACTTTCCTTATTTCCTACTTTCTTAATAAACTACTTATTTGAAATATAGTCATCCTCATTTCTTGGGCGGAATTTCAAAAAATTCTTATTGATATTATTATTCGAACTACCGAGTGCCGAGTCTTACAGCATTATTGCAGTTAGCTGCGTCCAAACTGCAATTTTGTGTTCGGCTTGCAGTAAGGTAAATTCCGTTTATTTGTAAATAAATTAAAAGCTTCAGAATCCCACCCGTACGAAACTGGACCGGGTAAGCTACAGTGGTATTAGGTAGGTAGTATATATACCTACATGGATTTATTTTGTGTATGATTTTTTTTATTTATTGTAATTTGTGTTTTATTGCAGTGAATTCATACTGAATCCATTCGTTAATCTACAATAATAACAAAAAAAATCCACAAAGAATACAGCACCTTTTCACAAAACATAGGAAGTTTCCTTACCTACTTATGATTTTCGATTTATTCTGCCATTATACAGGAAGCAGGCCCCCTCGAGCCAAGCGTCGCCGCTTGACATGCATTGTATTAGTGATTAATGGTACAAGTAACAACGCAATTTTCTGCCTAAAATGTACTTGTATATGTAATATGTTATTAAAAATGGTAACGTGTATCGTGAAATTGTCTCTATAGAGACCTGTGTACATGCGCCAATGTTTAGTTATAGCTGATTATTATTTATTTTAATTAAATTTTTCTTGTAAGCTTTTGTTTTTCTTTCGTTTGTTTCAAAACCTAACTCAACTCGGGAAAAACTAGTATAAAATATCGTCACGTCTACGGCAAACTTACGAATCTATAAAAATGCATTTTACAGGGGCTCGTTTTGAAAGCATAGAAAAAAACATTTTTTCTTCTTTTTTATTGTAATAAAGATATATCGGTATGTAATATGTATGCTGATTGCTAATACTTTGGGTTTGCAAAATGGAAGTTATAAAATAAATGGAAGAAAAAATTCAATGCTTTCAAAAACCTACCCTATAAAGTTCAGTTTTCACAGATTCGTAGGTAGATGTGACGATAAAATTATGGCCTAACTTTATTGTAGAAATCGTAATACACCTTGCGAAAAATTTAATCAAATATTGTAAATTACAGCGGCCAGTGTGCAATCTCCTTTTAATCTTAATTATTCTAGCGGCACGCTATGATGGCCGGTTTGACGTTTGTCCGCTCATGAAGTTCCGTATTAATTGATAACGACTTTGAAGGAAATAATTGTATTACTTTATTGACGATAGTGATGTGCAGAGATTCATAAATTATATCGAATGTAGTTTTAGGTTTAGGACTCAAAATTTATTTATTAAATTGATTTCTAAAATGTATACAAGTGTAGAAAAATCAGTTTGCACCATTTAAGGGGTGAATGTACTTGTGAATATGAACAATTTTCACTATGTGGACAAACCTCTGAAATCGCAAAAAAATATCAGCTGTTTCATACAAAAGGTAAAATTTTTATTTTTATATGATATATACCACAACTCGGCATTTGGTTTTCTAAATTGAAAATTTTTAAAAATGGAATCTAATACGATCGTCACATAGGATCGCTGGCTAGCACAACTACTACCTCCGGCAAACTCGCGTCAATGCTCAATGCAAAACAAAGCAGTTTCGAATTGACGTTGCTTCGAAAAGTATAAACTGTCAGTGCAATGCGATTGTGATATAGTTTTGACCTGGCTTTGGATTTCAAATATTGATACTGCATTACTGTTGACCCTTGCTCGTTAATTTGGACTCTGTTCAAGCCCTTTGTTGTGGATTTCGTCGATATGACCGAACGTACGCAGAGAACTGTTCTAAATAGTCAGACACGTGAGTTCGTAATACGCCTTCGTAACTATTTCGATCGTGAAGCTCAAAATGGAGGGCCAATTTTACCTATAACGTCAGTGGTTGAACGCGTAGCTGATGCGCTTAATATTGGACAACGAACTGTTAGACGGATAACTAAAAAAAAATATGGCGAGACTGGCACAGAAGAAAATAAACTTCACACACCAAAAAAGAGAAAACGAGCAAAACCAGTCGTAGGCATCGATAGCTTTGATGCCGATGCTATCCGAAGACATGTTTACGGCTACTATTTACAGAAGGAGTATCCAACAAGAAAAAAGTTGGTGCATTCACTGAAGGAAGCTGGATTATTCTTCGGTGGGGAAAGTTCTTTAACGAAGATTTTGAAGACCATTGGATTTCGATACAAAAAATGTAACAAACGCAAAATATTGATGGAAAGATTTGATATAGCGATGGCAAGGTATACTTTTTTACGGCAAGTGAAAGAAATCAAAAATTGGCAAAATGTTGTGTTCTTGGATGAAACATGGCTTAATGCTAACCATACTGTAGGCCGTTCTTGGAACGATGACACAGCAGCATCTACTTCCAAAGTTCCTGTAGGAAAAGGATCGCGACTTATAATTTGTCACGCCGGAACCATCAACGGGTTTGTCGAAGGTTCTCTCATGGCTTTTGCGTCAAAAACCACTGGAGACTATCATGAAGACATGAATGGAGAAAAGTTTACTGAATGGTTTACCTCAATGTTGTGTAGCCTCCCTGAACCATCTATTATAATTATGGACAACGCCCCATACCACTCGATGCAAATTGACAAGCCACCTGCCCAATCCCAAAAGAAAGCTGATATCGTCGCATGGCTTCGTAAAAATGGCGTAGATGCAAACATGAATATGTTAAAAGCGGAATTAGTACGTCTTTTAAAAGAAAACAAACCAACCAAGATCCGATACGTCATTGACGAAATAGCATTAGAACATGGGCACAGAGTTATACGGTTACCGCCTTACCATTGTGAGTATAATGCGATTGAGTTGGTGTGGGCTCAAATTAAGGGATATGCTGCAAGACACAATACAGAACTCCCATTTACCACAAAAAAAAAATGCTAAAATTATTAGAAGAAGCTTGTGAACATGACTAAAGGAGACTGGGAAAAGGTTGTGAATAGAACTGTTAAATTAATAAGGGAAGATTATGAAAGAGATGTGAAAATAGATAATATTATAGAAAACGAACATATAATTATTAATGTAGGTGATGATAGCAGTGACGACAGTGAAAATAGTAGTATGGACGAATCTGATTAATTATGGCCTTTTGTGGCACCTTTTTTGGTATCTTTTGTATTCATATGTTTCTTGTGTGCATATAAAGTATGTATATTCATTTTCATTCAAATATTCAGTTCGTTCAAATAAATTAAATAAACATATACATTTTTGTTTTATTAAACCTATTTAATCAGGTACAAAAACAAAACTTAATTGTTTTTTGTTCGAGAATAAATTGACATTCCACATCACTATTGTAATGTGTCAAACCGGCCATCATAGCGTGCCGCTAGTTTAGTCTCCTCAGCCATGTGTGTGCAAAGAGCTTTAATAGAGGCTCGTCGTGGGACCTACTTACCTAAATACGATAATGATAGTGTGACATAGACAAATGGACTGAAAATTTGTTATTTGTATAACGCCCGCTTATGTATTTTGATAACACAATGTAATAGGTGTTTTATTGTGGTGACACTTTTAGTGCCGTTTGTTTGAAGATATACTATTATGTAATTTTTTTGGTGTAAGTTAATTAAATGCAATTAACTCGTTGACAGTCAGACGTGTGATTTTTTTTTAATGCTTTGGGACCTTTTCATATTATCTAATAAAGATAGGAAATAGCACACATCCTTACTAATATTATGAAAGCGAAAGTGTGTTTGTTTATTGACTCGCCCTTGATTCGCGCAGCATTAGAGCATTGGATCGTCGTATTTCTTTTACATGGATATAGCTGAAGAATTGGAGAGTGTTAAAGGCTACCTTTTACCCACAAAAATAGAGAGTTCGTCGCAGGCAAAAGCTGGTTTTAGTATAAAACTAAAACATCTAAAGATATAAAAGGTAAAGCTAACTAACTGACTGGCTGACTGACTGACTGACTGACTGACTGACTGACTGCTGACTGACTGCTGACTGACTGACTGACTGACTGACTGACTGACTGACTGACCGACTGACTGATCTATCAACGCACAGCTCAAACCACTGCACTGGACGGATCGGGCTGAAGTTTGGCATACGGAATATAGCTATTATGACGTACGCATCCGCTAAGAAAGGATTTTTGAAAATTCAACCTCCGGGAGTTTGAAAAACCGAACTTAACATGAGCGAAGCCGCGGGAAAAAGCTGGTGCTTTATAAAAGAGTGATGAGTAGTTCTTTAATGGGATTTAAGGAAATATAAGTTATCTTTACCATAGTAAATACTCTTTAAAAAAATAGTATGAAACCTTATAAGGAAATATTGTACCCACGCAAACTCATAATTAAACAGGAGCAATCCATATCGAGCGTTAGATAGTTGAACATATGCCTAGTTGGCAGCATCAAAGCCAAGATAATGGAGACAAAACACGCCGCCTAATGCGCCATATTCGGTTACACGACAAACAGACAGCTCGCTGGGGTCGTGTTACCAACATGCTGCCAAAAAGATCATGAATACATTTGTTTGTTCAGCGACAAGCTACACGGCTCCAATGAGGCTTAAGATTGTGTTTAGTTATTTTACTGTCGTACACAAACTCTACTGAGCTTAATTGACTACGAAAGTAAAAAGATTCTTCGCAACATTCGTAAGAATGTGTGGTCACGAGTCGCAACTGCTGAATTTTACATACCTACTGAGTTTGAATTTTTCCAAGAAATGCAAGTGATGTCATCAGCACTCATATTCAGCAGATACTAAAATAACATGCTGGCTATTCGTTTCGAAATGTGCAGCTTCGATCGGTAGCTTTAAAATACGAGTATGTATATCGTAGCGGATATATTTTTATCCTTACTAATATTATAGTTTATAAATGCTAAGGTGTGTTTGTTTGTTGGTTCATCCTGCAATCACGCATGTATAACTGATCGATGTGAATTTTTGTATGCGTACAGTTGTGCACTTCTAGAGTGGCATAGGCTATTAAAAACCTCACTCGACGCGGAAAAAGTCGTGAGCAAAAGATAACTAATTAAAAAAATAACAAAAGTAAATTCAAGAGCCTGTGTTTTCTATGCAAAATTCAATTTTTGGGGCACATGACACTTCGTAGCTCTGTAAAGATTAAAGTTACGACAGAGTAAATACGTTTACATAAATGATTAAGAGCCAAGGATTTGTATGTACTCGTACTTGCGAAAAGAGCACCGCGTTATGTTATGAAAACAAGTAAACATTATTAAAAAAAATTTAAAACACGACTGCTGCCGCCATATTGTTTTTTTTTAATAATTGTCACTCGGAATGATGTAAGGATTCTAACGACACCGTATACATCCAAATCTATTTTTAGGCATTTAGAAGATATTATGGAATAAAGAAACTCACATACATAAATGAACCCTGAAAACATTTCACTCCTTTTTTGGGCAGTCGTGTAATAAATCAAAGGACTCGTCCTCGACTCTTCTGTATAGATAAGAGCACGACCATCGATCTACATTACAGTTCAAGTCAGCATTGTTACGTGATTGCACCACTGTCGCGTGACTCGGTAACGCCGCTATCGGAAGCCGGAAACGCTATCGTTACATTATTCCCGCAGAGCCTTCGAATTTTCTGCCTATTGTCTTTGCTTGAAATTCTTAGAGGCACAGAGATAAGGAAGTGTTTTGTATTAGCGGAATGCTGAGTAGAAATGTTTTTGTTTACGCCGAATAATAAAGCTTCGGCACTTTGTTTCTTTTCATGTTAATTTATTCTTTATGTTTGTTGTTCGTTCTTATTTAAGTAACGCCTATTTTATATAAGGGCAGAGAAATACTGTTTGATAGTACCTACATAACGATATTAAGTATTCTGTCTTGGAGCGGTTTCTATTTGTAACACTATTGTGCTTCTACAGCCCTGTCCATATATAATTGTGTCCCGTTCGCTATACTTGTCTGTAACTATTTTAATCAGCAATTTTACACTCTGTCTATAAAACTATTATGTATGCTGTAGACTTATTCTGTAATTTTACGTAGATATAGACATAGTATCGACCCGTCCTGTAAATATAGTTTATAGATAAATAAAATTTATCCATCCTGTAGATAAATAAAAGTTTATCAATAGGCATAAGATTCTAATGTCTCTGCTAATGTTACCAGTCACACCAATATTTTGCTTCGTGTATCAAAGCTACAATATGCAGCGATAATAAATTAGCCGCTAATTCAAACTCAAATATTTATTGGTGTGGACCTGACTTAAGATTTAAAAACCAAAACTGTCATATTCATACAAGTAGAATAGAATGGTTTTTATTCAAATAAACTTCTACAAAGTGCTTTCGAAGTCAAGTGAATCTACCACTGGTTCTAAAAAACTTCTTTGTATGCTGAACTTATTACAAATTCAACAGCAGTGAACGAAAAAGTTCATTAGTTCGCGCATGATAAAAAAGCTAACCCGTTTTCAGTCGCGTATATCCGGAATAGTCAGCGCTGAAAATATCCTGACAAATCGTTTTTGAGCTCGGCTCTGACTGCAAGATAACTAACTCTACATTGCACAAAGCCTGCATCTACATAATAATCGATGGCTTATTGGCATTCCCCCTTTACTTCTAAATTGCAAATTTTCCGCACGATTTCCCTTCAAGGAATAAATTTACAACTCGCGAACTGAAACGTAAATATTTCCTGCATTCATTTTATTTTGCGTTGTACGAGTTTCGTATAACTACTTTTGAACTATAGTTCTCCATTCTTGTTTCGTTATAAAACGGGAAATGTAGGATTTCAATAAAAGTTTGTGTTGGAAGAAATTGTCTGCCTTATTGTTAGGGGTAATCGTAGTTTTAAAAACACAGCTTTTAATCATTTTTAGTTTTTATTGCAATTTTTGGTAGCTTTGCCTTACCATATCACTGGATGTGACGATATTTGAAGATAGTAGAGCACTTACGTAGAAAGTTTATGGAATGATGACTGTTGTAATAAACTCATTCCCATCCAAACAGACAGAATGTCTACATCTCTTATGGATAGGTACGTTTTTCCAAGTTGAATTTACCTTATAGGTACGTTTTTTACATTAGGTAAAGTAGTACCTTAGTACTCAGTAACACTTAGAAGTCCACAACTTACACCACTGTACCATGGAGCTCAGGAATTATTACAATTATGTTCAATTACTTATGCAACTTTAATCGCACGTGCTAGCAAGCAATTCAATCCTTAAGTCAATAACTATCGGAAAAGGGAGGCGAAAACACTAAACAAAAGGCAGTATTATTGCCCATAAACTTGATATCTACCGGAGAAACCATTTATTACTATTATCTTATCATATAATAAACAAAAGTAATTGCCTAATTCTTTAGGGCCGACCCAGCGTAGAGAACCATAAATTAAAGGTTCTTTTCTGTGCTGTAAATCGTAACTAAGGGTTGGTAAGGTAAAGAATGTTCCTTTTAATTTTGTACGCGTGTATTTTTCCTCAGTTTGTCTTTTCTTGACGTGGACTCTCATTTACATTTTGTGCGGACATCATAAATTAAACTTGAGGTCCACGTCATAGTATTATAATATTTTGTTTTGTATTTATGTGTAAATTTTCCATAAGGCCCGGAAGGTCCAATTATTTTGTACTTTTGTCTTTTCTTGGGCAGCGTCCTGTAATGACTTTTGCCAGCTTTTGCCAAAATAAGAAGTTTTCTAAATCTCAGGCATACACATTAAAAAATATATTTGCATTATTTTAGACGTCTTTATTTAATTTGTATACATACTTGCTTATGGAGTGATTACAAAATATAATTATACTCAACTTCATCAAAAATTTAGGCTATAAACAACCAAGCTTGCACAAAACGCTGCCTAAGTGCGGATTGGCAAACGTCACACACATAATTCTCAAACATGCAGGTCTCCTTAATAGAATAGAATAGAATAGAATAGAATAGAATAGAATAGAATAGAATAGAATAGAATAGAATAGAATAGAATAGAATAGAATAGAATAGAATAGAATAGAATAGAATAGAATAGAATAGAATAGAATAGAATAGAATAGAATAGAATAGAATAGAATAGAATAGAATAGAATAGAATAGAATAGAATAGAATAGAATAGAATAGAATAGAATAGAATAGAATAGAATAGAATAGAATAGAATAGAATAGAATAGAATAGAATAGAATAGAATAGAATAGAATAGAATAGAATAGAATAGAATAGAATAGAATAGAATAGAATAGAATAGAATAGAATAGAATAGAATAGAATAGAATAGAATAGAATAGAATAGAATAGAATAGAATAGAATAGAATAGAATAGAATAGAATAGAATAGAATAGAATAGAATAGAATAGAATAGAAATGTTTTTTATTCAAATAAACTTTTTATTCAAGTAACTCCGAAAGTTATAAAGAAATAAGGCGTGCAATGTGCATGAGATTCAAAGCCCGGACACCCAGAAATAGAGGCCGAAGTGAACTCTATCATTTTCATTGCTGTTGACCAATATGTTTACCGCACTGCAATAAATTGAGATGACAAGTTGTTATTCTTATCACGCATCTCAAAACCCATAATAAATCAAAAATGTCGATTTATGGCTACAAGTAAAAATGTTTGTAAAGCATAGCTGTAAATATTTATTTACATCGGTTTTCGTTTCAGCGGTGGAGTCACGTACTTCTTTCTTCGTATTTTGTAGCAGATAGATTTATAGTCCTCCACTTTAAATATATAGTATCTCACGTACTTAGAGATGGGACCGGTTAAGTCATTTTGTTAGTCGAAGAAAGGAAAATAAAATATTGAAAATATTATTTACTTAATACTTATTAGTTATCCACTTGAACGAAAACATTGTAAGAACGTGTTAGTAATATTCACTTAATTGCAAATTAATTGCATTCCGCCGAATCCAACTCGGCTGGGCACAGCGTTCGGGAAGCTCCGAGATGTCTTCTCGTCCAAAATTCCTCAGTGCCTGAAGACTAAAGTCTTCGAAGAGTGCGTGTTGCCAGTGATGACTTACGGATCCGAGACATGGTCGCTAACTAAGGGCCTGTTAAGTAGGCTCAGGACCGCTCAGCGGGCGATGGAGAGAGCGAGAGTGGCGACCCCGCACCGGGAAGCGCAGTGTTGGCAGACCCCCCAACCAGGTGGACCGACGACATCAAGCGAGTCGCAGGGAGCCGCTGGATTCAGGCGGCGCAAGACCGAGGCCTGTGGAAGTCCATACAAGAGACCTTTGTCCAGCAGTGGACGTCTATTGGTTGATAAAGAAGAAGAAGACCTGTAACTTCGTAACCTTTTTCTTAGTCGTTTTTCCGAGTCACTTTCCACGTCCTCAACAATATGTAAAAAAATCACGTCAATCCGTAGCTCTTTTGTGGTGTGATTGAAGGATAAACAGCTAATAAACAAAAAATTTCGCATTTACGATATTAGTAGCGATGAGATGTTATATTGAAGAAATACATAATCAGACAAGTAGACTGCTTTTTATTCCGGAAAATTAAATCAAATCAATCTGAGCTACCACGGAGTTTTAAAAATTTTAAATTTACTTAATTCTCGTGAAAACAACAAAACCATCATCATTCGTAAATAAATTCATAAGTAATTATTCTAACAAAGTTTGCTAGTCGAGTTTAAAAAGCACATCACTTTTATTTACGCTATCCTTGACTCTATCCAATAAAATGTCCTAACGCTTCATCTGTCCAACTAGCTGCTCTGTAAATCTAAGTTTCCGTGGAATTTACAATTTTTCGTTTTTCCTCACAAATATAGCTTAAATAGTCATATATTTTTATCGTACATCCTAAATACATTAATACATTTGGAATTTCTCGTAAATAAAAAGAGCGTTCCTTATCACACTGATTATGGATTTCCTCAATAGAACATCGTATCAGATAAGAAAGTATTTTTCTATCTTACAAAATAACGTTAATAAACAAAGCCCTATCTACTTGTTATACGAATAGGTAATCGCATATCTATATTCGTATTTCACAATCAGGCCTCATGAATATTTATAAATGACTCCTAACAAAGATTGTGTATCCCATATTGTAATCTTAGAACGCGAAGAATTAATTCCATTATTTGTTTTCTCGATGTATTTACAGACGTGAGCCGACTTAAATCAGCAAGTAAAAGTTATTTTGTGGTTTAAGCCGTTGTTTTGATAGATTGATTGGCGTGTTTAGTTTAGGAATGTGTTTTAAGCCATATCTTAGATATTTAACGACGTGGTGACGGTCTTGTGTTAGTTTTATCTCTGCACTTTATTGTGTGATGTGACAGAGATATGTGATGGAGGCCTATTTCCAATCCGCTGTACACACACACACAAACGAATTAAGCGTTTAAAAAGCCTCAATAGCCCTACGCACACTAATCTCTGTAATTAAGCTATGATCAACACTGGACTGGGTGTCCAAATCCCAATACAGATGACAGCTTAAATTAGCGAACAATTTGAAGCGCCACATCACATCACATTACACTAATATTATAAAGGCGAAAATTGTATGTGTGTGTGTGTGTGTGTGTGTGTGTCTGTTACTCCTTCACGCAAAAACTACTAGACGGATTTGGGTGAAATTTGGAATGGAGATAGATTATACCCTGGATTAACACATAGGTTACATTTTATCCCGAAAAATTTAAGGGTTCCCGCGGGCATCAAAAAACCTTAAATCACGCGGACGGAGTCGCGGGCATCAGCTATTTTGACATACGAGCGTCTCTGGAACTAAAAATATAGGGATTATAAATACCTAAAAGTAAACTACCTATCAGTTGTCAACTAGTGCCCTCAATAATTTTAGCGAAAATGGCGTCAATTAAGTAAGTCCAAAAATATATGACAACATCCTGTCCAGTGTTAATTATGGATTAATTTTAGTGGTTAGTTCCTACGGGAATCTGTTACAAAGCTGAAATGAAAGTGGTCGGAGCAAAGGCTTGAAAAACCGATGGACGTTGAGATCCTTAAGTACTGGAATCTTGACCCCGCACCGGGAGGTCTTGCGTTGGAAATCCCCCAACTAGTTTGACGGACGATCTAAGCGAGTTTGTTGGCAGCCACAGTTGGCAAATATAGGGGGCACAAGATCGTGTTCTGTGGTGACCCTTTCAAGAGACAATATGTCCTGCTGTAGTGAAGGACGCAGAGGTTGAAATGATAATAACGATGACAAAGCAAGAAGAGTTGATTTGTCTTTGAGACTGCAGACATAAATTAAGAATTCCTTTTCAATCAGTTTCAATTAAATATTTTAGTTTTAATTGAAATTCGCTTGCGGTAAATAATAATTGACATTATCAAAAATAACCTCGCTCGCTGCCTTGCAAAATGTATACAATTGACATTAATTAAAATAGGCCGCTTTAGCTTTAATGGCCTGAATCCTGACAATGTTGAAGCAGACCCTTTTAGTCCATTGACGTCGAAGCTCGCTTTGTATGCAAATTAAAGGGTCCCAAATTTGACGCGTCTGGTAAAATGACATCTTCTCTTAGGGCCCTTAAAATTTGCAGCCTCTTGAATATTGACCTTTTGCGCTTGAACAATATGAATAAGCTAAAATTTCAATTTTAAATTTCATTTCATTTTGCATGTTCATTTTTATGAAAGTTGACTCTTCATTTTTTGGTTCACATCAAACTAAGGTTCAAGGCACATTAGCGAAGAGACGATAGCGACACTACGCAACGTCTTTTCTCAAAAGGTCTAATAGCTAAGGTGCGCTCTAAACTTGTGTCAATGTTTATGTCATGCGCACTGTCGAATTAATATAAGCTGATTTGCGTGCTGACACGTTCGTATACCTACGCTATCGTCGCGGTGTTGCGTACAGAGGCAACAAGAGGCATCTTAAATTTTGCTTCTAAAACGTTTAGTTTACTTTGGAACATATTTTTAAAAAGGTCGCGAATTGACTTTGTGCCAATAATATTTTTTGGCCCTAGCTCCTAATATTATGTCAGTAACATTCTTAAATGGTAATAAAAACCTAGGTCATAAAAACTTGGATCAAGATAACGGTTTCCATAAGCTGGCTTTAAAAGGACTTCTTTAAAATAGCTTTTTAAAATAGCTTTATTTTACGGCCGCCGCCGTGAAGTCGATTTCAATTTTTCTTTAATTATACCTTTGTGCAAAGCTGCAGTAGCTCTTAATTTAAATAAATTATTCTTTCGCGTGCAATTTTCCGTCGTTTGTTCAAATGGTGGAGTACTGTTAGTTTTGAATTAATTTAGTTTTTGTTTATGGTGGTATTTTATTTTATTTTTGTATTAACTGGTGTTTTTTTTATCTTATTTTAATATTTGCCTAGCATCGACTTAAAATTAAATTATAAAAAAAATGTTGTTTTAAATTTGAAATCTGTAGCTCTTAATTATTTATACAGATAGTTTATCTATCTTTTCGCAAAAACTTGAATCTAATTCGTATTATCATACTATAATGATTGTTGTTATTATAATTATAATGAGTGTTATGAGATAAGACAGACATACAAATGCAGCGTGCTCTTTGACAGTGATCATCCGCCCACCTAGCGGGAATTTTCTGCGTACCGGTACGGCTCGCCATTCCAACACCTTGATAACCCAAGTAATAACACGTCTACACTCCCAACAGCTTGCAGTTTCAGTTCTAGAGCTGTATGTCCCTCCCATTGCCTTTTCAGCTGTGCGGTTCGATGAGCTATGTATGTCGGTATCTCTGATCTCCTCTGACTTATTTATATTATTTAAAAATTTTCCCCACCAACGAAGTCACAGCTGCAAGACTCGAAAGTATCATAATACAAAAGTAGCGGAGAAAAATTCACTCGCATAGTACATCAAAGTCCCTAAAAGATGCATTCAGCAAAACTTGAGCTGCATAAAAATTTCACGTAAAGGAGCTTCTGACTACGACCATTGACTAAAGAAAAAAATCGATGGGACCCCAGCTCAGGCAGTCCAGCTGATGGAATCAATAGCTTAATTTATTTAAGACAGTTGTTGACATGTCATGATTGAGAGTTGAGCTACGGTTAAGCAGCTTCCTGTCAAATAGGTGCAGGCGTCATAATTATATTAATATCAACTAGAGACTCAAGGCTTGACCGTGGCAAAGCGCTCACAGCGTTTTTTCTTCACACATGTCTGAAGTGTTCATTTTATATAAAAAATGTTAGTCATGTTCAGTGTGGCGTCTCCGATACATGTCTTTGCCTTCAATACATATGCTGTGATCGTGAATTATTACACAATGTATACCTCTGAATGTATCTTCGCCTTCAATACATGCTGTGATCATGAATTATTACACAATGTATACCACTGAATAGCATTTTAAAGTTTAAGAGCTCGGGTGATCGGCTCGTTTTTTAAAATCTCCTGATGGTTTTTAAAATCAATAAATTAAAATTTATTTATTTCATGTAGCTATGTACCTGTGGCTCTTACGACAAGTTTACCACCGATTCAGCAAGCAGATTCTGCTGAAAATTCATCCGAAACACGAACGAAATAGTAAGGTTTCTTGACGATAAGAGGCATGAATGCAAAACGTCGTTCGCCGTCTGTCTTTGTTCTTTAGTCTGCGGCTACTTCTAGTAGGAAAGGAATAAAATATTTGCAGTGTTGCAGTCGCATGCATGTCCTGAGCTCGTTAGATGGATGACTGTGCAAATACTCGGGTTCTCCGTGACTCGTGACATGGATTGGCATATGTGAGGTTACGTGCATAGGAAATTCTATGCATTTATATAAGGTAAAAACGTAGCATTGTTATTACTCTATCGACTTGGGAAAAAGGCAGTTTACATTTAACACCAAGCACTACAGTTTTTGTTATTAGGAAAGTTCAATATTAGACGAGACTTTGTCTTGAAAGAACTGTCTTTAATTTTTGCATTGGCATGGTTAAAAGCAAAACCTTGCCAGAACTGACGTACCCCATTAAAGTAAGTACCCAATTAGACACAGTCGTCAGTTATAGTCATAGTCTAAAATTGAAAAGCATTTAGACTTAAATAAGACCCCATCAAAAAGCCTTTGTGAAGGAGACAAGAAGATAAGGATTGTAACAATTTCATACTTACTAAAAATAGGTTGGTAACGTACTAGGGTTTTTCCAATAGAGTATTCATCTCATCTTAGTAGTCTGGTATAATATTAGACCGCTTAGTCTAAAGTTATAACAAAAGAAATATGCAAAGAAAAATTTTTAATTAAAGAGATTTTTTTTATTTTGGTAGTAAAATAATACAATAGTAAAATAAATGGTGCGAAGCCGCAAGCAAAATCTGGCTTTAATAATTCAGTAAACAACGTTGTTCACTGTTGAATTGCTCAGGTGAAAAACATTAAAATATATACAACAAAGGGCGTACGACCGGAACAAAGCATGAAACACGTTGAATTGTAGCACAAAGTACACAATCGCTCACTCGTTTTACAGTCTATTGAAAGCGCAATGAAAACCGTCGCCGCGGTCGGAATGCTACGGAAACGGTGAGTTTTCTTGCCGACAGGAGGCATGAATTCAAAACATCGTAAAATATGAAAGATACGCTTCGCAGCTTTAGCGCGCCTTCACACTCCACGTATTGTCAGCCGCCGACTCTGAGCAGGCTCAGTGTGAGCCCCAGAACCCCAGAGAAAGCATACAGTACGTCTGCATTTTTCTTTCTCACTGTACAGACAGTAGGTACGCTACGTACGTAGGTAGGTAGGTAGGTAGGTAGGTAGATGGTGCAAACAATGCACCACTGGTGTAAATGAAGAGCCCGTCAGCGTCAGCGCTGCATATTCGGCTGCTGAGAATCAGCGGCGCATAGTGTAATAGCATTAATAGCATATTTCTGGTTTGACCGCTAAAGATTATATCAAAGTAACTTATTCGTAACATCAAACGATCCACGGACGGCTGAGATTTGTTTTTTTTAACCACTAACAACAAGCAGAAAACTAACTAGCAGCAAATGGGGCCTAACTATTTATTTAAAGTGTTCCGTACCACCAATACATACTTAGGTATTTTTTATTTTATTTTCTCCCGCTATGTTAAATTTTTTTTAATCTTTTTTATTTGCCGTGATAGAAGCTACAGGTAGCCATAATAAAGCATAATAATATGTATTCTGTAAAGATTTTAAATGGCTACCTATTCTGCTGAAGATGTAGACCATGTGGCAGACGTCATACAGTGGAGGCTTAGCAATAGAATCCTGTTTGGTACCTACATTCTCCTAAATCTATTCAAAAGTACTTCATATTTGAGAAATGTAGTTGAATCCCTCAAACTTTTGAAATTACAGCAGGTACAAGACTTTCATCACAATAATTTATCACCGTAATTTTAAACTTTGAAAACATTCAAAACACATGGCTCCTCCAGTGCGACCTGCTCTCAGGAACGGTGTTAGAGCTCCAAAAGATATCATTTATAAAAGTGTTGACACTAACTGAGAACGTTACTTGGCTAGGCACCATAAAATTTAGTTCCACACTCAGCTAACTTATTCTCAGCTTCTGTACAATTTCCTATGCAAATTTAATTGTACCCGAGGTTCCACGTAAATCTCTGTTCTCTTTGCTGCAAAGTTAATTACGGAGCCGGGGCTACTCTTTGCGATTAACGATCCAGCTTTGCTTTTATTGTGTCTACATCGACAATGCAGAGAAAAACATGGAAAATGATATTACACGAAGCGCAAACGAATCGCACTTTGTTATCGATATAGTAAAAATAATATATTGTGCTTGCATTGCCGAAACATATGGAGTTGTTGCGTTCTTTCTTAGCTGAGTCACCACTAAGCTTGGCAGACTCTGTATTGCTTTGGGCACGATGTATTTGACTGATATTTTTATATACATACTAGCTGATGCCCACGACTTCGTCCGTGTGGATTTACTTTTTAAAATCGCTCGGGAACTCTTTGATTTTCCGGGATAAAAAGTCTATTTCACACTCCAGGCCCTCAGCTATAACTATGCAAAAAATCACGTCGATCCGTAGCTCTGTTGCGGCGTAATTGAAAAACAACCAAACAAACACAGTTTTGCATTTATAATATTAGTCTGATATTATAGTAGGTATGATTTAAAATAATTTTTTCAAATGATATATCATATAACTCAATGCCACTTTTCTTAACTAGTCTCGGAAATATAGAGCTTTAAGGTTTCCTGTTAAACAAAGAGAGTCAGTCTAGCGTGTGACGTCACAAGACAGTAGCTTCATACCCTCTTTATTGATTTCGTTTAAGAAGGATACAGATTAAGTCGCAAAAAAACAGCTTATATCTTATTTGTTTGTTTGCTGATTTTTTTTTCACATATGATATTCTTACGTATTACATTTTCGATTATAATAATTAATTAATATTTTTTATATAAATACTAGCTGATGCCCGCAACTTCGTCCGCGTGGATATGACATTGACAAAAACACCCAATTTAAGCTCTACCAAAAAGACCACTGCCTCTACTAAATCGTTCGATCGAGGCATCGGTCAAGCTCACAAACTATACAATTGCTGGACATATTAAAACCACACGAACCTCAGCGGATAGCTATAGGATAGATAGGATAGCTCAAGGATGCAAACTGCAAAGGTGTATAGGTACATCGCAAGTTCTACAGTGAGGCAGTGATTGTGAAAACTGAGCAAAGCTGTTTTAAATCATTTCTTATTTTTTGGCGCTTACATCAAGTGACCGGACAGTGTCGATATATTTTACATATTATTATTATTAATTAATTGCACAAAATTCGTACGGTACTTAATCTGAATTGGTATTTACTATTTACTGGTACTTATGGTGCTACCATCTACGGGCTAACTTGGTAGTTTTATTTAAACCCATTCCCCTAATCGCCGGGTACACCTATTTCGTAAATGTTTAGGTTATTTATAGCTAAAAATATTTTCTATCATATAACAAAACAAATAGTTCAGTCGTGAAGCGATTGGTATTCCCACCGCACTGCGTCTTGATTTGGAGACCGTCCAATATTGATAGAGTCAAGTAGCAAGTTATTCCAACTTTTCAACGAAAAGTTGGCTTGCAATATTTTGTTTAAGGCTTCGTGATGTTCACTAGTGATCGTTTTTAGTACATTGTTAGAGAAACAACTTTTTATTCAGGATTATTTTTAAAATCCCAACAACCTCCTACAGGTACTTAACTTTTACAAATAATAATACATAACATTATTTTTAATAACTTTATTTTATTCCACGACTTTTAACAATTCCTATGTTGTTGCATTTTAAAAATCACCCTGTAATATCTTGTATTTCACAGGAAACAAAGGTCAACAAAGTGATACTGAATGAAGGGTCGTCGAGGCGAGCTTCTGGCTTCACGCCTTACAAAAATACGGGTATTTTAAGACTGAAAATAATTAATATTATTATTCGACTTCAGGTTAACTCAAAACTAAACTTCAAGCAAGTTTAGAAAAAATCCCATAAACATTCAGCCGAAGGTTTAGTTTTTCTGTCGAACTGAGCCTTTTCTTAAAATCTTAATCGATAACAGTTATTTGAATATATTAGTATAGTATAGTAGGATAAAACGTAAAATAATCTCTGAATTTTGTAGATACCGCGGCCTCAACTCTTCTCAAACAAATTTCCTTGACTATAAATAAACTCATCCTATTATCTAGAATTTTCCAACCCAATTCCAGAATCTGATACATTGTAGAGATGTTGTTCGCCAAGTAACTTTATGAGCAATGCGTTTTCTACACTGTGCTTTTATGTCACGGTGTCTGCCGTCTTAAATTATTGTTTATTATCTTTTATGGCGTAATGCATTGCACATAAAATATCGCAAAGGTGTACTTAACCGTTGCAATGTAGACATTTTTGAAATGAGAAGGAAACCATGGAATATCTAACGTTTTTATCAGCTCATGACATATCCGCAATTTTGAAATCTTAGCTCTGATAAAATTTTGTAGAATTGATTTTGAAACTTTTGAATTTAGAGGATAAAAGTTTTCTGTCTCGTTTACGCTACTGGGAACTTGTTTGACACCAATAGAGACAGAAATAAAAATCAAAAACTAACGTAGCCGAGCGATTTTCGTTCATGGGCGATTTCATTTTCTGAAACCAGACAACCTAAGGATTTAACGCTGAAAAAGGAAGCATCTAGCGCTGCAAAAAAATGTATTGTGTTTATACCCAGGCCATACAAAATCGCTCACACTTGGAATAAAATACGAACGCGGTTTGAGTGTAAATTTCGTGGTTTTTGGTTTATGATGTTTCTTGTACTCACTCCGCTCATCTCATCGCTAAAAGCTATTTATCGTTTAAACATATTTGTCGTTTTAACAAATTTTGTATTGGCAATCTGTCAGAACGGCTATTTATTCGTCGGTTATAGTTTACTTGGCAATGGTGAACATACCAAAAATACAAAAATACTCGCTCTCGAAAAGCGATTCAAAGAAAAATCTTGGAATATCAATGCTGCGCCTAAAACAACACCTTACCAGTACTTATTCGAATGGTCTTTAATTATGAAATTATTCGTGTGAAAAAATGTTAAGTATATTAAATCTAAACATTCCTTCTATGCATTTCAACTATCAGCGTTTAACCGTTAAAATTAAACACTTAATTCTCGCTGCTGCATTAACACGTAGCAATTAATGTAACAATGCTCCAATCAGACACGTCAGCACCGCTGTTAATTTGATATGGAATTTTAACATTCAAATGGTGTTCAAAACTCCAATTAAAATAAATTCACATACAGCCTACAGGTAAGTCCTATTTGGCATCATCAAGAGGACATAGACATAATAATATTGAGAATTTATGCAAGCTGCAACTGAGAAAACTGTTGAAACGTAGGAACACAATAACTTTCATATATTATTATGATTTATTTAGATGTTTTTTGAATCGTATATTAGCAGGTAAATTGGAAAACAAGGGAAGTTTTTCCAAACTCTGAGAACCTTGACGATTTCAGTTTGTATCAGATACAGTACTTTTATTATTTTTGCGTATTTGTATTTTCCAAAACGTGTTGAATTTTTTTTGGTGGTTTTATAGTTTATTTTTAAAACGAGTGGTAGACAGAAGCGAGAACTATGTACTGGTGGAACATAAAACAAAAATCGGCCAAGTGCGAGTCGAGGCTCGCTCTTTTAGGGTTCCGTTAAAAAAAAAATTAATATATTTTCATCTCCATGGAAATATTTTAATTTAATTTTTTTAATTTAATTTAATTTTTATTATTTGTTGTTATAGCGGCAATAGAAATACATAATATGTGAAAATTTCATCTGTCTATCTATTACGGTTTACGAGATACAGCCCGCTGACAGACGGACGGACGGACGGACGGACGGACGGACGGACAGCGTAGGCTTAGTACTAGTGGTTCGCCCCGAACTGAGACCTCGCGGTAACGGTATCCCATGATTATTCATTCAATCGATACATGATAACCAATACTGACATTATTATTATGCCCGTTTTCACCAAACATACCTAAATCATCCCCTAAGTAGGAGTCTCTTTACGTAGGTAGCTCCTAAATACAATCCTAAGTCCTAACATCCGTCCCAAATTCCCAATGTCCTTTTAGGTGTCCCGTACAGGATCGTGATAAATAAGTTGACAGAAATCATCACCTAACTTATCATAGGTAGCCCGTAAAGGTTAGGGAACGTTACTGAAAACATTGAATTATTATGTAGGTACTAACGAGTGAAACCGGGTTACGGGCATCTGTACAAATCGTCATCTATCGACGCAAATAGAAAATATACAAAATGTAGTAATTAATAGTTTATTGAAGTTTGATATTTAACTAAAAAATAATTTTAATTGAATAATATGGTATTATATTATTATGTAACTAAATAATAATGGTCGACGCAAAACTGTTTTTGGGATAGGTCGTAGTCGTAATCTCCTAGTTCCATGGAATAGTGCCTAATGTAATGACTGCGCCATCTATTAGCATTATTGTGAAGCTATGTTGATGCTATATGAATTACTGATGCCCATTAAAAATTAAATAATCTCGTTTCTTTATAATATTCATATAATTTTAGTATTTGTTGTTCAAGTACAGGATATAAGTGAAATAATAAAAATAAAACAGGTTGAAAATACGTAGCGGATTTTGCTAGAGGGCGTCTTCAAGCGAGCGTATAAAATCGCCACTTTGAAAGCCCCCCATTTCGTCAATTTTAAAGGAAAAAATAAAAAAATAATATTTTTGTACTCGGTTCGAAATTATCTTTAACATGATATGTTACAATTTTATATAACGCGATAAAATTTTTTTTACTTCGCATTCACTTCTATGAGAGCCCCCCTGAAATAAAGGTTTTTATAATTTTTTATGCAATATTCGGCTGAAGGCCATCAGTTTACATATTATATCTAAATTTGAAGTAATTACGTTCAGTAATTCAAAAGTTATAAGGCTCTGACAGACGGACGGACGGACGGACGGACGGACAAGAGCAAATTCACCTAGTAGACTCAGAGACCTCGCTTCGCTCGGTCAAACAGGGTCCCGTTGGTACCCTTTGGGTACGGAACCCTAAAAAGATAAAATGTTGCAAAAAATATAAATGGAATCTTAAGTAAAAAACTACGCACAAATTTATTTATAAACCATGGATGTATTTCCATTCATTCTCTTGTAAAAAAACTGGCTTTGTGCTGTTCAGAACACCCTCCCCTATTCGTATTACAGATTTATAAATGGCAATTGTTGGATTAAAATGATTAATAGTAGCCCTGAGTGAAATATTGCAGGTGCACAGGATCTTTGAAGTCTATATTAATACTCCTATTTTAATAGAGATTTAAAGGTTACACGCATCCTTTTGTTGAAATTAATGTTCAGTTTACATAACACAGCATTGTTTAAAAAGAATAAAATAAATTCCTCACTGTAATGTTAACACGTCTCACGAAATCGCAACGAGATTTTAGTCTTAAAAATTGGCCAAGTGCGAGTCGGGCCTCGCTCTTTTAGGGTTCCGTTTAAAAAAAAAATTAAATTAAAATATTTCCATGTACCCATGGAAACATTTTAATTTATTTTTTTTAATTTAATTTAATTTTTAATATTTGTTGTTGTAGCGGCAATAGAAATACAACATATGTGAAAATTTCATCTGTCTATCTATTACGGTTTACGAGATACAGCCCGCTGACAGACGGACGGACGGACGGACGGACGGACAGCGTAGGCTTAGTAATAGGGTCCCGTTGGTACCCTTTGGGTACGGAACCCTAAAAACGATATTTATTTAAATTGGTTTTTGCTTACGTCGTCTTATCAATTTTTTTTTGAAAAAAAAAAATACGATTTTTTTTATTTTAATGAGATTGTTAAACTAGTTTACAATCAGTAAAGTGGGTTATACATACATACATAACATACTTTTTAAAACGACCACTTTTTCTTTGTCAGTCGATAGATGTCCACTGCTAGACAAAGGTCTCTTGCATGTACTTCCACAGGGCTTGGTCTTGCGCCGTCTGAATCCAGCGGCTCCCTGCAACTCGTTTGATGTCGTCGGTCCAAATATTGAGGGGTCTGCTAACACTGCGCTTCCCGGTGCGGGGTTGCCACTCCAGCACCTTGGGATCACAATGACCATCAGCTCTTTGCACTATGTGTGTGTATATGTGTGTCTATATGTAAAACGACCACAGGATACACTAATCAATAGAAAAACTGAAGCTACTTAAAAACAAGAATGAAAATAAAAAAAAATATAAAAGTTTCGATGTAGCACCTTAAAAGTGTAAACCGGGTTTTTTTCATTAAGATATTATTGTATTCCTTCATATCGGACGCTATAAATTTTAATTACAGAAAGCTTAATAAGGCGAACTGCACACGACACGACACGGTCTCAGCGCTGATGACGGCGCGTCTAATTGGAACTGTAAATTTAAATAACACTGACACTTTATGTCGGTGCTCACTCTAATTGAGAGAGGGAATCGTAAAAATAATTTTACTCGGCTCATTTGTACTATGCGTAGTTTTAATCTTTTTCTATTTTACTGCGGTGGGCTGATTGGACGGTTACGTGTGGATGCTAATTTATGGCCGAACTTGGAGCTCTTCGGTTCCTTTTACGATTCTACTTCAATTTTTCTGTTCTATTTTTAAATCACGTTTCACGGTTATTAACACTGGCAATTTTCCAGCGAGTTTAAAAAAAATTAAGCAAAAATCGAAGTTGTTAAAGACAGAGATGCCTCAGAATTTTTCTTTTTTTTTTGAATAGTAAAGTTGTATGAATAGATGGCTGATTATTATTATTAATTCATAATATTAGTACTTCATAAGATGGACAAGCTGCAAGCAACATAAATATGAAGTAATTTGCCGCTATAGCTGGCCCATTGGGTACAGGTCTCCTCTCAGAACAAGAATGGTTTAGGATAGTTCACCACGATGGTCAAGTGCAAATTGGGACACTAAACACACCTTTGAGCAAGTTATGGAGAACCCTTAGGCATGCAGATGTTTTTCTTTGCCATTTTTAAGCTATTGCATAGCTTTTATCGCAGGCTTTGAACTAGGACAAACAGTTTGAGCGCGGCGACCGAATCAAGAAATTTCGTAACGAAAAAAAACCTAACACCGTCGTTCAGTAACGTTCAACATTTTAGAGGTTCTCAAGTAGCTCTATTTGGCGCAGTGGGCGAGCGGTCGCTTTCTTTACCGTATGGTGTATGATGTCGCAGGTTCGAATCTCACTCGCGAAGTAGTGACAGTTCGCTTTTCTTGTTTGTTTGTTTTTATTTTTTTTTTGCATAATTTTTATTATGCAAAAAAATTATTGCATAAATATTATAATTGCATAAGTTGATAAAAAATGCTATGCAATAGCTTTACCGCGGCAGTCCCCGAGTGCCACTTAATTTTTTTTTAGCAAGTGATATTAAATTGCTAAGAATGTACTCAGCGCTTAAAAGCCTTTATCATTTTTAGATAGGTAGTTAAACAGCACGCTAGTCGCTGGTGCTAAATAAAGAACGAAACGGAATTTAATTCCGCCCGTAGTTAATTTCCCTCGGGCTTTTAATTTTCCCTATTATCGCTCTTTGGCTGAGTACAAGAGTCACTGGAACTAATTTAGATTGGAGAAAATCAAACGCTGTGTTCATGAATATAAACTTCTTTTTCATCTAAATATTTTCGGTATTGATTTCAGTTTATAGTACCTATCTATTGTACCTGGGCCCTGAAAAAGACAATTGAACATACATTTCGTATAGCGTCGTCTTTGTCACTCATACCACTGTGACGTTTTGTGATTGTTTTTAAAACATTTTGAAAACGTTTTTACGTTATTAAAATGTTTTGCCAATTCGTGCGAGGCTTCACCACGCTTTTTCACAACGTGTTTGCATGTCTTTTAATTTGCGATTTTTTTGAAAATTTCTATGTTTTTCTTTATTTATCCTTCAGATTTTATCCTTCGGTGACAACTTACCAAAAAAGGTATGAACGCTAAATGGGTTATAGGTAGGTATCTTTACAAGATTTGTCTCTATTCGGTTATATTTTACATAGCATACGTGTTCGTCCGATGTTACTGATGCATCTGATGCTCTTGCACCTCCTGAAGGTCATGCAATTATGAGCGAACAGATCAATCTCTTAAGTAAAGATGTCTCCCTTATATCGTCTTATCGTTGACCATATGAATATCTGGTGATTGAAAGAAGTGAATTGACTAATAGTTATACGAAAAGAAACAAAAAATGAGGCACTCAAGCTGTTCCTCCCAAAATAACCAGTTTTACCGTAAAATAAAAGGAGAAGAAAACAATAATGTGTTGTTTTGAAATACGGGTTAGACCCACCCTCCTTACAATAATGGACCGATTTTTCACAGCCAAAGGGCCTCTAATAAATTGTTGGTCGGAACTTGGATTAGGGTTTTTCTTTCGGAAATTTAATTATTTACGTTGCCGTGATGGTTTAACTCTTGACGGGGGTTGTCTGTCTTCAGTAATCTTCTAGATGCGAATCTTTTTGGTTAAATCGCGTTACGAGTGATTGCTCTTGTTTTTGCGGGTTTCAGACTTGGTAAGTAATAGCCCCGTGATTAAGATGTCGGCATTCTTTCGGGAGGTCCGGGGTTCAATCTCAGGCACAACTTGTTAGAGTTATGTACGTTTTAAACAATTTAATATCACTTGTGTTAAAAGTTAAGGAAAATTTTAAAACAATTGCTTTAAAACTTAAGGAAAATATCGTGATTAACCTGCAGGCCTTAGTTAGAGTTCACCATAATGTTCTCAAAGGTGTGTGAATTCTGCCAATGCGCACTTGGCCAGCATGATGAACTATGGCCTAAACTAAACTAAACTACTTTAACTGCACTAAAAACTTTTCATTCGGGAGGAGACCTGTAACGTGTAGTGGACTGGCGATGGTTTGAAATAAATATGAATGAAGCTTCTTCTTTATATTTATCAACTAATAGACGTCCAGTGCTGCGCGAAGGTCTCTTGCATGTACCTTTACATGCCTCGGTCTTGCGGCGCCTGTATCCAGCGGCTCCCTGTAACTCATCTGATGTCGTCGATGCACCTAGTGGGGATCTGCCAACACTGTTTTCCAGTGCAGGATCTGATGAATGAATGAATGGACCTAATATTGTGATCATAAATATATTATATTTTTTTTATTCGATGAAAAGCTAGTCCTTGACTGCGATCTCACCTGATGGTAAGTGACGATGCAGTCTAAGATGGTAGCGGGCTAACTTGGAAGGGGTATGGCAGTGAACATTCAACCCATACCCCTAATTGGTTTCTACACGCCATCGTGCCGGAACGCTAAATCTCTTGGCAGCACGTCTTTGACGGTAGGGTGGTAACTAGCCACGGCCAAAGCCTCCCACCAGATCAGACAAGAGACATTTTAGAAATTATAAATTCCCAAATTGACCCCGCCGGGAATCGAACCCGGGACCTCCCAGTTATAAGACAACAGCGCTCACCACTGAGCCAGGGAGGTCGTCTAAAATATTCGGCGTGTGAGTCGCTCCCGTGACCGCGGGGTCAACATCTAAGCAGCTTTCATGACATCATCCGGTCGCCAGATGCGACACTGTAATTGTATCCTCGTTATCATTGAATATAACTCATTAATTATTACTTTAATTATAATTGAAGTCCCACTGTTAACAATTAGAACACTTTGTATTGTGTGTTTGTCAAAGGAGTATTGTTTTCATTATCTGTGGAGAGATAACACAAGCCAACAATTTATTTATTGAGTTGGTACCAACTTGGTACTATACCTACTAGACTCAATAAAAAGTTAAAAACTGATATATTTATTTTTGTGCTTTTTATTTTGATTTTCTTTTCTAGTGACATTTATACTAGAATGTATTCATTACATTTCTGTTAGTTTTTTAAAAGGCTGTCAGATATTAAATTAACAAAATGTATTTTCTACATCCTTCTCCAAAAGACCTGCATAGTGAGACGTTAATGGGTTGCCCACGATGATGATGATGATGATGATTTTTCCACCCGCTATCTCTAAGGAGTTAAATTTTTCGTTACAATATTAGCATTATCTCTACAACCCTTGATGTCTGCCACGTAGGTGACTATTTAATTCGGCTGCGGATTATGGGGTCCCGCGTTCGAGTCCCAGATCGTGATCAAAAAATATATTGGGTTAAAGTTTTAGTTTCAGCCCAACGTTGGGAAATTGATGATGTATTGGAGGGCATGATATGAAGCCTTCGGTACTGAGCCTGATCTCTCTTCGGCCATCATTTCGGACTATGAGAGTGACGGAGTAGAGAGTGTATCTGTGTTTGCGCACAAACTTGCGTACACAAGCTCTACCTTAATTTGAAGGGTAAAAAGGAATATTAGTCATGTTTAAGATAGTAAATATACTTAAAAAAAATTGGTTGTCTGTAAAGTCGGCTTACGGTCGATAGTTTTACGTGATTACATCATAAAGAAACATTGACGATGACTGACGGGCGGCGGCGGGCGCTCTCTAGTCACAAGCCAACGCTTGGGCCGATCGTGCCTCCCTATTGCTTGTTCCGCGCTGTCGCTTGCACGCTCAGGCTCAGGCGGAACGTGACACTTTTTCGTGCGTGCAGCCGTTGTTCATCGATTTATAAGACGTTATCACGTCAAAAAACTTATGCCATTTGAACTCTCCATTGAGATTGGTCGCCGTGGCCCTAATTCGACCAGAAAAACATTAGGTATTATAAACCCTTAATACCAACAAATCACCATACCTCTGTATTAATCATGATGCTAATAAAGGTAATGTAGGTCCTAGGTACACACTTAATAAGCTTTCACAATGATTAACAATGTTTCGAAATTAAATACGTAGAGCGACTGTGTTCTAAATGGATTCATTTAGAACTAAGTCGGTACATTATTGCCGTATCTAATCCGAATCAGGCCCGACGAATTTAATCCTAGTTACCAAAAAGAGGATCTCGTATACATAGACCCTATTGTCTATTACAACTACTTTGTACATAGCGAAAGCGTTAATTGGGTGACCCAACTGCCTACAAGTCCCATTAGGGCCAAGACCGAAACCCTTATTCCATAATTCCCGAATCCCCGGGGCCAATACGCCTGTAATTTTACTTTAATGAACGTAACTTCCGCCTTTAGTCCCTTGTTGATAAGAAAGCTTGGGGCTAATTACAAAAAAAACGGGGGATATTATTAAGTTTATAGTCTGCAACATAACTGATGTTGATGTTGGTTAGTAATTACTTGTAAAACACATTAAATGTAGGTATAAATAGAGTCGTAAAGTAACTTTAACCTAAGTCGGGTATCATGATAATCAACATAATAATAATTATAATATATATGGCTATTCACAAACATTTATACATATTAGCACAGATATTAGTTCTAGTGTGATTTTGCATTGAAACTAAAGTGAAAAATGCCGCTTATTGAGACTTACAGTAGGTAGTAGGTAGGTAATGAGCAATCAAAATATATAGTACATTACACATCTAGGGCAGTAAAATAAGAAATGTCTTCGATCACATGTAATTGTTGTCCGAGGCGAAGCCGAGGTCAATAAACATGTGATCTGAGGCTTTCTTATTTACTGCCCGTGGTGTGTATACTATTTTTCTCCTCGACGGAGGCGGAAAGCGACATTTTCGTTTAGCGCAGCGGGAGGAAAATTGACGCTTTCCGCCCGGAGGTGAGAAAAAAATTTTTAGTACACTGCGGTCATAGGTATATCAATCGTGTTTAATATTTTTAATTTCATTCATGTAATGAATTATCCATAGATTTAGGATTTGTCAATCCTAAATCTATGGATGTAACCTGAAATGAATGAATTTGAATAACCCCTGTTATGTATGTATACAATAATGTAACAATGTATGTAGCAATTTCATAAATTATTATAATTATTCTAATAAACATTAGATAAAATATTAACCTAAAAAAATATAATAGGCATAAAAGAACGCATTAAAACGAAAGCTAGCTGAAACTGTCTAAAGTGCTCCTCCCTTAAAACCCTGGAAGGGAAATCGCTTTTTCATACCCGGTAATGGCCGTCCTTTCCGGGACATTTTAATTAACTTCAACGGGAGTGCTTTTTTAGTTTCCCGATGAATTATTGATATTAAAAGGCTGAGAAAAATTTGCGTGAAACTTAAAGTATCTTTTAATAATATGCAAACGCCAACTTTTCATGAATAACACTACAAACATACACAGAGGTGCAATATGTAGACACATAGACAAAAATCTATGAGAAGAAAATTTTTGATAGCTTTTCTGATTTACTGGTGTATTGGTGCAAAGCAAACTGATTACAAAAAATAATAAAATAGCAACCCAATAAGGGTTCTACTCTTGGATGGAAAAATGATCTCCCATGTGTTGTGTTAGTGACAGTCGAACATCTCTTAGACTGTATCATCACTTACCATTAGGTGAGATCGCTGACAAAGAATATTATATTGAAATTGAATAAAAAAAGTACTTATAAGATTCCTTCATTTACTTGCGATGAATCTGGGTACATGTTAAGTAATCGAATTCAATCAAGTGCTCCTACGTTCGCTATAGGCATCTGGCTTCTCCTATATAATATAATCGTGATATTCCTGTGCCTATGTAAGGTTATGGGATAAGGGATGAAGAGCGCTAAGCAGTTTTGTTTACAACATTAGGTAGATCAGTATGTTCCCGCCATAGAGCTGACGACTAAAGCCTACGCTACGGAGAACGCAGTTGACGAGTTAACGGCCTTGTTTGCGTCGCATTTCCGATATAATAAAATGTTATGCGTATGGGGAAGGCTTTTGGGTCCTGTTTCGTTGTTATTTTACGAAGCCATGCAGTGTATGTGTGTCAGGATAAAGCCGAGAGAAATACTTTAATATCTAAAAATAAAAAAAATTAAAAAGTCTATTTGAGATTTCGAACTATCTGCCTCTTATTAGGCTCACATGAATATTTGAAAACTTTGTATTACCTACTATCAAGCCAAACCTACTGTCTCCGATTGAATCTTTGCTTTGCAATCTACGAATGGACTATTTTTTGACAGAAAATAAAATTAACATTTACTTTTAACATTAATTTTAAATAGGATAATTTTTTTTGCTTCCTGAGGCCATGAGGGTCATTTTTAGAGCAGGTTAAATAACATTTTTATTTTGAAAAGAGCAACTGCTGAGTTTCTTGCCGGCTCTTCTCAGCAGAATCAGCATTCCGAAACGGTGGTAGATTCCTGACTTACCATAAGAGCCACAAGTTGATCTACATGAAATACATGATTTTGATTTTTGGAGTTTATTGGAGTTTACTCCTTAAGAATCGATTTTCATATATAAGGCGCCCGGTATGAGAAAAATTCGAGGAGTAAAATCTACTTATGAATGACCTCGTTACGTTTTTCACAACGATGCAAATTTCTACCCTAACGTTGAGTAAATAGGGTTGGTTTTTCTATGGTCCGAATGCGAAAGAGCTTTCCGAGGGAAGCCGAGCGCGGACCGATCGGGTCCGAGCGGCGCCGAGACGCAGCGAGCGCCGCGAATGCATTACGACCGATGTTTAGACAATCATACTCCAGTCGTGCGTCGGAGCTGACACACACACATTTTTTTTTAAATATATTTTCATCATAGGGAAAGTTAAATAAAATTATGCAAACTGTTTTCGTGAAAACCGTATTTACTGAAAAAATTTGATCGCAAATAAACTAGAAGACGACAGTGCACTTTATATTATGTTTATTTTCAGGAAGTAAAAATATTTTTAAGTGCACTTAGCCTCCTTTTAAGTTTTAACTTGCCATCAATGTTAACACGATGCGGAGAAGACAGGCACATCAAACGCGATGCCCTTTCCCGTTTTTCATAATCACAACATCGCAGCGGGACGAAACTTTTTATGATGTCTTTAACCTTTATACCGGTTTGAATTTTAATGAGTTAATACATCAATACATCATGTTATCATAGACTAGAGAAAAAACACGCACGTAGCACCACATTGGCTTCACCTTTAAATGCAATTTAAGGATAAAGCCAACTGTGTGTGACCCTACACACACATACCTACATCAGTACTCGTTGAGTTACACTAAACAAGATTTCAGAAGTATTGTTAATTGTACCTGAGTTTTGAAATACGCAAACCATTTTCTTGATTTTGTGCAGAAGATTTTGCCAGACCACGTACTACGACAATTGCCTACATATAAACAAATTTTTGGCAACTCCAGTGCTGATTTTTTTACCACAAAAAGCGACTAATCACTACTTTTAGCATTACGGAATGAAACAGCGATTGGGAAACAGAATATCCCACAAACTTATCTGGCCCGGTGACAGCGTCCGTGACATTTCGTGCTGCCAATAATTATTATTTCATTCGCAAATTCATTAGTTCCACTTTTAGCCACCGGGCCAGAGATGTTTGTGGGACTGTATATGTTGGTAATTTGCGTACCTACCTAATTATAGATCTAACAACTAATACGAGAGGTACAAATGCTCCATTGTAGCGTCATGACGTGTTTCACATAGGTATCATTTGTTTTTTCCTAGTCAGTTTCCACTCAAACGAGTAGAAAAGTCAAGTGCAGGCCGTTTTAAATTAAGGCACAGTTTAAAAAATAAGCTAGGTACTTCTGTTCTTCCGGCTTCAGTGATCCCTATAGATTTGGATGTTTAGGTTCTTTCCATCCTTTTACTTAGTCTGTGCTTGTAATAGTGTTGTGTTAAAGAGTTATCGACTATCAAGTTTTCGCTTCACGCACGCAGCGGGACGCCTCCGTGTCTGAAGGTCCCGACCGACCCCTGGTGGAAACACCTGCCCCCTCATTGCATGCGACATGACACAATTAACTTACAACCTCGCACGATAATAAACCATATATCCTACAAATTATGTACCGATTTAAATAACTCTACAAAGCAGATGAATATTCTCAAGAGCTAAGTCGTGCGCACAAATCATTCTGCGTGTCATCGCCCAATAAAACAGTACTCGAAAACTTGGTAAAGTACAATGCTGGCATACATTATTGTAAATCGAACGCGACTTTTATGAGCGACTAAAATATTTATATGCATAATTTAGAACACTATTACCACACTGTTACGGTTAGGTTTACTAGAAGTTTCCACATTTGTGGGACATAAAATGAGTAGGTATATATTTTAAGGTTTTGCAAAAGGCGTGGCATTTATCTCGTCTGTCACTTTGATTTCGCTTATTTGGAATCACTGACCAAACACCAATCAATTGATCGCATAAAAATCAAAAATATTTTAGAGTAAGTACTTTTACCATCCTAAAATGTTTCGGAAATGAAAAAAACCGCTTTCAAAGTTAATAATATTATATCGATTTCGCTTATTTGGAATCACTGACCAAACACCAATCAATTGATCGCAAAAAAATCAAAAATATTTTAGAGTAAGTACTTTTACCATCCTAAAATGTTTCGGAAATGAAAAAAACCGCTTTCAAAGTTAATAATATTATATCAATTTCTCGGTTCCTGGACATTAGAATTTGAAGTGCAGTGGCCAATATTAAAAATCAAAATGCTTGAAGTAGCCAACATTAACTACTACTATAATATTATGTACTACTACTACTTATTACTAACACTTAGTATAAATATAATTATACAACCTACTAATTTATTATTATTGTCGATAGTAGTAACGTTTGAGATACGTAGCTGCACACAATAATAATATTTTAATTTTTAATATTATTATTAAGTGTTATTTGTGCAAACTCTTATAATAATCTTTTTTTTATAAAAATAAATCCCAAATAATAAAATTATCCTGCTTTCCTCTTATATAGACGTGGCTACACTACCCAAGATATGGAGAACCGCTAGCCAAATACTTAAGCGGTTTCTGTGCAATCACCTATATATTTCTACTTACCATAAAACAGACTCAAATACCATGCATGCGCCATTACATGTCGAGTGTTTGTGAATTGTAAAATAACCACTGCACACCATCCAATATAAATATTTATCAGAATGTCGTTATGTGTGTAATTTATTTGATTTGATGCGTCCGCAATTTATTTAATATTCATTGCTTAAGATTGGCCGTTGCTTCAAAGTGAAATGAAATAAATAAATTGTAAAGGGTTCTGTACATATACATATCCGATTTCAGATTTAATAGTTACGATCTTAGACTAATAATGCGTTATGCCCCGATGGTTACGCTTACGATATATTCAATTTAACTAGATAATAGGGTTATTGTTCAACACACTATCAGAAAAGCGGTGATAGTCTGGTAGTTAAGACGCCTTTTCTGGAGTTCCGGGGTAGAATCTAAAGCTCTGGCTTTTAGGAATCAAATATCACTTGCAGTTGACGGTGAAAGAAAACATCCTAAGGATACTTGCATGCCTGAGAGTGTTCCTTAATAATCTCAAAGGTGTATGGAGTCTGTCAATCTGCACTTTGCCAGAGCTGTATACCTACTGTATAGGTACTATAGCCTAAACTCTCTATGGTCTTAATAAACTAACCTATTGCTGTTCAATTCCTTGACTTTATTGATTTAAAGTCACAAATTCAGTAAAACCGATTTTATTGTATGTGAATAGCCTATTAATAAAATGACCCTGTTGCTGGTTTAAATGATTATTTATTATTCCAACAGATCTTCACTTTCTATCAGGAGGAATCGGTTTATCAGCAAATTAAAAAAGGGAAAAATCGATTTTTTAACTTTAGTACGATTTACGTAATCCGGTATCGCATCCGCGACTTTTAATTTCCATCCCAGATCGGATAGTGTAAAATCACTAAAAGGAGCACAATAAAATCATTATTATTATGGCTTTCGCACTTCGTTCTGACCTAACGACTTCTGACGGTCTGAGATAAAAGTGTCAGCAATAATTCTGAAATACTGCTCCGACGACGGACATGTTCTATAAAACAACAATGTCGATATTATGTAGACTAAGTTTTATATTTTACTAGTTTTTCCCGCGACTTCGTCTGCATTCCAAGCGCAAACAAAGGCTGGTAACATTTTAGGTACTAGGACAATAAAAACCCAAATGAAAACGAGAATACATCTCAAATAATAAAAACACAAAGTAAAATTACATACTTTTCCATTACCCGTATCCCTACAGACTGGAATCGGTGGGGGAATAAAACTTAACGCGTGGTTTCCTTCGGCTTTTGTTGCCTCAGAATGCCTACGTTGTTGATTTTGTATTTTAGCATTACATATATTGTTTTGTGGTGAAGTTTGTGTACATTAAATGATAAAGACCACCCGGCGTGCTTGTACAAGCATATATGCATTCGGCCTTTAGGCCTTGATCACCCTAGCGTTTAACACGCTAGTAAATAAAAATACGATGCACATCTTTGATAAAAGCGCCGTTTGTTAACTGCCGCGCCGTCAGAGTGATTCCACATGGTGCTTTTCGGCGCCGCAACATACTTTATTTATAGGATGGTCTTCTCTTATGAATATTGTCCACAACTTGATACTTGTACAATGTACAACATTTTGCAAATAAATTAATATTAATTTATTTAGTTGAAGGAATGTATAAGGAGAACATTGTTCATGTCAAACCAACAGAACTAAACATGAGTAGGTAAATATAATGCGTCAACGCTGACCAAACGCACATGACCAAAAAACGCTAGTCCGAACGGGGCCTTACGCCAACATCAGTTGGTTTGCCTCAGAGCACTCTGACACAGCAAACAAACACGATCGAGAAAAGCACTCGCATTTGATTTTTATTTCGTGATCCTACAAAGAAAACTGCTAGCTCCTGACTCAATGCGAGCTCTCTACAATTGCACGGATTTTTCTTCGAAAACGGGAAAACACCTCAATAAATTGTGTCCATTTGAATTGTTTAAAGTGAGCATTTGCATTATTTGATGTCTAAACATTTGACGGTGTGTCCAACGTGTGCACATATTGTATTGTATGTTTGAGTAAAGCTACCAGGAAAATAAACAGACACACCCATTTTATGGCTGTACCTACTATAATTTGCTTTTTTACCATTCCATTTCGTATTTTAGTAAAATACTATTATTATACTTACGTTATTTTTAAAACAAGTGTAAGTACCTATGTAACGAAGCGTTACATATTTTAATTATATTTATTTTAAAATACGTATTTATTTATAAATATCTAAGTGTTTGTCCTTATAATAAATAAACATATTTTATATTATTTAAGTATAGTATGTAGGTATTATGATTACCCGCCATATTTCAATTATGTCATTTACGTAGGTACCTACCTATTTTGTTAAAGCGTCGCGCGCGCGCGCGCGTTTCCAAGCATTCCGGATTCCGGCGCACAGGCACGGGCATCCATTTTGATTGAGTTAAACCAGCTGTCAGCAGGGCTATGACAGCTTAGTTCCAAATGAGCCGTTTTGGCGCTGCAATCGTTAGCTTGGGCCACAGAATACACACCTAGCTTGGACTCGTTAACTTGTCGCTAACCACAGATTAGAGGATACTACTCGCTAACATATATGTCGCCATTTTTGTTTTGATTTTGTTGATATCCGACTGCCGAGTTTTCCTCGCATTTGCTGAGTTAATTTCCAAATTCTCCTCCGTTGTTTGATGCGATAATCTTTAATAGCGTGCAGCTTTTAGGATTGTGATGCGATACGCGACTCGATCGTCATGGGATCAATTAAATGATAAAGAAAATGAAAGTCAGCGTTGCTGCTTGTTTAGTGCTCGAACTGCTGCAATGCTAAAATACACCAATGCACTCAGTAAGTATAAAAATGAATTAACCTTCTGGAACTCTTTGATTTTACAGGATAAAAAGTAGTCTATGTCACTCTCCAGGTCCAACTATACCCATGCAAAAATCACGTCGTACCATAGCTCTGTTTTGGCGTGATCGAAGGAAAAACCGACAAACAAACACAATTTCGCATTTATAATATTAGTATGACTTAACTAGCATAGAATTATTAAGAGTGCCAATGCCCATAAAAATTATTCTTATTAATAAATTAACTGTATCTATTTCTATGTAGACAATAATTTATAAGAATATTAGTCACAAATCAACCATGTTTTAAAGTTAGTGTTCTAATAATAAAAATTTACATGTACCATCAACCTACATACTTTACTTCCCTATATGTATATTGTTTAGACATATAGGGTTATAATTCGATAGATCCACACAGTCTCGACAAACTTACTAGCAATGTCAATTTTGTGGGTAAGATTTTATCGATCCACCCTACCTATTCGATATTTTTTCGTCTTGTCAATTCGCAAGTGAGACAAGCGAGGCATCGTTCGTTGTCATTGCTCGGACGTCTAAAGTGCCGCTTATAAAACTGTTCAGAACTTTTTACCTTTTCCATCGTGTCATCAAGTGTCGTGTTCCTCGAACTTGGATTCTCCATAACAGCAGCTGCTGCAGTGTTGTGTTATTCGTTCGAACCAAACAGAGAAGTCTAGCAGAACAAAGGCCGACACCACCACACGACGTAGGTACGTCGGCGTGGCAGATCGACGACATCGAAAGGTCAGTGGAATCCTTAATTTCCTGCTTGCTTATTGATGTTGGAGGTTTGTCCAGAAATAGGAACTATCGAATTAAAATTCAATACAGTCCGCTAATTTCTATTCGAACCAGTGATAACGTGGGCCTTACAACCCCACTAACATTTCATCTAAAACCATTCGGGTGGAATAAAACCCACCATATATTTTTAATTGACCGAGCGAAGCGAGGTCTCTGAGTTTACTAGAGCGATTTGCACTTGTCCGTCCGTCCGTCCGTCCGTCCGTCCGTCCGTCCGTCCGTCCGTCCGTCCGTCCGTCCGTCTGTCAGAGCCTTATAACTTTTGAATTACTGAACGTAATTACTTCAAATTTAGATATAATATGTAAACCGATGGCCTCCAGCCGAAAATGGCTTAAAAAGTTATAAAAATCTTTATTTCAGGGGGGCTCTCATAGAAGCGAATGCGAAGAAATTTTTTTTTATTTGCGATTCATAGGTTTTCTGTGTATCATTTTAAAGACAATTTGGAACAGAGTACAACCGTATTTTTATTTTTAATTTTTTTCCTAAAATTGACGAAATGGGGGGCTTCCAAAGTGGCGATTTAATACGCTCGCTTGAAGACGCTCTCTGGGAAAATTTTCTATATATTTTCAAGTTGTACTTATTTTCTTACTTCACTTGTATCCTGTACTTGAACAACAAATACTAAAATTATATGAATATTATAAAGAAACGAGATTATTTAATTTTTAATGAGCATCAGTAAATTTCACATAGCTTCACAATAATGCTAATAGATGGCGCAGTCATTAACTATTCCATTGAACTAGGAGTTACGACTACGATTTATCCCAAAAACAGTTTTGCGTCGACCATTATTATTTAGGTACATAATATAATAACATATTATTCAATTAAAATTATTCTTCAGTTTAAATATCATTTTGTATATTATTGTGATTACTGTCAACTTCTTTATCACGATCCTGTACGGGACACCTAAAAGGACATTGGGACGGATGTTAGGACTTAGGATTGTGTTTTGGAGCTACCTACGTAAAGAGACTCCTACATAGGGGATGATTTAGGTATGTTTGGTGAAAACGGGCATAATAATAATAATGTCAGTTTTGGTCGTCATGTATCGATTGAATGAATAATCATGGGATACCGTTACCGCGAGGTCTCAGTTCGGGGCGAACCACTAGTATTTTTCAGATAACTTTCACACTGGAAAGACAAGTACTATGAAGAAGTACAACGGCAGAAGTTGTCGAATTTTTCGATAAACTATTTGACATGGTGGTGCAGCCAAAGGAAAACTGCATAAAGCAGTTAAAATTAATTCCCCGCACAAAACATTTTGGACAGAAGCTATAAAAAAATTAAAGATTTAAAATTTGAAGATAGTACTAGCAAACTTGCTATACAATCAGGAAAACCTCGACTTGTGCATTTTTCATCCCTAGAAGGTTGGATAACCTTAGAGATTCATAAGGATATCCAAATTATTATTCAAAAAGTACAGCATAGAGTATTTTTATCCAAGATTTATTAATCAAGACCGATTAGTAAATTTTTTTGGAAGGGCTCTAAATTATTGAATATTAATTCACATATCAACACATTTCTTTATTCATTTAAGTCATTAATTTTATCAAATTTTTTGTGCCCTCATTCAAAATTCGCAAACTGTGAAGTGGATAATGGTGATACATTATTGGATGGAATTTTTTTTATTTCAAGATGAATTAGATGAAAATGAAAAAAATTTTAATGATTGTAATCAAATCCCATCCACTTCACAGGAAAAAGAACGAGATTATCCAAGTGAGTCTATATTGAGTGATCAAATTATATTAGAGAAAATTAAAGTTAAATGCTCACCATATACTGCTGGCTTCATATTTCGTAAAATGACAAAAAAACCAGTGTAAGGGTTGCTTATAAACTTACAGAAGCAGCCCTACGGATGAAAATATCTATTCATACTTTTTTTTTAATTATCAAATAAGAGGAATATACAAAAATGTTCTTATTAGCACACGAAAAACTACTTATACTTATACTTATAAATTGTGAGCTATAAGCCGATTCTGTTAAACACAAATACCTATAATAACATTAACAAACCAACTTATCCAAAAAATATGATTTTAGTTTACGTTTTATATTATTTTCAGTAAATTGTAATCTTACTTTACTATCTAAATTGTTTATTAGACTCTTAAAGAACAGAGAATATAAAATGTTAAAAATTGATAATTTAGCATATCCTAGCGAACATTTTGTAATTCTGTACAGGGATGCGAGTACATATATGTATATTGTATACATAATTATTTAAATGAGAATGGGCATAAAAAAAATATTGGTAGAAATATAAAATAGGTTGCATTAAACATTCTTTGAGGTTTTTCTGGGTGGGGTGTTGTTCCACACATACAGAATTATTAAAAAATATATTTTTAAAACATGTTATAAGATTACATGTGCACAATTGGTGCAATATGTTAAATAAAATATTAAAAGGGGACATGGAAGAAAAATACGTATCAGAAATGGCTGATATTCAAGAATAGCTTGTGTAAAATATAAGTGTTTTAAATTAAGGAAAAAGTTTTAAATAAATAAGTTTTAAATTTATCTTTTTTGTTTTTTATTTTTAATTTTAAATATTTAGGAAATCCCTACATTATTTGGTTGTCGATAGAAGTACATCACTAAAGTATCGATAACGAGTTATCGACTTGGGTAAGCCCTAGCTGCAACGCTACAGCAGCGCCAAAACGGAACAATTGGAAACTGGGTAGAAAAAGTCACTGTCGCATCTGTTACATAGTAACTAATACCTAATCTGTGGCTGTCAGTCGCGCCCGATCTCGCACTAGTGACCTAGGAGTAATAGTGTTCTGTGCTAGTGACGGGCGCGTCTCATTTCTTTTCGCAGAGCAATCGCTCTAGTTTGTTCTGCGATGAGGCTCGTCAAAATTATTTAAGCCGTGCAATGGATGCGGATTATCCCGTTGTAGGGTAAGTTTTGAATGGCATTTTAAATTGTTTTAGTCGTAGATTGTAGCCTAGTACGACGTTAATCATTGTTCATTTCGCATTCCACAGCATATGCTTCAACGTCATAATATAATTTGTACCTAACCTACTATTTTTGTGTTTATAGCTAATTGCGTAACGTTTTTGTTATATTTCAGCTTTAATATTATCGATTAATTTTCATTTGATATAAATTGCTAACTAGTTATTCTAGAAATTTCACTAGATTACGCACCTTAGTTTTTTGACAACCCTCACTTTAATATTTATATTTTTCAAGTTTCTCAATCATTACAAATGGCATTAAATTGTCTTTTAATTACATTTTGGCCTTCAGCTTTTCATCAATAACCTATTTTTGTAACTCCGTTCTGATTTCTAACCACAACGGCAATACTATCATGCTTATAAGTACATCCCTGTGTTTTACTTGAGTGCCAAGGTTGGATTCAGGACGGAATGATATTACCTGACATTAACATTAGTCGGTATATCATTTCCAGGTTCTCCGCTCCGCCTGAAACATTCTCCGTTTGGGATAACGTTCATCGCTTTGAACGTTCTCCGCTTTAACCTTCACCGCTCCGCTTTGAGCTACTTCCTGCACCGCTCGCTACTACCATCCCGGCTAGTCACCAGATCGCGACGGTCGACGTTCCTGTGCGTACTAGCACGGGCGTCACCTCGTCTGCGGGTCTGCGGGACAGCCGTCACTCCCCAGCGACTCAGCGGCCCCCAACACCTAGGCCACCTAACCAGGGGAGTACTTCTATACACCACCACCTAGGTCAAGGTAGGATCTTGGTAACTCCACGGCCCTACAAATTTGTGTACCTACCTACTGGAGCTAGCCGCGGTAATAAAATCTGTACCATTACCTGTGGTCCAATAAATATTTTTGTTACCGTGGGCTACTTTTTTCTTATTTAACCCTTCACATATTTTTTTTTTACCCCCCGGTACACCTAAGTATAGAAAATCATAAAATTAAAACTTTATTTCTGTTAAAATACACAAATCTACCGTTGTTGGCCTGTTTTTTTACAGCAACAAAGTTAGCAACCGCTGAAAACTAAGGTATAGAATATTAATTTCAATACCTACGTATTTCGCAGTAGGAATGGAATCTGGCTCTACCTAAAAACCGTGATATTTACCTACCTGCTACGATTTTTTTAGGAAACTGTTGCCGAACCTCTCCTATACAAACGAAGTTTGATGAATATGGAAAATTTTTGTAGACGTGCGCTCTACAAAGCAATATTTATTCTTTGTTTTTGGTTTGTCAGATTGCCTCAAAGATCATCTTTATTATAGAAATCTTTGAACCCCAGTTATGAAGTTCTCACCTGCTGTCTTTTGGATCCCAAGCTTCACTTTTCCTTAAAAAAAAGTTTACTGACTACAAAACTTATATACCAGACTTATACCAGAGACTACAAATAGTTTTCAATTATATTTCCCGACTAGAAGAGTCCCTGAACATGAAACTATCGCGTTGTTAACAACACTCCAAAAGGCTCTAAAGACATTATCACCATCAAAGGGAAACTCGTCGGCTAGGAAACTCAGTAATGCGACGGGGAGACTAGACGAAAAAATTTGTTTCCGACGCCTACACTTACACACTACGAGCCTTAATAAATATTGCTTTATGTAGGTACTTCCGTTTACCACAGCCTACAAAGCTGCAGTTATTTCTCATTTAATAGATTTTTAGGACTCCGTGGCTTAGTTGTCAAAAATATAATGCAAGAAAAATGGTTTTTACTTAGGTATCATAATCTTCCCGTGAGTCAGTTAAGATCTCTATCGCGTTTTTAGGGTTCCGTACCAAAATGGTAAAAATGGAACCCTTATGGTGAGACTTTCTCCGTCCGTCCGTCCGACCGTCCGTCCGTCTGTCACAGTCGATTATTTCAGTAACTATTAAAGCTATCGACATGAAATTTGGCATAGTTGTGTATAATAGTGGCCCAACATCATTGAAATAAAGAAAAATCGAAACTTATTTTTAGTTTTATTAAAAAAGGGGGAAAAATCGGGGGTTTGAAATTTCAAAGTAAAATAACTATACCGAGTGGGGTATCATATTATGAAATTTTACTTGTGCATTCTAAAACAGTTTTTTATTTATTTCTATACATAATAGTTTTTGATTAATCGGCCAAAATGTCGAAAAAAAATACCGTCCCCCCCCCCCCTTATCTCCGAAGTTTACCAATCGAAAAATCTGAAATAATTATGGTCAATAGAGGTTTATGTATATTTTACAGTAAAAATAAAATCAACGCGAAAATTATTTTAGTTTGATTATAAAACGGCCAAGTACGTGTCGGGCCACGCGCAGTGTGGGGTTCCGCAGTTGCCTGTCACAATATTATGAGTACTTAAAAGGGTGTACATATTATGTCATTTTCATCATATTATATGTTTTGTAATACGTCTAGTCATAAAATTGCAAAAACTTATCTTAAGGGCTTGCCGTACGTTGTCGCGTTTATAACAAATGCAGTTTGTCCTTGCTTATCACAGAATTCCGCAAAACAATTGTCTAATTTTAAGTTATTTACTATGAAATGTTTACTTTTATAACTTACTCGATTATTATGTACTCGTTAAGTTGTAAAGCCTACTTATCCGTGATAGTTTTCCTTTTAACTTCGGTATTGATAATATCTAAAATCAATGGTTTAGTTTTTAGAGGTGGGGAGCTAGACAGTAGAGCGACTTGTCATGCGTCATAAGAGCTACCTATATGAAGTAAATATTATTGAATTTTGTTTGTGCTCGTCTCTTTCCGTGTGAACTTTCAGATTGCTAGAGCAACGTGTGAAGATCGAATGCAGCCCTGCCATCAAAGTCGGTCTGTCGTAGGTCACGACGAAGCTATCACAGCCAGCTTTGATGAGCACGGCCGCATCGCTGTCGTCGGCGGCGGGGCGCGGCGGAGGAGCGGGAGGGGCGCGGGAGGGGCGCGGGGGGCGCATCTCGATCCCAGCCTGTCAAAGCGGCGGTGACATGTCTCCCGTCTCATATCACAGCCACTTTGATGTGGTCGGTGTACGGAGACCGCGTCGTTGTACGCGGATCGCTCGGTCCGTGGCCCTATCGTAAAAATGGTTGTGCAATGGCCGGCTTACATATCACAGCCATTTTTGACGAGTCGGGCTGCGGGCGACCCTCGTGCGGCGGCGGCCGGGCGGCGGAGCGCGTCGCGTGCCGCTCACGAAGTGGCGGTGATGTGTTGCCCTGCCATATCACAGCCAGCTTTGATGAGCGGCGAGCGGCGGCGGTGGCGGCGGCAATGGCGACGGCGGCGGCGGTGGCGGCGGGAGGCCGAGGAGCAGCTGGGGGGGCCGACAAAGTGGCTGTGCAATGTACACGTCCTCATATCACAGCCAGCTTTGTTGACTCCATTGTTGCGGCTCAAGTCACAGCTCGCCCACCACCGGGCAGTCTTCCGAAGCGCGCCGCGGCGGCGATCACATTGTTCATATATTGCGTCCACTCGTATACCTACTTCTTTATATTATGTATTTTTGTGATCTATATTTCCAGGGGATCGGGGATTCGATTTCGAGCACACAGAAAATGTGCGCGTAAGCATTTACCTAAATATTCCTCGCTGCAACAGTGAAGGAAAACGTCGCGAGGAAAGTTGCACTCGTGAGAGTCCTCCGTGATGATCTCGCGGGTGTGCGAAGGGTGTCATGTCGACCAGCGGGGGCGCAGGGAGCCCCGGGCGTGGGCGGCGACGGGCCGACATTTGTGAATAAAGTATTGCAATGGAGTATTTAAATGTACCCTTAATTATATTTCCTACTAGTAGATTCTGTGCTAGTAGTCCAGTCGACAGGTAGTTTCAGATGGAAAAAGGTCGGAAGTTAATGAAACTTTGGGATGTTGTTATGGGATGGTTAATTAACATTTTCTCAAGTTTTGGACCTCGAGGACCCTGTGCTAAAAAAGGAGGGTGGTGGAAAAGCTGCAAAATTTTCGGCCTTCCTCCGGTTTTTCCTCGATAACTTTTTTCCCTTACGTCCTACGGCAGTGCAGGCAGTCCTGAGTGGGGTGAGCAGGGGAATGAGGTGTCCAAAGTTTGTGATTGTAACCAGGTATACCATAATTACAATAACATTTCATCATAATTCGGGAATAACTGAAGAAATAAGGTGCAATTCTCCCTTTTTGTCGCATTTTTTAGTGAATTTTGAATTATTTTTTTCGAAGCGCCATATCTCTGAAACGAATTAACATACAAACATGCTTGTGTATTCAAAATTGTAGGAAATTTAACGCTCTACGAAAAAGTATATCAATGCTTTTGCCGTAGGACGTAAGGAAAAACGTTATTTAGGAAAACCGAAGGAAGCTCGAATATTTTGCAGTTTTCCTCCCACCCGCCTCTTTTAGTACAGGGTCTTTGAGGTCCAAAACTTGAGAAAATGTAAATTAACGATTCCTGAACAACATCCCAAAGTTTCATTAACTAACGACCTTTTTCCAGCAAACCCCACTTTTTCCTACCTGTCGACTAGGTACTAAGGTGTTATCCTTAACACTGTGAAACTAGAGCAGTGGCTAGGCCTGCCGTTTAGTTAAAAAACCGGCCAAGTGCGTGTCGGGCCACGCGCAGTGTAGGGTTCCGTAGTTGAAAGTCTCAACATACATTTTGAGTTCCATGGTTTAAATACTATATTATACCTACTACAAAATATGCAACTTACACTACGTGTAATATCTACCTTAGAAAATCCGATATAACTCCTTCACTAATGAACCCTACTTAGCCGTGATAGTTTTCCTTTAAAATTCATTATATATACTACTGCTGTGAATTTTTTCTTGTATCCTATATACAACCATTTAGCTGGCAGAGGGGGGGGCACTTGACTCTAATAAAATTTAGCACTTTAAAATATCATATTTCACAAACGGATCCCTGAATAGAAAAATGGTGTTCCCACACCCACAACGTTTTTAAAAGACCTATTCAACGACACCCCACACTATGGGATAGATGAGAAAAAAAAAATTCATCCCCACTTTACATGTAGGGGAGGTACCCTAAAAAAATATTTTTCACAATTTTATTTCACCACTTTGTCGGCGTGATTGATATTTATACCCTTGTCAAATTAGAGATTTCTAGTACCAATAGTCTCTCAGCTAAACCGCGGACAGACAGACAGACAGACAGACAGACAGACAGACGGACGGACATGGCGAAACTATAAGGGTTCCTTGTTTACTACGGAACCCTAAAAAAAGGGGGAAAATCGGGGGTTTGAAATTTCAAAGTAAGATAACTATACCGAGTGGGGTATCATATGAAAGGCCTTTACTTGTGCATTCTAAAACAGTTTTTTATTTATTTCTATATATAATAGTTTTTGATTAATCGATCAAAATGTCGAAAAAAATACCCCCCCCATCTCCGAAGTTTACCAATCGAAAAATCTGAAATAATTATGGTCAATAGAAGTTTATGTAGGTATATTTTACAGGAAAAATAAAATCAACGCGAAAATTATTTTAGTTTGATTAAAAAAGGGGGAAAATCGGGGGTTTGAAATTTCAAAGTAAGATAACTATACCGAGTGGGGTATCATATGAAAGGCCTTTACTTGTGCATTCTAAAACAGTTTTTTATTTATTTCTATACATAATAAGGCCAAAATGTCGAAAAAAATACCGTTCCCCCCTTATCTCCGAAGTTTACCAATCGAAAAATCTGAAATAATTATGGTCAATAGAGGTTTATGTATATTTTACAGGAAAAATAAAACCAACGCTCTAACTAAACTACGGCCGTTCAGAGAATGCGTTCCTGAAACAATATTTTTCTAAATCTAAACTGCGCTATTACAAGGTTATGTCAGCGCTTTATATTTGTAGTGCTGTGCTAACAATAACAGCCAATAATAGTATCGTAATCTGTTCTTATACAGTTATACTTTATAAAATAATACGTTTTGTTTTTCTTTTTGATAGGTGTCAGGAACGCATTCTCTGAACGGCTGAATTATAGCATAGTTTTTTTTATATTAACAATAAACCTCTACAAACAAAGTTAACGATAAATAAGCAAATTAATATAATATTATCGTTTTACTTTTACTTTTGGAGTACGGAACCCTCGGTGCGCGAGTCCGACTCGCACTTGGCCGGCTTTTATTTCATAATGTGAGGCTTCCATTTTCGTTTTTTGTTTATGAGCATTCCAAGATATTTTTCTCACAATAAAGTAAGTATTATTATTTATATTTTGTCCAAGTTTAACTGGGGTACAGAGATATCTTTGAGAAGAGTAAAAGCTACTTATTGTGTTGACTTATTTGAGCTGAATAGTTCGTGCAATAACAAGTCTCTTGGTCCACTAGTTTGGACTGTCAGTCAGGCACAACTATATTTTATAGCTACAAAACTAAATGAAGCAGCAAAACCACTGTCAAGCCGACAATTTCTGTAGCCTGTGGCAGGTTTGTAGTCGTCCAACTCTGTAAGCACACGGAACGTATTCGCGATCCCCCCGTCGCGATAACACGCACGGCAACTGATGGTTCCCGTACCCCGTACCTATATTTGTAATTTACTTAAAAATATGGCGTCAGATAAGTGGGGGTCTTGCACCAGCTAATTCTGAACTTTCACGGTGAATTCGTAATGTCGTATTGTGGTAGATGCTTCAGATACCAACCAGACAACGTTTATTTATTTCTGTAGTCATTTCGTTAAATTTAAATAAATTAACCTATCCTTACTAATAGATATGCTAAAGTGTGTTTGTTAATTGGTTTGTCCTTCAATCACGAAGCAACGGATCAATGTGATTAGTATATATCTAGGTATAACTGAAGATTTGGAGCTTGGAGGGTGACGGGATTTTTAAAAATCTAACTCCACGCAAACGAAGTCGTTCGTCGCTTTGAATTTATAATTAAACATTGATATTTAGATGTAGGTATTACTATGATTCTAAAAAATTAGGTAATTTATGTAAAGTAGATGCCTCACTACATATTCTTTAGAAAATAAAAACTGTCTACTAGAAAACATGTCACGTTCTCATTGCAAATACAAAAGAAATGGTAAGTACTTACAAGTACTTACAAGTTGATAGTAAGCATTGAATATTAGGTATGCGATGTGGATAAAATATCGATTCATCTAATTTAAATCGTTTTCTAATCGTTAATCCTTGAATTTGACTAATATTCTCCTCTCCCCTCCAAATAAGCTTGCGTAAGGACGACGAAAGTACAATTGGGTGGGGATTGAACCGTTGACTTTTCAGTTTTCAGTCCGCACTATTAACCGCTATTAAGCTATTGAGAATAATATCTTATTTAAATACCTATGCTATCAATTAATTTAGTTAATTTCTATTAAGTCTTACATGAAACTACCCTAAAAATATAAAAAAGGTTGGGTAGGTAATGCTAAACTTTTTATAAAAGAATTTAAATTTTTAAAACTCATTGAACATTAAAGAAAAGTTTACGGTCAGATGGAATTGAAAGAGTTTATTGGTATTGAGTTCAGTCGTTCGAAAGTGCTCAGACTTTTGAATATAAAAGTAAGTATGATTTGAATCCCAAACAAAGTTCAATTTGGTAAAAGCAGAATTCAAACTTCAATAGAATGAATAGCGGGATATGAATAAAAAATATTGAATTTTAAGATTGTCAGGTATCGTTTTCTTTTTCTGCTTCTTTATCAACTGATAGACGTCAACTGCTGGACGAAGATCTCTTGCATGGACATCCACAAGTCTCGGTCTTGCGCCGTCTGTAAGCAGCGACTCCCTTCGACTCTTCTGATGTTGTCGATCCACCTAGTGGTGGGTCTGCCAACACTGCATTTTCCTGTGCGGGCCTGCGAGATCGCCATTTGTTTGGGAACCAAAAAACCAACAGTTATTCTTCGAACTATGTGCCCCGCCCATTTCCACTTCAGCTTCACTTCAAGTATCATTTTATCACTTGGTGTTTTGATAAGCCCGGGTTTGATGTAATATAAGTGCGTGATGTATTAAGTAGATACCTATAGTACATGCAATTTTTATCTTTTAAAAAAAAATCAGCCAATCTGAAGTTGACTAATATCCTCCTATCCCCTCCAAATAAGCGGAAAACTTGTGCTAGTAGTGGGTACAATATTAGTGCAAGGGGTTGGGTTCGAACCTGCGGCCGTTTAGATTTCAGTCCGCACCTTTAATTCATTGGGTTATTGAGGCTTTAAACCTTAAAGTTTATACATGTTCTCAAAACAAAGCTTTTACTACCTAGATCAGAACTTTTTCTATTATCCTTTTCACTTGCATTGTTTAATCAGACATGCTTTCTCATAACTACTTGATTTTTATATAGGTACCTATGCCGTTCTTGCACTTAAGGACTGCATCATCATCATCATCATCAGCAACCCTTGTATTACTACTATCCTGGAAAATCAAAGAGTTCCCAGAGGATTTTAAAAACTAAATCAACGCGGACGAAGTCGCGGGCATCAGCTAGTCATATTATTATATGCTAAGTAGCTCTCTTTTAACCAAATTCAATTACCTACTTATCTAAAAACGTTCATTTCAGTTATGTAAGTTAAGATGTTTTATTATTAATATTAATTTCTAGCTCATCACTAACCACAGTGATTTATTTCAGGAATCGATTGACAATCTGCTCAAATAAAGGTGGAATAATAAAACAACAATATGCTAATGAAAATTTATTATTAGTATTAATATTAATTTCTAGCTCATCACTAACCACAGTGATTTATTTCAGGAATCGATTGACAATCTGCTCAAATAAAGGTGGAATAATAAAACAACAATATGCTAATGAAAATTTATTATTAGTATTAATATTAATTTCTAGCTCATCACTAACCACAGTGATTTATTTCAGGAATCGATTGACAATCTGCTCAAATAAAGGTGGAATAATAAAACAACAATATGCTAATGAAAATTTATTATTAGTATTAATATTAATTTCTAGCTCATCACTAACCACAGTGATTTATTTCAGGAATCGATTGACAATCTGCTCAAATAAAGGTGGAATAATAAAACAACAATATGCTAATGAAAATTTATTATTAGTATTACTCATTGTTTTTGTTTACACCAGACAATAAATCACCAAAAACGCCGCTGCATTGCGTGACCCCCCACAGGGTTTCGTTCACCAGTGTCATAATTCTATGCTGATTTCCTTCACCCGTGACTAATGCAAGGGTCATTTGTAATGTCTTTTAAATGGATCGCCCTCCTTATACTTCTTCTGTTTATTTAGATTATAATATCAAAAATATCGTTGTTTTTTTTTTCACGCATTTTATTTTTTATTTTAACCAGGTGACCTCTGTGATCTCACATCGTAGTCAGTTAGATAATAATAATTATAATGCAACTATAAGGAAACTGACAAACCCGGAAGAGGTTTTATCTCTTGCCATAAATGCGAGAGTGGGTTTTTTGTTGATGTGTTGGTTTGTCCTTCAATCATGCTGCATTTTTTGCATACGTAGTATAGATGAAGACCTGGAGAATGGTATAGGCTAACTACTTTTTATTCCGAAAAAACAAGCAAGTCCTGTGAGATGTTTAAAAATCTAAATCCAGGCGAATGTAGTAAGTAAATAACGGCAGAAGTATGGCTAAAGCTATTACCTGAAAATTTTGAAAAGAAATTAAAGGTTATATATTATTTAAAAAAAACAAGTAGTTTCCAAAAACAAACAAAAAATCTCGCGGCATAATTTACTCGTATTCAAATCAATACAGGAATTTCCCAATGATTGTTCAATTCTTAAGTCCATAAAGGGTAGAAATCAATTCAAGTCAAAGAGACGTTTATCAAACGAGCATTCCGTCGGTATTTCAAGAATTCGCTAGAGACACCGCCTACCTGAAGTGTAGAACTGAAAATTGGAAACCATAACTCAACGAGTATTAGGGGAAGGAAAATTCCACGCCATCTGTAGGCCTTATCTATGTCTATAAATATCATACGGAACCCCGGGTCAAAGGAGTACGAATTATAGCTATGAAAGTACTTTCAGTTGCTGTGTTATGGGTAATTCATGCACCCTCGCTCTCTAATTTTACGGGAATTTTTGGTAATTATTTTCCAAAATTCGTGACTTCCATCAGTAAAGTTGATTTAGTTACAATTAAAGCTGCATAATGGATTAGTGGTCCCTAATTTAGATTGGTTTCTATTAGTTGCGGTCAAAATAATACACCCAATTTTTAGATATCTTTAATTTGTAAAGTAAAAATAGTATAGACGATTATATTATTATAGCTTAACTGTTAAACTGGCTCATAACACGATCCAGTTTGTGCTGTATCACCTTGTAGAAGTTATTTATTTAGCACTAGCTGATGTCCGTGACTTCGTCTGCGTGAGATTAGTTTTAAAATCCCGCAGAAAATGTTTGATTTTCCGGGATAAAAAGTAGCCAAATGTCACTGTCCGGGTCATCAACTATAGGGTAAAACCGGGATAGATGCCTCATATTCTAAAAACCTAACTTCCCGAACTCGCGACTAAGAATTAACTGTATAAGTAGGAGCCGCAGTCACCCTGCACCAAAATTACCCACGGACAATCGTGCGGTGGGGACGCGTTTCGCTCGTGCGTGTGATTATCTCCGCGGCGAAATCCTATAACACGTCAAAGTTTTAAAGGTTATTATTTCATATTGTATAACTTTATAATTAGTAATAAATTCCGACATATCTTTTATAACGTCAATATACTGGTTCATTGAGGCTGCATGTTGGTGTAAATAGATGCTATTTTGTTTATATTTTATTAAAAAAATACTTGGGCATCTATCCCTATCACAAAGGATAGTTGCCCTGATTTTTTCGAGGTATAGGTGCCCTTAGGGGAATCATCCCTCATCTATAAACCATATATATGAAGTAAGTGTATATTTTTAAAATATACACTTCATATATATTTATATTTGGATATATATTTATATTTGGACTTCTTACTGATTTTAGGAGAACTATGCCACGAAAATATAAAAGAAAGGAAGGAGTGCGAGCTCGAGTATGTTCTTGAACTACAGAAAACCTACAGTCAGCTTTCGATGAAATGGACAAAAATACTTAAAAATCTCATACAAAACTTCAATTAAATTGGATAAAATAATGAGATATCTTTATTGTGTTATTTTAGTATAAAAAAGTGTGACTGTGCAATATGCATGTTGATACTTAATACATGAATATTTTATAACAACAACTTAGAAGTTATATTTTTGCTTGCTTGTAAAATTTAATTTAACAAATAAACATAATTATGCATGTTGAAACCTAAGAATTTATATTTTAGATAAACAAACGCTTTAAAAATTTAATTAAGGTCATTTTTGTGATATCAGCTTCAAATGATAACAATTAAAAGATTTAAAAATGTTTTTCATTATTATGATCCATGTTTCTTCGGAGACAATTGCAGTTTTGGAGTAGAAATACCTAACATTTGGTTTGGGATTTTCGTTTACACGGTATAAAGGGCATCTATCCTACACTGCAGGCATCTATCCTTCTCAGTATTTTCATGGTGGGGCAACTATCCATATAGGTAGGCATCTATCCTCAAAAAAATTGTTCCACGAAAAGCTAATTTCTGCAAAATCTGTATTTGATAGGTTAAAAAATGATAATAATAATTCAACATAAAGGATTGAGCTAGCTACATTAATAGAAATCATTCGTATAAAATTAATATTTTTTAAATTAGATGGCTTTTTCAAAAAGTGGGGCATCTATCCCGGTTTTACAGTACCCATGCAAAAAATCACGTCGATCCGTAGCTCTGTTGCGGCGTGATTGAAGGACAAACTAACAAACAAACACACTTTCGCATTTATAATATTAGTATGATAATACTATCATACGATTCGAACTTTTTTCTGCGGAAAAGATTAGCTTGGCTGTTTAGCGCAGAATTAATGCAGCCAGTACCTATTGTTGACACCATTCCAGGCGGTCATTATTTGTATACGTAGTAAGGTTTGTATTTAAATAAAAATAAAAGTAACTGTTGACAAGATAGCCCTTGACTGCGATTTCACCTGATGGTAAGTGTTGATGTTGATGCAGTCTAAGATTGTAGCGGGCTAACTTGAAAGGGAAATAAAAGCCATATACCCCTATAATCGTTTTCTATACGCCATCGTCCCGGAACACTAAATCGCTTGGCAGCACGTCTTTTACGGTAGGGTGGTAACTAACCACGGTGAAAGTCTCCCACCAGACCAAATACTCTAACAACATGAGTATCGAAAACAGGAAGTGTGTAATACGAATGTATATCACTTCAAATGTCCGTACTTGACTTCGTGATGCGACGGAAAGCTCTCCTTGAAAATTGCACAGGGGTGATGTGATTGATAAAGAAAATAAAATGTCGGAGAAAATTGCGTTTCAAGTTGCTTTGATTCCAGTTTTTGTGGATGCATGTTAGATTTGATAAGAATGGAGAACTTTAGTGTGATTATATTTAACCTGTAACCCCTTACGATAGGTTAGTTATGAGTAAGGTACCAGTAATATGCAGACAAATCAATTTCTTATCTAACAAAGCTATTATGGATTATGGATATTTGGCAGATTTATTTGGAGACTTCTATCTATCTAAGTATATGTGAAACCCTAGTAGGAGCATGTATAAATGGTTATAGGGCTATCCTTCTCTTCCATAGTGCACTGCGTCATAACTATAATAAGGTGAGATGTTTCCTGCAAGCAGTGATAGCCTAGTGGTTAGGACTGTGGTCTCCTATTCGGGGGGTCGCAGGTTCGATCCCGGGTATGCACCTCTGACTTTTCGGAGTCAAGTGCGTTGCAATTAAATATCACTTGCTTCAACGGTAAAGGAAAACATCGTGAGGAAACCTGCACATCTGAGAGTTCTTCATAATGTTCTTGAAGGTGTGTGAAGTCTGCCAATTCGCATTGGTCCAGCGTGGTGGACTATGGCCTATAACCCTTCTCTGAAAGCCGAAAGGAGACCTGCGCTCAGTAGTGAGCCGATGATGGGTTGCTGATGATGAGATGTTTCCTTACCCTGGCGAATTTATGGCTTAAGATCAAATAGTGATGTGTTAAGTATAAAGCTATTAACTCGATTGAACTTCCAGATTATGTTATCTTTATTAGCTTCACGTAATTGTTCTTCAAAATATCAGTGGAACTGACAGGGGGTTACGCCGTCTATTTTCTGACAAGGGCCATCATCCAACACCTGGTGTGAAATGCAATCAAGTTTAATTATTACGGGTATTAATAACAAGGGCGTACTGGGGACTGGTTGCCATGGAAACTCCCCAAGTTGGAACGCAGGCTGCGAATCTACCACACAAATGTTAGATATTTATGAGCAAAGCTGATTAAGGGCTCTAATTGTTACGAAACTTTCGCTCATAGACAAACTAAATGCTCAACCGAAGAGAGAATAATAACAGATTAACTATTAAGCCAAGCCTTTATAAACTTTTGATAGGAAAAAACAATATCATAAAAAAATCTGAAGAAATTTATCTCCAAGATTGCAAACCATTTAGGTTTTTCCAACTGCTGTGGGATTGTCTAAGAATGATTGCTACAGAGTGAGTGTGACGATCGAAAACACCTCTGATTGGCTGGTAAAAACCTTTCTATTGGTTAAAATGCATTGATGCAACACGAACGCCATAAATTCAACCAATCACAGCTGCTCTCTTTCTTCTCTATTCCTTTTTAATGATTTCATAGATACTTTAGAGGCAAAAAATTTTACTTTAATCACACAGATATTAGATCCAATGTCGGAACGACTAGAATTCTTATCTGCTCAAGGTAAGGAACATTCTTTACGGCATATACCTACCTAGGTACTCTGAATATCTGCAATTTGAGCGCCATTGTTATGTGTCGTACATGATTAACAAGCTATTTGCCGGTTTAGTGCTGCCTGAAGTGTTTTGATTACCAGCGAACGACTATTTTATTGGGTACCTAATTATTCAGAGCCCTGCCGTTTGCTTGTTATAGCTTGACGTAAAATTACACATCAAAGACGATGACTTTTTAATCATTGCTCCACCTCAGTATTTACATAATGGTAGCAGCTATTATTTTGGACAAAATATAAAAGAACAAATGAAACGAATTTTTATATTATAAATGTAGTCTGTACTTTAATCCGGTTTCTGAGTCATCAAAATATACAAACAGATTTTTTTTAAGTCTAAATATCCAGGGTTGTACAAAATTCTACAAATGTGATACTTTGATGGTAATAACAAAGAGTTAATTAAGTCCGTAATTTGTTAAACTACACACAATAAATAGAATAAGGGTAAAATTGTATAAGGATATCAAACATTACGAATTATGTACAAAATAAAAAAACAATCAAAATTATACTATATCACAGTCACTAGAGAAAGGTAAACTATGTAATGGCTACATTACGTAATATGGCAGTCTATAATGTAAACACATCCACAAAGCTACAACCCTTAGGAGTACCATCTTCGACACCGCTTTTAGGCTCAAATTACTGTGTATATTAAATCATTAACAATTGAACATTTTTCTCCAGTAAATATCAGATTTTCTAAATTAAAATTACAATCTTTATATTTCAGCAAAGTAATAGTTATAATAAGCGGTGTAACAATTCCCCAAATGCCTTACCCAAAATTTTGACAACCTTTTACATTGTTTATGTACATTCTCCCTAAGCTTAGTATTGCTTTTATTATAATATTCTAATGATATTTTAAAACATATTAAATTAACTTCGGTACGTATGACCTGAGCAACCTGATGCACCAGAATTTGTAGTAAACGCATGCATTTCCCTATACGGTGATTCTCTGCAACAATTTCATAATAAATCATTAGTCACATCGACTGGAATTCAAATATAGTTTAATCTATATATATAAAAGAAAGTGGTGTTAGTTACACTATTTATAACTCAAGAACGGATGAACCGATTTGGCTGAAAATTGGTGGAGAGGTAGCTTAGAACCAGGAGACGGACATAGGATACTTTAAAAAAAAAAAAACAGAACAGCGGATTGATGTGATTTTTTGCATGGGTATAGTAATGGATGTAGTAGTGGTTCCTCAGACCGGGAGAGCTACTTTTTATCTCGGATAATGAAAGAATTCCCGCGGGATTTTTAAAAACTTATTCCATGCGGACGAAGTCGCGGGCATCAGCTAGTAATTCATAAAACTTACCTTTCATACGGTGGTGGTGGAAGAATATCGCATAAATTCATTCTACAGTTTTGCTCACTTCTCCTCCCTTGACTGGAATGTTTTGAATCTTGAGCCATTTGCCTAAAACTATTTTCTCTACCCAGCCATTGCCATTGGGGATAATCATACTCTACATCAGCAATTGCTGTCCATTCTTTATTCCCGTCATGGTGACTAGATGATTGGGATTGAGTCGTTTTACACGATGGACACTCATCTAATGACAACTCTTGAATGTCGTCTCCTTCATTCCCACATTTGGTCATTTCACTATAGTCTTTTGTTAAAGTTGAACTACTACTTCGACAACATGTGGAACATTCTTCATTGGAATATTGATTACTATCAGCAAAAGACCTCGCCATACTATTATCATATGATTCTGGACTAACTGCACATTTTATACAAGAATCTTCTGCATCTGTATGATCCTGCAACTATCATTAAATTATAGCTACTTGTTTAGAATCGTAACATAAACGTTTACCAAGTGCATGCTTGCAAAATACCTGATAGTTTAATTCGGTATAAATAGCACTAGATGCATAAGGTTCCGGAGGGTGCCTTCTGTTATCTTCGTGAGACATCATGTTAACCACACTAGTGTGTTGTGGAAGACTATATTCGGCTTCCATAGCCATAGTACCTATTGTGTGACCACCTATAAAGTAAATTGATTCAATGAGTTGCTAAACTTAATGCAACACCAGTAATTAGAATATTAAACAAGTCTTTGAACTTACTATGCAGTAAGCTTTGGTGGCAATTCAATATTTCTATTCTTGGTTCATTCGACCCTTCATACAAGGGCCTTTCGCGAAGCCATACAGCTTCTTTACCCAACAAACATTGGGCATTTGTTATTGGAGTACCTAAAATTGCCGTAAGTATAGAATTATGCATTGAAAATTATAATTTAACAAATAAATAACTCAACAAAAGCAACTTCAAAATATTTATGAAGTTAATAAAGCTTTACAGAGCTTTATTAATTTCTTTAACCGCAAAACAACGTAGGCGTTGAAAGGTACAGCGCCAATATCGTAACATAAAATATCCATATAACTTACTAGCAGTATTGTGACTCTTCCGCTGTTTAGTCTGCCTTCGCCGTAAGTAAACGATAACAACTGCCCCTACCACTATAATTGCCAATAGAAACAAAGTTAGAACTAGGAGCCAAGTTTCTTGGAACATTGACAATATTGCTTTATCAGTCGCAGGTTCCGTTCTGAAACAAAGTTGCAACTAAATATTTTGATATTGTCATGCCAGAGGAAAATTATTTCAAACTAATTAGAACAGGTAACAGGTAAAATATGGTACAGGATGGTGGGTGGAGGTAGAACAACAAGTATATTGTAAAAACTTGTATTCTTAGCTGCAATTAGATGAAATTGTTTTAAATAGTATTGTTAATAAATTAAAAAGAAAAGACAGTGTCACAAGTAAATCAGAGATCAAATAATCAGAGAGAGACCAAAATGAGAAATTTGCATAGCCGCAAATAAGAAGAAAATCAGAGATCAGATTTAATACATAAATGTTGATGACATCTATGATCTGACTACAAAATTGCCCAATGAGGCTGATATGATCTGAATTGGTTTTAAGAATTCAAAATATTTAGGGCATTTTTCACCACTTGCTGATAAAGTGCCTAATAACCTATCCACCACTAATCTAACAAATAGCGTTAAAATTTCTGTTTCATAAGTGTCCATTAAGACAATCTAGCAGATAAACTCTCTCATAATCAAACAGATTTATCTGACAGATATTTTGTCTCTTAGATATATATCAAACACTATAACAGATAGTGGTGAAACAGGCCCTTAGAGTTATAAATAGCAGCATATATGTGTGATGAAACTGATGAATTTAATCAGGACGATGTACTTACTGCACGTAATGTCTCTGAGACTGCGTTGGCAGCATGTGTATTTGGGTGGGCGTGCTGAAGGGTCCTTGGCCACGTCGCGTGAAGGCGGCCGCGCGTGCGCTGTACCTTCCACCAGCACGGAGAGAACTGGCCGCTGCTGCACGGGTTCGTGCGCCCAGCGACATCTGACCTACCACCCGACCGTTACTGGTGCCACCTACGCGCACCTCAATCTGTTCGCAGTATTTCAACGTGAGCGAGAATATTCGACATAATTATAAAATTAATGAGAATCTTTTGTTCGTATTTTTTTTTTTAAAGAATATCTAGCTGATATTCTTTGATAGTTGAAGTTGACTCATATCCTCCTCTCCCCTCCAAATAAGCGGAAAGCTTTTGTTAGGAGTGGGTACGACAATAGTGCAACGGGTGGGATTCGAACCTGCGACCTTTCAGTTTTCAGTCCGCACCTTTAACCGTTGGGCTTCAAACTTTACTTAACTCCAATGCGGTGGGTAATATTTTTCGAGCGTATGTAAGACTATTTCGTTGGCAAGTGCTTTAGGTATTCCAAGCGGTTTTACGCATTAAACAATTAGTGATATGAGATGTCATGAGATTAATCTTAAAATTGTGGGAGTTACATATTATGGTCTTTTAAATACGTTTTATAAGAACTGTCTGTTCTTCTTTTAAGGAAACTACTTAAGCTGTTTTCTTAACGCAACTGGGGTTTAAATTTTTTTCATTTGCTTGTTACATTAATAAATTGTATACTAACAATTGACTGGTCACTTAAACCATTTTTTAATGTCAATTTTCTAAGCAACAAAATCAGTAAAAGGCTTTAGAGTTACAACATCCTAAGAACAAAAACGTTATCGGTTTTAAACTTACTAAGTAACCGGCAAGTTCCCCATTCCATGTATGTATAGGAGGTGGCTCCCAACGTATCCAAGCTGATGTAGCGTTAATAACCCCTGCCGAAACATTTTGTGGAGGAGCGGTCGGAACTAAAACACAAACAAAATTAACGTAAGAAAACTTTGACTAGCGTGTTGAGTAGTGCGCTTTCGCAAACATTTACTTACTGTCTTCTTCCGTGAGACCACTCTTCATATTGGACGGTTTGCCTAATAGCAATTTGTAAAATGGCATCAAAAATATATTATATTTAGCATACGGCATTAACCCTGTCAGTAAATGGCTCGACGAACCACTGTTATGAACAGTCGTCATTGTAAAATTATCATATTTGGTTAATTCGATAAAACTTTCTAGAGAACTATTTGTTTGTTGTATATTTTGGAAGTCAATAGCGTGTTGCCGGTTCAAGGAGGTACCATTGAACCATATTTTTACACCCTCTAAATATTCATTGTAGTCAGTTAATACCTGAAAAGAAAATCTAGCTTTAAATAAATAATGTCAGGAATAAAATCTTAAACGATCACGTTCAAGATTTTGCAAACTTACGTCCCAAACAATTTTCAAAGTTGTTGACGATACTCCTTCTACTCGTCTCAAAGCTAAAACATCCTGTTGAAGATATCGACGTGCCTGAACAAGCTCATATTGCGTCATCGGTGGATGATTCTGTGGTTTATCTCCATACTCTGGATATGGAGACGACGTTTCAGAATGTCCACTAAATGAGTTGGCTTCTCTTCTTAAGACCTACGAAACATGCCAAAACAATTTTTAAACTACAGACTACAGACCCTGAATCATAAACTAATTTGTCAATAGACAATAGACAATTAGACATGTTACATAATAAGACTTACCTGCAAAGTTACCGTATGTAGAGCACTTCCTGCTGCACTAACAGCTACACAAGTCAGCCTACCAGCGTGTTGTGTAAGTACTCTATCCAAATAAAGAGATCCTGTTCCATGAACCGAATTTGGAAAGACCAGTTCCTGTTGCGAAACAAATATAATATTGTCAGTTAGTTACTGTTTCTATAATAAATTAATGGGTTATTGAATGCCTATACCCCACCTGAGAACCTTCCATCGTCCAGAATACAATAGGCTTTGGTGTACCATCGGCTTCGCATGGAAACGAAACCGATTCTCCCTCCCATGCTGTCTGATCGGAAGGAACTCGTGTGAAATGTGGTAATGCTAAAATTAAGAGACATAAAGAAATTTAAAAAAAATCACGATGTTTGATAATTTTTTTTTTACTTTAAAATTTGCCGGGGCTTTATCACTTGGTGATTATGTCACCCAAATTATGTTAGTAGAAAATTTTGTCGATTTGATAATTTGAAAAATGCCTACACAAATTAGAACAGTTTTTTGAAAAGTTACGGTCTAAAGTTACTATAAGCCTAGACAGCTAATTGTCTATGCAAAATCAAACTCACCGAGCGTTGACCTGCGCGCAAGCTAATAATAATAATAGGCACAGCGCGCCGGCCACCACGTAAATAGAAAAGTAGTGTAAAAAGTCTGAAGTGGGACTTCATGCGTTTCATTTACATTTAATAAAAAAAATTAAGTGGCACTCGAGGATTGCCGCGGTAAAGCTATTGCACAGCATTTTTTATCAACTTATGCAATTATAATATTTATGCAATATTTTTTTTTGCATAATAAAAATTATGCAAAAAAAATTAAGAAACGAACAAACAAGAAAAGCGCACTGTCACTACTTCGCGAGTGAGATTCGAACCTGCGACATCATACATAAAGCGGGCGCTCGCCCACTGCGCCAAACAGAGCTACTTGTAACCCTCTAAAATGTTGAACGCTTACTGAACGACGCTGTTAGGTTTATTTTCGTTACGGAATTTCTTGATTCGGTCGCCGCGCTCAAACTGTTTGTCCTAGTTCAAAGCCCGCGATAAAAGCTATGCAATAGCTTAATGATTGCAATCGAATAGGTTACTGATGACTTACAAAAAAAAATTGGTTGTCTGGTCGGTTTACGGACTATAGTTTTACGTGTTAACGTCATAAAGAAATATTGATGTAAAATTGCATACTTTTACGAATTGAATTGAATTATTATCACTGAATTATCATTATTTTGTATAATACAAAGAAGGAGTTAGTTGAAAATTACAATTTTCTCTAGTCCCAAGCCAACGCTGGTCCGATCGTGCCTCTCTATCGCTTGTTCCGCGCTCTCGCTAGCACGCGGAGGCTCAGGCGGAACATGACACTTTTTCGTGCGTGCAGCCGGTGTTCATCGATTTATAAGACGTTATCAGGTCAAAATACCGTTGTATATTGATCCATTCGATGATGGTTTAACAGTCAATGTAGTGTAAAAAAAAATTCAGTTAGGAATTCTATTCTAAAGTTATGTAAATACAAACATAGGATCGTGAACATGGCATTAATTAACAATCTAAATGAGTACTAACAATGAACCGTCAATGATGCACTAGCCACGCTATATCCAGCCTGGCTTTCAGCTCTACAAGTATAAGTCCCTCCGTCCGTCTCCACGACCCTATCTATTCTCAGCGACCCTCGACGTATTATTGCGTACGGTGATAATGACCCTTTATCTCGTGACCATGTTACAGATACGTCCGATTCTGGTGATGCCTTAAAGAAAATGTTATCTCTATTAAAACACAGAATTTGAAGCAATAGCAAGAAAAGAAACTAGCCACAGGTTTTCCACAAGTGTTGTGGTAGTAAAAATCTGGTTGGTTCTAATCTCTTACTGTCAAAGTTACAAGCAAAATATTCAAAAAGAATAAAAAACCCGACTGCTTTAAAGAATATGAATGAAAATATCAATTATCTTTATGAGAAAAAAAAATGAAAAATATATTTTCGTAATCAAGGTGATTCAAACCCATTAATTTGATACCCCTCTGAATAGGATTTGAAGAAAAAATTTTTGAATCCCACATTATGGCGTCCAAAATCCGCCATTTTGAATTTTTCAAATCTTTATGTTCTCATTGACACTCGCACTGGCATGGCGAATTTAATGACGTGCCATTTATCAAAATCGGCCCACGCGTTTGGTCTCTAGAGTGCCACAAAGGAACAAACATACAAAGACTGATAAACACATTACCACTCATTTGCGTCACGCAGTTGGATGAAAAGTACCTATTACATTATAATATGACACGTTCGCTTAATAAAGACACTGTGACTAAAGTCGGTCACTCAAAAGTTAAAATTCTATTAGCAAGTCGACGCTACATTGAGTTTGAGGTGTTGAATAATAATTAACAAAATGCTTCATCATCATTCATCTTTAAAACATGCAACTGAAATTACGCTTTTAATATTCCTAACCTTTACTCACGATACCATTAAATAGAGTTATTAAAGAAATGGGCTTTTCATCGAAATCAAGTTCTGAGTCATCCGACTTAACTGTAGAAAATTGTGGTATCGTTCTAAACATTCTATGTAATTACTTACCTGGCAATGAAACTCGATGTTCTGCCCTATTAGCGCCGTTATGTTATTGGGTTTCACTAGAAAATGCGGTCTGCGTAATACGAGCAACGTTGCGGGACGCGATTGTCTTTCCCCTGCCACGTTAGACGCCACACATCTATACACGCCACTGTCTGTCGGTAGACTTTCTAGAATCTTCAAATTACCGCCATCTATTATTGTTATCCTAAAATTAAATAATTCTAAATCTGGTACATTTTAGATCAAACATGAAGTAAGTATAGTTTGTTATCAAGACTTGTTTTGTAAGTTATGATCATGAAATTAGTAGTAGTATCTAAGATTTATTTACTTTTAAGAAGTAATCATAAGGTAAACTGTGTTTTTGTAATATAATTTAAGCATACCTATTTCAAGAAAAAAAATTACTACAAAATCGAGTAATCAGTATAATCGACATGCTATTTCAATGAAGCTTGCATTTCGCTGCAGTTTTTCAAAAAAATGAATTAATTAGGTTAATATTTGCTTTAAGAACTATAATCTAGATCATTCACCGTATTTATGATATTTATAGAATAGAATAAAATAGGACAGAAAATTAATTATGTATGTACATATTAAAAATAATAATAAACTTAAAATAATCTCCTCTAAATAAACTCTGAAAAAATATTGTTTTGTTACGGATACCTTCCATTAACTTCGACGTCTAAAGTGTGTCCATCTTTTGTCCAATGTACCGAAGGATCGGGCACTCCTCTTGGAGAAGAACATTCAAGTAATGCTGGTTCACCACTAGCTACTCTTACATCTCTAGGCTCACTTCTAAAATCGTCTCGCAAAACTGCAACAAAATTATCCTTTTCAAGATTGTTACATGTTGTTTTTATTGGTAAGCTAATTGTAACGGTGCGTGCGAAATATATTTTGTAAATCACAGCTAGTGCCGACGACTTCGTCCTCGAACTTCATCTTCACAGGAAGCAGTGATAACTGATAGCCTAGTGGTTAGGATTGTGGTCTCCTATTCGGGGGGTCGCAGGTTCGATCCCCTCTGACTTTTCGTACCAAGTGCGTTTAAGCAATTAAATATCACTTGATTCACCGGCGAGGAAACCTGCACACCTGAGATTTCATCATAATGTTCTCGAAGGTGTGTGAAGTCCGCCAATTCGCATTGGGCCAGCGTGGTGGACTATGGCCTATAACCCTTATTTGAGAGGAGACCTGCGCTCAGTAGTGAGTCGTTTATCGGTTGCTAATAATGATGATGATAGGTTTAGTAAAAAAAATCATCCCCTTAGGATTCGAATTTCAAAACGTCTCTCCTGGAGTACTTCCAGTTACTCAAGGATTGTTTCATTCTTTTTGGTTCTGCCCTGTTATTCCGTCGGTATTTGTCAGCCAGTCACTCACGGTACTGTTTTATATGTTGAGAAGATAGAAAAATATAGCTTATGGCCCCGACTTCCTTCCATTCTTTTCCGGGATTAAAATAATCCTTTGTGACAAGGTGCAGCAAGTACAGAAAAATGTTTATTTATTTTATAGAATTAAGTGGTATGGATGCGATATGTTATATTATATTATACTAGCTGATGCCCGCGACTTCGTCCGCGTGGATTTAGTTTTTAAAATCCCACGGGAACTCTTTGATTTTCCGGGAGTTCTATGTCACCCTCCAGGTTCTCAACTATACCTATCCAAAAAATCACGTCAATCCGTAGCTTTGTTGCAGCGTGATTGACGAACAAACCAACAAACAAACACACTTGCGCATTTATAATATTATGTATTAGTAAGGAAGAAGGCGATCTAATTAAATTTTAGAACACAAAAGCTACTATTGTGACTTAAATATGATAGTTATATTCCCTGCGATAAATATATTCCCTGCGAGACTTTTTTGTAGAGAATAATGAGTTCTTTAATCATGTAGTAGGTACATAATTTTTATGTATCATCAATAGTTTTCTCAGCACACGCCAAATAATGTAATTTATAAGCAAAATTTTGTTACCTTAGGTTACATTATTGCAATTTTTTTAAGGATCTCTAATTTTTTGCAAATAAATTATAGCCTATTTTACTTCCTAATAACTTAGCTTTCCATCGGTGAAATAATGGTTAAAATCAGTCCAGTAGTTACAGAACCTATTCGGTACAAACAAACATTTCCTCTTTATAATATTTAATAATAATAAATAATAATAATATTAGCATAGATTTACTTAAAACTATGTTACAAAATCTGCGCCTAAGATCGGAACAAAGATTACAGAGTGATGGGTTTGCAGAAGTAATAACTACTTACGTGTCCTGAAATTTACAACGTAGTTGACAGTTTACTTAGGACAATATATACGAGGATCAAGTAATTACATGCGTGATGGGCCATTTATAGGTTTAGGACTTTAGGTACGTGTAAGGATCTGTGTGCGTTAAATATAATTCGCATCGCTGCACTGTACTGCAAAAACTGTTTTCTACGCTGTTTGATTAAAGTATTAATAACAATGCGAGCACACATACAGTTTAAATTTTTATGTTCTTAAGCAGGTATATTTTCAAAGATCTTCTGCTGAGTCATCATTGTTACTAGGTACTCATAGTTAATTACATAGTTATATTCTCTAGAAAAATTCACGGCTTTAATAATTAAATACAAATAATATAACAAAATGATTTCAACTTCCATGCATAATGCGAACGACTATACATACCTGTTAAGGTTTATTTGAATAGAAAAATATTAAAACTTCAAGTAAACTCTGGAATTAAGCGCAATGTTTTCAGAAGTCCTTTGTGTAGGTACATTTTGAGTACCTACCTAAGTTCAGCGCTCGTGCAATTTTTGCAGACTTAGGTCAGAACAATATTAAAACTTCAAGTTAACTCTGGAGGTTAAGCGCAGTATTTCCAAAGTGTTTAAAATGTCTCCTGGGTATATTTTCAGTAAGTTCAGCAGTTCAGAACACGTGCACTTTTTGCAGAGTTAGATACTAAAAGTTCGTCGTTTACTACAACATTACCTATCTACTTTTATATTCATCATCATCATCATCATTAGCAACCCATCAACGGCTCACTACTGAGCGAGGTCTCCTCTCAGAGAAGGGTTATAGGCCATAGTCCACCACGCTGGCCCAATGCGAATTGGCGGACTTCACACACCTTCAAGAACTATGAAGAACTCTCAGGTGTGCAGGTTTCCTCACGATGTTTTCCTTCACCGTTGAAGCAAGTGATATTTAATTGCTTAAACGCGCTTGACTCCGAAAAGTCAGTGGTGCGTACCCGGGATCGAACCTGCGACCCCCCAAATAGGAGACCACAGTCCTAACCACTAGGCTATCACTTTTATATTATTTTAATTCAAAAATACTAATTACTTAAATCGATACCAGAAGTATCAATTAACGTAAGGGACAAACCACGGTTTTTCAGGAGAGCCGAAAAACTGTTTCTTTTTTCGAAATCTGTCTGTATCTTTTGTAATAATTTTTCAATTTTAATGGTGTCTAGGGCAAAGTTTCTTAGTTTTTGCCCATTCTTTCATATCATAATTGCAAAATTGATGAAAACTTAGTACATAGTTTAGAAGATAGCATGTCCGTTACATTAAAAAAATATGTTGAGTTGTACCTTACCCTACTCAAATTTTATATGTAAAACGTGGGAAATAATGTAAGCAGCAAGAAAAATAGAACATTTTATGGTAACGGACATAGGTGACGGACTCTTTTAGTGTTGCAATTTGATGTAAGCATGCCTATATCTACCTAAATAAATGATATTTAGAACCTTATTAATATAGGAGCTAAAGTCTATGTTTGATTCACACTTATTACTTTTAATTCCAAATAAATGAGTGTGTCTGTAATGTTTTTACGGCTAAGCCAGGAAATAAATTTTGATGAAAATTGATAGACATAGATAGATAGACCCTCAGGCTACTTTTCTATAAAAAGATAAACATATTATTTAGGCTTACTAAATTTTAAATTTACTAACTAACTAAATTAAGTGGCTAACTCTGTCATACATAGTCAGCGAAAGAGCCCAGGACAATCAGACCTTCGTTATTTTATAAAAGTTGAAAGCTTCTCTGCGTAATATGTCCCCAGCACAGGTAAGAAAGATCCCCGACTATGAAGTTTAGATCATGGTAGCTTTGAGAGATATCAGGTTGCAAATGCTTATACACCTTTGTTACCTGATTTGGTAAACTATGGATTTTTAGGGGATAGTAAAAAGTAGCATGTGTTAGTCCAGGGTATAATGTATCTTCATTCCGAATTTCAGCCAAATCGCTGCATTAGTTGCGGCATGAAGAAGTAATAAGTGAATTTCGGTTTTTCAAAATCCTGCGGGAACCAAGAATTTTTACGAAATATAAATTAGCCCAGGTGTTAATCCAAGCTTTAATCTATCTCCATTCCAAATTTCAGTAAAATTTGTCCAATTATTTATTACTTTATTATTATTTAGTTATATATAATATATGTGTGTGTATGTTTATCTTTCTAACTCTTTCACGCAAAAACTTCTGAACGGATTTGGCTGAAATTTGAAATGTAGATAGATTATACCTTGGATTAATACACAAATTACTTTTCATCCCGAAAAAATTCTTGACTCCCGCAGGATTTTGCAAACACCGAAATTCACGTGTTACTTCTGCACGCCACAACTCTTTAACCGATTTGACTGAAATTGGGAATGGAGATAGATTATACCCTGGATTAGTACATAGGCTACTTTTTATGCCGTAAAATCCATGGTTCACCAAAACAAGTAGCAAAGGTGTATAAACCTTAACTACCTGATATCTCCCAAAGCCACCATGATCCAAACTTCATAGTCGGGGATCGTTCTTAACTGTACTGGGGACATACGCAGAGAAACTTTCAGCTTTTATAAAATAACGAAGGACTGATTGTCCTGGATTCTTGGGCCATACCAGTTCAGCGCCTATTATAATCAACATTACAACTATCCTAGTAGTTTGTGTTTACTAGGGTAGTTGTAACGTCGATTCCTACAGACTTAATTTTGTTGTTATTATAGAACATTTCAATTTGTTAATCAATCAATTTTGACGTGATAACGTCTTATAAATCGATGAACACCGGCTGCACGCACGAAAAAGTGTCACGTTCTGCCTGAGCCTGTGCGTGCAGGCAAGAGCGCGGAACAAGCGATAGAGAGGCACGATTGGCCCAAGTATTAGCTTTTTGTGACACATTTATTCATCAATGTTTTTTTATGACCTTATCACGTAAAACTATCGTCCTTAAACCGACTTTACAGACAACCAATTTTTTTAGATTTAATTTACATTTTGTTAATCTGAAAGTAGAATAACATGAGAGACCTATTAATTGGGATATTTTATATGCATATACCATTAGAGAAAAAAGCGCATTCTTTATCTTTTTTCATAACAGAATAATGTAAGGGACTAATTCTGAAAAAGCTCTAATTATTAAGTAAAGTAAGGGACATTTAATGAACAAAAAAAATTTATCAATGAGATTTACTTTAATTCTCATTTTACAATAAAAAATAAAGTCCCTTAAATTAAATTTTCTACCAAAAATCGGTCTAGAATGTCCGAAAATGTTACTGTAAGGGACATTTTTTTGAACGATATCGAAATCTCAAGTATACCAGTCGATAGAGCGCAAAATTACGAATCCAATGATATATATAACTCATTTTGGGCAAAATGTCCCTTACGTTAATTGATACTTCTGGTATCGAAATAAGAACAGTTTAATGTGTGCTTAGGTAATAATTTTGTAAATAGGTATTTCAGTTTAACATTAGATTATAACCAGAAGCTTTTCCAGCGTATAAACACCATTTTCGATGTCTTTATAAACATTATGAAAAACCTATGTCAAGTGAAAATTGCACGCCCTTCTAACTATCCTTACTATGTAACTATAGAATTAAATGAAAATGTAGGATCGAAGAACAATTTTTGTAGTCCGTTTAAGTTACATAGACGGTCTATCGCTGTTGGTCTAGGTAACTTTCAGTTCCCGGTCACCAGTGGACTTTATGAGAGGGGATGATAATTCCTCACAAAAGTATCTAAAATCTTCGCTTCATAACCCCTCAGGATTTCAACACAAAACGGCGCAAATAATATTATAAAAGTATTCAACACCAAACGACACAAGTAATATTATGAAAGTATTCTCTATTTGTGTCATGAATTTTTCTCTTTGTCTTCAATACATTACATGGTGTTCGATACAACGATATTTCCTAGAACTTTGGAGCTTATCATTAGTTATTCATACCTGAAATTGTAAGGGTGGCGTTCTTGCTCACCGCCTCCCCAACCGTGTTCCGCGCAACGCACCAGTATACGCCCTCGTCGCTCTCCTTCTTACTCCGCATAACCCTAAAACCAAAATGACGTCATAAAGGGAAGATAAGCTACACTCCTGGAGGTAAGATCCCGTAAAACATGATTAGTTGCCGCCGTAAACGTTCATGCATCGCATAAGCGGCTACATGCTGTTTATCAACAAGACTGCACGAGGAAAATTTTCGATGTCTGTTTTCTTTCTTAGACAATTCCAACAAACTAAAGACATCCTAAGAACTGTGCTAAGAACCAACGAATCCATCTTCGTTACTACAATAAAACCTTTATTTGCTAGAAAATGTTCCGTGAGGTTCCATGTCTGTTTTAATATTTCTTAGGCAATTTCAACAAACTAAAGGCAGCCTAGAATAACTCTAGACGGGTCTAGTGAGAGATTCAGCCATGGCTAGTTATAACCGTACCGGCAAGGCTATGCCGCCAAGAAAATTAGCGTTACTAGTACTGAATTAACCGACTTCAAAAAAGGAGGAGGTTCTCAATTTTTTTTTTTATGTATGTTCACCGATTACTCGAAGACGTGTAGACCGATATGAAAAATTCTTTTTTTGTTTTAAAGGGCATACTTCCCAGGTGGTCCCATATAAATTTTATCGAAATCGGTCGAGCGGTTTTTAAAATATCAACAATAAATTAAATACTTTGTATAGTGTGTGTGTAATGAATGTAGTAGGTAAAGCGGGAGTTTGAAGTCGGTTGTTTAAAAAGATTTTTTTATATTAAATTATTAAAAAACCGACTTCAAAAGTTCAAACACCCGCAAATCAACAGTAATATACTTTGTAATGGACAAAGTATATAAATTATTTAGTTTTATTTATCTTACCTAAGCAGCAGTGATAGCCTAATGGTTAGGACTGTGGTCTCCTATTCGGGGGGTCGCAGGTTCGATCCCGGGTACGCACCTCTGACTTTTCGGAGTCAAGTGCGTTTAAGCAATTAAATATCACTTGCTTCAACGGTGAAGGAAAACATCGTGAGGAAACCTGCACATCTGAGAGTTCTTTATAATGTCAGAACGAAGGTGTGTGAAGTCCGCCAATTCGCATTGGGCCAGCGTGGTGGACTATGGCCTATAACCCTTCTCTGAGAGGAGACCTGCGCTCAGTAGTGAGCCGTTGATGGGTTGCTAATGATGAATGATGATGATGATCTTACCTAAGGAATAACAGTCCATCTTCTAACAAGACCCTGTGGGGGTGATCGATGTTCGCAAGCGGTAGGCCGTCCTTGTACCACTGGATGGTGGGTTTGGGCTTGCCTTCAGCCACGCACCGCAGGGTGGCGGGGTCGCTCCTCCCGACTATCGTGTCAGCTGGGTGCTCCTTGATCCGTGGAGCACGACTTTGGGCTTTTGGGAAAAAACAGTGGACTTAATTATTTATAGAATTGTGTATCATTGTTTGGTGTTCGCGACTGATAGCTACAGTACCTAACTACGTAGCTATACTATAAGGTCCAATTTAGACGGTGCTTCGTTCGTCGTTCCAAAAAAAAATTCACCCTAAAGGTGAATTTAGACGGTTCATTTTTCGAGATTTTTGTTTTCATTTTCGAGGCTTCATCGAAAATGAATCGTCTAAATTCTCCCTTAGGGCAAAATGCCTTAGGGTGCATTTTCGCAAAAAAATGTTCGCAAAAATGAACTAGGCACCGTCTAAATTGGACTTTATACTCGTAAGTTACGGTCACGGAAGAGCTTAACCCTATTACCGGTTCCTAACCTTCTTAACCAATTAAGCTAAGCACAATGCCCGGGTGGTACTGGTAGGCATGGTAAGTTAGGTATAGGTACTCCTGTATACCCACCTACAGCTATGACGCGCATGCGCGTTGTAACCGTTTTGGATTCAATTCCAGAACATCAATCATCATCACAACCGATAGACGTCCTCTGCTGGACGAAAAAGGATCGCCACAGAACACGATCTTGTGCCGCCTGTATCCACTACTACTACCAGACTAGCTTGAGATCATCCGTCGACCTAGTGGGGATTCTTTCAACGCTGCGCGTTCTGATGAGGGATCGCTATTCACTTTGGTTTGGGATCCCAACGCACGAAGATCGGGCCAGATCATTATACTTATACCAAATGGGTATTTTTTTAATTATGGTAAATTTTTTAACGACCTCCCTGGCTCAGTGGTGAGCGCTGTTGTCTTATAACAGGGAGGTCCCGGGTTCGATTCCCGGCGGGTCAATTTGGGAATTTATGATTTCTGAATTGTCTTTGGTCTGGTCTGGTGGAGGCTTTGGGCGTGGCTGGTTACCACCCTGCCGTCAAAGACGTACCGCCAAGCGATTTAGCGTTCCGGCACGATGGCGTGTAGAAACCAATTAGGGGTATGGGTTGAATGTTCACTGCTTTACCCCTTCCAAGTTATCCCGCTACCATCTTGACTGCATCGTCACTTACCATCAGGTGAGATCGCAGTCAAGGACTAGCTTGTCATCGAATAAAAAAAAAATTAAATTATCAAACCCATAAAAACCAGATTAATATAGCCCATCAATAATGTTATGCAAAAAGCTCTGATGTAACGATGTCAATTTTCTAACCCTAATAAATTAATAATCGTTTTATAACTTTCTAATTTGTTTCTAATGGGCAGATTGTACGTAATATTTGTACAAAACAACGTAATATAAACTATTTTTACCTACCTAGATAAGTACCTAGGTACTTAACATTATAGAATAAGATTTTGCCCGGTAAAAGTTTCTCTTCGGAAGTAAAAAAAATTAAAAGCTCACTGAAAATAAATTTCAATTAAATGAGACAAAGAATTTAAACTGTAATCTTATTCTTCGAAATACATATTTAAAGCGAGACTCTCTTATCAATACCGTGACATTATCGTTCAAGACTTCGAAGGGCAACTTAATTGGCGAAAGGGCACACTAAGTAATTAAGCATTTTAGGATTCCGTATGGGTCTCGAACCTTTTTTTTTGGGTTCAGTACCCAAATGATGGCAACGGGACTCTAGCCCGCCCGTCCATTTGTCCTCTGTCAGCGGGCTTGACAGTTAACTACGATAACATGGCTCACGATACTTTCAAAACGTTTGAAAGTATTTGTGAAAGTATTTACAAAGCGCCACCAAGACTCACAACACGTGTGTGTGCCGACCTGCTATTGAAGACAAATTCTTACAACTATGTAGTATGTAGTGTACATAAAAACTCTTTCGTAAGGATGAAACTACACGTGTGACGAGCATACACTGAAACAGTAATTTGGAGGGGCGAGCCATGTTATCGTGGTTAACTGTTAAGCCCACAGACATGTGATCGTAGTCAATATATAATCGGTAGATACTTAAAAATTTTACATAATTTGTATTTCTATTGCCGCTGTATATAACAACAATAATAAAAAAATAAAGTTAAAAATTACAGAGGATCTCCATACAATAAAATTTTGTTTTTGTTCGATCCAAATAAAAGCTGGTGTTAAATCTTGCACGATAGTACGGAACCATTCGGTTTGCCGATCCGACTCGCACTTGACCGATTTTATTTTGCCATAGCTTCCAACGTTAGTAAATAATTCAATTATGGCAGTCGAATGGCACTTATCTTACTCTATCTTACTAGAAGAATATTAAGTATAGTATCTAATAGTACGGAACACTTTGTACGCGAGTCTCGCACAAATTATGCAGATGGCCGAATTTTTTACTCACCTTTTATAGCGTGAAAAGTAAACAAGAGATGCAAAAGCACCACCGACTTGATCTGGTTCCATGCACGTTTGTCTCCTGTTATTTTTGCACCCGCGACCATACTTGACACTACTGATTAGTAATTACAAACACTGCTCTTCAAACAACACATTATTCACACGAGAAAATTTTATTACTTTAATCCATTTTTATTTATTTATATATTTATTGTCATAAAAAGTTGTTGACGTAAATTATTTCGTCAGTTTATCCCGACATCGCGATGTATTTGGGCACAAAAGTGACACAGCCACCCCGTCTGACGTTCAAGAGGTGACTGCCCCCCTCTCTAGGTATCATTTCGCGCCGACTCAGTAGCTTTCGCGAAGTTGAGCTTTATGGGGATAAGCGGATAAATAAATAAACACGCTGTAGATTTGCTAATTTTGATTGATCTGCAAATTGTTTATGGTCGCCAATTTGCGTGTGGTGTGTAAAATTTTTCTTTTGAGATATTTTAACGAAGTTTAATAATTGAATGGCTACAGGTTTTATTGAGTAGGCAATTCTATGTTTTGTATGTTTATTGTGAGAACACTAAAAACGATTTAATCAATTAGGTACTTGTAATGTAAGTATAGGTAGGTAGTACTTTTGTATTTTTCCTTTGTTTGGCGTAAAGATGACTCGACTTCGCGCATTGAGCGAAAAAAAGGCTTGAACTTAATATTGTTTCGCGAATAATAATATGGTATTTTAGCCTAGTAATTATGTACAGATAACTCTTTTTACGTAGATCAGATAAGGACCTAGTTCCTTACTTAAGATGCTTTCATCTTTCATCTACCTATAGGTGGTAATTAACTATTATTTGTGATGGTTCTATATTGAGCTTTAATTATTATTATCATTATCAACTTTAGGTACATCAGAGAAAAGTATCTCAAATCCTTTCATTTAATTAAAGTTACCCAGTAAAGTACCTAGAGAAAACTTACCTCGTAAGTAATAAAATAAGTAAGTAATTGGATTTGGAAAATGAAGACTGTTCTTAAAAAAAACATGTAGAAGATGTGGGAAAGGACTCATACATACCTAAATAACTTCTAATAATATATTATGTATATAGGTGTGTTGAACCTACCTTAGTAGGTTCTTGGGAAAATGCAAATTATGCTAAACTTTTGCAACGAAACAAAAGTAATATTATAATAGTAGGTAACAATGAGACTAGGTACTTAGCTACATCGATTACATTATAATTATATAGCCTGCGTAAGTGGTACAGAGCGTGTATAAGACAACATGGGCAAAATTAAGCTAGAAACTCTAGGACCAAGTTTTCCTATAGAAAGAGGCGTACGACAAGGCGACCCCTTATCTCCAATATTATTCATAGCCATTTTTTATTCTATTGGTGTAAACCCATGTTTGACTTCCATATGTTAGACTCGGTAAGATACTAGTGTCCATTACTGTTTTTTTCAGACGTAAATCGTACTTTCCTTTTAAAATTTCTTTCTGAGCCCAAAATTTGTTCCATGCAATTTGAATCCTTCTGTCAACTTCATCTTCATTGTGATTTAAGCTAAATGATATTTTTTTCCCTAGATATATGTAATCTGGCACATATTCTATTTGGTTACCTTCTACACAGATAGGAGTTTCAGTTCCATTTGTCATTATTTTAGTTTTAGTAGTATTCATTTGCAATCCTACCTTCCTGCTTTCAGTAACTAACTCTTGGATCATCTTCTCTAATTCCTGTGCAGTTTTAGCGAAGAGTATTATATCGTCAGCAATTCTTAAATGATTTAGTCTTTGGCTTCTGATAGGAATACCTTTGTTTTTCCAATTTATCTTTTGAAATATTTCATCTAAAACTGCTATAAAAAGTTTAGGCGACAAAGGATCTCCTTGCCTTACACCTACCTTACCTTACCTACCTACCCACCACCACCTTACACGTAAGGTGTAAGGCAGGCCTATATATAAAGGACGAATACATAAGTCACTTAAGATTCGCAGATGACCTAGTGCTGTTATCGGAATCCAGCACCCAGTTACAACAAATGATGGAAACTTTACATTCGGCTAGTATCAAGGTGGGTCTGAAAATGAATCTCTCTAAGACTATGGCAATGACAAATCGGCGGAGAAGAATATTAACAATAGATAAAGTGCCACTCGAATATGTAGATTCATACATCTATCTAGGTAAGCAAATTAGTTTTGATTGAATAGAAGTGAAAAGAAGAATACAACAAACGTGGAATAAATATTGGAGTTTAAAGGAAATCTTTAAAAGTGGCCTGCCTATTACCATAAAAACAAAAATTATGAATTCCAGCCTCCTTCCAAGCTTGACTTATGGCTGCCAGACCTGGAAATACACTTCAAAAGTAAAAAATCTAATCACCACCTGTCAAAGAGGACTGGAGCGCAGCATGCTTAAACTAAAGAAATCAGACAAAATACGACACACAATAATAAGATCAAAAACCAAAGCAACAAATGCATTGAAATACGCACAAAAACTTAAATGGAGATGGGCTGGCCATGTCGCGAGGCTTAAAGACCGAAGATGGACCCTAAAAGCGACTTTTTGAAATGGACCTCCAGGTAAAAGAAATCGAGGAAGACCACAGACTCGCTGGGACGACGAGATCAAAAAAGTAGCCGGCCCAAACTGGAAACAGACTGCACAGGACAGAGACAAATGGGCATCTTTGGAGGAGGCCTTCACCCAATAATGGGGTTCCTACAAATTATATTAGGATTTAGGTATAAAATCTAACCAAGTTAGCTAATAATAATAGTAAATATTATCTAGTAGTAAATATTATTTAGTAGCAAATATTATATAGTATATTAACAATAGTAAATAAAATAGTTATATGTAAAATTAATTTGTAGGAAATAAAAGGCTTTTTTATTTTATTTTATTTTATTTATTTAAGTGGTACACATATCCAATCATTGCACACACACACGTATGAAGCCTTAATTAAATGACGACATACAGCAACCTTTAGCAGACATACGCCGTCCCTTGATTCCCTGGACTCCGGCATGTGCCAATTATGCTCCTTAACCATGCAAGTCACGTATAAAGCTAACTAACATTGACTTTGTCTATTTTAGTTAGCCGCAGCATATGTAACTAATTCTTCATTCAAATTTGGTTGAGCGAAGCAATGGCTGAGTCATGCGTCATGCTCGTGAACGGATGCCACCGGCGGGAATGGGGCTACTTTATGTCTGCCCATCTTAAGATAGAAGTTAGTCGGTATGCATTTTTGGAACTTCCCTCATAGTGGAAACACATACATAGTAACACATAGTATTTACTGTATTGTAAATTTGTTTTGAAAAGAGCAACCGCCGAGTTTCTTGCTGGTTCTTCTCGGCAGGAAAGGCATTCCGAACCAGTGGTAGATTCATCGACTATTCAAAAGCACTTGTAAAAGTTTATTTGAATAAAAAATATATAAAAAATATTTCTATTCTATTCTATTCTTCATATTCCAGATAAAATACCTTTGATGGTTTGGACCTATAACATTGCGATTTGCGAGCCAAACTTAGAGCAAAACATGAAACTTTAATTCCTTTTTTAAATATTTAAGTAATTCATTATGATTTACACAATAAAAAAAAAATAAGAGCTTATTAATAAAATGTTTAATTTAACTTTCTATGAATGATGAACCTAGGTGGACCGATGACAGACGACAGACGATTGATAAAGAAAAAGAAGAAGATCAATGAGCCGACATCAACGCATTTTAACTTTTTATTAACAGCTGTTCATAAACTATGCTAACAATAATTATTATAAGAAACGCTTTCTTATGTAAATTTTTACACCAAAGCTTTAAATATGGACACTCACTTAAAAAGAATATGAAACGTATTGTAATGTGATCATTGTATTGTTGATCTAGTTTGTAATGAATGACAAAATCAAAACACTAGCACGTGCAAAATTAAAACACAAGAAGCCATAATGAAATGAGTTCGGCAAAAAACCTTATCGAGCAATGGCTACGTGGCACGTGTTCCTGATTTCCTGGACCCTGAGATGTGTCAATTGTGATCCTAAAGCACTCCAGTCACGTATTTCGTTACCTACCACCGCCGTGGCTGATCTAAATTAGGTGCTTGGTACGGATTTTCATTAAATATATTTTTCTGGTTGTACGAATCTCCCTTTTTGTACGAACCTCCCTATCTACTTATTCTAATGGCCTTATAATACCATAAACTTTAACTGACGAATTTTGACGTTAAATAATATTATTACCTAAACAAAAACTGTCAAAGCGTCATATTCGTCGTCGTCTAAAAGCCCTTAAAGTCAATATAATTTAATAGCCATATCAAGCGAACAAAAACTTATTATTGATAATAATAGAAAATCATACCATAAAAAAATATGGTAAGCTTTAAACATTACTGGTAGTCTATGTGGGGTGCAGTTATTTGTGGAGGTGGTCAAATGATAGATTAGATATATATGTAGATGCTAGTGGACTGTATTCTGATACTATGATATTATGATAATATGATGTTATTAAATAATAATATATTGTTATTAGGGAGTACAATTCGCGCGACGACGACTGAATAGTACTGTCTTTACCGACCTCACTCACGAGCATGAAGCAGTTGCGTAAACTGCTGAGTACGTGGTGGACGGCGACACGCAGTGACCCGAACGTGCCCGAACAGTCTACGGGAAGATAATAATGCTGAGTTTCTAGCTGGCTCTTCTCAGCAGAATCTACTTTTCGAACTGGTATGGACCATGGTGGTAGAGTTTTGACGTGTTAAGAATGGCTGGTTGATTCATGACATAAATAATTATTACAAGCTTTTATTTAAATTGCAATGTTTGTTTGTTTGGGTCAAATCTTGCAAGATGAATTAGACCCACTTCCCGGTTTCTGATCAAGCTGAAATTTTGCATATATTACACATATATGATCGGATGACAATGCAATATTATTGTGACATGGAGCTGATCTGATGATGGAGACGGAAGATGGCTATCGGAACACTGTAATAAAACGGCGTAACCCCATGGAGTTTGGGCTCGTTTGATTCTACATAACAAGTACTCTGATCCTAGATAATATCCAGAGTCTAATGATGTAGCTACTAAAAGCTTGCATTTAAAAATAAAAATTTTAATTTACTTACACTTGTTTTGAATCATAAATTTTGAAGATAAACATTCAAAAAATACATTTGAGACCAACTTTCACAAAATACTTAGAAAAGTCTACCCAGCCTTTTATCATTTCGAAGATAAAAGAATAAACGTAAACCCTACTTAATCTAAACGGTGAAATCTGGATTGTTGTCCATTTAATTTATCCTATCGCAAGTTGTATCTAGTAAATGAAGCCAAAGTGAATTTGGTCCGTTCCCCGTAATTAGCCCATCAGTTCGAGACAAAGGAGGCTTCCTTTATTAACTTCACACTGCTGAAATATTCATGAACTTGTGTACACTTTGGAGTATATTTTGGCATGAGGTGCTTCCCAAAATAACATTGCAAAGTTCAATTTAGTGTGTCATATTTACGACAGCTTCTCTACCTATTTGCATAACTTTTCCATCATAGTTTCCATAAATTATTTATTAATTATTCATTCATATCAGAGAACTATATGCATACGCATAATCACTACTTGTGATAGATAGCCTAGTGGTTATGACTGTGGGCTCCTATTCGGGGGGTCGCAGGTTCGATCCCGGGTACGCACCTCTGACTTTTCGGAGCCAAGTGCGTTTAAGCAATTAAATATCACTTGCTTCAACGGTGAAGGAAAACATCGTGAGGAAACCTGCACATCTGAGAGTTCTTCATAATGTTCTCGAAGGTGTGAGAAGTCCGCCACTTCGCATAGGGCCAGCGTGGTGGACTATATGGCCTATAACCCTTCTCTGAGAGGAGACCTGTGTTCAGTAGTGAGCCGTTGATGGGTTGCTAATGAATCACTACTTACATTTAAATAAACTTGACTAATACTTATTTTTTTAACCGAATCGCATGTAATATAATTTGCAACCCATCAACTGCTAACTACAAACGGGGCAGAGAAAGTTTATAGGCACACCACACTGGCAGATTTTATACACCTCTGAGAACATTATGGAAAACTTACACTGCGTGCAGGTTTCCTCACGATTTTTTCCTTCGCCTTTGAAGCATGTGAATTTTAATTGCTAAAACGCCCATAACTTCGAAAAGTCAGAGGTGCGTACCCGGAGTTGAGCATATGACCGCCCCGAATAGGAGACCAAGGTCCTAGACTAAAAAACTCCTCTAAAAATGTTATACATATTTTATTAAACCATAAGACATTTTCTCTGGATACTGAATGCAGATCACGTGTGACCCAGAGTCACAGGTGAGTCTTATGATCGCTCAAATTACCGACGCGTGCTTTCTGTGTCTATTGACTGGCATTAACATTGTAGGTAGGTTTCGTGCTGAAATCGAAGAATACCAAGAATTGTATAAAATTTTGCTTCTTCCAGACAATCTCCATTGCGGATTTGATTAAATTCACTGGTAGATAAAGTTTTACCACTTAGGCCCACTTGCAGAGACGCCGAGTTAGTTAACCCAGGAAGAAATTTGTAATTTTGACAGAAGCTGTATACGCAATCTGTCAAATCTGTCCTTTTAACCCAGAGTTAGCAGCTAACTCTGGGTTAAAAGGACAGATTTGACAGATTTCGTATAAAGCTTCTGTCAAAATTACAAATTTATTCCTGGGTTAACTAACCCGCAGTCTCTGCAAGCGGGCCTCAGTAACTTTATTCCGACACCCCGCAGAAATAATATTATACTGAAGTAACGTACGTTGTTCTTTTTTTCTATATTCTCTACCCTCATCAATCGATAAAACAAGAAACATTATATCCAGAGTCCAGACCATACCTGGACAGTGGACATACTCGTAGGTCTCTTGTTTGGACTTCCACATATTATCTTCTTCTAGTCTTGCGCCGCCTGAATTTACCTGCTCCCTCCGACATGTATCATTGTATAATTGGTCCATCTAGTGTTAGTCTACCAAGTACCAACACTACGCTTAGATAACTGTTCATTACATCTACAATATGAATTAAGATTAACTAGTAATATTGAGTTCTGTAAGTAAATAAAAAAGAAAGAAAAAATAAAATACATTTATTTATTAAATGTAGAATATAATTTACTTGTTAGTGGACACTTCACTCAGATGTAAAAACTTATTACCTATACCTTCTTGTAATATACTTCCAACGTATCTTGGAAGCCACAGAGAGACAGAGGGGTAATATAAAATGCAATTTTATTTTCAAATAGTAAACCTGCCTCTGGCGTTTCTCTGGATACTGGATGCGGAACACGTAGTATTCGGACTTGTGTCAGGTGAGCCTTGCAACGATGCCTTTATCGCAGACACGTGCCGGGTGAGTCTGAAGATAGGTATTGCTAGGTATTTAAAAGCTCATATCTTAACGAGGATTGACAAAGGACTATGTCCACTAAAACCTAAAAAGAATTCGCGGACAGTTACTAGAATATGTCCGCGAATTCTTTTTAGGTTTTTGGAAATCCCATAGATTGGACTTCTTCGATATGCCGGGATAAAAAGAATGTCCGTCTCTGGAATGCAACTTATCTCTGTTCTTAGACAATACCTATTGTACCTAATTATTTTTGGGATAAAATATAGCTCTACAATAATGATAATAATTATTATATTATTAATATAAATCTTAATATAATCATACCAAAATCAGTTGCAGTTTTTAAGGACGCACTCGGATAGCGACTTGGTATTGCACTCCAAAACGACTCTTGCGAAATCTTTCAGGCAAATGCGTTTCATCCAAAAAAAAAAAAAACATTAACAATAAAATAAATATATTATGTCTAAATTAAAAGTAAAAGTACCAGTAGGTTAAACATAAACCTATTAAGTATGTGTTAAAAATTAACATTGCAGACTAACAAAGACCCAACCACCATAAATAAAATATAACTGAATCGGATATTCCTGATATTTGCTGGATGCAGAGCACGTTTGTCTCGGACTCGGTCAGGTGAGCCTCGCGATACAGATTACTAGTACGTGCATCTGAGCTCAAAGCTACACGGAATAGACAATAGACATCCATGCAATATCCAGTATCGGTTTAGCTTCGGAGATTGTAAGTAATGATTTATATACGGAAATGGTCCTTTCATGGTCGACAACGTAACGATCACATCCGCAGTAGGCTCAGTGTCCGTGACATCGGAGACAAGTTGCAAGAAGCCCGTCTAAGATGGTACGGTCATGTGGCACGGAAACCACAAAGCTACGTCGGTAATAGATGTCTTAACATCGCCGTCCCTGGAGCTAAACCTCGTGGCCGTCCAAAAATGCGCTGGCTGGATATTGTGAGTGCCGATCTGAGAGCCAATAAACTACGAAAATCGGATGCAGAAGACCGGGCAAAGTGGGCTAGAGCATGCCGGAAAGCGGACCCCACCTAGTGGGATAACGCTTAGACGAAGAAGAAGAAGGTCCTTTCATGGTCGTCCACTACAGGATATAGGTCTCTTGCAAGGATCTATCACACATACCGCGATCCCAGTAAATCGCTTGAAAACGTCTGTCCACCTAGTTGAGGAAATATTTTTTATGCTTTTTTTAGTGCAGAGTCCAATGATACGTACGCAATTTGAATGTATCGAACATTCGAGAGCGCTCTACCATACACGGTAACATTTAACTACATATTTCGCTTCTTCAAACTATGTACAGTTTACCCTGCATATTGCCACCTCAGCTTCGCGTCTCGATGAGCGATGTCATAACTCTTAAATTACAAGTGTATCTAGCTGTAGATTTAGCTACGTCTAAAATCTGTAATCAATACGACTGCATGCAGTTCAACTGTAGGTACAGTATTACTAATTTACTTTTAATCGTTATCATTATCACTCGAAAGGGCTCTACGATACACGGTTTCACTGAAATACATTTTTCGGTTCTACGAGTTATATACCCGGTACATTGCCACTAATTATATCTTCGCGTCGTAATACAAACTTCCAAATAATGCAACAGGGCAATACCTGCAATAATGATGATAATGAACGTTTTCAATGAATGTATATATATTACAAATGTTCTGAATTTCTCGCAGGACGTGATCCAATTAATAATGTTTGTAATTGCTTTATAATTTATGGTAAGCAGTGAGCATTATAGGAAGTTTATATTTAAGCAATATACCAAGCCAATTAAATAGCAAGAGTATTTCAACGTCAACAATAATGAAACCATGAGATACGCTCAGAATACTGAACATAAGACTTTCAGTGTGCGTTGTTTTTTACTCGAGTCACACTGGAAATAGAAACGGGCGATCGGCGCCTATGAAATAAATTCCCTTCTATATAAAGCTTGTCCGGCAAGCGCCTCAAGGTCCACTAATTCAATCGATTGACTGACCATAAATAAAACGGAAGGCGTTCGCGATAGGAACCGCACCGCGCCTTAATTGAGAAGCCCTGATACTGCTTCAACGACAAATCAATTAAGGCAGAAAATAAAATAATCTTTGGTAACGAAGAATGCTACTCTAAGGTCGTAGGTATATTGTGTACTTTCATTTGGACTTAATGAATGTATGTGTTTACAAGATAATAATCCATAAGGTATCATGAGATGGCTAATGATGTGTTACTTAACAATTTTACTATTTTTGTCTTCTTTATATCACACTTATATCTAATGTTAATGCTAGACGCATGTACGAGTATGAAAATGTTTCTAGTTTCTACCTGCAATTAGATGTAGGTACTACAATTTCAAGTTCAATTAGAAAGTTAGAATATGATAATAATAAGTAATAATAATAATAATATAATAATTTATTTAATTAACTAAAATTTCACACTTACAATAATTAATTATTACAGTAAAAATACATACCTAAGCATATAAAATATAAGCATAAAGTACATTCTTGTTCTTCTGCTAAATGTTCTTTTCCAAATCATACCAATTCCAATAGTCCACTTTACCTATCATATTGCAACTAAGGGCAGCTATCAGTCTTAGAGTTAAGTATCTTCTTCTCTATAATATCACATGAGAAAACAAGCACTAAAGTTACGGTTAAACTGTTCGGTAATTTATATAGTGAAACTATTTCTGGTATGATATCTTTAAGACGTTAATCCATAACAACAACAAACAACTCACAACACAGGGCACTATAATCCCGGTATTTGTCAAGGGTGTCTGCACAAATGGAATTGACAGGCTGCAGTTGAAAATTAATCGTGAAAATCTTTCGGGGCGAGAGTTGCGCGCTGCGTCGGGGATAAACGGAACTGCTAAATCTTGCCACGTGCGCTGTCTATTAACAGTTGACACTATTGGGAAGTCAAAAGGGAATCACCCTTTGTCACCCACCCAAAAAGGATTTTCCAACTTGAAACCACGAACCCAAAAGTGATTCCAGACCTAGGCACATGATTGAGTTTTAAAAAATTGAGATAGCATTGATTTTAAAAATTAAACAAGCATCTTAACTAAAGCATTAGGTATACATAAATGCGAATGTGTGTTTGTTTTTTTTTTTTCGTGCAATCACTACGACACCGAGCCACAGATGATTTTTGCATGGTTAAAGTTGAGGACCTGGATAGTGAGTAGTGATAATGATAACATAGGGTCCTAGAATAGGGTACATTTTAATCCGGAAAATCAAACAATTTCCGCGAGATTTTTTAAAACCTAAGGCCCTGTTTCACCACTTGCTGATAAAGTGCCTGATAGTCTACCTACAACTTGTGTGACAGATAGCGTACAAATTTCTATTTCACAAGTGTCCGTCAAGACAATCTAGCTAATAAACTCTAAAAAATTTCAAACAGATTTATCTGACATCCATTTTATTTGTTAGATATATATCAGACACTTTAACGGATAGTGGCGAAATAGGCCCTTGCTCTCGGAAACGAATTCGCGAATACTTAGTTAATATCAAAAGAAACTACTACAATTTACGACCCTTTGTTTTCTAATTTTATTTCTGAAGCTATAACGTAAAATAAAACTAACGAAAAATATCTTGTACCTCTGCATCCGAATAGATACATAATATTATCTAAAATTCATAATTTACCTTCTCGTAGTCAAAAATGTTTTACAGACACCCAAAATTATGGAAGTTTCATTGTACCTTTAAGTACTCATGTTGAATATCTGCACAGAAAAAATATTTCAAGCATTAGGGAACTGTTTGACAGAATGAAAACAATTTTGAAAAAGGCTATCACAAATTGTAGCTGTGATAATAATCCTTACTATTATACAACAAACAACTTAGAAAACAAACAGTTCCCGCGGGATATTCGAAATGCTACTTTTCACGTATTTATTCTTAGATTATGCGCCAATATGCATGCATGCATACATGTATGTATGTATGTATGTATGTATGTATGTATGTATGTATGTATGTATGTACGTATGCATGTTTGTATGTATGTATGCATGCATGTATGTATGTATGTGTGTATGTATGTTTGTATCCTCCTGTTACTAACTTTAACTAAATACATTAACTATATCCTATGCTACTTATCCCACTAATATTATTAATGTGAAAGTTTGTGAGGATGGATTGGATTGGATGGATAGATGTACTTAGCATACGGATGGATGGACGGGATGTATGGATGCATGGGATGGGATAGGGATTTAAAAAACTAAATCCACGCGGACGAAGTCGCGGGTATCAGCTAGTGATATTATAATTATTCAATAAAGCAGATACAAAAGCTTCTATTCATAACACGTCATAATATTAATTCACATACAAAGTAAACGCAAGTGAACGGGGACAAAAGCGGGCGATATTTCTTACAGTTTATCGCAGCTTTTACAATAATATTACTTATCGCGGTAATAAGAGATGGCAATGGGTAACAAATTATATCGGGCCGGTTATCTTCGAAGCCGGTGGTCCCGATGGATTTCATATTGTATTCGTGATAAGTACCAACTGGGTATAACTTCACATTTATTACATACCTACTTTATAAATGGTATGGAAAAACGCGTATAACATTCATTAAAATTACATAGTTACGAACACATATAGACACTTACTTGTATCGTTACACTAGAGGGAGCGAATAATCAAAGTGCAAAGCAATGATCAGCAATTATGCATCCACTGCTGAACACACGCCTTTTTTAGAAAGCGCCAAATGTTTTAATTCTCGAGTCTTTCGTATTATTATTTCATTAAAGTATTGTGGAAACACTGCATACATAGCATAATATCTAGTATATTGTAAAATTGTTTTGAAAAAAGCAACTGCAGAGTTTCTTGCTGGTTCTTCTCGGCAGGAACGGCATTCCGAACCAGTGGTAGACTCATCGACGATTCAAAAGCACTTGTAAAAAAGTTTATTTGAATAAAAAACATTTCTATTCTAATCTATTCTATTCTATTCGAGAAATCGAGTATTCAGCAAAGAAACTATAGTACATCGTGATTCGTGGCACAGAATTTTTCTTCTAAATCTACTCTCCAAAAACGACTCTCCATTTGCTAGTTTGCCTTATTTTGTATCGACAATGTATTCGCAGGAGAGACGTAATAATACCCCACATGAATTTTCGCGATAACAGGACCCCTCCAAAAGACACGCTAAGCGCATTTGTACTGCTTTTATCAGGGGTAAACAGCTTTTAGCGAATAGCGAGTAGTTCATAGTCAATTCGAAAAACTTCCATAGCGACATAAATACAAGTTTTTTAAAATAGATACCTACCTAATACAATGTCATGACCAATTATTAAAAATTCGACGTAACTTTAATATTTGAATTTTAAAATTGTAAGGCAAAATGCACTACCCTACTAGGTGGACGGATTCAATCCGTTCCGCCACAAATTTATCCGTCTCCGAGTGTTCTCGTGATGCCACCAACCGAAATCTCTGGAAGGAGATCGTAAGAGCTGCTGTGAAGGCCAAATCATAACCACGACCACTCTGCCAAGAGTGAACGAATAAGAAGAAGAAAGGCAAAATGCGCACGAAGTAGGTAAATATTTGTTAATTAGTTCAAAGCTCCTAATACAAAAATAAATAGAATAAATGTGAACAAAAGACAAGGATGAAAGAACCGTTTAATAATTTCTGAAAACATGTCACAAACGGCTTAGTCGCTAAATATTCGAACTGGTCTTGAAATGCATTCAAAAATAAAATAGTGTTTCATTTTTGGTATTGTACAACGTAATTTATGTCAGAAACATTTTTGTTTCAGTATTGACATCGTAAGGAAACTAACATGCCTGAGAGCTCTCCAGAATGTTCTAAAAGGTGCGTGAAGTCTACCAATCTGCGCGTGGCCAGTGTGGCGGGATGTGTCCAATACCCTTGTCACTTAGTGCGGATTAAAATTGGGTCGGCGATGGTTTGATGTGAATGAAAAAATTATTAGGGCTGTTTCATGCTATAACACATTTTTGTAAAAGAGAATACCACACTAGGTACGTAAAAATGATTTTAATAAAGTCTATTTAATAACAGTTAATTCTACAGCAGACGGTTGCACCCGACACTTTACCCAAACTCTGACACCCTCCCATAAAATACGCTAGTGAATTGTTTCCAACATTCGCCGGAAGGCACAGAATGGATTCGGAGTTCGGACTAATACACGAACCCTTCCTCGCCCTCGCACAAAATAGAAAATGCCTTCGGTTGCGATTTCCGTCCGAGCATTGTCTGCTCCAATGGGTGCAACCCTTTTATTTTGAAATGAAAACCTCTTTTCTAAAAGTACAACAACGATTAAATTCGATTGAATCTGGTTAAAAAAGCTAGTATCCGGAATTCAGCCTAGATCACTCCTTGTATCTCTTTTACCTGCCTGTGAAAGTCTGAAGCCTTTCCGAATAGAAGATAAGTCCGCAGAAAAAGGAAAAAAAATTAATTAATGTTTGAGTTCTGCTGTCGTTAAAGAAGATAATCACTATGCATTATAATTATATTGAGGCAGTAATTTTGAAATCACAGGCAGACACTCCAATTTAATATAATATTTTTATCTATGATTTATCTATGATTCAAATTCCCCTATGAATCATATTATGGAAAACTTTATTCAATCGACCTAATCATCCTCAACACATCTCGACCTTTTGCGACTGAACGGCGAACGCAATTGTATAGGTACTTGTACTATACAGATAACAGTATAAGAGGATTTACTCAATCAACTAAGTTGATTCAGTTGTATTCTCGACGCTCAAACGCAGTATCACGTCCAGAAAATTGTTTGAATAAACAAAACAAGAACGTGCACAACATTCCAACTTTAAACAATGAACAGGAGCTCTCAAACAATTCTATTTTTGTTGCTGGCCGGTCTACTGTTAGCCAAATGCGAACATTTGATTCTCGGAGATGCGAATAAGAAACAATTGATTTTTCACACCAGAGCCGAGTATGCGGCGATCCCATTTAAGAAGAGAGTAAAAGAAGTTTTCTACTCCAGTCCCGATCAAAGGATTATAAATGTAAGTAGAGTTACATCCTACTAATAATATAAAATACTTACGTACTTCCTACTATCCTACTTCCTACTAATATTATAAATGCGAAAGTTTGTGAGGATGGATGGATGGATAGATGAATGACTTCACGACACAACCAATGAATCGATTTGTCTGAAATTTGAAATGGAGATATCTCCAGGATTAACATATAGACTACATTTTATCCCAGAAAAGAAAAGTTTCCGCGGGAATTTAAAATCTTAATCCATCATGCCTTCGGTCCTAAACTCCTAAGCCTGATCTGTCTCCGGTGGTGTCGGATTTCCGTCGAGTTGTTCGAGTGAGGGAATAGAGAGTGCACCTGTGATTGCGCACAAACTTGTGCACTATAATATCTTCCGCCCAGATGGCACATAGCTAATCTCTATGGAGATTGGACGCCCTAACTGGATTCGTTCGGGAGGAAATAATTAATGGTCCAAGATCCCAGTGCCGCCAGACCTAAGTTATTTTCTCAGCAATTATTTGTGTACGATAGAGTACTGTTCTAATGTCCTTTCAGTGTATGCGTACCAGCTAGATTGTGCCGACGGCCAATTTCCAGATACCAGGTGCTAAAGGTAGGTAAAAACTAGAATAACTTATCTTAAATTCTCAGGGCTGATTTTCATATATGTTTTAAAGAATATTGTAAAAATTAATAAATTAATACTGCCAGGCGCTTACCGCCGGCGGTTACTTTAGCCAGACGCTTTGAAGCTCCCAAAAAAATATATTATTTAAGTTAACTTATATTCTCAGTTCTGATTTTTATACATGATACTCAGGGAACTATTGCGATATTATCTGTAAGCTGCCAGACCTATTGGAAGGGTCAAACATCCCCCCAGACACACATTATGCGTCCCCATATGTATGAGCGCTAGAACATGATTCACTTGTTTAAGATCTAGAGAGAGAGAACTATTGCAATATCTTCTGCAAGCTATACCCAGGCAAAAAATCACGTCGATCCGTAGCTCTGTTGCAGAGTGATTGAAGGACAAACCAACAAACACACTTTCGCATTTATAATATTATAGTATGATGATATTATCTCTCACACACTTAAACAAGTGAATCATGTTCTAGCGCTCATACATATGGGGACGCATAATGTGTGTCTGGGGGGATGTTTGACCCTTCCAATAGGTCTGGCAGCTTACAGATAATATCGCAATAGTTCCCTGAGTATCATGTATAAAAATCAGAACTGAGAATATAAGTTAACTTAAATTATATATATTTTTGGGAGCTTCAAAGCGTCTGGCTAAAGTAACCGCTGGCGGTAAGCGTCTGGCAGTATTAATTTATTCATTTTTACAATATTCTTTAAAACATATATGAAAATCAGCTCTGAGAATTTAAGATAAGTTATTCTAGTTTTTACCTACCTTTAGCACTTGGTATCTGGAAATTGGCCGTCGGCACAATCTAGCTGGTACGCATATACTGAAAGGACATTCGAACAGTACTCTATCGTACACAAATAATTGCTGAGAAAATAACTTAGGTCTGGCGGCACTGGGATCTTGCTCTATAATATTGCTATCAGAAAATTATAAATGTGAGTGTAAATAAGTCAAAATAGCATACTATATCTGACTTTAAACACTCGACGTCTAACGTTTGCAAATAGTATAACAAATGCTTCTTTGTAGGTGTTCCATTAGTCATGAGTTATAAGGAACTAACTGTTGACTTTGGTATTGCATTCATAGAACACAGTGTTGCAACTTAAATTCATCCTGTATGAATATAAGTTGCAACACATGATTTATATCATTGTTTTAGTACTTTCAAAAGAGTTCACAACTACTACCCAACTAAGTATTACCTCAGTAGAAAATTTGCATCTTTATACTTTGGTTTTATACTACCGAAAAAAATCTGTCGAGAATTAAGTTTTGTGTAAATTGGCTTAGTATCATGTAATGTAATTGTATTATAATGAAAACGAAAATACGATTCTTCTAGAGCTTTTTTGACACAATAATACATATGTTTATATTATATACTCCAGCATCGAAAAGTTCCAATTTCGAATTTGACAGTTGAATCGAAATGAACCATCTTTCGGTTTTGCTTCTCATTTCGATGCAGCTAGTTGTATGGGAGCTGCATCGAAATAGTTATCTTCATAAAATAGGATACCTACCTAAAGTTAAGAGGGTCTGAATTCTGGCACTTTTGTATCGTTCTGCGTTCATATGAATGTATTAAAGTTGGTACCTAACCCACACTATGGTTTGTACTGCCACTCAATATTTTATTATTAAAGGCTACGTTTGGAACCGAAGTGTTTATAGCTTTTTTATCTTCTTTCCAGGCAATAATGGCGTATGACAATCTCCATACATCAGCTACTGCCAGCGTCACAGCGGGCGGGATCGGCTACTCCTACGTGAACCTCAGACTTAAAAGCCAACGTGGCGAGGGACTCGAATATGATATTGGCATTTATTCATAGTATTAGTTTAGATATATGGATAGATAGAAATGTTTTAAGTTATTTATTTAGGAAGAGTGTGTTCCTCGCTCTACGCTCAATTATATTATTTGATTATTAACCAATCTAAATCAAGGAAATTTTGCAAACAGTCTCTAAATGGTCTAGGAACTTAGAAGGTTATTAAAATTTGTGGCTGTTGCTTTGCAGTTTTCTGTAAAAATTTGTACTTACGTATGCGCAGAACTCTGTATCGGTCTATGTAAGGGTCATGCCAAAGAAAACTTTGTAAAGAGGTTGTCTGTCTAAAAGACAGTATGTCTAAAAGTAAACTACAAATACCATTTATCTTGAAAATAATAAAGCACCGATATTGTAATTTTTGAGCACGCAATGTATCGCGAACAATGCGATTACAACGCTCTGCGATCAACGAATTCCAATACTTACACGTGAAGTAGGTTCCTACTTCCTACTGCACATCGCAAGTGGCAGTTTGTACTTTATAGTTTTCTTTAGCATATGCCTAACTACTTTATGCCTAATGGTCTATAGACGTTGTAGAATAATACTTATTTATAGTATATAAATATGGAAGCGAAATAATGTCTCACAGTTGAGATTGTAAGAGTGTCGAGTTTAGTGTGACTGGTGTGGCAGAGGACATAAATTGGAGACGACATGCTTTTAGCGATCGCGTTGACTCAACCGATAGTAGTCGCAATAGGATCAAAATTACTGATACAGTTTGGTACAGTGACAGATTAAAAATAAAAATTTCTAAAACACTTAGATTACCTATTTTTTTTAAATCATAATCATCATTAGAAACCCATCAACGGCTCACTACTGAGCGCAGGTCTCCTCTCAGAAAAGGGTTATAGGCCATAGTCCACCACGCTGGCCCATTGCGAATTGGCGGACTTCACACACCTTCGAGAACATTATGAAGAACTCTCAGGTGTGCAGGTTTCCTCACGATGTTTTCCTTCACCGTTGAAGCATGTGATATTTAATTGCTTAAACGCACTTGACTCCGAAAAGTCAGAGGTGCGTGCCCGGGATCGAACCTGCGACCTGCGAATAGGAGACCACAGTCCTAACCACTAGGCTATTACTGCTTACTTTTTTTAATATACTTTCCTTATCATTATTTTCTACCAGCCGAGTCTATTGTAGTTTGTCTATACCTAGTAGGTATTCTTACGAAAACTTAGTGAAATTTTTCAAGCGGAAACTTGCATACAGAGTTCATAGATGTGAAATATTAAAGGATATAATGCATTAACTAAATTAATGCTGAATGTTAGTTAGTCAATTCATAAAAGAGGTCATGACATGATTCTTTAGAGACTAACAGATAGATATTTGTCACGCTTAGTTACTAGGCATAAGTGACCTCAATTAGGTTGATTTAAGAAAATAATATTTAACGATACAAGTCTTTGACCTTCTTGAAGCACAGATAAATTAGATTCTTTCCAGGAAGCTGCGGCCGATGGGGCTTAAGACCATCTTATCAGCAAAGATCTGCCTACCTGTCAAGTGATTTGACAAAATAGATTACTAGGGGTAGGTAGGTACTATGGTACTAGGTTTCACCTGCCTTACATGTAAGTGCACTTTCTGTGTTAACGAGTAAGTATTATAATTAGCAGAAGTCGCCTAGGTACCTATAAGACTGATTTGGAATGCCGAATCAATTTGTCAATGTCAATGCTATGTGTAGCGTGTAAATTATATTAGCATACTATTAGGCTATTAATTAGAGTAATCTTAATTAGAATAGGTATAAATAACAGTAAGCATTTAGTCATCGATTAATTTAGTTATTAGACATCGTAAATATCTATTTACGATAATTTAGAAAGGTCGAAAACAATATCGATGTTCAATAAATATTGCTCACGTTTTACAGATTATATTTGGACATGACAGTTATGACAGGAAACGACTTCTACAAACTATCATGATGGGGAAAATTGAGGGCAAAAGGAGCGTTCAGTGAAGAAGGAAGTCGTGGCTCAGAAAGTTAGAATCATCCGTGAAAGGGCAAGTTTAGCCAACGTTGCGTTAGTTTTTTCGTTTGGCGAAAGATAGGGCGTTATAATATTATGAGATGACGGCCAACCTTCAATACTGGAGAGGCAGACAAGAATAAAAAGTATATTATGTATCAGATCAAATTAATCTTAATATATATAAATTACGTGTCACGTTGTTTGTCCGCGATGGACTCCTAAACTACTTAACCGATTTTAATCAAACTTCGTAACTATCTGTAATTTGGTCTAACATGAAAGATAGGATAGTTTTTTTCGATTAGGATAGTTTATTTGTTTTAATTATAGATAAGTTGGCGGTACGAAGTTCGCCGGGTCAGCTAGTACCCTATAAAATAGCACCGTGCCATACTAACTGCCTTAGCTAGTGGACCTAGAGATTTAAAAATATGGACTAAACATTTCTTGAGAATCCTAGAGGATCCCATTAGCAAGGATTCTTTGAAACTCCATCTCTACAGACATGAAAATCGGCGGTAAACTTTGTAGAATTCCCAAAATTTTTATATCCGTTTCGCCCCAGGCAATACTTTCCATTAATCTCTCACTACTGAACGCTTTATACGAAACAGTGGAGTAAATTAAGCCTTTTAATTCCGCGCTGCAGGGCATAAGCCGCCTCTTATTAGAGAGATACCGAAATAATCCGTTCCACAGCTCTAGTATACACTTTGTACCGAGGTCCAGCTGTTACTTTAGGATTTAAATGGTATTTACCCATTGTCTATAAACAATGTAAATAAATTAAAGCATTTTATATTCAGTGTGAATTCCAGTAACACCTAAATTGTTAAGTACTTAAATTCAGAACATTTTAAATCTTTTAGTTTGTTTTCTCTATAGGTTAATTATTATTGTTGTTCATGTTTAACAATGCATGTCAGCCAATTGCGCAGGTTTTTTATTTCTTCGCTTTATCAACCGAGAGACAAAGGTTTCTTGCATGGACGTCTACAGATCTCGGTCTTGCACCGCGTGTTTCCAGCTGCTTCCTATAACTCATCTGATCTCGGTGGTTCACCTAGGGGGAGGGTCTACCAATACTGTACTTTCAGCAAAAATCCCTTAGTGCCTGAAAACAAAAGTCTTCAAGCAGTACGTGTTTTGCCAGTGATAACTTAGGGATCTGAAATATAGTTGCTAACTATGGGCCTGTTATATTTGTTTGCTATATGATTTGATAAGTAGATAGGTATAACTATTCATTTAATGCGTATGGGTAGGTAATACGTGTTAAATGAATAGGATTCTCTTACACAAGCAATTTGCGGCCGACCGGGCTAAGTTCGTAAAATAAGGCTAGCAACACATGCACAAAATTAGTCAATCAAAACGTCCACTTCATTAGTATCATTTCAAAAGCCTTACGTGAATACAGCTAACTAATAGGGCCGTGAAAACCGGATGAGAGCGGGCACTAATTGTCGCTTCACTAGCTAGTACTGAATTTGCTCAGTATCGATTTGTAAAGCATAAAGCGTGCATAGCCTGAAAGCTCGGTCTGAAAGGGATCTTTACTCCAGACTATTTCCTATATATTTGTCCTATTTTCCTATATTAATATAGGTAAGTTGTTTGGTTAAACGATTTGCGATTTATTTCAAATTCAAATTTTAGCTCTAATTATAAAATTCATAGGCAGTGTTAGGTTTGGAATATTCTACTGAAAATAGCCTGCAACACTCGGCCTTTCCTGCCAGTCTACTTCTCAGAACGCAAAAAAATACGATACATTTAAAAGATACGATACGTTCGCACGTTTGCGATACTTTTGTGTGATACTTTTCTTTAGAGTCTTAATTGCTATCATTTCTATTTTTGATTACTTATCTGTACTATAAAGTCTATAATAATTTGATTGTTGATGTTATTTAAATACCACAACAATCAAATTGTACCTTATTTCATTTATTTTTTTCGAAAGAATTTTCTATTCTATTATCAAAGATGCTATTCTATTCTATTTAATTTTCATACGAAATGGTATTGAAAAATATAGTGAATTTCCTCATTCATTGTGTAAAAATGATTGAATTTTCGTACAATAAAGTACATTACTTTGGATGCCGAAATTCAATTACTTATGCTCATTTTTCATTTTAGTTCAAGAGGGATTCGGCAGAGATACCCTGCTTCATATTATTATGATTTTTTGTCAAAGCTTGATCCAATTCACTTTAGCTCGGAATATTCTTCAAGAGAAAGTTGTAGGTACCCATTATAAGAATGATAACAATATAAAATGGGACTCTTTTTAAACCTTTAAAATTAAGACCACCAAACATTAAAATATAGTTTGAAATTAGTAAATTAAACATTATAGTACGGAAAACATTATTACTATTTTACCAAATGAAACTGATCATTATTAGCATTTTTTGAAGAGCTGATACCTAATAGAATATTATAAATATGAGTAAGTAAGTAATAGTTTTTTTTGTTTAATTATATTTCTTTGCTTCATCCTTCAATATAATTACAAAGGTAGTCACTCCAGTCACTAGAGATAAGTCCATATCTTCGGATGAAGCAACTCATATAATAATGATCGAACTTCACTTCAGGTAAGTTCGTTTGATCACTTATAATAGGTATATTTTAAAACTGGCAATTTCAGCCAAGTCAGAAATTGAAGAAGAATTATTAACATACAATCATCCAAAATCGCAGCAATGGATTATCGGATCGATGTGATTTTTTTATAAGACTTCTATGTATAGACCGACTCTGGAGGTTGGCGAATTTTGACCCAGCATTTTTAAAAACAGTTCAGATTCAGAAATCATTTAATTTTAGTTAATATTTTTCAGAGTATTTTTCTGTGTAAGCCCGATATTTTTAGAAGATGGGGATCAAAAATACAATTATTCACAAGTAGGTACACATTATAAATAACCATTACATTGCAAAAATCTTTTTTCTCCCAACTTTATTTGATAGACTTTGATGAACTTTTTTGTTAGACTGGTTTACTAGAACATGCATGAGAAGTTTGATTCGTGAACGTGGGCTTGAGGCCCACAGTTCAGTTCGTCTGGGTCAGAAACTCTACGGAATTCGCCACTTTCCTTTCCATTTAAGTTACGGTCAATTCCCCGAAACTCCTTTGGTCCACTGCGAGCAAGAAAGAAGACCAGTGCATTTTTTTGTAAGCCGTAAACGTTGTTTTCGACAAACTAACACCGATTTTGTTTAACGTGACCAATAAAACACTGTCACTATTTAAATGTGCGAGTTCTTCAACGTGATTTGAAGTTTATTAAAATCAATTCAATTCAAAACTGCGACACAGTTCTTATTCCGAAATGCCAGTCTAGTGGTAAACATAGAAATCTTGGGATTTTTTGCATAAGTTTAATTTAGGAGTTGGAGAGTGACTTATGTTGAGCTACCGTTCATCTTAGAAAAACAGAGGGTTCCCGCAGGATATTTAACTGCACGCGAATGAAGTCGCGGGTAAAAGATAGCTTATAATAGTACATATTTAGTAAGATAATATTAGCTGTGATATTTGTGTGGAAGAATGGATACTATACATATATTTTGATATGCACATAATACAATTTAAACTTTTGAGGCAGCATGAGCCTCGTCTAGTTGCCATGGCAACACCCCAACGGCGGCGTTTGGAATTTTGGCAAATGCGTTTCCAACGCTTTCCCGAGGTGAATATCATTAGTCCATCGAGCCTTCCTTACACCAAATAGACGTTTAGCCTGATTGAGTGGATGCCTTCGAGATTGTAATCGGTACAAGAGATCGCACGAAATACCTTGATGCATAATTATGCTGGAACATGACATTGCATTGGCGATACTACTTACAGGCGACAAAAAATTTAAAAAATACAAAATGTTAGAAGTAAGGGTGCAAGGTAAGTGTTACCAGTAAACGATTTTTAAGGATTTCATAGAGAACCCCTTATAATTTCGTCTAGTCCGCGAGTTGCAACTATACGTACTGCTATTGAATGTGCCTAAAAAACTAAATAACCGATTTACAGTCCGTCTACAAAATAGGAGTGGCTGTAAAGCCACTCTAATTTTATAGTATTATACTATGAACGTACTATAGATACTAAGATCTTTCTGGAAATGTTTATTTATAAGACGAGTATTCTTAAAATATGAAGTTTTATGAACGTTTAAAACCTTAAACTTTCAAAATGTTTAATTCTTAAAATAAGATTTCTTAAAATGGGAAAAAACCGGAACATGTTTCATAACATTTTTTGATGAAAGTATGTTAATAAAAATGCTCCATTCGTCTTTAACTTTTTCTACCCCAGCATTGCCTAGTCAAAAGTTTTTATTGTTAACCGACTTCCAAAAAAAGAGGAGGTTCTCAACTCGGCCAAACAATAAAGACCACAATCACACCTGATGGAAAGTGATGATGTGGTCTAAGATGAGACGAGTTTTAAGCCTATAAGATGCCTATTCACTCTTTTTGTAATTCTCAGTCTATATTACCAGTGGCTTCTTAAAATGTTAATAAACTAACTTTCTTTAGCCCCAATAATTCCGAGGTAACTATTAAAGTCTGAACTAACGTGGAACTAACCATACGTATGAGTAGTCCGGCCCTTGTTTTGTAAGTATAATTCCGTCCCAAGTAATTCACAGCATCTGAATTATTAATAAGAGTAGGGTCTGATAAGTCAGAATCGCTACCCAATACACTTGAATCACTTGGCCACGATAAACTGGTAAAATTGTTTTTAGGCAGAAACATACTTTTAACACGATCTAACCCGAGTTCGAGGGAAACGTGTATGTAATACAAAAATAAGTCTGATAGACGTCGACTGTATTGAGCACTTTTCAAGATAAGTTTTTTTTAATATTCATTCTTGATGGAAAACCATGAAGACACTAACTAAGTTGAAGTAGGAAACGCGGATACCGGAAGGAAATTCAATACCTTAGCAATTCCTATCAGAAACGTTGAACAAAAACTATTTATACTTAGGTGTACCTTTACTTATTGTGTTTTTAAATAGACAAATACGCGTACGTAGTGATAATAAGAAAAAAATACTCTCACTATGTTATAGATACAGGTAAAGATAAGTGCCAAAAGTAATAAAAGAGTAAAGTAATAAATAAGGGGGTGCTAAGAATCTCCGGACGAGATTCCGCTGCCAACCCCGACGACTGGACCTGGTGACATATAACGCACGCACTTTGAGGACCGACGAAAAGATCATCGAGCTGGAAGAAGCAGTGAGCAAGTTGCGCTGGAATATTATAGGATTGTCTGAAGTCCGTAGAGAGGGGGAGGACTCGATAATCCTCAATTCCGGCAACTTGTTTTACTACCGGGAGGGCGATCAACAGTCCCAGGGTGGTGTCGGGTTCATCGTCCACAAGTCCCTCGTCAACAACATTGTACAAGTCAAGAGTGTGTCGAGTAGGGTAGCGTACCTTATACTCAGAATCACCAAACGGTATTCGCTGAAGGTTATACAGGTCTACGCACCGACATCGACACATTCTGACGAGGAGGTAGAGGCGCTGTATGAGGATATATCAAAAGCCATACACGCCTCTACCACTCATTACAGTGTTGTGATGGGGGATTTCAATGCAAGGCTGGGCGAACGAAGCGGTGCAGAGACGAGAGTGGGGCATTTTGGGTATGGGCGAAGGAACCAAAGGGGCCAAATGTTGGCCGACTTCATGGAGAAGGAGGGCCTCTTTATGATGAACTCCTTCTTCAGGAAGCGGCCACACAGAAAATGGACATGGTTGAGTCCCGATGGTTCCACGAGAAATGAGATCGACTTCATTATGTCGACCAAGCGGCATATATTCAATGATGTCTCTGTGATCAATAGGGTGAAAACCGGTAGCGATCACCGGATGGTAAGAGGCACGTTGAATATTAATGTAAAGCTGGAAAGGGCCAGACTGGTGAAGTCCACTCTCCGACCTTCTCGTGCTCATATCCAAAATCCCGAAAACTTCCAACTCGAACTGCAGAACCGATTCGAGTGCCTAGCAGACTGCGTTTCTGTGGACGATCTAAACAACAGGTTCGTGGAAACTGTCCATACTGTGGGGTCTAAATTCTTTAAGACCCATCGCAGGAAAAGAACCGAAAAGTTCTCTGACCATACTCTCAAGCTAATGAAGGAGAGACAAGAGATGAGGCTGCAGTCATCGGCAGACGCGGCTGCCTACCGGCGGATTAATAGGCAGATCTCTAAGGCACAAACTCGCGACCTCCGTGTCTTTAATACCAAGTGTATTAAAGATACCATTGAGCGGAACAAAGGCTCAAAAGTGTTCGCGAGAGATCTGTCTATCGGACAGAGCCAGCTGACGCGGTTGAAAACTGATGACGGCCGTCTCGTCTCTTCTCGACCTGAGGTCTTGGGAGAGGTTGAGAAGTTCTATGGACAGTTATATACCACGACACAAAAACCTGTTGAAGATTTGGCGAAAGATCCCAGAGCCAAACTGACCCGACACTATACCGAAGATATCCCGGACGTCAGCCTATACGAGATTAGAATGGCTCTCAAACAGCTCAAGGACAACAAGGCACCAGGTGATGACGGAATCACTGCGGAACTCCTGAAAGCGGGTGGAAAACCGGTACTTAAGATCTTTCAGCGATTGTTCAATTCCGTCATCCACGAGGGCACAACGCCGGAAGCATGGCACAGGAGCGTGGTGGTTCTGTTCTTCAAAAAGGGTGATAATACCTTGTTGAAGAATTATAGACCCATCTCGTTGTTGAGTCATGTTTATAAGTTGTTCTCGAGAGTCATTACGAATCGTCTCGCTCGTAGGTTCGACGACTTCCAGCCTCCCGAACAAGCCGGATTCCGAAAAGGCTTTGGTACCATAGATCACATCCATACGCTGCGGCAGGTTGTACAAAAGACGGAAGAGTATAACCAGCCACTTTGCTTAGCGTTTGTGGACTATGAGAAAGCCTTCGATTCGGTGGAAACTTGGGCTGTGTTGAGGTCGCTGCAGAGATGCCGGATTGACTACCGGTATATCCAAGTGTTGAAGTGCTTGTATGAAAACGCCACAATGTCAGTACGTATACAGGACCAGACTACGAGGCCAATCCACTTGCAGCGTGGAGTGCGACAGGGAGACGTTATCTCCCCGAAGCTCTTTACCGCTGCGTTGGAGGACGTCTTTAAGCTTCTGGATTGGAACGGGCTTGGCATCAACATAAACGGCGAGTACATCACTCACCTGCGATTTGCCGATGACATAGTAGTCATGGCAGAGACTCTGAGAGACCTCAATACAATGCTCAACGATCTCAGCAGGGTTTCTCAACAGGTGGGCCTGAAAATGAACATGAGCAAGACGAAAATCATGTCCAATGCTCATGCACCGCTCCACCCAGTAATTGTTGAGAACTCTGCACTCGAAATTGTCGACGAGTATATTTACCTGGGACACACAGTCCAGCTAGGTAGGTCCAATTTCGAGAAAGAGATCAGCCGCCGAATCCAACTCGGCTGGGCTGCGTTCGGGAAGCTCCGAGATGTCTTCTCGTCCAAAATTCCTCAGTGCCTGAAGACTCAAGTCTTCGAACAGTGCGTGTTGCCAGTGATGACTTACGGATCCGAGACATGGTCGCTAACTAAGGGCCTCATAAGTAGGCTCAGGACCGCTCAGCGGGCGATGGAGAGAGCTATGCTCGGAGTGTCCCTGCGGGATCGAATCAGAAATGAGGAGATCCGTAGGAGAACCAGAGTCACCGACATAGCTAAGCGAGTCGCGATACTGAAGTGGAAATGGGCGGGGCACATAGTTCGAAGAGCTGATGGTCGTTGGGGTCCCAAGGTGCTGGAGTGGCGACCCCGCACCGGGAAGCGCAGTGTTGGCAGACCCCCCACCAGGTGGACCGACGACATCAAACGAGTCGCAGGGAGCCGCTGGATTCAGGCGGCGCAAGACCGAGGCCTGTGGAAGTCCATGCAAGAGACCTTTGTCCAGCAGTGGACGTCTATCGGTTGATAAAGAAGAAGAAGAAGAAGAAAGTAATAAATGTGAAATGCTTTTTCTTCAGTAGGTATTTCACAGCTGTAAAAAATACTCCCAGTAAATCCTTCCCGTAAAAAAGGCAATAAAAAATAACTGCAGAAACGAATAAGGGGATATTTAAAACGAAAATCCTAAAACTCTTTCGGATAAACGGAATATATCACCGAAGAGCAATGAAAAAAGAATCCATCGTGAGTAACAGTCAATACATTTTATTTTATTTACTATTCTAAGGACGCTTGCAGACTATGCAGCAAAACTAATTGGGAAAGAGAAGTTATATGAAAACGAGCAAATATCATTATCATTAGTGTAACGGATGATTCAATAAAATACTGCTATTATAGGCATATGAATCGTATGCAGAGTCGAGAGAATAGTCTATCATCAGCGAGTTTTTTTTCTGGGCAAAATAATATCGCGAAAAATTGACATCTGAAAAATTCCTTTCCTTTTTTTACACCATAGTTTCATAATTTTAAAAGGATTTGAATTATTGCACTAAAAAGCTTATGTTCGAGTCGCTTACAATATGTAAGTGTACCTATCTCTTTATCAGTCAGCAAAAAACAATAAAGAACGTCTCTGATTCAGAAACGAAATATTTTCCAATTCAATACAATTTTGGTTATATCTAGATAGTGATAAACTACACTGTTAAGGCACTGTAGTCAGTCACGATCTTCATATCACAAGCCGAATGAAGATCGTCCAATTTAAAATCTATGGGTCATAATATTATGAAAAAAAAAGTAGTTATAATTGATCGTATTTCTCGCCTGATGGCTGTTTCCTAAACACGATGACGCAAACTTTTCTCGATAGAAAAAAATTGCAAAGTTGAGTCTGCAAATACATAAACTCCCATCGTTCACTGTTATGCATACATTTATTTTGTTAAAATTAAATACAATTGTTTTTCATATTTTACCACAACAAATGGCTGTTTTAGATTTTATTTATTGCGACTGCTATAATTTTAATATTATCCATTACAATTTTCCACTTGGCCCTTCTATTCCCAGAAGCGACTTCTTTGTCTCTCCTACTCAATTAGACAGTGATCGCCGAGGCGTGTTGCTAGGTGGACCTGTGTCGCGCTGCGCTCGCTCGGCTATCAAATATTATCGTAAATTGTAATAATTGAAAATTGTTTATGTTTTATACTGAAGACTATTTTGTATATTTTAGAGAAGTCAAATAGAGTGTACCTAATTATAAGTTTGTAAATATAATATTGTAAATAAATAATCCATCAAAAAGTTGTAAATAAGTAGGTACTAGGTAGAAGAGTAGGCTAATTTTGAAAATGGGTCCGAAAAAAAAGCAAGATCTAAGAATGTACAGTATAACAAACAACAAAAGCATATGATGGAAGTTGTAAAGTAAGTACCTATGTTTTTAAGAATTATTTTATACTTATTATTATTTATTTTTTATTTTTATTATTTTTTTTATTTTATTTGACGACCTCCCTGGCTCAGTGGTGAGCGCTGTTGTCTTATAACTGGGAGGTCTCGGGTTCGATTCCCGGCGGGGTCAATTTGGGAATTTATAATTTCTGAATTGTCTCTGGTCTGGTCTGGTGGGAGGCTTTGGCCGTGGCTAGTTATCACCCTACCGTCAAAGACGTGCCGCCAAGCGATTTAGCGTTCCGGCACGATGGCGTGTAGAAACCAATTAGGGGTATGGGTTGAATGTTCACTGCCATATCCCTTCCAAGTTAGCCCGCGACCATCTTAGACTGCATCGTCACTTACCATCAGGTGAGATCGCAGTCAAGGACTAGCTTGACATCGAATAAAAAAAAAAAAAAAAAAGGTAGAAAGTTAGGTACTTTATTTCCTATAATACTGCACCTTATTTTCGTCTTTCAAATTATTACACGTTTGGCTTAGTTAGTATAGCAGTGAGTCGAGAGTAAGAATTTCCGGGTTCAGATCTTTACAACGTTCATTTTGCATTTTTCCAAAATGGTAATAGTATTTTTTTTTAGCATAATAGTGATTTTTTTTTTCAAAATTAATTACAATAAGCAATATTTAATTTTCAGTCGGAAAAAACATTTGAAGCTCAATTATTCTGAAGAACCATCAACATTGCAAGAGTAAGTAATAGATACCTATTTATACCTTAGGGCTTAGACCGTTCAAAAGATTTATAATACCTACCAGCCCCCAACTGTCTAAAAGTTGGCGATTGAATCGTCATCAATTCGGCATCAAAGTAAAATAAACCATAACAGCATTGAATTAGAGCTCAATTTCATGTATCCATTGTCATACAATACCCTAAACGGATGAGAATAAATACACGAAATTTAGCTCTAATCCAATGCTTTTATGGTTTATTTTACTTTGATGCTAAATTTGACGATTTGATCGGCAAATTTCAGATTTCAGATCGGGGGGCTGAAGTGCGATTGTGTAGGAATTGCCGATCAAATCGTCAAAGTTCGGCGTCAAAGTAAAATAAACCATAACACTATTGAATTATAGCTCAATTTCGTGTACATTCTCATACGTTTAGTTATGTACGATACTCTAAAGTTAAACGGATTAGAATGGATACACGACATTGAGCTCTAATGAGATAATTTTATGGTTCATTTTACTTTGACGCCGAACCTAGACGATTTGATCGGCAACTTTTATACAATCGGGGGGCTCCAATCAGAAAACCGGGTACTTTAGAAGTACGCAAAGTATAAGCCGCGCGCAGAAAGTTTATCAGTGACCAACCCTCCCGCTTAAGGCAGCCCGCACACAGTCAATATTATTGTCAATAAAAATATTGCCAATATTTTTTTTTATATGAAAAAATATTGATCTATCCTTCAATACGCCCCGCACACACACAATATTATTGACAATATTCGAAAATATTGACAATAATATTGACTGTGTGCGGGCTGCCTATGGCGACGTTTTCGCATAGGCGAATCGCCGCGCGGCGTGCGGTTCGGCGTTTCGCGCGAGCCGTCGCGCGATATGGCCAAGGTATGAAGTTATGAACTATGAGGGCGAAAGAGAGCGAGCGAGCGACGCACCGCGTGTCGCGCGGCGATTCACCTGTGCGAAAACGTCGCAGCCGACCGCAACCCGCGTTCGCCTATATACCGTACTAAACTAGGCGAGCGTGGGTTGCGGCCGGCGGAGGCGGGAGGGGGGCAGACATCGGCAAATTTTCCGCGTACGAATAGTAGGTAGGTACGCCAGCTACTTCAGAGGTACACCGCACAGTGGGTCGAAACTGCTATATGAGGGACATAGGATTTTTTGTTACATATTCTATTTAAAAAAAATATCTATCGAAAGATCTTGTCATTCTAATGGATAATTGTTATAAAACCTTTGTTTCTCTAAAACTGATAGTTTGCCTGGAAAAAAATATTTTTAGTTTTTGTTGTATGGAATGAAACAGAAACTGCTAAAAGGGTCTAGCCTGATAGGTATGACGAGTCTGCCCCCAAATGGGAACCCATATCAAAACTTAGTTATATCATCGACTTGATGTACCAACACGATTTATGTAGGTTTCGTGCCCGGCTTCCGCTTTGACCTTGAGATATGGGGCAAAATAGGCCACACGCATAACTATCATTTAAAAAAATATATCTCAAAAACTAATTAAGCTAGAGAAGTAAAACCAATGCGAGGCTTTAGGTAACTTTACAGAGTATATTATATAATTTTTTAAATTTTTTAGAATAATTATAAATATAAATAAATAAATAAAAAAATATATATATGTGATGTGGTCCTCGTAGTGTTTAGGTATAAACAGGACTTTACCTATTTCTTCTTCTTCTTTATCAACCTATAGACGTCCACTGCTGGACAAAGGTCTCCTGCATGGACTTCCACAGGCCCCGGTCTTGCGCCGCTTGGATCCAGCGACTCTGCGACTCGTTTGATGTCGTTGGTCCACCTAGTGGGGGGTCTGCCAACACTGCGTTTCCCGGTGCGGAGTCGCCACTCCAGCACCTTGGGACCCCAACGACCATCAGCTCTTCGAACTATGTGCGCCGCCCATTTCCACTTCCCATTTGGGGTCTGACTCGCCATACCTATCCGGCTAGACCCTTTGGCCAAGTCTTGACAGATCTTGCTTTAAAACTATTTTATTCTTATTCTTTGGCTTGTTGGCTATAACTCTAGGCTATCAGCGCGCACCCAAAGTTTCGCCCGTTCAAGAGTTATAATCCGAAAAATTTAAAAATAAAATAATTTTTTTTGATTTTATAATATTTGACCAAAATAACATGAAAATTCTATGAATAAATATTGAAATTAACTTAAAAGCACCAGTTCTAAGGATCTACAAAAGCAAAATTTTCAAAATATAGCTTTATTTATTTATTTTTAACAATTCAATTTATCATGTATTTAATGTATCTCCTTAGCTAAACTGTCTTTTGTGTTAGAAAGTACGAGTAATTACAAACAGTGAAAAATTAACTAATTAAATAATTAAAAATTATTTCTTGATTTATTCAAATACTTTTTTATTAGGAACGACTGGCTCTGCGACCGCTATCTTGCACCATTTGCAACCTTATTCACCATGTCGGCTCCCCTCTCTACCTCAGTCTGCGCAAGCAAAACTGAGACACAGTTCTTATTCCGAATTTCTTGTCTTTATTTTTATCCGTTTACGTTTGAATGTACTTTTATTACAAGTACCTTCCTAGCTACTATTAAGGTCCCGAGGTAAAAGTTTTTTGTTCAATTACAGAGCATCAAAAAATGATCTGAGTTCAGATTCTGAAACATTAATACTTACACTTCAAACAGCGGGTAACCAAAATTCGGGAGAAGCAGAAGTTATCCAAAAACCAAGTTCTGGGTAACTTAAACTTTTCTTTTTTATTATCACCTATTATAGCTACTTTATAATACCTGAAACATGGCCAAAACATTATTTTTGAATACAAAAGAAGTATTTATTTTCAGTGGCTCGCTTATCTATTCCCTATGACTTTCACAATTCAACCTTTTTTTTAAATATTTCGTTTCTTTTCATTTCAGAGAAGTTACTGAAGACGAGCTATGCTTTGAGACCGAATCTGAAGATACGTACGTAGCAGTTCAAGGTCGAAGGGTTCTTGATATTATGCATTTAATCAAGCAGCTGCAAATTATATCTGGCCATAGTTCCTTATTTAATTGTAATTTTACACATATGTCACTTATAGGCGAAAAAAGGACAGGTTTGATGTCTAAATACAAGTTTAGATGTAATATGTGTAAAAACGATTTTATTGTTACAAGCGAAGACTCGTCAAGCAATACTAATGTTAATGCAAACGTGGCCGCCGTAACAGGGATTACTTCACCTGGTATTGGCTATTCGCAGTTTGAAGAAATAACAGCCTGTATGAATATTCCTATTTTTACAAACTCAACCTATGCGGCAATACAAAACATGGTATATGAAAAATGGGAATCGACAGCTGTTGAAACCATGGCAGCAGCAGCTATGCGAGAGCGTGATGCAGCGATAGCTGAAGGTAAATTGAGCAAAGACGGTACACCACTTATAGACGTATATGCCGATGGCTGTTGGTCATCGCGATCTTACGGACATAACTATAAAGCTTTATCCGGTGCCGCAGCAATCGTGGGTCGCAGATTTGGTGAGGTATTATTTTTAGGAATAAAAAACAAATATTGCCTAGTATGTGCTCGAGCACAGAAAAAACAAATTGCGACACCAGAGCACGTTTGCTTTAAAAATTACACGGGTTCATCAAATGGTATGGAGTCTGAAATAATTTGCCAAGGATTCGAAACATCAGTAGCAATGTACAATGTAATCTATGGCAGGTTAATTGCTGATGGAGACTCTGCTACATACGCAAAAATACTAGCGCGTAATCCTTACCCAAATCATACAGTACAAAAGATAGAATGTAGAAACCACGTGCTCCGCAATATGTGTAACAAATTGAGAGCTTTAACGAAAGATACGAAATATGCATTGTCTCTCAGAAAAACATTAACAGAATTGAAGATTATGAGTATTCGTAAAGTTCTAATTGCGTCAATAAAAAAGTATAAGTCCGAAAAAGAAAAAGTGGAGGCAATAACAGGTTTTAGGAAGGCAATACAAAACTCTATTGACCATGCTTTCGGTGACCATGAAAAATGCGAAGCATATTACTGTTCGAAAGAAAAAACAACGCAAAGTAATATGGAAATCAAAAACAGTACGATGTGGTTCAGGATGCAGACGATAATGCAATCAGTTCTTGCAAAATCAAAAAGCATGCTTGAAGACGTGGATACTAACGTAGTAGAACGCTTTAACAGTGTAATCGCTAAGGTTGTGGGAGGAAAGAGAATTAATTTCTCGCTTCGTCGGGGTTACCGCGCACGCTGCAATGCAGCAGTCGTGTCTTTTAATAACCCACACCCAAGACATCTACTCCATAAAAGAATTTTAGGGAGAAGTCCTACAAGTATTCTGCAAAAATTTGAAGAAAAACGATTGATAAAAAGAAAATTTAACCAGGCAAAACCTCATAAAAAAAACCGAATGCTTAAGAGAGACAATGCTCAACATGATTACGGGGCTCAGAGTAATACCCCTGATTTGACGCTAGATGAATTAAATCGAGCTAAAGAATCATTTCTGCAAAACCTAATCCAATTGACATTAGACAAAGAAAAAATACAATTGTCTACTATAAATCAGAGAGATAGTGATGAATGGATAGAATTAAGAAAGAATATGATAACCGCATCAAATTTTGGTTTAGTGGTAAAAAGAAAAGAGAATGCAAGCAAAGCCAGATTAGTGGAAAATATTCTGTATAAATCTAACCTTAGTAATATAGCGGCAATAGCACATGGCGTGGAAAACGAGCACCTCGCTTTGCAACAACTTGCCATTCAAGAAAATGTCGTCATTGAGCCTTGTGGACTGTTCGTTGATCACCAATACCCCTTTATTGGTGCCACACCCGATGGTTTAATAGGACATGATACAATAGTAGAAATAAAGTGTCCTCTAGTAGCGTTCAAAAACGGTGTAGAAGACTCTATAAAGGCAAACAAAATTCAGATATGGAGATACAATAAACAAAGTAAACTGATTGAACTGAACAAAAATAGTAATTGGTACTATCAGATCCAAGGGCAGCTGCATGTATCACGGAGACAAAAGTGTCTGTTTGCAGTGTGGAGTGGTGAAAACAAGCTACTCAAAACTGAAATTATAAAAAAAGATGATGATTTTTGGGAGAAAAAGATAAAGGAAAAGCTATTGTCTTTTTACATGGACTGGCTATTAACTGAAATTGTTGATTCACGACGAGCGCGGGGTATGCCACTGAGAGAAAATGAAACATCATTAGTATCAACTATTGTTGATCCTTCTCTACGTGAACCTTCGCCTAAGAAACGACGAATATCCAAAGAATTCCAAACATATCCTTATGGGAATACTAGTGATGACGATAAAGAAAATATCCCTTGTTGTAGCAGGCAACTAAGTTTTGACGAACTTTAATATGGCCACTGGTGGTGAGAAGTGTACAGTCGTAGTTTTTTAATAATTAGTAGTAAATATAATTAATTAATATTAAACTTTTTAAAAATCTATTGGACTTCTATATGTCGCAGTGTTAAAGTTATGTCGCAATGTTTGTCAAACAGATATATTTGTTAAGCAGATAAATCAACAAATTTAAGAAAAAATGTGACTGCCATAATCTAAATACTAGAAACAAAAATAAATCTCAGACGCCCACTTCTAGGCTAAGATAACCTAGCAAATCATTTACAGCAATTGTGAACCTTTTTAAAAAAAAAATCGGCCAAGTGCGAGTCGGGCCTCGCTCTTTTAGGGTTCCGTTAAAAAAATTAAATTAAAAGATTTCCATCTACCCACCTACCCATTTTAATTTAATTTTTTTAATTTAATTTAATTTTTATTATTTGTTGTTATAGCGGCAATAGAATTACATAATATGTGAAAATTTCATCTGTCTATCTATTACTGTTTACCAGATACAGCCCGCTGACAGACGGACGGACGGACGGACGGACAGCGTAGGCTTAATAATAGGGTCCCGTTGGTACCCTTTCGGTACGGAACCCTAAAAACAAGCTCCTAGAGTTTCAAAGTTTTTATTAAATGAAAACTTATTGATTAATTCACTATAATTTATAGGATTATTTAAATTAAATGATAATAAAACGTTTAATAACAATGGGTACATAATTCGATGGGTATTTTTTTAAAACCGAATTTGTAACAAAAAATCCTATGTCCGTCATATAGCAGTTTCGACCCACTGTGTACGCCATCACTGAAGTAGCCGGTTTTTAATAAAAAAAAATAGGTAATTATATAAAAAAGACAAAACCGAACTTATGACACTATTTATATGTACATTAAAAAATCTATATTAATACTAGCTGATGCCCGCGACTTCGTCCGCATGGATTTAGTTTTTAAAAATCTTCTCTCTTTGATTATCCAATAAAAAGTTGCTCTCCCGGTCTGAGGACCCACTACTACACCTATTACTGTATACCCATGCAAAAAATCGCTTTAATCCGTTGCTCTGTTGCGACGTGATTGAAGGACAAACCAACAAACAAACACACTTTCGCATTTATAATATCACTAATGCAAAATTAAAACACAATCTAAACTAGCGGCACGCTATGATGGCCGGTTTGACGTTTGTCCGCTCATGAAGTTCCGTATTAATTGATAACGACTTTGAAGGAAATAATTGTATTACTTTATTGACGATAGTGATGTGCAGAGATTCATAAATTTTATCGAATGTAGTTTTAGGTTTAGGACTCAAAATTTATTTATTAAATTGATTTCTAAAATGTATACAAGTGTAGAAAAATCAGTTTGCACCATTTAAGGGGTGAATGTACTTGTGAATATGAACAATTTTCACTATGTGGACAAACCTCTGAAATCGCAAAAAAATATCAGCTGTTTCATACAAAAGGTAAAATTTTTATTTTTATATGATATATACCACAACTCGGCATTTGGTTTTCTAAATTGAAAATTTTTAAAAATGGAATCTAATACGATCGTCACATAGGATCGCTGGCTAGCACAACTACTACCTCCGGCAAACTCGCGTCAATGCTCAATGCAAAACAAAGCAGTTTCGAATTGACGTTGCTTCGAAAAGTATAAACTGTCAGTGCAATGCGATTGTGATATAGTTTTGACCTGGCTTTGGATTTCAAATATTGATACTGCATTACTGTTGACCCTTGCTCGTTAATTTGGACTCTGTTCAAGCCCTTTGTTGTGGATTTCGTCGATATGACCGAACGTACGCAGAGAACTGTTCTAAATAGTCAGACACGTGAGTTCGTAATACGCCTTCGTAACTATTTCGATCGTGAAGCTCAAAATGGAGGGCCAATTTTACCTATAACGTCAGTGGTTGAACGCGTAGCTGATGCGCTTAATATTGGACAACGAACTGTTAGACGGATAACTAAAAAAAAAATATGGCGAGACTGGCACAGAAGAAAATAAACTTCACACACCAAAAAAGAGAAAACGAGCAAAACCAGTCGTAGGCATCGATAGCTTTGATGCCGATGCTATCCGAAGACATGTTTACGGCTACTATTTACAGAAGGAGTATCCAACAAGAAAAAAGTTGGTGCATTCACTGAAGGAAGCTGGATTATTCTTCGGTGGGGAAAGTTCTTTAACGAAGATTTTGAAGACCATTGGATTTCGATACAAAAAATGTAACAAACGCAAAATATTGATGGAAAGATTTGATATAGCGATGGCAAGGTATACTTTTTTACGGCAAGTGAAAGAAATCAAAAATTGGCAAAATGTTGTGTTCTTGGATGAAACATGGCTTAATGCTAACCATACTGTAGGCCGTTCTTGGAACGATGACACAGCAGCATCTACTTCCAAAGTTCCTGTAGGAAAAGGATCGCGACTTATAATTTGTCACGCCGGAACCATCAACGGGTTTGTCGAAGGTTCTCTCATGGCTTTTGCGTCAAAAACCACTGGAGACTATCATGAAGACATGAATGGAGAAAAGTTTACTGAATGGTTTACCTCAATGTTGTGTAGCCTCCCTGAACCATCTATTATAATTATGGACAACGCCCCATACCACTCGATGCAAATTGACAAGCCACCTGCCCAATCCCAAAAGAAAGCTGATATCGTCGCATGGCTTCGTAAAAATGGCGTAGATGCAAACATGAATATGTTAAAAGCGGAATTAGTACGTCTTTTAAAAGAAAACAAACCAACCAAGATCCGATACGTCATTGACGAAATAGCATTAGAACATGGGCACAGAGTTATACGGTTACCGCCTTACCATTGTGAGTATAATGCGATTGAGTTGGTGTGGGCTCAAATTAAGGGATATGCTGCAAGACACAATACAGAACCCCCATTTACCACAAAAAAAATGCTAAAATTATTAGAAGAAGCTTGTGAACATGTGACTAAAGGAGACTGGGAAAAGGTTGTGAATAGAACTGTTAAATTAATAAGGGAAGATTATGAAAGAGATGTGAAAATAGATAATATTATAGAAAACGAACATATAATTATTAATGTAGGTGATGATAGCAGTGACGACAGTGAAAATAGTAGTATGGACGAATCTGATTAATTATGGCCTTTTGTGGCACCTTTTTTGGTATCTTTTGTATTCATATGTTTCTTGTGTGCATATAAAGTATGTATATTCATTTTCATTCAAATATTCAGTTCGTTCAAATAAATTAAATAAACATATACATTTTTGTTTTATTAAACCTATTAAATCAGGTACAAAAACAAAACTTAATTGTTTTTTGTTCGAGAATAAATTGACATTCCACATCACTATTGTAATGTGTCAAACCGGCCATCATAGCGTGCCGCTAGTGTAGTTCTAGACGACCACAATACAACATCGTTCGAGATTTTGGTTGCTAGGTTGCCTAGCAACCTAAATCTTGAACTGTTTATATGACTGTCGTGTAATTGACATATTTTAATTTGCAATAACAAATATTGATGTTAATAATTAAGATAAAAACTATCCTATCTTTTAAGTTGGACCAAATTACAGATAGTTACAAAGTTTGATCAAAATCGGTTCAGTAGTTTTCGAGTTTATCCCGAACATACATCATGACACGAGATTTTTATATATTATATAGATTGAAATACTTACTATACTTATTAAGTGTCATGGAACACTCGGTTAGAACGAAGTTTTTTCATAATATAAATTAATAACAAAAATTAATAGAATAAAAAATAATAAAGTCAGTAAAATTGCAAGTCAGGATTCGAACCCCCGAACCTATAGTTCCACTCCTTTTTATTACCACTGCGCCATCAAAGCATTGATGGGGCGTATGTAATAAACTAACGCAATGAGGGCCGTGACGGAAAATTCTTACGCTTAGCAACTAGCGTCCGTGAGTCGTGGCGGAAAAATAATACATAATTATTATGTTTTTATCTTGCCCCCATCCACTAAACCGTCCGAAAAGGAATTTCGTTGCTAAAAATTTTTACATTTTTAATTTTTCCTTTTTTTGGAATACTAGCGGTCGCCCACGACTTCGTCCGCGTAGAATTTCTGATTTTATATGAGATAATAAAAAATTGAATTTTCCCGCTGCAAGAATGATCATTATTTTGCTGCGCTGTTATTTTAAAACTGCGATATCTCCTAAGATATTCATTGAAATCGGATGATGTAAAGGGCAATTTTGTTTTAAATTAAATACTTGTGATGAATAACGTATTTATTTGGATAAGGATTAGTATCATGTTTATAAAACACCTTCGCAAATAATGCATTAAATTTTTTATAAATAAATTGGCATAAAAAAGGTTATAGTGAGTCAACCTTAAAAGATAGACATATGCTGTCGCGGACTTTTTTTTAGAACTTTTAAAGGGGAACATTTCCGTCATAGATTATTTTTGCGAAACTATAACCGTTTACGCAGCGCACGCAGCGGAAGCTCTAAAAAGGACAAAAAACCCCGATTTTGAAACATTCATCATTGGTGCTCCGCTCCTATTGGTCTTAGCGTGATGATAGTCTATAGCTTTTCTTGATAAATGGGCTATCTAACACTGACAGAATTTTTCAACTCGGACCAGTAGTTCCTGAGATTAGCGCGTTGCAAACAAACTAACAAACTCTTCAGCTTTATATATTATTATTATTATAAGTATATAAAGAATATTGTAGATTAAAATAAAAAGCGTATAAAAAATAATGTTACTTTGTGGAATTGAACCTGTACTATTTTTTTTCTGAATATCACTGAGCATGAACTGTACCATGCTAAATAAGCCAAATAAAAGATTGACGAAAATAAGTTGTCCGCCGGACTGTGTCGGACTGAGTCGCTTCCCGCCATTATCACAGCAGTCTGCGCTAGATTCGCACGGGGCGCCCCGCGGTGGGCGGGACTACTACTCCCCTACATCCTCTGCTTCACCCCCTCAAATACCTAAACTTCGTCTGCCACCTCGCCTTAACTGATGGCGCCTCTCATAAGGCACCATAAGTCAAAAAATTGATATCTTAGAATAGTGCATACAGCTTTAACACTGTCTATTGTGTACATTTTTGTGTGTATTCGCTTATAACTTCTAGAATTCTTAGTGAATTTTAGGTGCATGACCAACGGCTTTACATGCTCTCCGTCGTAGAAGCGCATAACCATAAACATAGACAGACATATTACTTATTGGGCGACAAGATTTTGTTCCAACCCGGGGCTCGAACGCAGGACCGAGACTAAAGACTATCCTAGACACATCCTACTTAACTAACGTAGCAGCTATATCTAATAAAGACAATAAATATATTGTGAAACATAACAAGATTAAACCTTATATTTTCCAGTACTTAGGTATTTATATAGCAGATTTTTCACGTAATTTTATCACCGAACTAGTTCTGCCAAGTGCACACCAGTCTGTATTTCATGGGGCCGGGCGTCCCGTATTTCTTGCGTAAGTATATTACAATGTCCCGAAGGGACAGACAATGCCCGTATTTTGCTAATTCGTCAAATGAGTATTTTCGCTAACAAGTCTGAAAATGGATCTGATGTCCGTAAAAAATGGACGCTGAATTTAATTATAGCCGAAAATAAAGATTTTGGTCGAGTCTCTTTTTTATAAACAAGTAAAGAAATTATTCGTCAAGTAGGTACAGTTTAACAACAGAACAAAAAATGCAATGCAGTCCTAGGTATATTACCCGGCACAAAAAGAAATATAATTTTTATCCCGGGTAAAAAAAGAAAAATTCTGTATTTTTTAAACTTTCTCATCATTAATTCTCTTGAGGGACTTGAGCTTACAAAAAATTGCCAACGCTATCATCTTCTAACATCTGTCTCATGAGAATAAAAATATAATTTTGGAAAGAAAACTTTCCGAGTATGCTGACAGCCTTATAAAAAGTATGTAGGGATTTACTGATTTTAGAGATCTGGCGGATCTCGTTGAATTCTGCGTCAACACGGCTTCAGTGTGTTTTCCTAACCAACCTCCTCACTTTTGTTCATACTCGAAGATAAGTTCGAATAAAAACAACAATTCTTGAGATTTATTTCAGAGGTTATCGCTTGAGATATTCCTGTAACTCTATAGATCATAACGATGCCGACTATAAAATATAAGAACCAATTAACGACTGTTTTTTTAGATAACTACAAAATACATACGTAGCTAGTAGCTACTCTAAATATCATGCAATAGACGGGATTGAAAGACTTGTGATATTTATTGCTTAGATAGAAAATTCTTTAGGTACTTAGGTATAAAATAGCAAATATATATGACGGCACCTCTCCTCTGGCCGAGCAGCTAATGAAGGTCACGGCATCTACTCCTTTGACCGAGCGTCTAATAAAGGCAATCACACACTATCTCAGAACAGAACATCATTCTCAGCAATCCAATCTCTTAATCAATCTCAATTATTACGTAGTCTCCTAACCAGCACTCTCCGACCATTGCATAATCACTCTACACCAACATTTTATCACAATTAAATCACTAATCCTATAATAATCCTTAATCCATCCAAATAATGCAACCTAAACGAACCGAACAATATCTACGTCGCAGAAATCCAAAACCATAGACCATGAACACACTAGAATAATCTCAATTCTACCACAGACTACAAACATTAGGGAATGCGACTTGATACAAACCATCCACAGACCAATTGATAACACATGGAACTAGGAATTACGACTACGTCAACAGATGGCACTACACCTCCAACATATTATACAAAAAATAAATAAACTAAACAGGAGGGTGCAGAGGCCGTCTTCGTAGGTACGTACTTAACCTGAACAGTTATCTCTAACAATCTGTTAAACATAAGTACCTACACAAAAAGATTGTACTGACAACACTGTTGGACATGGACCTTTTGTAGGGACTTTATTAACACACCTCGGTCTTGTGTCTTCTGTATCCAGCGGCTCTTTGTAACCTCTGTAAGCCATTTGTACCTGTGGACTAAAGTTTTCGAACTGGGTTACAAACTAATAGGCCTCATAAGAAGACTCAATGTCACTCTGCAGCAAGTCAAAAACGAGAAGATTCGTAGGAGAACTAGAGATTACCGACATATACTCGTCGAATCGCGAATAGTTCGAAAAACCGATGATAGTGGGGATCCCCTGATCCCATGATGCTTGAAGGGCCCTCTGAAAGTGCTGTGAAGGCAGATCTACCTTTAAGTGGACCAACAATATTTTAATATTTTACTACGTTATTGTTAACTAGCTGATGCCCGCGACTTCGTCCGCGTGGATTTTTTTTTAAAATCCCGCGGCAAATCATTGATTTTCCGGGATGCCTATGTAACCCTCCAGGTTCTCAACTATACCTATCCAAAAAATCACGTCAATCCGTAGCTTTGTTGCAGCGTGATTGACGGATAAACCAACAAACAAACACACTATTTATAATATGTATAAGCAAGGAAGAATTAATAGGTACTACGATACTAAAGGCAATATAATTAAATTTTAGAACACAAAAGCTACTATGGGACTTAAATATGATAGTTAGATATAGTCGGGCAATTTTTGGAGCAAATAATGAGTAATTTAATCATGTAGTACATAATTTTTATTTATCATCAATAGTTCTCTCAGCACACGCCAAATAGTGCATTTTATAGGCAAAATTTTGCTACCTTGGGTTGCATTATTGCAATTTTCTTAAGGATCTCTAATTTTTTTGAAAATAAATTATAGCCTATGTTACTTCCTGATAACTTAGCTTTCTATTGGTGAAATAATGGTTAAAATCGGTTCAGTAGTTACAGAGCCTATTCTATAAATCTTTCCTCTTTATAATATTAGTATAGATAGGTTATGGGCCCATTTATGTAATTTTACCACCACAGAGCCAAAAGCAAAGAAGCAAAAAATTTTTGCAATTTATGTATGTAGGTACGTATTGCTTTGATTTTTGTGAATGAGGTGTCAATCGATTCATTATTGTGACATAAGCTACTGTACATTTTATAAGAAACAAAATCATAATATAATATGATGAATTTTAAATCAAATTTCCGCAGTCAGATTAGTGGAATTCATTGTAAATTTTATTTATTAATACAAAATATTTATAACTAGCTGATGCCCGCGACTTCGTTCGCGTGAATTTAGTTTTTGTTTTTTTTTTTGTATTAAAACCTTCCGTGGAACTTAAGGAACATACAAAAAAATAAATTAACCGAATTGGTCCATCCATTCTTGAGTTATGCGCTTACCAACATTCATTTTTATTTATATAGATACTGTAGGTACTTACCTACCTATTAAATACATAGAAATGCTCATAGTACTGTAAAGAATCAAAACAATAAAAATAGACACACTTTTCCACTCCGATAAACGCGCTCTAAGACAATTGTAGATATTCGAAATAAAAAGAAAATGCAAGCTTGTCGAGTGAATTCCTATGGCGCGTTCGTTTCTAGCTATATCACTGTAGCGGGGAATGAACCCGGGTAAATCCCGGCTTACGGCAAAATCCCGCCAGAGCCCCTGCCGCTAGATGGATAGCTACCAGTGTTACATACACAATTGTTTTCATTCGGTACAATTTTCGTAGGTACATAAGTAGGCGACTTTTTAGGTAGAAAATTAAACGTATTTTGTTCAAAGGCAAGCTTCTATTTCTTATGTAGGTACTGCAATAGCTATCTAGTGCTTAACTAGCAGATGAGCTCAAGTTCGCCAGTTGGATTTAGGTTTTTAAAAAATATTTCTAAATACCTACAAACTTTACCACCCCTTTTTACCCCTTTAGGAATGAAATACCAAAATATCCCCTATAAGGAATAGTTATTTCCTCCATATTAGTCAAATCTCTTGGATCAACGGTTTAGGCTGTGCATTGTTGAATGATAAAATCAATGGACGTGTTGTTTACAGGTATACAAGACAAATTGCCGTTTTAATAAAAGTTTGAGTTGTATAAAACTTGAGATATTTACCTCCTATTCTAAATGTAATGAAGGCAATCAAGGAGTGCAATCAATAACTGCCTATCATAGATTCCAAAACCCTGCAGGTTATTGTTTGAAAACATGTTCAAAACATTAAAAAACAAAACTCTGGCTGTAAAACTACCAAAAGCCCCGCCTAAGTATAGAGCTACACCCACAAAGGCGAAGGCGGACAAAATGAATGATTAATCAAAATTAAAGCAATTATCTAACCCTTTTCACTTACAGGCTACACGAAGGCGTAATGTGCCGGTAACTAAACGGCCTTGCCCTTTCTGTGTACAGACAAATTAGTGAAATTAAACTTCTAGGTAGTAGATGATATTTGTAGTCTCTCCATGATGCCTCATAGACTATAATAATAAGTGCTTAAATATGTATTGTATGTTCGTTTGTTTTCATTAATAAATTCATTCATACATACATTTGGGTTATGGCTTCTATTAGTGCCAAACCAGCATAAAGCACTTCGCCACTGTCACGTGTCACCTATATTAAACATTTTTTTTAAATTAAGAAAATGTCACATTTGACAACTGACATCTACGAGACAAAGTATTGCGTACACGCACGCTACACACCTCAAGAAAAAATATTAATTATTATCACTGTTTATCAAAGTTATAATTTAGTCCTCCAAGTAGCGACAAGGTGACAGGCCTTAATTTCCGTCAATTATAAAGGAAACGTTTTAAACTAATTTCGGAAACTTATTTCGAGTTGATCAAAAATGGCGCCTTTCGGGCTGTTTCCAAAGAGTTTGTTAAATTTTCCTGTCAGTATCCGAGAAGTAAACCATTAATCAATCTGTCAAAAGAAAAAGGTAATAAATGAGATAGGTGCCAAATATGTACTTATAAAATACAAAGGAGAATAATGTATAATTTTTGAAAAATGTAGGTTAGGTACCTACCTTCTCGTAACAATTTGCTAGTCTTCAAAATAATTAATACATAATTTTAATTATTTTGAAGACTTGATTAATTATAAGAATAAAAAACATACCTCTTCGCATAGCAAACTAGTTACTCAATGAGTAGCTATTATAATATCAGCCATTAGTTGTAGATAGTTTGAATCATATTCGATGACATAATATTCTGAAACTAAAATATTATATTATGCTTACCTACTTTCCTACAACTGCAATCAGCGTATTGTTCATTGTTTTGTATTTAGCCCTACCAAATAAACAAGCTATTGTATTAATCTGTAGCAATCTTGGTAAACTCATGATAAGGAAGCGTCTTATTTGGATATCGATAGCTGATGGGTACGATGAGCGATGTAAATATATTTATTTCGATAATACCTATGCTGTTATAATATCGGGGAAACGAACTATTTACTATCGACATCCGAGGTTATCGTTCACACATTAGTCACTCCTCACTTAGCATCGAACAGTCGTCGTGCTTGTACGAGTAGGTAGTTTATAAGTAAAATGACAGTTAGTTTTGTGTTAGTTTCGCAAGCGACATGCGTGTTTTTTTCCTAGTCACAGCTCTATGTTTTTTGTGTTTGTGCGAGACTTACGATATGATTATCGGTGACACAGTGCACAGGAAGATGGTATTCCATCAGAGGGTTAAAGATTTTGCGATACCCTTTAAGAAGAGGATTAAGACGTTGTCGTATAGCGATCCGGAGAAGCGAATTATCAAGGTAACTTTCTTAACCAATAGGTACCTACCTTCCTAAACTTCCGAACAAAGGGAAAGGGTGACTAATGACAGGGGACGTTAATGGGCTTTTAATATCTTTATCGAGGTCAACGGTTATCAAATAGTTATTAAACAGCTATCTTTATTTACCTACAACCTACAAGCTTTTACAGGCAGCTTCGCTCCCGCCATTTATTATTAAAATCCGACGTGGTGACAAACAAAAAAAAATTATTCAAATCAGTCAAGCATTTTTGAGTTTAGTCTGACTAACGAACGGCAATTGATTTTTATATAAACACTGAAAATATTTATGATATTTACTAGATGATGCCCGCGACGTCGTCCGCGTGGATAAAGTTTGTTTTGATTCCCGCAGGAACCCTTTAATTTTCCAGGATAAAATGTAGCCTATGTGTTATTCCAGGGTAAAATCTATCTCCATTCCAAATTTCAGCCAAATCCGTCCAGTAATTTTTGTGTGAAAGATTAACAAACATACACATACACACGCAAACTTTTGCCTTTATAATATCAGTGTCAGACATATCGATATAGATAGCTAGATATAAAAAATAAACAGACAAGGTAAAATCTAGTTTAATTATAGCTTAGGTAGGTATTCGGATGAGGATCATAAGGTAACGGGTCAAAAATCTCTTTTCAAAAGTGTCTGATTACCTACTCATTGGCCTATCAAAAGTGAATAGACAGTAGACTTCAGTTTCTACGCACACTTGTGCACTAGCGGCACGCTATGATGGCCGGTTTGACGTTTGTCCGCTCATGAAGTTCCGTATTAATTGATAACGACTTTGAAGGAAATAATTGTATTACTTTATTGACGATAGTGATGTGCAGAGATTCATAAATTTTATCGAATGTAGTTTTAGGTTTAGGACTCAAAATTTATTTATTAAATTGATTTCTAAAATGTATACAAGTGTAGAAAAATCAGTTTGCACCATTTAAGGGGTGAATGTACTTGTGAATATGAACAATTTTCACTATGTGGACAAACCTCTGAAATCGCAAAAAAATATCAGCTGTTTCATACAAAAGGTAAAATTTTTATTTTTATATGATATATACCACAACTCGGCATTTGGTTTTCTAAATTGAAAATTTTTAAAAACCTTTTTTGGTATCTTTTGTATTCATATGTTTCTTGTGTGCATATAAAGTATGTATATTCATTTTCATTCAAATATTCAGTTCGTTCAAATAAATTAAATAAACATATACATTTTTGTTTTATTAAACCTATTTAATCAGGTACAAAAACAAAACTTAATTGTTTTTTGTTCGAGAATAAATTGACATTCCACATCACTATTGTAATGTGTCAAACCGGCCATCATAGCGTGCCGCTAGTGTACAATATCTTCTGCGTAATAGCCAGCTATTCTTTGAGATTGACCGCCATGATCGCAACTCTATCGGGAAGACATGATTTAAATCCACCCTTCAATGTAAATAAATAAAAAATAAAGGTACTAATACACCATTGAAATTTATAATTTGAGGAAGTTTATAGATCCCCATTTATGGAACAATATATTTTCGTTTGATTCCAACTGATTGTTTGTATTAAAACAATACAATGTTAATGCTTATTCGGCAAACAAACTAGGTAACTACAATCATCTATTGCATTAATCATTTAGGTCGGTTCCTAATGACGTGAAAAATAATACATATAATCATCATCAAATCGTGATTATATATTTTTAACAAAATAAAACCCACATACAGTTGACCGATTTGTATAATCGTTTCATTATTCTGAGTAGAATCGATTTTAAGCAACCGTTCCTACTTTCTTTAATAAAAATTACCGCTAAATTATGAGGATGACTCATAAAAACTTTGATTAAATCTGCGCTAAAATAACGTTATTATGACTTATTATCCGCCTCGGTATGTGTCTACCTACCTACCCATGAACCCTACATAGGTACCTTCAGTAAGCGCGTAGATTCTTATTTCTTACAGCTACATCTCAGATCTAGTAGGTACAGCATGCAATAACGCATAAGTAATTACGCTTTAGTGTAACCTTAGTCATTGTTGATTTATAAATCAGAATTTGTATGCAAATATTGGAATTTTCGTGTTTGTCGTCAAGTTAATACTTAGGTAATTCCCATACAATTGTGACTGTGATGTGATATTAGTACCTATTACACAAGTTACGCTAGTGGTGAAATAAAGGATGTTTCACACTTGCTATTGGCATGTGTTCGGAACCACAATTTGAGAGAAACACTAATGTATGAACTAAATTTAAATTTTATGAATACATACCGGTATTTTTAACCCTATATTTAGTAAACCGTTGAGCATTTTGGCTATTAAAGTATATAGATTTGTTAGTGATTCTCTCAAATTGGTATAGTTTTAGATTTAATTATAGTTGATTTAAGTAATTATACTCATTTGTAAATTGTGTGTACCTACTGATGGGGCTGACATATAGGTCCCCTATAAAAGCCCCTTAAAAATAAATAAGATTGAAAAAAAAGTTACGCTAAATTGGACGAGAATTGGGTAAGGTAATTATAGTCATAGGTATTTTATATGTTTTGGGTATTTTTTTTTCTATTTCTAAAGAATGTGTGTGTTCAAGTGTGCCTATAAATAGACTTGCACTTGCACTCATCGATACTGCTTGCACTTATGGATTTTCGGCTTAGAACTGATTTTAGTACTGTAAATGTAAGGCATTTAATATAGGTAGTAAGTAGGATACTATCGAAGACGCACCAATGTACAGTTAGCCTTACTCAAGTCTGCACTTTTGGGGGGTCATAACTCGATTTGTTTATTTGTTCTCGTCGGTGGTCACTGTTAATTGGAGGGAATTGTGCAATCAAGTCGTGCAGATGCAACGTGGCCATAATGATCAAAATTCTGATTGTTTTTTATACAAGTTAAGCCCGCGATTTGTCCGTGTGGAGTAAGGTCATTTAAAAAACCCGTGAGAACTTGATTTCCCGGGATAAAAAGTACTAATCTATGTCGGTAGGGGCCGTGATTCACCTTTAAAATATCTCCCAAGTTGACAGATTTTAATTTGTAATTTGTTGATATTTCCGGAATAAAAGGGAAAACTAAATCACTCCTTGTATAATCCTCTACCTGTCTATGAAAGTTCCGTTGAAATAGATTCAGCCCTTCCAAAGATTAGCTCGGACAAAAATGACGTGTGTTTGGGTTATGCTAGAGATTCAAATCATAATATAGGAGGAAGCTAATCATAATATGTATTAGCTATTTTGAAATAACGGACACAATATTTTTTAATTTTTTGCGTAGATATCCGAATTGACAAAATATACCTATTCTATGGATGACTGTAGAATACAGGGTTAATTGTAAAATACAGCGTTAATTGTAAAATGCCAACAACCTTCTACAGGCAACTTCTATCCATCAAAGTAAAAATAACTTTTGTTCCACGACTTTTTAAAATTCCTAAAACAATTATTTTTTCATACAATAATACAAAAGTTATACGTGGGCGGTTGTTGGTGAATTAAAATTAACTCTGTATATTATCAATTTGGATATCTACACAAAACCAACCTATGCAGGTATTGAACTCATGTTATCCTCAGTTATTGAGATCTGAGCTCGTCTTAATTAATTGCTATTGTTAAGACAAATAATAATAGGGTTTATTACAAACACTAGATGATATTGTCCATGATTTCGTCCGCGGGATTAAGGTTTATAAATTCCCTCGGGAACTCTGTAATTTTCCGGGATAAAGATAAGCCTATTTGTTAATCCTGGGTATGAGCTATTTCCATTCCAAATTTCAGCCAAATCGATTTATTTTTTGTAGCGTGAAAGAGTAACAAATTTTCACAAACTTTCACGTTTATAATACTACTTACATATGTAGATGACTAGATGATGCCCGTGACTCCTCCGCGTGGATTGAGGTTTTTGATTTCTGCGGGAACCCTTTAAGTTTCCGGGATAAAATGTAGCCTATGTAATAATCCAGGGTATAATCTATCTCCATTTAAAATTTCAGCCAAATCCGTCCAGTAGTTTTTGCGTGAAAGAGTAACAAACATACACTCAAACTTTCGCCTTTATAATTTTAGTGTGGTTAGTAGGATAGGATAGTAGGATCTTATAATGATGCAATGATGTGTACACTGTACAGTTGTATAGTTAGGGCAATATCCTACATTTCGCTAATCCCAGTGTGATTAAATTGTAATCAAATTGTTCGCCGGGAAACGATAATCCGGTTTGTTGGTACTTGGGCCCGCGTAAATACTTCAATGACCTACCTACGCGTAATAACTTTTTGAGCGTTTTCAATCCTGATTTAGTCGTAGTCCTACACATGGGCCATGGCTACACTTTTTCCTCATATTTGTTATGTCGGTCAATGGAAAATCTCAGGGTTTTGTTTCCATGCCACGTTTTTAATTTTTAAGCTATTGCATAGCTTTTATCGCGGGCTTTGAGCGCGGCGACCGAATCAAGAAATTCCGTAACGAAAATAAACCTAACACCCCATCGTTTCAGTTCGGCAGACTTCGGCACGGTGTTTATTTGCGTGCGACTAGAAAATTCTATGCAATAGCTTTACCGCGGCAGTCCCCGAGTGCCACACGTATTTTTTTTTTGAAAACTATAAAACATCTGTAAAAATTGCACTCCCGTCTAGGGAATCTGTTTAACACGATCTCCAAAGCTTCCTGAGACTGCTTAATCCGATTATGCCTACGACACAGTTGGTGTAGTATGATGATATGGATCCATTTTTTTTTAAAGAAGCATACCTAAAGAAAAGGGTATAATTTATTTAAAAACAAGCTTTTTCTCCAAACGTCACTATCGACCGATCGCATGTTATACTGCAGAAAAAGAAATACAAACCTTTGCCCGCGACTTCGTCCGCGTGGAGTTATGTTTTTAATATCCCGCGGGTAGCCTATGTCACTATCCATGTCTTTTTCAAATTGAAACACAAACACACTTTCGCATTTGTAATATTAGTAAGGACACCGAATAAATAATAGTACTACATAGTAAGGATTTACCTATTATAGGTACCTATTAGGTAAATTATACGATCTTGCTAACCGTACGAATACTATTTCGGCTTCAGTTTTTCCAACTAACTATAACTTGGGTTTAGTGAATAGGCATCTTCTAGGCAAGCGCGCTCCTTAGGCTGCATCTTCAGTTACTATCAGGTGAGATTGCAGTCAAGCGCTAGTCTATATTGCATTAAAAAAAATTGGCCATGTACTCATAACCTACATAATAGTGGAATGTAAAGCAATAATTAGTCAGCCTCTTATTAAAGGCGCCAATCTGGCGCTAACAGTTAATGAAATGTGTAACGAAAATTAAATCGCCTTGTTTGGTGTTAATATGGTGTCGTGACGTTTATTTCAACATGCCACAAAAAGCGATCGGATTTTTAACCTGAGAGATTATTTTTAACCAATAGTGTCAATTTCAACGAATTACATTTTTCACAACGAATTTTGAAATAAAAACAGATTTTTAGTAGGTACTTACAAAAACGTCAGAACATGACGTTCTTTTACTTACCTCTTTCGGCGACGTTGGTTAAATTAACACTAGTTCACATAATAAAACAAAATATAAACGTACCTACTTAATGTAGTATTCCTACTTAAATAATTTAATATACTTTAATAATATATATAATTAGTATAATATAGGTACTTGAATAAATTATGAATGTCAAATAAACAGTCTTGAGTTAGCAAGCAGTGTTTTACTACATGGTTGGATCAGTTTTTAAATGTATTTCGAGATTGGAGACCCGAAAATAACGTAGAAACCGATGCTTTAAGTGTTTTAAGTTGTAAGAGACTTCAAAAAAGGAGGTTCTTAATTCGATGCCGTTTCTCCCATTTATCTTAGGGCGATAGCCCTACAAATATTTATCAAGACTAGCTAGCCCTTCGATTTGCCGTCCGCGAGAACCGGAAAAATCGGAATAAAAAGTAGCTTATTATTGTTACTCTCCATGTACCCATGCAAAAATCACACATACATTTTTATTCCGTAAAAATACGATAATCTGAGGGATTGTAAAAATCCAATACCTAACCGACATATAAATAAATCTTCTTCTTCTTCCTCATCAAGCATGGACCATAATCTCATCTCAGGTCATAAATCTATACTTAATATTATAAAGAGGAAAGATTTTTTGTTTGTTTGTTTGTTTTTTTGTTTGTACCGAATAGGCTCTGTAACTACTGGACCGATTTTAACCATTTTTTCACCAATAGAAAGCTAAGTTATCAGGAAGTAACATAGGCTATAACTTATTGTCAAAAAACAGAGATCCTTAAGAAAATTGCAATAATGTAACCCAAAGTAGGAAAATTTTGCCTATAAAATGCATTATTTGGCGTGTGGTGAGAAAACTATTGATGATATATAAAAATGATATACTACATGATTAAAGTACTCATTATTTTCTACAAAAAAGCCCCCCGAGGGAATATATCTAACTATCATATTTAAGTCACAATAGTAGCTTTTGTGTTCTAAAATTTAATTAGATCGCCTTTATTATCGTGGTATTAATTCTTCCTTACTAATACGTCATACTAATATTATAAAAAAAGCGATAGTGTGTTTGTTTGGTGGTTTTTCCTTCGATCACGCCCCAACAGAGCTACGGATCGGCGTGATTTTTTTGCATGGGTATAGTTGAGGACCAGGAGAGTGACATAGGCTCCTTTTTATCCCGGAAAATCAAAGAGTTCCCGAGAGATTTTAAAAACTACATCCACGCGGACGAAGTCGCGGGCATCAGCTAATAATAATATATACTTAATGATAAATTTTCATCTTTTCAGGGTGTAGCTGCAATCGACAACGACTTCTCCCACGCGAGCGCGAATATCACAGAAGGCGGTGTGGGCTACTCGCACGTGACTGTTAGAATGAAGAGCCAGAGGCATCACCCGTTGAACTTCGAAGTGGAGATATATGTGTAGACAGTCGTTTAGTATGTCCAAAGATGTTTTCAATAGCAAAGTGGTGGTTTGAAGAGGTGCAATAGCTGCATTTTCAGAACTTTGAAACTTGAAAACTTGAACTTGAACTTTGAACTTTGAAACACTGACCTACCTTACAATCGCACGTCCTTCTTTGCAAAACAATCCAATAAAAAAAAAATAGTAAGCCGATAAAATTTCAACTGATTTAAATATTATATAGTTTAGTTAGTTTTTTCGCAGACGCCATATTTTATTTTATACCCTTAGCCCGGTCAATTTAGACATCCAAGGTTACATTAATTCCCACTTGGCTGAAAATTGGTAGGATTGTTCAAAACACTATTATAAATGAAATGTGAAAAGTCCTCATCGATCCGACACCTGGAAAAAAAATTACTCGGTGTCAAAGGTCACAAAAACGGGTTTTTCGCAATTTCCACCAAAACAGTAAGTTTTATCATAAAGTTAGCCTTCACACTTCATTTATAATAGTGTTTTGAACAATCCTACCAATTTTCAGCCAAGTGTGAATTATTGTACTGAGCCACAATTCATATTATAACGATAACAACTCTTTCAAATTTTTGAATCGTTATATCTCAAAAACGGTGGCTCTTAGGAAAAAAGTATTTGGACATTTTGTATAGATAATCATCTGATCTATAATTTTTATCAAGGCTAATTTTATGATAAAACTTACCGTTTTGGTGAAAATCGCGAAAAACCCGTTTATGAGAACTTTGACCACGAGTAATTTTTTTCCAGGTGTCAGATCGATGAGTGCTTTTCACATTTCATTTATAATAGTGTTTTGAACAATCCTACCAACTTTCAGCCAAGTGGCAATTATACCCTCACCCCTATTTTTTGGTCTAATTTGACCTGGCTACCTGTCACTCCCACAATTAACAAGAATCGAATGACGCCAACAATGAAATAGGTACATAGGTATCTATTTTACGTACGTTTAATACGCTCAAAAACATTTAAAAAGCTGTGCGTGCTCTTGTTGTATTGTGTACAATTTGATTTTGTCATTATTTCCGCTAGGTTTCAAATGTGACCTGTTTATAATAATGTTCTCAGTTCTTTTTATGTTTTAATATTACTTATAAATATGTACTCAAAATTATCTGAATAAGATCTGATTTTGTATATTAAGTAAAGTTATCTACTAGAATAAATTTTGTTAGTTGTATGTTAGAATAATAATATAAGTTAATATAAGTTAATAAATTTTAGAAAAACTTGTAAATTAAATGTATTGCTCTTTTACCTTGTTGGGATTTTCCAAAAGCTCAATAATTTATGTGGGTATATTTTTTTTGGAAAATGTAGTTAATAATAAAAAGAATTGATTAAAGATAAAAACATAGTTAGAAATCTAGTAAACATCTTTTATAACACAAAAAATATATATGGTTTTGTTTTGGAAAATGGGATAAAAGAAAATGGAATGATAAGGAAGTAACAGAAACAAAAAGCTTTGATAGAATTAACAGATGGAGGTAAATACAATCGGACGTACAAAGCGAGAATGCTTACGATGCCAGGTTTTTGCGGAAGTCCGTAATAAATCAGACAGACCGACGTTGGTCAGAGTTTGCGGAACTAGAAATTTATTGGATGAGACAGCATTGTGTGCTATAGAAAATTGCCAACGAACTTTTCAGTATCCAAATAAGTATAATTTACTCCTGCAAAAAATAAAATTAAACATTAAGTAAGTACCTACTTAATTAATAACAATTTTTATAAGGGCGGGGCATCCCCCCTTAATTTAATGTTTAATTAATTCAATAAAGTAGCTTCTGAAGCTATATTAGGTAGCCCTGTGCTTAAGTAGCAGCTTCAGTGTCAACTCTCCTGGATTAGGCTAGTGGTTAAGACTACGGCCTCCGTTTCAGTTGTCCGGGATTCGATCCCAGGCACACATCTCTAACTTTACAGTGTGTCAAGATGGCGTCAAGCATTTAAATATGACTTGCTTCAACGGTGAAGGAAAATGTCGGGAACGACCTCCATGTCTGAGAATTCTCCGTTATGTCCTCAAAGACAAAAGTGTGTGAAGTCAGCCAATCTGCACTAAGCCAGCGTGGTGAAATATAGCGTAAATTCAAATTCAAATTAAAATTCAAAATTATTTATTTCATGTAGGCCAACCTGTGGCTCTTATGACACGTCAAGATTCTACCACAATAAGTAAGCCACAGAAATCATAATATTTTTTTTGGCGTAAACCCTTCTCATTAATGTCGATGTATCTTGATCGTTGAATTAATAAGACGCGTCAATTAGTCGGACGTGTTCAATATATGCGATGGTTAATGATCTACACCTTATGAACTAACAAAATAACGTAATCCTATTGATAAAACAATAACCTATAACTGTGCAGAGCGGAAATGTGGTGGACCGACTGTTATATCGTTTACTACTTGTTACAAGTAAAATTCGTTTACATACATAGTTTACCATTTGTTTGTTGTCAAGTATCAATAAGTGTTCCGTGTGGTTAGTCCGAGCTTTAATTCGTTTGATCGTAATAGTTAACTATGACATTAGCATTAAAGTAAAATGAACCATAATCGTATCGATTTAAAGTCACAAATTCAATACAGACAATTTTAATTTGGAGCGTTTTCGTTACGTAAACGTATAAGAATACATACACGAAATTGAGCTCTAAATCAATGCTGTTTGGTTTATTTTACTTTGATGGTAATATCATAGTTTACTATTCATAATTAAGTATCCAATTTTGTACTAACCCTACTGATATTAGATATGACAATACATAAGTAAATGGAAAACAATAGGAACATAAGTAAAATTTCTAAAAAGCTATTTCAGGAAGTCCTTAATGAGAATTTCCACCCATCCTAAGGCTATTTATACATCGGTGGCCTCATCACATAAGCGAAAGTTGCAGCCATCCCTCGGGATAAACAAAAGGGTTGGGTTTTTGCGGGCCTGCGTTATTAATGTAATAACTGACACTTTGTTTTATGAGAGTTCCCACTTTACTAGTTTGTTTTGCCCTATGCTTATCGGCTGCTGAAAGAGCCTCATGAATTTTGTAAGGCCCTTTTAATCTTTATGCAGACATCAAGTAAGGTTGAAAAACAGGCATAAATATGTTGAAACCCTTTTGCTAACTTGTATTTATAGTTAACTAGCTGCCCGGACAGACTTCGTTCTGTCAAAAGTCAAAAGTAAATTTTTTTTTTTATTAAAACCTTCCGTGGACCTTACGGAACATACAAAACAATAAATTAACCGAATTGGTCCATCCATTCTTGAGTTATGCGCTTACCAACATTCATTTTTATTTATATAGATAGATATATATATAAAGATATAGATATATAGATAGAAATAGAAATATAGAAATATAGAAATAGAAATAGAAGACTAGTATTTAAAGGCTGGTTAGCTATACACAGGTACTTTGTATGCTGAAAGAAATGCCTGAAGCTTATCACTTCTTAGTGATAAGGCGGCCCAACCAGTGCAGCAGTGGTAGATTCACTTTACGATTCGTAAGCACTTTGTATTCTATTCTCTTTTACTGAGTTACATAAGACTTTTGATGAACAGGTTATTATGTTGCTGAAGACCACTTCATTTCATTTTCATACATAGGTATAACGTCCTATGATTATCGAGGACGCCATGTAAGTTTTACAATTTACCATAACTTTGTACTGTATATATGCTAAGCACGGTGAAACGGCAGTTTGATGCTTTATCTTATAAAATCTCATACCTTGGTTTCTGGAGGTTTAAGAATAATATTTATATACTAGCTGATGCCCGCGACTTTGTCCGCGTGGATTTAGTTTTTAAAGTCCCTCGGGAACTCCTTGATTTTTCGGGATAAAAAGTAGCCTAGATGTTGACCCGAGTAATAAGCTACCACGGTATAAAATTTTGTAGAAATCTGTGCGGTAGTTTTTACGTGAAAGAAGGACAAATAAACAGACAGAAAAACAGACAAAAATTAAATAAAAATCTGTTTTGGGCTCAGTATCGATAGTAAAGCATCCCCCAATTAAAATTTTCAAAATATATTAAATGTACAGAAATCTTCCAGTTACAGTTTTATTATAAGTATATACAATTATAGATATAGATAATTAGTAACCAGGAGTTTCTTAATATTACTGTCTTAAGTTACCGATCTATTAGTACCCACTATAGTCATTAACGATTTTTTAATTATAGGGATTGCATCAAGAAAAACTACTTGGCGATGAAAATTGTAATTTCTTTTATGAAAACATAGCTAGTAAGTCACGTAGCAGACAAGCGGAAAGCTGGAACATATTAAGAGTTAACTGCAATCGCAGCTCTAGTAGTCGACGACATCCGATATCACAACGCTCCGGACATTCAGGAATTCCAATAATACAACCTCCCGGATTCAATTTTACCTAGCAAAACCGAGAAACTCCAAAAACCAACTTTATGTTAACGAGATAAGACTCAAATTTGAAACAATAAACGCAAAAGATAGGTTTGTCAAGTTTCGTACGATATAAAGGTAACTTGGAAAGAGTTTCTCGTATAGAACGTTTTGTTAAAAGGGTGAGCAGAGAGTGAAACGATGTTGCCTCGATAAACGATACTTTCCTAAGAATAGATGGTAGAATTTAGGAAGCAATTTAATCTGAAACGTTTTTTCTTCGAAATGTGCGAGCTTAGTTGGAAGTTCCATCTAAGATTGTAAGGAAATAATCAGAGAAAATAGCTTAGAAACAACCCTATATTAAGATCAGTGTATGAAGCAATATAGAGTCATTTCCAAGGTTATTCAGTGTAAGTTTCTTTATTTTAAGTATTTTCCATTATAATACAAAAGGTGTGCGAAGTCTACCAATCCGCTGATTTGAGTCTGAGAAGAGTGAGCGTGCGATTTTAGTCTTGGACTGAAATCTATAGATCGTACTCTGACTCTGCTCAAGACTCATGTCATGAGACACAAATATGTCCTGTCATAAGTCTGTCTCGTTTTTACTCATTCTTGAGTCTGAGCTGAGTGGGAGTGCCATATAATATTAGTGTAATTATTATTAAAATTAATAATAATAATGATACTGTATCATGTCACTGAACGCATAGTAATTTGTATGCGAGTACGTACTACATACTCGTAGTACTACGTCGTGTTTTTGCGTGCCTGCTACGTTCATTGCACGTTCATACTATAGACCGGTGTAGTGGACGTAGAGCTTTAAGGGCATTTTGCTTGCATGTACTTTTTAGTAGATCGAGCCGCCTTAGAAGGGTTGATTACATTGGAAGCGCCATTAACCTACTTTCTGTGTATTTTTAGCAACGTCAGCGCGTTAGTTTGCGCTGTCAGTTCGTTGAACTTCATAGATAAACATGAACGCAAATGCAGGGTAGGTACATTGACTGTGAACCAGAATAATTACCTATGCTCTCTATAATTATATTCTGTACAAGCACAGAATAAAATATTATGTAGGGACCTAAACCTATACTTGATAATATCTGCTAGATTGTCGCATTTTTAACTTGTTATCTAAATATAAAACCGGCCAAGTGCGTGTCGGGCCAGGGGGGGGGGGGGAGGGGGCGGTTTTATTAGAGTCTATCGACTCTAATAAAATTTTGCACTTTAAAATATCATAATTATTTCACAAGCGGATCCCTGAATTGAAAAATGGTGTTCCCACACCCACAATATTTTTGAAAGACCTATTCAACGACACCCCACACTATGAGATAGACGAGAAAAAAAAAATTCATCCCCACTTTACATGTAGGGGAGGTACCCTAAAAAAACTATTTTATTTCACCACTTTGTCGGCGTGATTGATATTTATACCCTTGTCAAATTACAGATTTCTAGTACCAATACTCTCTGAGCTAAACCGCGGACGAACAGACAGACTGACAGACAGACAACAAATAATATTATATTATATAGACTATATTATATAGACTACTAGCTGACCCAGCGAACTTCGTACCACCAACAAAAATATTTAGAGGTGGGTCACATTATCATTTAGGGGTATGAAAAATAGATGTTCACCGATTCTCAGACCTACCCGAATTGCACACAAAATTTCATAAAAATCGGTCAAGCCGTTTCGAAGGAGTTTGGTAACAAACACCGCGACATGAGAATTTTATATATTAAGAAGATTTTAAACCGTGAAGTCTGTTTGAACCTCTCGGAAGTAAATTTTTCTAAGAAATCGCCGGCAAAGATTTATTTCTTAAGTCAGACCAAAAAAGTTATTGCATCTTTCTTTCATGAAATTCTCAGTAGCAGCTCGGAGTAAAAACGTTGCGGTAGGTATTAATGCTCCCTTACCTCGCAGACCACGTAAAATCATTGGTCTGGCACTTAGGTCTCTCGCCGGAGGTTTGGTGGGCCGATCGGAATACCCGTTCCATCGGACTATGGCCTATATGGGGCGGGAGTTAGAGACTTGAGATGCGATTGTCTAAAGTTATTCCATTGATCGTAATGGTATTCGAAGACATTAGCGTCAAAGTAAAATAAACCATAACATCATTGAATTAGAGCTCAATTTCGTGTATGCATTCTTATACGTTTAGGTATGTTCGATAAGCTCCATAATGCTCCAGGTTAAAATCGGTTGTACTGAATTTGTTACTTTAAATCAATATAAATTATAATCAAGGATTATTTTACTTTGAGGACTTTCACGCTAATGTCATCGAATACGAATACTATCAATGGAATAACTTTTCGACAATTGGTACTCTGCTTTTGCAGGTGCATGGCTATATTCTCCGATGAGATTCTTTACCAGGGAGAGGCAGGGGTTTAATTTAAACCATCATTCTCCTTCCAACTTGCCTGCTACCATCGTAGACTGTATCGTCATTTACCAATTACTACCTATCTGCACAATCAAGGGCTATAAAAAAAGAACAGTCTAATACTAGATGATGCCCGCGACTTCGTCCGCGAGGATTAAGGTTTCTTTGATTCCCGCGGGAACTCTTTAGTTTTCCGAGATAAAATGGGTATGTTTAAAACGTACTGGTTATATTTTCTTTGGGTATGCGCTAATTCTGGGTATGAGCTATCTCTATTCCAAATTTCAGCCAAATCGGTTCATACGTTGTGGCGTGAAGGAGTAACAAACATGATTCCATCCATCCATCCTTACAAACTTTTGCATTTTATAATATTGAGAAGGATTCTCTCGCCCTCCCACTGAAGATTCATTCTATATTTAAGGTCCAACACAAAGATTTTTTTACCTATTTGTGACATTGAGACGGTTCTTTCTTAGTAGGGGCGTTGCTTGATCATGACGTATCGGGGTCTAGAGGTCGTTTTAATCAGCCAAAATTGTCGGCAGCGTGGACCCCGTCAGAAGTTAATTGCGTAAGACTCCGGCAACCCATCCATCAATCAGGCTCCGTCAGGCCGAGCAGAGACTAATTTGCTCGTTTGTTTTACCGCTACACCCCGTGCGGCTTAGCCTGATAGATGTTTGATTAGACGAGCCCTTTGAACGGCACAATATTGGGGTATCCGTTGTTGCTCTTTATATTAACCTTCGTGGAATGTAGGGGCTTCGGTTTAGCTTAGTCTTAGTTGTGACGATATATTGTGATAGGAAATGTTTGCATTTAGCTGGTTGTTGACCGAGCGAAGCGAGGTCTCTGATTTAACTAGAGCGATTTGCACTTGTCCGTCCGTCCGTCCGTCCGTCTGTCAGAGCCTTATAAGTTTTGAATTACTGAACGTAATTACTTCAAATTTAGATATAATATGTAAACCGATGGCCTCCAGCCGAAAATGGCTTAAAAAGTTATAAAAATCTTTATTTCAGGGGGGCTCTCATAGAAGCGAATGCGAAGTAAAAAAAAAAAATATCGCGTTACATAAAATTGTTACGTATCATTTTAAAGATAATTTTGAACTGAGTACAAAAATATTTTTTTTTTAATTTTTCCCTTAAAATTGACGAAATGGGGGGCTTTCAAAGTGCGATTTTATACGCTCGCTTGAAGACGCTCTCTAGGAAAATCCGCTATGGATTTTCAAACTGATTTTATGTTTTTAGGTCACTTATATCCTGTACTTGAACAACAAATACTAAAATTATATGAATATTATAAAGAAACGAGATTATTTAATTTTTAATGTACATCAGTAATTCATATAGCATCAACATAGCTTCACAATAATGCTAATAGATGGCGCAGTCAGTAACTATTCCCATGGAACTACGAGTTACGACTAACGACCTATCCCAAAAACAGTTTTGCGTCGACCATTATTATTTAGTTACTTATTATAATACAATAATTGTATTGTAATTTTTTTTGTACCATATTATTCAATTAAAATTATTTTTTAGTTAAATTTTAGTTAAATATTGTATATTTTCTATTCGCGTCGATAGATGACGATTTGTACAGATGCCCGTAACCCGGTTTCACTCGTTAGTACCTACATAATAATTCAATGTTTTCACTAACGTTCCCTAACCTTTACGGGCTACCTATAAGTTAGGTGATTGATGTTTTCTGTCAACTTATTTATCACGATCCTGTACGGGACACCTAAAAGGATATTGGGACGGATGTTAGGACTTAGGATTGTATTTAGGAGCTACCTACGTTAAGAGACTCCTACTTAGGGGATGATTTAGGTATGTTTGGTGAAAACGGGCATAATAATAATGTCAGTTTTGGTTATCATGTATCGATTGAATGAATAATCATGGGATACCGTTACCGCGAGGTCTCAGTTCGGGGCGAACCACTACTTAGTTTACGAGACGAACCGCTAGCAACGCATTTTTCATCATGATCATTGACTGAAATTAGTGCACATCATTATGTGCGCCTATGCGCACTAAATTATGCACTAATTTATGCACTAAATTGTGCACTAATTTATGTAGCGGCTGAGTTTTATATTAGAATTATATTATTTTGAGCCTAAACAGACTCAAAATGCATAATATAATTCTACCATCAACATACCTACCAAAGTAGTTGACGATACACAATAGTTTTTTACGTCTTTTGGACTAAAAGTATTATTTATTTATTTAAAGTACCAGAGAACAAAAAAATGAAACATAAACATCTAAAGGACGTGTACAAGGACAGCTTATCTGTAAAAAAGAGATTTCTTCCAGAAGCCCTCGAATATGAGATAAGTAACAACATGCAGAGGTATATAGAGGTAAGTAGATAACCTAACTACATAGCCATAAATCTCCTAATTTTCAGCAAAACAAACATCAACAAACGCCTTTTTAAACAGAAACAGATTCTTTATATGGAATAAAGAATCTGTTTCTGTTTAAAAAGGCGTTTGTTGATGTTTGTTTTGCGTAAGAAGAAAGTACTTCCTTGTTTTTTTTGTATAATATTTTTGGTTAATATAGGCATTTACCAACTATTATAAGGTATATCTATCTTCCTAACTAATTGAAAGTCATAGATTGACTTTTATATCACACACCTTATTCAAACCAGGAATTCATAGCCGTCCAAGATGGGTCACATGAAACTATGATCGCCCAGATACATTTCCTTCTATAAAGATACCGTTTTGAAATGGCTTCATTATAAAATATCTGATACGTGTGTAATTTAATACGTAGATAATGGACGTAAATTTATGTTTATAACTTAATAATATCACCTATATAATGTGACGTAGATATTAAATTCAGATCGGAAATATAAAAACTTTAATATCATCTTACACGAACCAAATTCGAGTCCATTTTACTTCATAAAAATACTTTGTGACGTTATGGTCTTCTTTATCCCACTTCAGATACAATTATGGACAATCTAGCATTTATGGCTAAAACAAGATGGAAGTAGTATTTTTATTTAGGGAGAGGGCAGACTGGCTACTTTTAGCGGCAGCGATCGCGGCGTTTATATGGCTTTTTGCGTTTTTGTGGTCTTTTGCGACTGCATCGCGAAAATCGCGACTCAAACTCCTTCGCGTTTATATTGCTTTCGATCGCAGAATCGAGAAATCGCGCGAATCGCGTGAAACGCGATGCACGCAAAGGGCCATAAAATCGCTTAGGGCCATAAAAACGCGTGATCGCTGCCACTAAAAGTTTGCCTTCTCCCTTACTTTCAATCACAGAGTAGGTATATTAAAGTAACAGAGCGGAAGCTACATACAAACGGCTCGCGGCGGGCTCACCCATACATAGCGCAACGCTGTGTGCGTGAGCTCTCACCGACACATTCACCGACACGCCGCGGCGCGCCGCTCAGGGTAAGTCAGGGTCAGGACGTAAGGGCTGACGGTCGTGCGTTTAGTAGAAATAAATAGACGAAGAGTGAGTGTTTGTTTGTTGTGAGTTTAGATTTATTTGTGTATATGTATGTAATAGTGTAATAATGCCAAACTCTGTAGGACTTTTTGAATGATGAGTTTAAGATAAGAAATCTAGTAATAATTTCCTTTCATGTACACGTTTCAGTTTCTTAATTAAAATTGTTACAGTAGTTGCGATATATTTTATATATTATTTTAAGTATGTTATCGTCAGGATTAGTATATTGTTAGTTATTAACTGTTACCTATGTAAAGCAAATTTAAAATTGTTTTATATTGAATGAGTAAAATGTAATTAATAATGAATATAGATTTTTTTATAATAATCCAAACTCTATTTTCTCACACGTGCAGAATGCGTTACTGTATTAATATTGATATTTTATCATATTATATCGATACATGACGACCAAAATTGACCCATACTTATAATTTTTGGGAACATTAGCAAAGGGCCCGCCAATTCAAATTTAATTATCTGTGCACAGCGTCATCTATTGACACAAACACAATTATTTGTAAATTGTAACGAATAAACTTTTGCAAAAATAACGACGTGAAGTTATTAATAGTTTTATTGATATTTGATAATTGAATAACATATTTTTATTTTTATTAAAGTGTTTTTTACCTACACTTAAGGAAATATCAGAATAAATTTTATAAACACATATCGAAAATTCCGAAGCCAGCGGGATTCGAACCCACATCTCTTGGGAAACGCGCCCGAGTGTGTTAGCCACTTACACTATAGCCACGGTCGAACTACACGTCAGCATCGAAATTAGTGATATGTATCTACTTTCTCAGTTTAAGCAACTGCTAGCGACATCTGGTAGCAACACGTTACAGTTATTGATCTACTTTCCAAGACCCCATATTGCAATGGAGCTCGTTAGGAACTAGAGATGCCACTTTGCTTTTTACTATTTTTATTTTTATTAAAGTGTTTTTTACCTACACTTAAGGAAATATCAGAATAAATTTTATAAACACATATCGAAAATTCCGAAGCCAGCGGGATTCGAACCCACATCTCTTGGGAAACGCGCCCGAGTGTGTTAGCCACTTACACTATAGCCACGGTCGAACTACACGTCAGCATCGAAATTAGTGATATGTATCTACTTTCTCAGTTTAAGCAACTGCTAGCGACATCTGGTAGCAACACGTTACAGTTATTGATCTACTTTCCAAGACCCCATATTGCAATGGAGCTCGTTAGGAACTAGAGATGCCACTTTGCTTTTTACTATTTTTATTTTTATTAAAGTGTTTTTTACCTACACTTAAGGAAATATCAGAATAAATTTTATAAACACATATCGAAAAATTCCGAAGCCAGCGGGATTCGAACCCACATCTCTTGGGAAACGCGCCCGAGTGTGTTAGCCACTTACACTATAGCCACGGTCGAACTACACGTCAGCATCGAAATTAGTGATATGTATCTACTTTCTCAGTTTAAGCAACTGCTAGCGACATCTGGTAGCAACACGTTACAGTTATTGATCTACTTTCCAAGACCCCATATTGCAATGGAGCTCGTTAGGAACTAGAGATGCCACTTTGCTTTTTACTATTTTTATTTTTATTAAAGTGTTTTTTACCTACACTTAAGGAAATATCAGAATAAATTTTATAAACACATATCGAAAATTCCGAAGCCAGCGGGATTCGAACCCACATCTCTTGGGAAACGCGCCCGAGTGTGTTAGCCACTTACACTATAGCCACGGTCGAACTACACGTCAGCATCGAAATTAGTGATATGTATCTACTTTCTCAGTTTAAGCAACTGCTAGCGACATCTGGTAGCAACACGTTACAGTTATTGATCTACTTTCCAAGACCCCATATTGCAATGGAGCTCGTTAGGAACTAGAGATGCCACTTTGCTTTTTACTATTTTTATTTTTATTAAAGTGTTTTTTACCTACACTTAAGGAAATATCAGAATAAATTTTATAAACACATATCGAAAATTCCGAAGCCAGCGGGATTCGAACCCACATCTCTTGGGAAACGCGCCCGAGTGTGTTAGCCACTTACACTATAGCCACGGTCGAACTACACGTCAGCATCGAAATTAGTGATATGTATCTACTTTCTCAGTTTAAGCAACTGCTAGCGACATCTGGTAGCAACACGTTACAGTTATTGATCTACTTTCCAAGACCCCATATTGCAATGGAGCTCGTTAGGAACTAGAGATGCCACTTTGCTTTTTACTATTTTTATTTTTATTAAAGTGTTTTTTACCTACACTTAAGGAAATATCAGAATAAATTTTATAAACACATATCGAAAATTCCGAAGCCAGCGGGATTCGAACCCACATCTCTTGGGAAACGCGCCCGAGTGTGTTAGCCACTTACACTATAGCCACGGTCGAACTACACGTCAGCATCGAAATTAGTGATATGTATCTACTTTCTCAGTTTAAGCAACTGCTAGCGACATCTGGTAGCAACACGTTACAGTTATTGATCTACTTTCCAAGACCCCATATTGCAATGGAGCTCGTTAGGAACTAGAGATGCCACTTTGCTTTTTACTATTTTTATTTTTATTAAAGTGTTTTTTACCTACACTTAAGGAAATATCAGAATAAATTTTATAAACACATATCGAAAATTCCGAAGCCAGCGGGATTCGAACCCACATCTCTTGGGAAACGCGCCCGAGTGTGTTAGCCACGTACACTATAGCCACGGTCGAACTACACGTCAGCATCGAAATTAGTGATATGTATCTACTTTCTCAGTTTAAGCAACTGCTAGCGACATCTGGTAGCAACACGTTACAGTTATTGATCTACTTTCCAAGACCCCATATTGCAATGGAGCTCGTTAGGAACTAGAGATGCCACTTTGCTTTTTACTATTTTTATTTTTATTAAAGTGTTTTTTACCTACACTTAAGGAAATATCAGAATAAATTTTATAAACACATATCGAAAATTCCGAAGCCAGCGGGATTCGAACCCACATCTCTTGGGAAACGCGCCCGAGTGTGTTAGCCACTTACACTATAGCCACGGTCGAACTACACGTCAGCATCGAAATTAGTGATATGTATCTACTTTCTCAGTTTAAGCAACTGCTAGCGACATCTGGTAGCAACACGTTACAGTTATTGATCTACTTTCCAAGACCCCATATTGCAATGGAGCTCGTTAGGAACTAGAGATGCCACTTTGCTTTTTACTATTTTTATTTTTATTAAAGTGTTTTTTACCTACACTTAAGGAAATATCAGAATAAATTTTATAAACACATATCGAAAATTCCGAAGCCAGCGGGATTCGAACCCACATCTCTTGGGAAACGCGCCCGAGTGTGTTAGCCACTTACACTATAGCCACGGTCGAACTACACGTCAGCATCGAAATTAGTGATATGTATCTACTTTCTCAGTTTAAGCAACTGCTAGCGACATCTGGTAGCAACACGTTACAGTTATTGATCTACTTTCCAAGACCCCATATTGCAATGGAGCTCGTTAGGAACTAGAGATGCCACTTTGCTTTTTACTATTTTTATTTTTATTAAAGTGTTTTTTACCTACACTTAAGGAAATATCAGAATAAATTTTATAAACACATATCGAAAATTCCGAAGCCAGCGGGATTCGAACCCACATCTCTTGGGAAACGCGCCCGAGTGTGTTAGCCACTTACACTATAGCCACGGTCGAACTACACGTCAGCATCGAAATTAGTGATATGTATCTACTTTCTCAGTTTAAGCAACTGCTAGCGACATCTGGTAGCAACACGTTACAGTTATTGATCTACTTTCCAAGACCCCATATTGCAATGGAGCTCGTTAGGAACTAGAGATGCCACTTTGCTTTTTACTATTTTTATTTTTATTAAAGTGTTTTTTACCTACACTTAAGGAAATATCAGAATAAATTTTATAAACACATATCGAAAATTCCGAAGCCAGCGGGATTCGAACCCACATCTCTTGGGAAACGCGCCCGAGTGTGTTAGCCACTTACACTATAGCCACGGTCGAACTACACGTCAGCATCGAAATTAGTGATATGTATCTACTTTCTCAGTTTAAGCAACTGCTAGCGACATCTGGTAGCAACACGTTACAGTTATTGATCTACTTTCCAAGACCCCATATTGCAATGGAGCTCGTTAGGAACTAGAGATGCCACTTTGCTTTTTACTATTTTTATTTTTATTAAAGTGTTTTTTACCTACACTTAAGGAAATATCAGAATAAATTTTATAAACACATATCGAAAATTCCGAAGCCAGCGGGATTCGAACCCACATCTCTTGGGAAACGCGCCCGAGTGTGTTAGCCACTTACACTATAGCCACGGTCGAACTACACGTCAGCATCGAAATTAGTGATATGTATCTACTTTCTCAGTTTAAGCAACTGCTAGCGACATCTGGTAGCAACACGTTACAGTTATTGATCTACTTTCCAAGACCCCATATTGCAATGGAGCTCGTTAGGAACTAGAGATGCCACTTTGCTTTTTACTATTTTTATTTTTATTAAAGTGTTTTTTACCTACACTTAAGGAAATATCAGAATAAATTTTATAAACACATATCGAAAATTCCGAAGCCAGCGGGATTCGAACCCACATCTCTTGGGAAACGCGCCCGAGTGTGTTAGCCACTTACACTATAGCCACGGTCGAACTACACGTCAGCATCGAAATTAGTGATATGTATCTACTTTCTCAGTTTAAGCAACTGCTAGCGACATCTGGTAGCAACACGTTACAGTTATTGATCTACTTTCCAAGACCCCATATTGCAATGGAGCTCGTTAGGAACTAGAGATGCCACTTTGCTTTTTACTATTTTTATTTTTATTAAAGTGTTTTTTACCTACACTTAAGGAAATATCAGAATAAATTTTATAAACACATATCGAAAATTCCGAAGCCAGCGGGATTCGAACCCACATCTCTTGGGAAACGCGCCCGAGTGTGTTAGCCACTTACACTATAGCCACGGTCGAACTACACGTCAGCATCGAAATTAGTGATATGTATCTACTTTCTCAGTTTAAGCAACTGCTAGCGACATCTGGTAGCAACACGTTACAGTTATTGATCTACTTTCCAAGACCCCATATTGCAATGGAGCTCGTTAGGAACTAGAGATGCCACTTTGCTTTTTACTATTTTTATTTTTATTAAAGTGTTTTTTACCTACACTTAAGGAAATATCAGAATAAATTTTATAAACACATATCGAAAATTCCGAAGCCAGCGGGATTCGAACCCACATCTCTTGGGAAACGCGCCCGAGTGTGTTAGCCACTTACACTATAGCCACGGTCGAACTACACGTCAGCATCGAAATTAGTGATATGTATCTACTTTCTCAATTTAAGCAACTGCTAGCGACATCTGGTAGCAACACGTTACAGTTATTGATCTACTTTCCAAGACCCCATATTGCAATGGAGCTCGTTAGGAACTAGAGATGCCACTTTGCTTTTTACTATTTTTATTTTTATTAAAGTGTTTTTTACCTACACTTAAGGAAATATCAGAATAAATTTTATAAACACATATCGAAAATTCCGAAGCCAGCGGGATTCGAACCCACATCTCTTGGGAAACGCGCCCGAGTGTGTTAGCCACTTACACTATAGCCACGGTCGAACTACACGTCAGCATCGAAATTAGTGATATGTATCTACTTTCTCAGTTTAAGCAACTGCTAGCGACATCTGGTAGCAACACGTTACAGTTATTGATCTACTTTCCAAGACCCCATATTGCAATGGAGCTCGTTAGGAACTAGAGATGCCACTTTGCTTTTTACTATTTTTATTTTTATTAAAGTGTTTTTTACCTACACTTAAGGAAATATCAGAATAAATTTTATAAACACATATCGAAAATTCCGAAGCCAGCGGGATTCGAACCCACATCTCTTGGGAAACGCGCCCGAGTGTGTTAGCCACTTACACTATAGCCACGGTCGAACTACACGTCAGCATCGAAATTAGTGATATGTATCTACTTTCTCAGTTTAAGCAACTGCTAGCGACATCTGGTAGCAACACGTTACAGTTATTGATCTACTTTCCAAGACCCCATATTGCAATGGAGCTCGTTAGGAACTAGAGATGCCACTTTGCTTTTTACTATTTTTATTTTTATTAAAGTGTTTTTTACCTACACTTAAGGAAATATCAGAATAAATTTTATAAACACATATCGAAAATTCCGAAGCCAGCGGGATTCGAACCCACATCTCTTGGGAAACGCGCCCGAGTGTGTTAGCCACTTACACTATAGCCACGGTCGAACTACACGTCAGCATCGAAATTAGTGATATGTATCTACTTTCTCAGTTTAAGCAACTGCTAGCGACATCTGGTAGCAACACGTTACAGTTATTGATCTACTTTCCAAGACCCCATATTGCAATGGAGCTCGTTAGGAACTAGAGATGCCACTTTGCTTTTTACTATTTTTATTTTTATTAAAGTGTTTTTTACCTACACTTAAGGAAATATCAGAATAAATTTTATAAACACATATCGAAAATTCCGAAGCCAGCGGGATTCGAACCCACATCTCTTGGGAAACGCGCCCGAGTGTGTTAGCCACTTACACTATAGCCACGGTCGAACTACACGTCAGCATCGAAATTAGTGATATGTATCTACTTTCTCAGTTTAAGCAACTGCTAGCGACATCTGGTAGCAACACGTTACAGTTATTGATCTACTTTCCAAGACCCCATATTGCAATGGAGCTCGTTAGGAACTAGAGATGCCACTTTGCTTTTTACTATTTTTATTTTTATTAAAGTGTTTTTTACCTACACTTAAGGAAATATCAGAATAAATTTTATAAACACATATCGAAAATTCCACTTAATAAAAATAAAACACACTTTAATAAAAATAAAAATAGTAAAAAGCAAAGTGGCATCTCTAGTTCCTAACGAGCTCCATTGCAATATGGGGTCTTGGAAAGTAGATCAATAACTGTAACGTGTTGCTACCAGATGTCGCTAGCAGTTGCTTAAACTGAGAAAGTAGATACATATCACTAATTTCGATGCTGACGTGTAGTTCGACCGTGGCTATAGTGTAAGTGGCTAACACACTCGGGCGCGTTTCCCAAGAGATGTGGGTTCGAATCCCGCTGGCTTCGGAATTTTCGATATGTGTTTATAAAATTTATTCTGATATTTCCTTAAGTGTAGGTAAAAAACACTTTAATAAAAATAAAAATAGTAAAAAGCAAAGTGGCATCTCTAGTTCCTAACGAGCTCCATTGCAATATGGGGTCTTGGAAAGTAGATCAATAACTGTAACGTGTTGCTACCAGATGTCGCTAGCAGTTGCTTAAACTGAGAAAGTAGATACATATCACTAATTTCGATGCTGACGTGTAGTTCGACCGTGGCTATAGTGTAAGTGGCTAACACACTCGGGCGCGTTTCCCAAGAGATGTGGGTTCGAATCCCGCTGGCTTCGGAATTTTCGATATGTGTTTATAAAATTTATTCTGATATTTCCTTAAGTGTAGGTAAAAAACACTTTAATAAAAATAAAAATAGTAAAAAGCAAAGTGGCATCTCTAGTTCCTAACGAGCTCCATTGCAATATGGGGTCTTGGAAAGTAGATCAATAACTGTAACGTGTTGCTACCAGATGTCGCTAGCAGTTGCTTAAACTGAGAAAGTAGATACATATCACTAATTTCGATGCTGACGTGTAGTTCGACCGTGGCTATAGTGTAAGTGGCTAACACACTCGGGCGCGTTTCCCAAGAGATGTGGGTTCGAATCCCGCTGGCTTCGGAATTTTCGATATGTGTTTATAAAATTGAATAACATAATTATTAATACTTGTCATACAAAACTAGTGTGAATTAAAAAAAAAAACATTTTTACAAGACAAGCTTTTCGTAGCTGGCTACATTACCCATGGACCATAATTTAGGACCAAAGAACTTGTCAAGACTTGTCAAACGAGCCCTAACTCGATGAGGTTACGTCGTTTAATTACTGAGTTCCTATAGCCACCTTAAGGCTCAATCGTCAGAACCTGGATATCATCTAGGACCAGAGTACTTTTCAAGATTAATCAAATGAGCCCAAACTTGTTAATAATAAAGTTATATTACTAAAGTACATAAAGTTTTATTACTAAAGTTGCCAAAACCACCTTCCAGCTTCATTATCAGACCCTGAAGGTCATCTCAGGCCAGAGTACTTGTCAAGACGAATCAAACGAGCCCAAATTTGATGAGGTTAGTGAGTTTTTTATAGAGTTCCTATAGCCATCTTCCAGCTCAATCATCAGAACAGCTCCATATCCCAATAATATTGCAGGGTCATCCGATTTACACATACACGCAAAATTTCAGCTCAACCGGAAAAGTGGTTCTATCTCATCTTGTAAGATTTGATACATGTATGTTTACATGTATGTATGTACGTTTAATACATATATACCCATGTATACATACATACATTGCAAGTTAAATAAAAGCTTGTAATAATAATAATAGTCGATAGTAAATGACGATGCCATCTATTAACATTAATTGTGAAGTTAGGGCAAAAATACTGATGTTCATTAAAAAAAATCGTTTCTTTATATTTTTGTTAAGTATTTGTTGTTCAAGTTCAGGATTTAACTGAAATTATACATAATTATACAAACTTCAAAATATTTTTATTTTTCCTTAAATTGTTGATATGCATCAGGTGACAACCCTAGCAGAATAGGTATACTTCTTCGCCCTTGTTAAGAAGCTTCCTCTCTGTTCGGTTACTCGTGTGCTTTCAATGCCGCATGCTACGATCATTGTTAGGTAATACTAATAACAGAATATAAATATCACTGTGTCTTCCAGGGGCCAGTCTATGACAAAAGCACGGTTGCTACAAGTTGGTCCGATATAATTAAGGTAAGAATGGCTGTTTATCTTCTAACCAGCGATGTCATTTTACATACACGTACCAATAGGCAGAGTGAACGATGAAAAAATGTATTTAAAATTAAAAAAAAAATCCTAATAAGTTCGTTTCCAATAATTTAGGAGCGTAAATTACTTTTAGGTGAGGTCGATTATGTCATCGATAAAAAGCGGCTTTTAAATATTATTCCTCAATACAAAAAAGTTTATCTTTAAAAAACAGTCGAGAGAACAAAGAAGTATAAAAAGTAATAAAAAGTTTTCGGCAAGCTTCCGTCGGGTTGGAAGTAATAAAACAGTTACAGCTGAATCTTGGGGCGGTCCCATAACTTCTCGAGTATTTGTTGTTGGAAAGAAACTCTTTCCCTTTTACTGCGGACGAATGGTCGAGCAAACAGTGGACTGTAAATCTTTTGGGGATTAAGATGTTTACACTTTCCTACTAAATTGGAGCGTACGCTTCCGGATAAGTATTTTCAGTACATGGTAAAAAGATTACGCGTCGATTCTTAATAATGTTTGCGGTAAGTTTCTGTTGAATTGAAAAATGTTAAATATTACGTCGACCGCTCGTAACTTTTGAGCTAAAAGACGGATTTTAGTGTAATTTTCAATATCGATTAAATTTAGTACCTACTCAATACAAGAAAAGTCTCAGACTACGTGAATGCATAGAAATAAGATTATCTAAACTATCTTTAAAGTTTAAAAACAAAAACCTTACAATCCTCAATGACACTGCTCTAATTGACCGAGCGAAGCGAGGTCTCTGAGTTAACTAGAGCGATTTGCACTTGTCCGTCCGTCCGTCCGTCCGTCTGTCAGAGCCTTATAACTTTTGAATTACTGAACGTAATTACTTCAAATTTACATATAATATGTAAACCGATGGCCTCCAGCCGAAAATGGCTTAAAAAGTTATAAAAATCTTTATTTCAGGGGGGCTCTCATAGAAGCGAATGCGAAGTAAAAAAAAATATCGCGTTACATAAAATTGTTACGTATCATTTTAAAGATAATTTTGAACTGAGTACAAAAATATTTTTTTTTTAATTTTTCCCTTAAAATTGACGAAATGGGGGGCTTTCAAAGTGGCGATTTTATACGCTCGCTTGAAGACGCTCTCTAGGAAAATCCGCTATGGATTTTCAAACAGATTTTATGTTTTTAGGTCACTTATATCCTGTACTTGAACAACAAATACTAAAATTATATGAATATTATAAAGAAACGAGATTATTTAATTTTTAATGTACATCAGTAATTCATATAGCATCAACATAGCTTCACAATAATGCTAATAGATGGCGCAGTCAGTAACTATTCCCATGGAACTACGAGTTACGACTAACGACCTATCCCAAAAACAGTTTTGCGTCGACCATTATTATTTAGTTACTTATTATAATACAATAATTGTATTGTAATTTTTTTTGTACCATATTATTCAATTAAAATTATTTTTTAGTTAAATTTTAGTTAAATATTGTATATTTTCTATTCGCGTCGATAGATGACGATTTGTACAGATGCCCGTAACCCGGTTTCACTCGTTAGTACCTACATAATAATTCAATGTTTTCACTAACGTTCCCTAACCTTTACGGGCTACCTATAAGTTAGGTGATTGATGTTTTCTGTCAACTTATTTATCACGATCCTGTACGGGACACCTAAAAGGATATTGGGACGGATGTTAGGACTTAGGATTGTATTTAGGAGCTACCTACGTTAAGAGACTCCTACTTAGGGGATGATTTAGGTATGTTTGGTGAAAACGGGCATAATAATAATGTCAGTTTTGGTTATCATGTATCGATTGAATGAATAATCATGGGATACCGTTACCGCGAGGTCTCAGTTCGGGGCGAACCACTAGTTAGTAATTATATTAGAAAGAGGACAATTTCTTCTTTTAAGATAGGGCAGAAATAAAAAGAAATATTCCAAATACATCTGTTTTTTGTGTCGTATGCAACGTAGGCTATCCAATCTATAGCGTTTGGGTCGGTTTTAATACTCAAACTTACTCAAAGGATCCAGCGCAATATTTTGTCGTAAAGTCAAAAAAATTCGTGCCAGAGTTGGTATAGCTAAGGTGTTGAATGCTTTATGCATTATCCATTTCCGCTAAACGTACCAACCTACCACATTCTCGCCTAGACATACTCACAAGTAATTATAATAATTTACAAGGTTTCCTTTACCATTTGCAGTGCGATCACGAAACACTCTATGAAACTTGACGGAAGGCTTTCGGTAGGGGAAAGTTCCCTCCCTAGCAACGAGAGTGCTTCGTACATACAAATGGTCGAAAATGGTGGCTTGTAATAGAAAAATATTCACAATTACCCATCATATTATAGAGGCAGTAAATAGTGCTTTGCTGCTGCTTATATGCAGGATATACATACCATAGACTAACATACTAGAGCCCCCGCACATCCTGATACGATTGGCCATAGAGAAGCTTCCAAATTCCAAACAATTCTCTCTCTCCATCGTCATCCTCACAACTTCAGCTTTTGGATCTATCCTCGGCATTGAAATGAAATGAAAATACACTTTATTGTACACCAATCAACATAAAACAAAATAACATAAAACATACATAATATAAGGGTAGAATGTAGGTATAATGACGAAACAGTAATAGTAGAAATACTGGATGAGGGTGTACACTAAAAAGGAATAAATGATGAAAATAAAAATTAGGTGAAATATATATAATAAACATACCTACACACATAAATACATACATATATACAATATATACTTAAATATCATATTGTATTGTATCATATTGTGTGAATTGTAGAGAGACGGAGAGTAGCGTGGAAAGATATCCCGAGAATAGTGCTGACATCGGACCAACGAATAGGGCAACGTCCACTTGGCCTGTTCCCTTCTATCTTGCCCGTGACCAACAGTTATTCTGTTTCCATCAATATCAGTAGCTACGGCGGGCAACGTATCCAAAATAATCCAAGGTAAGCCTGAGCTGAGACATAATCTGAACATAATATGGCGCGACCATAACGTTATGTCTCAGGCGTATCTTGGGACTATTTTGGATAAGTTTCTTATTAAGTAATCTTAATATTTAAAATAGTTGCACATACCTGCGAAGTAGTTTTTGAAATTTTGAAATAAATTACTTATTGATATTATGCTGAACCAAATTTCCTGTTTTGAAACAAAAAATGTTGATGGAACCTAAATATAAAACTGTTATTTATATAACCCCATTTCCTTAGATCGGGTTACATCTATTTGAATAATATCATATTTCCGCATACTAAACATATTATGAAACATGGACACGAAAATGTTAACACCAATGATATCGACAAAAGTATAGAGCTGGACATCAGCAACATTGTACAATTTTTGATACTACTTTTTTGATCTCATGCTTTAATAAACTTTTGTAATGCAGGCTCTATTTCACATTTTAGTCAAGCATTTAAATCTCAGGGCTATCCCTGAGATTGAGATTGAATTCGAATTCAATCTCAATCTCAGACCACTTCGAATTGAGACCACTGCGGCTTGGCAAACGGAAACGGCTCCGAAGTTTATGGAATTATTATTACAGTCACGTACTCGTGTGTTACTAAAACATAGTTAAATGACATAAGATTGAGTTTAAACTGCTGAAATTATTTTGACGAAATTTTGCAAGCTATGTATGTTGCATTCTTGAATGAGCATAGGGTCTAAAATTTCGAAAAATTTCTAAAACTAAATTTTTAAAAACTATAATCCACCCGAACGATATCTCGCGCATCAGCAGCTAATGAATAGAGTAATAGACTCAAAAGTAGACAAGAATTTTGTAGCTTTGTCCTTTCTGTCACTAAACATCGTTGAAATATCTTAGGGCACAAGTAACATTTCCCTGACCGCGCGGACTGGTTTTTCTCGACCAATATAAATCATTGTAAGCGGTTTCTGTGCTCGAACATATTTACACCTTTTTGCCGTTCCTTGAGAAATGGGACCACGAGGTGGATACAACGCTTCGTTTGCTGAAAGAAAGAAAAATGGCACCCACAACGATATTATACCTATTTTGTATCGTTAACTTACCCGAAAAGAGCGTCAGCTGTTTTTCTTTGTGTTACATAACATAACCCTTCGCATTTAAGAGGAGACCTGTGTCCAGACTCCAGATAGTGGTCCAACGATGTGTTGACATTGAAATGAATGGATTATGTAAGTATGTCAGGCGCGTTGTTTGTTCAGTGTTAAATCTTATGATAATTAATTTACGCACGAATTTGGCTCAAAAGTCCTATATATAGTATAAAAATATTTCTCTTTAACTTATCATTTCAACGTTTAAAGTCAGACATATTGATAACCTGACTTAGTTTAAGACTACACACAAAAAACTACTTACACAGAAAAATTGTGCAATAGTTTTAATTTTAAATTAGAGAAGAGCGTGTGAAGTTTCAACCTTAGGTAATAAAAACATTACATTTTTATTTGTAACAACAATGAAAAGAATGCGCCCCGTTGACAAAATGTCAACGGGGAGCATTATTCAACGCGATAATTATTTTAGTTTAATTAAAAAAGGGGGAAAATCAGGGGTTTGAAATTTCAAAGTAAGATAATTATACCGAGTGGGGTATCATATGAAAGGCCTTTACTTGTGCATTCTAAAACAGTTTTTTATTTATATCTAGATATAATAGTTTCTGATTAATCGGCCAAAATGTCGAAAAAAAATACCGTTCCCCCCCCCCCCCCCTTATCTCCGAAGTTTACCAATCGAAAAATCTGAAATAATTATGGTCAATAGAGGTTTATGTATATTTTACAGGAAAAATAAAACCAACGCTCTAACTAGCATAGTTTTTTTTTTATTAACAATAAACCTCTACAAACAAAGTTAACGATAAATAAGCAAATCAATATAATATTATCGTTTTACTTTTACTTTTGGAGTATGGAACCCTCGGTGCGCGAGTCCGACTCGCACTTGGCCGGCTTTTTTTAAAATTGCCTATACCAATAGGGCCGGTCGATGCTCGTTAGTAGTACCTAATAAGAATAATTATGTATAGGATTTTATAGACTGGATCCGGATTAGTCATTGAAACTAATTATGACTAATTCTTCTACAATAATTCTTTTAATATTAAATTCAAATTAATTCCTTTGTCGGTTACCTACTTAGAGAAAATATTATTATTACTTAGATAAAGTACATAATTTTTTGTCTCTGTTTTATTAATGTAGAGACGTTTTGTTTTTTGATTTTTGCTTCAACGAGGTCTGGTAGTAGGATTTAGGATCATTAAGTTCCATAACTTAAAATTAAACAGTTGCGTTTATTAGACGTCTAGACAGGTGCGTGCCCTTACATTAATTATTATAGCCCTTCCCGTAAAATAACGCGATGACGAAATGGTGTCCCTCGTTCGAGACTTTCTGTCTGCCTCGTTGGTATAGTGGTTAGCATGGTCGTCTACGGATGACGAGTTCCCGGGTTTGATTCCCGGGAACTCGTCTTCCTAACTCCGCGCTTGTACTGAGAAGACTCAGTAAAAGCGCGGAGTTAGGAAGTAGGCGGTGTGTCACCCCGTGCCTCGGAGAGCACGTATCTAAATTCTTAAGCCATCGGTCCTACACCTGGTCTCTTTCTGATCGTGTCGGGTTTCCATCCCATCGCACTATAAGAGTGAGGGAACACAGAGTGCACGTGGGGTTGGTGCAAACCTGTGCACTATAATATCTCCCGCGCAGATGGCTAATCTCCGTGGAGATTGGCCGGCTGGCTGCAATGGCCGGATTGTAGGCAGATACATACATAATACCTACTTAGTATTATAAATCAAACGTGCAATGTGGCTACAAATGCCAGAAAAGCTTTAATTTATGTCGACTATAAGAATACGGAAATTTCATTCCACACACCATTGCTTTGATGCTATTAATAAACGCCCACATATAATTTCAAAATTTGTGCCAGGCCGATAAAAATAAAGTGCTTTCTTTGAAATTACTTTTAATGTCTAACTATTAATATAGACATAAGCTTGTTACACGCTCGTGTCTTCGCTCAAATTTTTTTTAAATAATATTTATCTATTAAAATAATCGCTTTACTGTTCAATCTTTAAATAGCTGTAAATCGATGAACTAAGCCGTGATATTGACAGATTTCCTAAAAACTGTTCACATTTCAATGTCTCCTCTAAAAAATTAAAAAAAAACCGGCAAATCCTTGAACCAACCATATGCGAGGATGCGATGATGAATGAGTGGAAGATGAAGAATAGTGGCCGAACTCAATAGATAGGTACTATTGGAGAGTTTAAATTTTTGGATGACCCAGGTATCGTTGGTTGGACGAAGCGAGCAAGCTCTCTATAGACCCTATTGACAGCTTCTAGTCTCGGAGGCCAAGATCCTATTTGGATCACTGAGCCAGCAAGTAGCAAAAATTAAAAATGCATCAGTTGTAGGTTAAACTGCTATATATACCACTTCAAAGTCAGAAATTAAACATGAGGTGATTCGTAGAAGATTCGAGTTTTATGTAAAGAGAAATTCAACTACGACCTAGGATAGGATCATAAAAGTAAAAAAAAAACTATTAGGTATGTATGTATATGTATTAGTTATTTTAGTAAAATTATATTATTAAGAAGGTAGAGTTAGTCCGAAAGCAGTAACTTGTAATACAAGTAGATAAAGATAACTACACGTTTCACTGCCTGATAGCTGTTGGTAAGTATACAGTCATATTTCAACGTCCGTAACGATCGTTAGTAATTATTGCCCGTTAATTATAGCACAATTAAGCGACATAAACAATGATGAATGTATAGGTACGTGAGATTAGAACGCTTACGGCATTATGGACACTATCAAAGCACATAATATATATTTTTATATGTACTTGCATATCTTGAAGTACCTACGAGTATGAGTAGGATTGTGGTATAAAACGTTCAACGCTCTACCGTGGGTGATTACTGATTAGTTTAGAAGGTGAGATACTATGCGGCATGAGTCGACCTATGGCATGTGGATGCTAGTAGCTAGGGAGTCATCATCATCATTAGCAACCCATCAACGGCTCACTACTGAGCGCAGGTCTCCTCTCAGAGAAGGGTTATAGGCCATAGTCCACCACGCTGGCCCAATGCGAATTGGCGGACTTCACACACCTTCAAGAACATTATGAAAAACTCTCAGGTGTGCAGGATTCCTCACGATGTTTTCCTTCACCGTTGAAGCAAGTGATATTGAATTGCATAAACGCACTTGACTCCAAAAAGTCAGAGGTGCGTACCCGCGATCTAACCTGCGATCCCCCGAATAGGAGACCACAGTCCTAACGACTAGGCTATCACTGCTACTAGCTAGGGAGGTATATAGGTAATTAGTATAGGTAATTAGGTAATATTTCTCAATAGGTTACCTCGGCAGAGTGGTTTACACATTGGTCGTGCCCGGGGATGATGTGACGTCAGTCGTCATCGGTCTTCTTGTTATTGGGTCGCATCGTCTTTCAAGAATAATCACAAGCACAAAGACAAGCACTTATATAAAAATCAGCAATCATTCAATCAATCAACAATATAGATATCCTAATTCCTAACCGATCCTTACTACCTAGTGAAGTGTGTTTGTTCTTCAATCATGCAGCAAAGGATCGACGCGATTTTTTGCATGACTATAGTTGAAGACCTGGAGTGTGACATACCAAAGGCTCGTTTGAGATATTATATAGTAAAGGTTTCGCGCGGGATTTTCAAAAAACCAATTTCACGCGGACGAAGTGACGGGCAATAGCTAGGTACCTAGTAGTTAGCAAATTATTATCTCGATTCTATAGATCGAACTATATACGTAGGATAAAGTTCTAAATGTAATATGATTATGGCATCAAATCACTTTTATCTAACTTTTACTAGTGAAATAAAAATTTTAAGAAAGAAGCTGAGTAACTAGGAGAATCAATTCTCTAGAAGAAAAAACGAAAAAATTTACATTGATTAATTAATTTAATTATTTTTAATACTTTTAAAGTAGAGATTATGCAAAAGTAACTTTAATCTACGCAGTCGAGATACTTAAGTAGTCTAATATCAAAAACTACAAAAGGCAGAAAAGGAAGAAAAGACCGTACTTTAAAAAAATACTTAATAATAATTTCTTGTTGGTCCTCTGGTGGTGAAACTTAATTAAATAACAAAAACCGGCCAAGTGCGTGTCGGGCCACGCGCAGTGTAGGGTTCCGTAGTTGAAAGTCTCAACATACATTTTGAGTTCCATGGTTTAAATATTATAATATACTACAAAATATGCAACTTACACTACGTGTAAGATCTACCTTAGAAAAACCGATATAACTCCTTCACTAATGAACCCTACTTAGCCGTGGCCCGTGATATTTTTCATTTAAAATTCATTATATATACTACTGCTGTGAATTTTTTCTTGTATCCTATATACAACCATTTAGCTGGCAAAGGGGGGGGGGGGACACTTGACTCTAATAAAATTTAGCACTTTAAAATATCATATTTCACAAACGGATCAAAAAATTGAAAAATGGTGTTCCACACCCACAACGTTTTTGAAAGACCTATTCAACGACACCCCACACTATGGGATAGATGAGAAAAAAAAATTCATCCCCACTTTACATGTAGGGGAGGTACCCTAAAAAAAATATTTCGTCATTGATATTTATACCCTTGTCAAATTACAGATTTCTAGTATCAATAGTCTCTGAGCTAAACCGCGGACAGACAGACAGACAGACAGACAGACAGACAGACAGACGGACGGACATGGCGAAACTATAAGGGTTCCTTGTTTACTACGGAACCCTAAAAATGACATCGAGCTACTGTTAAAAGTTTGAAAAGCTTACTTATTCATGTAACTAAAAATCTCTTTTTCCTTCGTTAAATGGAGTTTCCCGCGTTGAATGATGTGACGGCGGCCACTGGGGAAATTTTTCAAATTTTCATTGAAATTAAAGTAGGCGAACTGGGAAGGCATTTATCATGCCTGAATATTACCTCAGATAAAATTAAATTTTACGTGAGTCAAATGAAATGAAAATGTTTTAAATAAGTACGTACTCTTACGTAATTTTTCTTATGCCCAACTTATTACCTGCCTACAAGTTATTACAAATTGTACTTTTTTTAATATCCTATGACTATAGATTTGTATATGTTGGTCCGGGTTGATTCTTTGTCAGTATGTACGAAGTTTTTAGATGAAACTTACCTATCTATAACAGCCATTTTTAGGGTTCCAAAAAAAACGGTACCCTTGTAGAATCGTTCCGTTGCCCGTCTGTCTGTCCGTGTGTCCCTGTGCCCTTTTTCTCAGAAACGGCTTGAGGTACTAAGTTGTACCAACATAATGTGCCTACTTACATAGAAGAAATAAGGTGGAATTCTGCATTTTTTGGCAAATTTTAGTGAATTTTGAATAATGACCTTTTTTTCGAAGTACCATATCTCAGTAACGAATTGACATACCAAGTACATGTTTGAATAATGAAAATTGTAGGAAATGTAACGTTTTCCAAAAAAATATAGGAGTACTTTTGCCGTAGGACGTAATTGAAAAAGTTATTGAGGAAAAACCGGAGAACCGACTCCTCTTTTCGCACAACGTCCTCTAGGTTCAAAACTTGAGAAAATGTCACAAACAACAATCCCTGAACAAATTCCAAAGTTTCATTAACTTCCAACCTTTTTCCACCTAACCACTTTTTCCTACCTGTCGACTGGACTATATACTTATTATTATTAATTTGAAATATCTGGGTGACCTGGATTTTTTTTTTGGTAAATCGTGTTTTTTGGAAATTATATATTTAAAAATAATAATAATAATAATAATTAAATTCATAGGGGAAAATATAATCGTCTTGGACTCGAACCGGGGTCTTCTGGTTTCGGGACCGCCCGACTTACCGTCGAGCTATCGGGAATTTACCTTCGTATTCTAATGATATTGTAAGGGGTTTTTCATTGCCTGAAAACACGGATAAAACTACCTTTTCTAAAAACTTTTATAGATAAACGCTGTTGAGATTACCTACTTTACCTAGTTATAAATAAAATAAAATAAAACTCTTAGGTAGGTACTTTGGGATAGTAAAAATTCCAGAGACAAGATTGTGGTATTCGATAATGATTCCAAAGGAGTTCTAAGGGAGAACCTGGAGCGAAACCAATTTTAAGCAAGAGAAGACGAAGAATAAAATTATCTTTCTCTTCTCAGCAGAATTTGCTCTCCGAACCGGTCAGTGGTAGGTGGTAGTGTGCTACTCGTAGTCTTGTGAGCATTAATGTCATCATAAGAGCCACATGTGACTTAAATAATTTTGAATTTTGATAGTTAGATGTGATGTCGGAATACGACATACAGTACCTACCTACTCGTAAAAATGTAAAACGAAGCAATGTAAAACAAATCTAAAAAAGTTAGGTTTTGAAAATAGAAAATGGATCTATGTTTTCACATATTCTGTTTAAATAAGAATGCAAGGGCGTCTTGAGACGTCCCCCCAAGGTTCAGTGCAATTTTACGACCGACTGCCCCTAGCCATCTAGGAGTCCCTTGCACGCACTACGACAAAAACAATGCCGATGAATTATACTTATTCCGACGCTTGTACGATAAAGCATTCACCAGTCAGAGGGGTTACTCGAACTTTGAACGCTGAGGTGCATTTTTAAAGGAATTCACCAAGCAAAAGTAGGTATACCGTATTAAACCTTCTTGGGTAGGTAACCTCTAGTAATTAAAACAGAGAGGTGAGGTAGAGTCATGACGTGCCATAAGAGCCACAGGTTGGCCTACGTGAAATAAATAATTTTGAATTTTGTTTTTTTTTTTTAATTGTCTCTGGGGTAAGACTGTTGAGTAAAATAGGTAGGTACATAATATAAGTATAAAGTTACACATTGCGAAAGAAAAACATTAACTTAGGATTATCTGCATAAAATCTTCATACTTACCCCTAAATACGGAATCCCATTCATCATTTAAGATTTTATCGTTCACGTGACGAAGATTTATTGTGGGCCGGCCTATAAACGATAAAAATAAAAACGTAGACCCAATTATGCATCATTTATTGGAGCTCATGCATATAAATCAATGTAATAATAGTGCATACGTACCTATGATAATAACAAGGTGGGATACCGACTTATGAGGCTTGGCTGACACCTGACATCCAATCAAGGTACTTACCTACCTACAGCCAAGTTTTTAATCAAAGTGCCTAAGCGGTACCAATAATTGCTAGGTAATCTATTTTGCTAACTAAGGGCCTCATAAGTAGGCTCAGGACCGCTCAGCGTGCGATGGAAAGAGCTATGCTCGGAGTATCCCTGCGGGATCGAATCAGAAATGAGGAGATCCGAAGGAGAACCAGAGTCACCGACATAGCTCAGCGAGTCGCGATACTGAAGTGGAAATGGGCGGGGCACATAGTTCGAAGAGCTGATGGTCGTTGGGGTCCCAAGGTGCTGGAGTGGCGACCCCGCACCGGGAAGCGCAGTGTTGGCAGACCCCCCACCAGGTGGACCGACGACATCAAGCGAGTCACAGGGAGCCGCTGGATTCAGGCGGCGCAAGACCGAGGCCTGTGGAAGTCCATGCAAGAGACCTTTGTCCAGTAGTGGACGTCTATCGGTTGATAAAGAAGAAGAAGAATCTATTTTTACCCAACTGCGGCAAAGACAAAGAGAAGGGTTATGATTTTAGCAGTCTATGCATAGAACGTCTGTGTATGTATGTGACTATTTACGAATTTAGCGAATAAACTATGATACTGAGCCGATTTTGATGAATGAGGTCTCAATCGGTTCGTTATGATGGTCCGGGTGACATAGGCTATATTTTATACGAACAAAATCAATATGACGGATGTTAAGTAGGTATCTACATCAAACTTTTTCCGTGGTTGGGTAACAGTTTTGAAACAAAAAAAAGTTCCGTACCACAGTGGGTACTTACAAGATTTAACATTAGCTATTAAAAGCTTATTGTATGGATTACCCTCTTTAATTTTAACTTTACTTTTTTATTATTTGTTGTTAGAGCGACAAAAGAAATACCTACACATTCTGTGAATATAATAGGATATAAGTAGCTATCTGCTTATTACGGTTTATGAGACAACTGAGAAGCCCCGCTGAAAAACTGACGGACGGACAGTGGAGGCTTAATAATATGGTCGGTGGTCCCGTTGGCACCTTTTAGATAGGTACGGAACCCTAAAAAGCGTCAATATGGGACTATTCTCGTAGGGACGAAAAGGGAACCTTTTTTAAAGGAAAAGTACCTACTAGGTAGGTACTAGGTAGATAAGGTAAAAGTAAATAGAATAGAATAGAATAGAATAGAATAGAATATAATATAATATAATAGAATAGAAATGTTTTTTATTCAAATAAACTTTTACAAGTAGATTCTTTTGAATCGTCAATGAGTCTACCACTGGTTCGGAATGCCGTTCCTGCCGAGAAGAACCAGCTAGAAACTCGGCAGTTGCTCTTTTCAAAATACTTTTACAATATACTTAATAGATATTATTCTATGTATGCAGAGTTTCCACAATGAGGGGAAGTTCCACAAAAGCATACGTAATTATTTCTAATTATAATTCAACACATGTTAAGACGGGCAGACAGAAAGTAGCCCCATTGCCGCTGGTGGCACCCGTTCACGAGCATGACGCATGAACCAGCCATTGCTTCGCTCAAACATATTTGAGGGAACGTAACAACCCGCATCACATGACACCACCGCAGAAATGTTAAAGAGAGTGTGACATACTTAGGCTACCCATCTTAAGGCATCGAATTGAAACTAATATTCAAATCAAATACTCATTTTAAGATATGACTTGTACACAAATAAAGTGGAAACTCTGAATAGAATAGAATTATTTTGATATACTTACAGGTTAATCATTACCTACTGTCTCATGAATCGCCGGAACGAATTATATCCACGCTTTTTTGTCATTTATTTATAGTCTTCAATCGTATAATATGCTTTTTTCATGAGCGTAGTTTAAACTTTGTAAAATAGCTAGGTACCCATTTTATCCACGAGACGAAGGTGCACGAGACTTGGACGAGAGAGAGGACTTGCCAAGCGCACGCATTCGACTCCTCTGCCGAAGTAGTATCATGTACGACGTACGTGTAATTTTTTTTTTTTTTTTTTAAAAGAATATTAGTCAAATTGAAGTTGACTTATATCCTTCCTATCCCCTCCAACTAAGCGGAAAGCTTGTGCTAGGAGTGGGTACGACAATAGTGCAACGGGTGGGATTCGAACCTGCGACCTTTCAGTTTTCAGTCCGCACCTTTAACCGTTTTCCTCTTTATTTGCTTATAATTATTTGCTTGTGTGCTCATTTTCTGTAAGTGTGACAGCTTTTGAGTTGTGCGCTCGTGGAGACGTAGTGAGTTAGCAAATGTGTGCTGTACCTACGTATTTACCTCACCTCCCAGCCCTCCCGCGGAAAGTGGCAGAATTTATTTAGTACTAAATCTGCTTTAAGGCACGTCCTACTATAAATTGTCGAAGATCCATAGGCAACTGCCGCCACTAGCACTACCATGTGCCCTGAGATTGAGACTGGCAGTTTATGGCGAATTTAAAATTCGAAATTAGATATGTACCTGCCTGTTTAAAGAGTAATAACGTGTTTAGCTAATAATAGTAGATTATTAACCAAGGGGATAAAGCAGTGTCTTCTGTCGCGGGTGACGATTTAAATCGCGAGCGTAACGAAGGACTCGAGGTTTACTCCCGAGCGTGGCGAGGGTGTTAAAAACTTAAATCACGAGCGAAGCGAGGGATTTAAGACGAGTCCTGAGTGTAGTGAGGGATTTAAGTTCACCCAAGACTATTAAGACAGCTTTATCGCCGAGGGAAATACTCTACTTTTCGTACCATTTGCGAAAAAATTAACACAATAATAATATGAGATAAGCATTTATTAAAAATAATGACAATTAAACGTAAAAGTTAACATTCGAAACATTGGTCCAATTATTGATAGAGTTACATTTTTGTTTGGTACATTTATTGTTGATGAGTTGATTTGAGTATTTCTCTGTTCTTGCGTCTGACCATTTGCACTGATGAAATCCGACAATTCACTGTCACTGTCGCTTTGATTTAACATCGTAACGTATTTTTAGAACATTAACTTATTTATAAAAATAAATTAAAATAAACTTAACGTTTAGGCCTAGCGCAAACATACAACTTTTAGTTGAACAACTATTTAGTTGTGTTTCATAAGTTTATGGAAATGTACTGCGATCATAGAATGTGCGCAAACTATCAACACGATAGTTGCTCGACAAAAAAATCAAAAAGCCTTACGATTTGCTTTTGATTGTATGGAATTCACGAAAAGTACACAACTCGACTAAAGAGTTTAGTCGATGTAAAAGTTGTATGTATGCGCCTTACCTTATGTATTTGAAGAAAACAAAAACGCGGCAAATTCCTAGACTAATATTTTTTTGTCGGAAAAGCAAAGGCATCAAGCTCATACGGCCTCGTCGGTTTTCGTAATTTTATTTAATAATCATAACTGCATAATAAATGCGTATTCCTTTTTCAAAAAGATGTATAATGTTTTATATACAAACTCAATGGTGTAAACACAGATGTAGTTCAGTATAAATTTCGGTAAGTATTCCAAATTTAAATCACATTCTCCCCCTAGAGGATGAATGAAATTCAGTACAATTTTCTTTCCCTGTTTTTAACAGATTAAAAATGACTATTGTTATGTTCCCTTTTTGTGGCACAGAATGTCACTTTTTTGAGCAAGTGGTACGAAAAGGAATATTATTGCTACCTACTCTTTTGAAAACTAAAGAACGTTTTACAATAATAAATAGAAGAAAATAATTTTAATGTAAGTTCTTTATAATAATAATACGTAGCCAGAGATTTCTCTGTCTACGGTTTATTAAGATTTATTTATTGATTGATAATATTAACAACAATAGAGCGCCATCTGTTTCAAATGCATGGAATTTCTTGAATCTAAGATGTAACTTTGTAGGTATCACCATTCTACCATCGCATCGTCTACCCTGATAGGTACCAGTGACTTCGTGCTACTTCGCGATGTAGTTTAATTTTCTGTCACTAGGTGACTTTACTGTGTCAGATGTCAGATAATTCTAAAAGTGGACAAAGGTGGACAGTGCTGTAGACATTCACTATCTAGCTGCACTAAATTTTGTTGGCATAGAGAGTAGTATGTTCCTTGTTTGTTGGTGCGATATTCAGCACGTCTACGTCTATACTAATGTAAGGGTTAGTAGGTATTTCTAAGGAAATAAAAGAAAGTTTTACATTTTCTAAATAATATATTTACTAATGCCAAATCAATCTTAAACACACATCAAAACAGACATAAGTAATATGCACAATCTCACTTAACTAAATTATAAAAGTAGATATACTCTATTTTGTTTTTGGAAAACAATCGTAAGAATTTATTCTCCTATAATTAATACTTTGAAAAAATTATAATATCATATAAAATATTTACAAAGTTAATTTTAAGGCACTTTTGTGATTTGCCATTCTTTTAGTATAAGTACAAATAAAACATAACATGAAAGTCCGTCGATTGATGGCACAAAAAATGTTTCAAACATAGACAATTTTATAAATGAACTGCATATTTCATAAATGGCTGACAGTTTAGAATAAAACTCAGACTTTAATATAAAAATAACTATTACTAGTTTAAAGTAGGTCAAATGCTATATTTAAATGTTCTTGAATATAGGTATATTTTTTAATTTAATATGTAAGTAGGTATTTCAATTAAAAAATCGTAGCCATCTAGAATGCAGCAGTTCATAATTTGTTTATGGTTTCACGAAACGCAATGTTTTCGTTTTGAAACAACGTAAAATAACTATTAACAGATAACAGACCCTCACAATATTTGTACGTTATTAGTTTTTAATCACAATAAACTATTGATATTTTTGGCTGTATTAGTGCATCGCACTTATAATCAAAATAGCTTTGAGTGTCACTTATTTTAGTGTAAAGTGTAGTTAAAGTGTATCCTTTTAAATGAAATTACAATAGATAACTTTACACAACACTAAAAATGGTGATCATTTTAATGAGACTGCGATTTCATTTTCCAGTGCGATATGCAATTAACCACTTGGTTAGACCTTTTTTAATTTTCATCCAAAACTATGGCCTCAAGTTGTTTTGTAAATGCTTTGTCTTATTGTTCAGTTTTGTACGAAATACAGCTAGGAATTAAAACGGACTTAATTTAATTACTTACTTAATAATCATTTTTTTTGGATTTTATATTTTTCTTTTGTTAAAAAATTAATAGCCTTTTTCAATCGGGTGTGTTTATATATTTCGACCCCATTTTAATCAATATTCGTAGTTATTGCTATAATAAACCATTACTCTAGCACCATAAAGTATGGTGGAAGTTTGAAAAAAAAATCAGATCATAAACAGGAAAATTAATGAACGCCTTATAACATCAATCAAGAAGAAAGAAAAACTTAAAACTTTTTCATTTAGTCATCGAAAATATGATAAAAAATTGAAATGACAAAATTTATAACATTCCTTGCCACTAAATTAAAGAGCACGGATAAAGTGATATTATATTATGTGTATCACTTGAGAAGCTTGAGAATATAAGACTCAAATGTTAACACAAAAATGTATAATTACGTTGAAATTAACGGCCAAATTAAAAACGAGAGACCAAAATATTAAGTACTTAAATAATGAAGTAATCATGGACGGAGTGTGTTAACAACTTCAAGCATGCCAAAACTGTATTAAATTATTTTTTGCTGTCTGTATAGGTAGGTATGTGTAGCTAGTGATTAAATATAATATATTTTTATGATTAAATTGCCGAAATGAATGCCATTTTTTTTTGGAAATAACAGTACAATATTTTTTAAACATAAAACATAGTTTCTTTTTTTTAAAGTTTGCTTAATTCTAGTTAAACTTTAATGTTTATACTTTTTCTTATACTTCATTAATCTCAACGTCAGATCTCTCTAAATATATTTTTATTTTCACTGAAACGTTAGGTATACCTATTGATTTGAGAATTCTCTATAAAATATAAATTTAAATAACATCTATTGCACTAGCTATAAAAACAGTATATTATTGAAATATTATTGCTTTTAACAATATTATTATTATTATTTATGTTAGCTATGTACATAACAACTACATGTAGATATAATAAAATAATTGCCCCATTGCGATTGCTATATTATCAATTTCGAAATATTAGGTGCTTGAGCATGACTGAGTAACCAAATTTTTTTACCTGTTCCAAAATATTTGAATTAATTTAAATCATTAGCTAAACCCAACTAAAGTACCGTAATTATCCCACTAATATTATAAATGCGAAAGTTTTGAGGAGGGATATTTGTTACTCTTTCACGGAAATCTACTGGATGGATTTTGATGAAACTTCACAATGTGTTCGGGTCACTGCGTGTCACCGAACACCGCGTACTCGGCAGTTTGCGCAACTGCTTCATGCTCGTGAGTGAGGTCGGTAAAGACAGTACAATTCGGTCGTCCGCGCGGGTCTTAACTCGTACTCTTCAATATCAATAGAATCATATAATAATATCATATCATATAATATCAGAATACAGTCCATTAGCATCTAGATATCAAATCTATCATTTATCAACCTCCAAAAAGAACTGCACCCCACACAATGTAATAGCTTATACATCAGAAAAGCACGAAAATGCTATATTTTATACCGGAAAATTAAAGAAGTGACCAAGCTCCAAAATAAAGAGAAAAAAAAAAGAATTCCCGCGGGAACCAATAACCCATATTCCGCGCGGAAGAAGTCGCGGGCATCAGCTAGTAATGCCTATTTTATGAACTCATGAAAACACCTGGAAAAAAGGTGTGTAACCAAATTTTGAGGACAAATAAATTAAGTAAGTGTATAGATTCAAATAGAAACTTCGCTCAAAAAATCTAAGTAAATGAGAAATCGTAAGCAAAGCTCTTCTATGATATTCGGTTTGTTACTATACAAGAGATTCTCTCGAGAGATTGCAACAAAGGCTTATAATAATTTATGCTTTCAAATCTAAATAATCTACTATAATCTTATATATATCTAATATAATATTTTGTTGTCCATTTGCATTTATAAAATAGGGATTCGTTAGTGTCAGCTCTGAACTTTTTATATATAATATAGAAATATACAAAATTTTGTATAATTTAAAGTTAAGCTCCCTATTCAGCTTCTTGATGCACGATCAGGTCTTTGGTCAGTTAGCAGAGCAATAAGTCCCTATTTTTTAAACGCCAAAAGCTATACAGCGTGTTTTTACACGCTCTACGGTTTTCAAGAACTTTCTTTAAGGTCCTTGAAATACTGAATGATATGTGTGAATCTGATACAGTATCACTTGTAAAATTGTTGAATAGAACGAACCATACTATTTTTTCATCTAAACTTATTCAATTGATATTGCGCTCACTTGTAACAACGCAACCCTATTACTACAGTTATTTGGTGCTCAAAAAGGGAACCTACCTTACCTCCCGGGAGTGGTGAAAAATTTGTGATTTTATAGATTTTAGAAAAACAGCTTTTTGACAATAAATTCTTTCCGACTCATTTTACAATGAAAATAGTTATAATATAATGAATTAAACTACAGAACTATACTTAATTTATGTAGTGACCTTTTTTGTAGAATCAATAGCTTAGTTAGAGCGCCGCAATGTCCACTCCAACACGCGTTTGGCCAAGTAACTCATTGCCCCACCACGATTAGATACAGTAAGTGGCGCGTTTTTTTTGTGGTATCGATATCCATTTTTCCAATATGGCGGCGCGAGCGGCAAAGATACGAGGTGGCAAAGTAAAAATTCGGAAAGAGCACGTCGAAATCTAGAAAATTACCAATTTTCAAAACTCCCGGAAAAAATTCCAGGTAAAACTACCCAAATTACTGGACTATATTATGATCAAACGACGCGAGCGTGATAGGTATTATACCTACGCGCTGAGTACGTTACAGTACATACTACACAGTCCACGCACCCACGTATTAAGATTTTTAGGGTTGCGTTTGGTTTTGGTAAACGTATGGGTATGTTTACTCAAAAAAGTTAGGGCTTCGGTCCCAACAATGCTCAAGGGTCCACAGATCCACATAATACCCTCCACATACTATTAAATTCACATATATACATTATATATTCAGTATTTTCAAGGACTTTCTTTATACGCTGTATAATAAGCTACTTCATCAAAAATTACTCAAATATAATAAACATTAACATAGAAAAGTTAACAATAATTTAATCTCTTCTAAACTTTGCCATTAAATATACCTAATCAATATTAACAGTTTTTATAGAACCATTGTACATTATTAAGGCACTTGGGATGCACAATATTTGATTTGTTACAATAATATTATGTATAAATATTAAGCACTACAAAGTATAAAATACTATTATAATGATTACTTTTTAAATCTGTATAATATAAACTAAAAAAATAAACACAAATGAATATCATTTACTCATCAATATAATAACTATTTATTTGTGTGGACATCTTTAAACTATCCATACAATACATCATAAATTTAGCATATAAATAAAACGTATTGTGCTGTTATTTTCTATGATTTTAGCTGTTTGTGATTGATTACAAAGGAATAACTAAAATTTTGTTTATTTATAAAAAACATTTAAGTTTTTTTTATATTATTTCTTGCAAACTGGATAGTATAAAAGTACCTTAGGGAAGACATTTGAAAAATTCGCTCTCAACAATTACTGCGATAAACATTACTCTTTGGCATAAATGCAATAAAAAATAAGCAATGTTTCGCCAAAATTATTGATCGTATTAATGAGTAAATGAAAAAAATCATATTACTTACATATTATTAGACTATCACTCGTTCTTATTAGTCCAATCAAAAGAATCAACTAACGTTTTGCAGAAATCTCCATACTTACATTTAGTTCCCGCTATCCTTATTCTCATCTCATGATTATCTGAAGACGTTTCTTCTCACCTCCCGTGTTCTATCGTTTATGTTATTTTGTACTATACTTACTCAATTTATAATTTGTAATGAAAACTGTAGAGGTTATATGAAACAAATTACCCACGTTCTGTGCAATAAATATTAATAATCATGCATTCAGATAGCAGTCAGCTAAATATACTTATAAAATTCATTTACGTCTACCAAGTTGAGTCAATATAATTTTTGAAAATAAAATAATTTCTCTGAAACGTGTGAAATAAAACGGCGCCAAATTTGATTAATGATAAAACCGATACTTTTAAATATTTAGAGAAACTAAAATACTTAACATTAGGTATATTTATCTAGATCTAGGAAATAATTAAACACTAAAGATAATATTTTAAATAAATTTAGCGCCGCGGTAGGTAGGGTAACCTAACAACACTCGTGCTTCAACAACAACACGGTCAAGCGACAACAGAAGTACAATGTTACAATACAGTAAATATAGTCGATGGCGTGTGCCACTAAAGAATAATATAAAATGTTAATAAAGATCATCATGTTATAAACATAACAGGCATATAAATGTTAATAGTTAGACTATTAAAATACATAGTACATGTTAACGTGAAAGGCCCAACAGCTATAGCTACATGGTGGTCGATGTTCCGATGAGAATGTTACGCGGCGCATAGGTCCGGTGCGGGCGGGCGCCTCTCCTGTTAGTGCCTCGGCGCCGTTCGCACGCACCTAGCCGGGTTAACGAGAAGAGAGAAAACAGATGTTAGTTCGGTCCATGTATGCTCCGGCCACGCGTGGCCGCGATCGCGAGGTCGACGCTTCAACGCTTTAGCTGCCGCCGCGCCGAGCGGAACGGTGTTAGCGATTACTGCGCAGTGCGCTGCCAGGACAGAGGGCGAGAGACTCGCGTGATACCGCGCAAGGGACCGGCACGTACATGCAGCTAAAAAGCGATCAAACTGGATCTCGGATCGATGTCTACGGTGTACGGATATAAAAATAAAGAGTTCGATAAAATCATGTCTGGGGAGGCTATCGGGCATTCGCGCCGCGACATTGAGACTCGACTGAGGTCCTGTTAATGAATTATATTATAACGTATACTTAAATTAGTTTACTTAGTTAATGGTTGAAAATGTTAAAATAATTTAGTATGATAATGATAATCTACAGTATATTATTAAATGCCCAATAGTTCCCAAAGAGCAGTGTCTGATGCGCCGAAAATGCGTAACGCCCGCATCAAACACTGCCCGCAACAAACAAGCATAGGTAATAAATTCATCACTTATGTATAATAACCATTACACCCCGATGCAAGTATGTAAGTTATTTAATTAACACATTGCTGCAAATTCAATAATAATAATAATTAATTGTTTATGATAGCATTCATTTAAAAGTTGTTAATAAGTTTGTGATACGTATCCATAATGTCGTTACATATTTGCATGTTAGTGACTCATATAATATAAATACATAGCTACAAATAAATCTGCAGTGACTATAGCAGTTATGACAGTGCAATCCGTAATTATTATTATGTCAATATACGGGGACTTGGCCTTGTGGAGTTGCATGTTAGTTGTGTGAGGCTACAATTCACCAAATCGACTGCACGTCATCAACTTTATTAACTCATTGTTTTCGAAAACATACTCAAGACTTTAGTTTGAATAACCGCGAGCCTATCCAAACTATAAATAAAAAACGCTCATTTAAAAATTTCAGATAGTTTATTGCATGTATATCTTCTGAAAATGCATTTAATATTTACAATTAACAACCGAAAAAATACTTTACACAAACATCATCTCTTATAAAATCTCTTTTTAAAATATGGATAGCATTTGCATCCAAAATTCATTGCATATAAAGCGTGAAAATACGTAATTGGGCATTCGATTGCCATTTTAAAATCCACAAGGACACAAGTGCAAAAATCTTATATTAAAAGACTTTCAAATACGAAAGTAAATAAAATAATACCTAAGGCAAATATAGAATCAACTAGCTTAAAAATTTCATACAAAAATCTTATATTGACTAAGAAAACTTGTGATGAATATAAAAAAAAATGTCACATAAGTCAAAGGATGGGGCATTTTGATTAATACTGGAGCGATGGCACAAATTCAGAAAATGCACTTTCCTTTGACTAATACTGGGCGAAACTTGAGAAAGAAGGATTTCACAACCCGAATGTAGCACCGGTGTAATATTTTGGCTAAGTAGAACACGACAGCTGGGTTAAACCTTTATTTATAACTTGAACTAAGAACACTTATTATCACTGGAATTACAATCCTTCTTCCCTCGAAAAATATTTCTAAACAATACTAGAAAGAACGTTCTTCGCATAGATACGTGACTCTAAGAAAGGCACATGTTGTGATAGGTATTAAATTACAACAGCAGCATTAAGAGAAGAAAGTTATAAAATTTGGTAACGCTGATGTTCAACTTCGAAACACTATAAAATATTTAAAAAAAACACTGTTATAACGCCTCGCATCACAACATGTAACAGGTTTAAAAATCTAAAAAAAAAAAAGAAATATAAAAATCACAGTTATAATTATGCAGTGTCACTTCAGATCCGGTATGAAGTAGTGATGGGCATAACTTATCGTTCCTCGTACGAACTAATCGGAAACTTAACTAATAAGTACACAATAAAAACAGTAAAAGTACACAGAGAGACGACGAAGCGAAGGCACTCACGCATTCTTACCGACGAATATGATTGCTAGCTACTTCTGCGTGTCGCACTAGGAAATACAAAGCATTGAAACGGTCAAGTGACGTATCGAGATTCTATTTGATTGAGATTCAAGTGTGGATAAGTCATTTGTACGTTTCGATAACACCGATATGTGTATGCAAGCGTATTCATGGTAAGGCATGCGTGCACGCGCGCATCTCACCTTGTGAACAAAATGGCGGCGTGAGAGCGTTTTGGCGGGAATTAAGGCGCCGGTAAGGCAGTGCGCTGGTAAGGGTGCTCCCTCACCTGCGCCAGCCGACCCGCCCTCCGCACGAGACCTAGCGGCATAGGACATTTATCATCTGTGTCTGAATAGAGCGCTTCAACATATAGGCGTCCAATGGCATGCCCAGGCTACATTAAAAAAAACATCCAAATAGCTTAACAAATTAAAATAATGTTAGTAACGTATTCAAGGAATGAAGAGATAGATTGACAAAACCGTTTTAATTTTAAACAATCTGCATTCTAAATCGATATAACCTCCTGGGTAGCCGTTAAAAATAAATGCTGAAAAAAAATGTAATCTCATGAGTTTTAATCATAGACCTCTCATCTTATGATTTGCAAATATTTTATAAAAGATACTGCCAATATATTTAACAACGACTACTTTTGGCAGTATGACTAACTATTATGAACACTTACGCCTAAAATTTATGAATAATTTGTATTGCTTTGGAAAAATAAAATAGAACTTAATATCGCAACTATTTATATACCCATTCCAGGTACAAGAGAAAGTGGGTCTTAAAAATCTGTTCGGGCGAAAATTATTTGCGAATAAAAGAATATCCATAATAAACGGTTGTTTAATTTTTTTTTTCATAAAGCTCACTCTTTCCTACACTAACTCTTTAAAAGATAAACAAATAATACTTAATCCTATGGTATGTTCATAAATATAATAATAATATGGCTAATAAGTTAGTAAATATAATTATTGTTATAACAATAATATAACATTTTCGTTCGCGCGATTTCAGTTATTTTATAATGTTACGTTATTGTTATAAGATAGATTTGTATTTGTCTAGAATGTTGTTTTTCGTGTCTACCTTTTAAATGTTTGTAATATTTTTAGTAGTCAGTGTTGTTAATAATTAAAATATTAAGTTCATGTAGTTCATTGTAAAAAAAAAACATTTTGGTCCCTTTTGCTTGTAATCACTGGATTGATTGAACAATAATTATTATTGTCATTCAGAAAAGTTATATAGGTAAGTTAATAAAAAAGAAATAACACTTTATGTTAATGACATACCGGGAAATCTAAAAGGATTAAATCACAATACATGCGCGTGTGTGATAATATATTATGTGTAGACGATCCTAAATAATCAAATTATGTGTAAACACACTTTTTTACTGTTAATAGATTAGTGTTATTACAAGCGAGGGTTATCACAATAATGGTGTTTTGTTCAATGCCCCTATAGAGTGTGTGTAGGTAATACAATGTAAATAAATAAATATTGTATATAAGTATATTTGTTCAATCCAAAATCTAATTGTATAAGAAACGTCGGTAACTAGAAAAATCTACTGGCAGTTGCAAAAAATATTCACCTATTTAAATAATAATCAACTGCCGTCGTATAAAAACACTATTACAACGGTAAAATAAAATTTGAAATAAGTAAATATCTCTAAATATCTGAATTAAAATAAATAAATAATTAATGTAAATAATCTTTGTTCGTTCGGAAACAAAATATAAATTTGTATGACTGTACAAAACGGCTAAAGAGAAAAAAACAAAAGTTCGTTTTTTTTTTTAAATTAAAAATATAACGTAGGTACATTAATGTTCGAGTTACTAAACTAAATCGTTCTTAATTAAAAAACTTAAACTACGTTAATAGTTCTTATGATTTTAGGAGGCGTTGGAAAATCTGTCAGGGACGGAAGACCCAGTACACATAAAAATAACCTTGACAAAGTCTATGTTCATTTAGTTTGGTAAAAATATCATTTCATCAATTTTTAAAATAAACACGAATTCACAATAACTCAAATCGATGCATCAAATTGACAATACATCAATTGAAAACGTTTTGGTTCGATTAAAATGGATTAGCGCTTAAAGATAAACGATTTTTAGCACGGCTGTGGGATTGTACAAATATGATTGCTAACAGTGTGACGATCGCAATCAATTCTGATTGACTGAATTTATGACGTTCTTACTGCGTTCAAAACATTTCAACCAATAACGAGAGAGTACCAGACAGAGGTGATCGCGATTGTTAAACTGTCGCAATCCATTTTTAGACAATCACACGTCACGACCACGACAGCAGGGGATCTATCGCGTAATTTTTTCTCAGTCCCTAAAGGACTGCATCAATGTCAAAATATGATTTTGGGCTTCTCCTATTGGCCAAAACCATTTTTTGACATTGAAATAGTCCTTTAAGGACAGCGATAAAAGTTACGCGATCGCCAGGCTGATCAATAAATGGTAAAGAGCTATTACGAATATGTAGCAGTCTGTGGCAAGGTTGTTTTCGCCTAAACACTGGGCCCTAAATAATGATGCGAAGGCCGAAACGATGTAGTTGGAAGCCTGCCGTATCTTATGGTGGTCTGCGTTTGCGGCCAATGTCAAAAGCCAGCAAGTAGGTACCTCGACGCTGCAACCCCATTAAAACATTGTTTTATTACATTTCCAGAAGCTCAAGTGTACAAAATTAGTCTGTTAGTTTTAATAGCCATGTCCATCGCGATTTTGTTAATCATTGATTTTGGTTAAGGCTACTTACTTGACTGTTATTGCAATATTGTTCTTTCATTTGATTTCATTATAGTGTCTTTGAAACTGAGTTTTTAAACTTAGTCTATCTATTTATCATTACCTAAATTATTTACTTATATATATATCTTTAATGGGGTTCGTAGGCAGGTGTTAGACGGGCAAGACAAGCTAAGCTAAAAACTTTCAACGCTGGAAAATAGGCATGCTTTATAAATGACTCTATAGCGTGCTGTTAGATATCTAAAGGTAGTAGGTATAACTTATAAACTTAATGCAAAAAATCCTAAATGTTCAACATGTCCTAGCTAAATATTCGTATAGGTACCTACCTAAGAAGATAATGACTACGTTCGGAGTCTATTGGACGTATTTCTATGTAGGCAACCCGATACCCTTAGCGTTAGTATATTATGTAAGTAACATTCGATAACATCTCAAAGTTTTTATTCCGATAAGCCCTTTAACTTGTTTCTTTAACTGTTCACAAGTGTGATAAGCCACGATTGGTTTCCTGAATATAAATGTGATGACATAATAAAATGTGGGCCTTCAGGTCTACATTTTACAACTCTTACATGCTGCATACATAGCTTATTATTTATTGTATTGTAAACCTGTTTTGAAAAGAGCAACCGCCGAGTTTCTTGGTGGTTCTTCTCGGCAGGAAGGGCATTCCGAACCAGTGGTAGACTCATGGACGATTCAAAAGCACTTGTAAAAAGTTTATTTGATTAAAAAATATTGCTATTCTATTCTGTTCTTAGTTTTTTATTTTAAAATGAAATTCAATCTCGAGTTTCGATTTGTTCCCTGAGTATTTCTGAACATAATATGTAAAATAGTATAAGGTACTATTTGATAAACTCGCCAGTATTATAAAAAATTTAAAAACTGTTCAAATTAAGCTAGATTCCTTAGCTCAGAGATATGGGTATCTTACCGCTCTGACTTTGACGAAGCTATTTTCAGGTATTTTCGCATTAGCAAAAAAGTTTACGTCCACGCTTTATACTAAACCTATAGAAAGCATAATTTAATAAGTATAAAAAATTCTTTTTAAAAAACCGACTTCATATTCCCGCGCCGCTATACAAAGTATATTATTTTGTGTTGATATTTAAAAAACCGCTCGACCGATTAAGATAAAAATATGGGACCACCTGAGGAGTATACCCTTTCAAACAAAAAAAGAATTTTCCAAATAGGTTCAGGCGTCTTCGAGTAATAGTGGACATACATAAATAAAAAAAGATTCCTACGAATTGATAGCCTCCTCTTTTTTTGAAGTCTGTGAAAAAGATGTTATCGAATGTTTGTTTCATAAAAAGGAATCAGCGGGCGAACAACCCACCCGTATGGTCGGCGGCGGCGTACGCCTCAGTGAGAAGCGGGTTGGCCGTCAGCGCCGCGTAGTTGGCGTAGTCCGCGTACGGGGACGCGTAGATCAGCTGGTGGGACGGCTCGCCGGGCGACAGCAGGCCCGCCGCGGCGCCCGCGCCCGTGCCGTTCAGCAGCCCGGCCTGGGCGCCGGGCGCGCCCGACATGCGCGGGGACAGGATCAGCGGCGCCCCCAGGGGCGCGGACGTGCGCAGCGCCACGCTGCCCACTCCGCCCCCCGGCGCGAGCAGCCGCTGAGTCTCCGCCGCGACGCGTCTCCACTCTTCGTCAGCTGTGGATCCCCCTTCATTATCAATGGCTAGCAATAATTGATATATTAGTTATCGTTGATTAACCTTTGACGCTTTTACAATCAGGATCATGGAGAATACAAATCTATTGGCAAGCACAAATGATGCGTCTTTACAAAAGTATTACGTGGTAACCTAAGTTCTCGTTCACGAGTTTGTATTAAACAAAGTTACATGATATTACAAAAGAAGTATAAAAAAATGTAATCTGAATTTCTTTTTTGAACTTTGAAAATTCTCGAGTCTTTGAATAGGTGTAGTTATAAATGGAGCATATTTTCAGTATTCTACGGTTTCACTACTCCGATACGTTGCGTTACAGCTTGCTTAACTTTATTTTCATGGTCTTTGCGATTGTAAAAGCGTCCTCAAATAGCTTACAGAAATACAGTACCCATAGTTCTAACGTAATGGTTGCAATGAAATCACCCATGTTAATGGTTAACAACCGTTACATGCCACAAACCAATTAACTTAGTCATCTTAACGTTCGCGTGATGACTCATTCTTGCTGACAAAGGACAGAAATTGTCAATACTTAAACATTATGTAATTATTAATAACAAAGAGGAATACACGGATATTTACATGATAAATAGAAAACAGTAAAAATATAAATCACAACAATGAATTATTCCAGTACCTTTATGTTATAAACAAATCCATTTGTTAGTTATTTTAAAGACCATTAAAGTTCATAAAATCATAAACATTGGGGGCTTACGTCAGCCGCCATTTTGTGTGGCAAGCTTTTATGAATAACTTTAAAATGGCTGGTGCTATATAGAAAACTCAAAATTCCTTTTTGATAGTATGTAGTTACTAATCTAACTGCCATTTATTAATTACTTTTTTTAATACTTTTTATTATACTTTAAAGCATGTGCTTTACCACTATCACACCTTATGGAAAGTGATGATGTGGCCTAAGTTGGAACGCGTTTGCCTAGAAGATGCCTATTCACTCTTGTTTTAAAGATACCCAGATTGTACGTATCAGGTAACACAGATCTCGGAAGAGCGTTGCAGACCCTGGCCGTGCGAATCAGGAATAAGCTAATTTTATTCTGAAAAATCAAATAGTTCCCACAGAATTTTTAAATAATTAACGAAGTTCTGCTAGAGGCAACAAAAGTTCTAAAATACCCCTCTAATATTGTAAAAAATACGCTACATATAGTGCCACTAAAGGTCGTAGCTTAACTTTTTGAACTGTATAGGTTGCTTTGCACACAAAATTATTATACTTAAAATGTGAAAAGATAAAATAGGTAGATGTGAGTCCTTAATCTAAGTTAGTGACAAAACATGAATGCGACCATACTTATTAGGCACTGACCGTTGACGGGCACAACGGCTTTGGTAGTGGAATCCCGGTATGTGCCGTTTATAATGGCCAGTTCCATTAGCTGGCGCTTCTTTAGCTCATCTTCGCCGTCTGCTTGCTGGAAATAAATAACATCAAATTTTTACTGATAGAGCGTGTTGGTTTGTTCGGATCGACGTGATTTTTTGCAGGGGTATACTTAGTTTTAAGAAGCAGTGGTTAGGACTGTGGACTCTCGTATTCGGGGTGTCGCAGGTTCGATCCCGGGTACGCACCTCTGACTTTTCGGAGTCAAGTACGTTTAAGCAATTAAATATCACTTGCTTCAACGGAGAAGGAAAACATCGTGCGGAAACTTGCACACCTGAGAGTTCCTCATAATGTTCTTGAAGGTGTGTGAAGTCCGCCAATTCGCATTGGGCCAGCGTGGTGGACTATGGCCTATAACCCTTCTCTGAGAGGAGACCTGCGCTCAGTAGTGAGCCGTTGATGGGTTGCTAATGACGATGATGAATGATGATGACACTTAGTTGAGGACCTGAAGAGTGACATAGGCTACTTTTTATCCCAGAAAAACAGAGGTTTCGCGCGAGATTTTTAAAAACTACTAGTAAGTACCTACTATAATACTATTAGTATAAATGCGAAAGTGCATTTGTATGCTGGTTTACTCTATCATAGCAACATAGCAACGGAGTAATGGATCAACTTGATTTTTTGCATGGGTAGAGGTTTGAAGACTTTGAGAGTCATGGCATAGACTACTTTTTATTCTTTAGACAAGGATTTTCGCGGGAAATCTAACACCATAGTAGTCGAAAGTAAGCTAATAATAAAACAAGTAAATAGCTCATTTTCTGCAACAATATTACGTTTTATTTCGAAAAAGTACCTACTTAGTGATTTTTAATTTATACCCTATATTTTGAAACCCTAAGACATGTAGAGCACAAGACCCTTTAAATCGGGTTTTTATAGATTGCAGGTTTATAGATTGCATTTTTTGTTTAAAATTAAAATTCAAAATTATTTATTTCCATTTTATTTCACGTAGGCCTGTGACTCTTATGACACGTCATGACTACCACCGGTTCGGAAAGCGGATCCTGCTGAGAAGAGCCGGCAAGAAACTCAGCAGCTGCTCTTTTCAAAATAATCATTTTACAATATTATTATGTAGCTATTACATTGTAATAAGTTTTTTATACTATCTTGTGGGCAGCCGGATGCCAAGCCGATTTAACCCATGCAACTTTATTAGAATAGAATATAATATATCCACAATGAGGGTAAGTCCAAAAAGTGTAGGTACTACAATTCAATTCATGTCGACGGGCAGTTAGAAAGTAGCCCCATTCCCGTCGGTGGTACCCGCACCCGTTGAAACAGTGTTACAGCATATAAGCGTTATAAAGTTGTCTGATGTGAAGTGTTCACCAGCTGGTTATTAATATTAATTAAGGTCATAAGGGTCTCTCTAGAGACTCTATGCAGATGGACGGGCATTTGGATAGAGTTTAGATTGAGTTATATTGCGCAAATGTTGACACAATTGCACTACAGCTCCTGACTGTAAACTGTATAGGCCGTTGTACTAAACTATCTATATTGTATGCCGAAAGCACACAACCTGCATGCGATTATAATCTTTTTGTTTATGTATTTAATTAAAATAGTGACAATAATGAAAATGATCTTGACCTAATTAAAAAAAAAAATAAGTCTGATGTTTTAATGTATAAATCTATTTGGAGCACGAATTTTGTTTTTAAAGCTAAAGCAAACTTATAAATGGGAACGTTTGGCTTCGACAACAAACATTTTAATGTGTCTTGTAAAAAAGATACGCTCATAGACATAATTTATTAGAAGCTGCAAGACTATTTCTGTTACTATATTATGTAATAAATACAGCAGCTGTACGAATTGAATTCAGAGCACTAACATTGTCTATTTAACTAGGTACAACCTTTGCTTTACAACCTCAGTCTGCAGAGAAAGAATAATAGAAAAAGATTAAAGATAATTTAAAATTAATGTACTATCAGGCCGCACTTATGCCCATATTGCATATTCAATCTATTTATAATCTGAAGATAATATTATTATGTACTATGTAGAGAAACGAGAGCTTGATTTAACTATACGAAATTAGGAACCGGCCGCGGCCGTAAGATCTTTTACCCTTTGCCTATACTCTACGCGACGAAAAGTCTCTGTTATTATCACGTGATATTTAATATTTTATTCGAAATGACTGTTCTAAGCCCCAACATCATAAGTAGCCCAACAAAATAGTAGCAAGGCTTTCGACCACAAACCCAACTTATATTACGTATTATAATTACGAAAGTGAGTTTGTTTGTCCTTTAATCACGCAGCAATGGAGCAACGGATCGAGGTGATTTTTTTGTATGAGTATATTTGAGGACCTAAAGAGTGAAATAGGCCAGCCAGGTAAAACAAACAGTTTCTGCGGGATAGCATGCTATTTTCCATGTATTTGTCCTTCAATTAAGCGGCAATGGAGCTACAGATTGATGTAATTTTCGCACCGGTATAGTTATAGAGGACCTGGAAGAGTGATATAGGTTAAAAGATACTCGTAGTAAGAAATATAGAAAACTTACAGGAATTAGAAGACGTTTCACTTCTTCAACAGCCCTGGCCAACTTTATCTTTGCCCGGTTCTCGGTGTCTTCGACTGTGAGCAGGACGTGTAAGTCGTCAGCCAGATGTTCCCAATTCGGCTTCCCCCTGTTTGCATCCTCCTGGAATACGCCCAAACAATAAATCATTGGACACGTAATATACAGAAGACATTTATCCCGATTTATATGAACGAAATTATACCGTTAGAAAAAGGACCATCGGTGCCAAGAATGCACAAGTGCTTCGAAAACGCTCATAAACGTAAATTAAGACAAAATATTACCTAATGCGAGATGACTAAATCAACTTATATATTCAGTTCCAAACATACCCATAGAGCAATATTAATAAGAAATACTGGCACGATAATCCTTTAATGGATCTTACAAACTTCATGGAATTCACTTGACGCATGTTTCCAAGGAATCTCTTGTATAAAAAGTATTATATGTATAAATAAACCTGACTTGCATTCCAATTGATGCTGCGTGAAATATAAAAAAATAGATTAATATTAAGATGGTTAGTTTTTCTGTTAAATTATGAAGCATTAATCGATTCAATAAATAGATTTACCTTTTTCTTATCCCTCATAGAACCTTTGCCCCTGACCATGATTTTGCATCCGGTTTCTTGTTCCAACTGTTTTGCAGTCATACCTCTGGGTCCGAGAATCCTTCCCACAAAGTTGAACTGTAATAAAAGAAAGAAAACTGTTTAGTATCTTTAACTTTGAGTATATAACCAACAATCTTTAACGATATCCTAATTTACACGATAGGCGAATGACAAATAAGCTCGTGATTCCTCAATACGCCTCAAAAAATGCGAGTCTTTTGTGCAAATGGGCGTGATGTTCTATAATAAAATTCAACAGTCAACTTTAGTCTTGCCTTTACCCAAGCTTCAGAAATCTATTGAAAGTATGCTTACGCTGTAAGCATAAGTATTTTACAATGATAAAAAAGCGTGGATATAACTCGCTCCAGCAATTGATGAGACGGTAATAACAGTTTACTGCATACAACAAAAGAGCAACCGACGAGTTTCTTGCTGGTTCTTCTCGGTTGGAACGACATTCCGAACCAGTGCAGTGGTCGATTTGCTTGACGGTTCAAAAGCACTTTGTAAAAGTTTATTTGAATAAAAATGTATTCTATTCTAATCATTATTTAACTGTAGAAGGCGGTACTAGTGTGCGAGATAGAGTAACGTATACCGGAAAATACACAAACATTGATTACAAAACGCCGCCTTGTATTTAGGCATTAACTGCGTTACAGTTGGGTTAACTACCGGCGTTAATGCAGAAATCTAGCTTGGAGCAACGCGTATTCACGGGAACATTAGACCACAACCTAATTCCCCAGCATCAAAGCCGTAGTCAGTTCGACGTACACGAACCGTGAACGGCTATCATTCGCCCGTCTACAAAGTAAGAAATGGAACGTCTGGAATAGAGCCAAGGAACACACAATATCATGGTAGTTGTTTTTCTATACTCCCTCGTTTCGTCCGAACTTTCGGGTGAATTTTGAAATGCTTAGGAGTAAATGGTGGATAAAATAAGCTTCAAGATTTGTCACGCGTGTCACATTGGGTTGTTTCGCGTGACAACGTGTAAATTGTTTGAATATATTGCTTTTAGTTGAAATATTTTAATATTAACTACTATGTTGCTGTAATAACTAAGTTTTTATTGCAGCAACTGTTTGAGTGCAGTAAACAAGTTAGATGTGGTATGAAATCGGTAATTTGACTTAAACGGATTAATAAAAAATTATAAAATACGAATAACAATAATTCTGCTGATTAGTAGGTATATAGCACAGTTCAGCTCATTGTGTTTTGTATAATTTCGTAACCAGAAAGTTAGAATCAAGACAAAGAAGAAAATTCTAAACCCTAAAATAGCAAAAGTAGTTGGCATGTACAACCTACATTGTACGAGCATTTTTCAAGAAATAATTTCTGTACAGCGGTTTTAATTTATTTAGGTATATGTTTTTTTATGTAGGCCGTGTTTATAGAAAAATTTTACAACTAACATAACATGGAGTATGTCTCTATTTGATGATTATGAGGTTATGGCGAAATGCGTTAGGAAACTCCTCTTTCATGTTAGAGTTTATACAACCCATAAATATCTCGACTTGCTCTAAAAATTAATATTTGCTTTTTGATCGAAAAACATAAATCAATCTTACATATTTTCATTTGTTATGGTATTATGTATTGCATAGTATATTTATTAGTACTTTACAAGAAATTGCCAATATATCTATTTATTTAGTGACTTTGTTGCTATGCTAATTTCCAGAACCATTTATCTTAATTTATCTTAAATTAGAATCTTAATTTTTTATTTTAGTTCAAAAAGTAGTTAGAGTAAGGTAGTTTACCTGCATTCTAATATCTGCCGTTATAATGTGTTTAACGACTACATTTTTCTTCTTTTCTTGTTTGAAAAGATTTTAGTAGGTACAAACTTAATATTTGCCAATGACCACAAGCGCTAATTGGGAATTGGGTATTTGGCTGTTGTCAAAATGTTGATATTCATTAATTATAATAGAAAATATAACATGAAAGAATAACATTCGTAAAAACAGGAAAAAATCGGTCAAAAAAACAAATAAGTTTCAAGCTGTTTTATTGCGACTGTATGTCTCTTGCTAAAACGAAATTTTCTTTGGAGTGTATGGAGCTGACTTGTGACGTCACACGTCAGGAAACTGGAAGCTTTAAAGCTCTATATTTAGAGACTAGATAAGATATTAAAAAAAGAAAGATGGCATTGTGTTTATTATATTTTAAAATACCCTATTCTCATAGAAAATTCTCTTTATCGCTAATCTTCACGTCTGTCGCCTGTCAATAACAATTTCGACTTTATTTTTCCCAAGTGCGAACAAAGCTAAGACGAACATGACGCCATGTTGAAATACCGTAGCACTACTTGGCTGTGCGCCCACATACGTTTTCTCACTACCAGTTGATATTATTTTCATGACAAAAGTAATTACTGTATTTTAGAAAACACCGATCAAAATGTTTGATGGTATTTAACTACGCCCAAACGATCTTTATGAATAGATATAAACGCGATGCACGCAAAAGGCCATAAAATCGGTCCTCTCCCTTATTTATTATTATGTGTGAAAGAAGGGTACGTATATCGTGGTACGTATCTGTTTTAGTTGCAACTCAATGAAACTAAAGATTATGTAGCAAAGCAAGAAAGATAGAAAGGTTCTGAATAGATGACCGACAGTAAAATAAATCGCAGCAAAGCGGTCACACATTGCACGGTCATAGCTGAGTGCTCAGTACCAATTAACACGGTGGTCGCAACAGAATGTAGGTTAGGCATTCTAAATGCTTCCCAGTTGATCATAACTCACTTTGAATTAGTGCTACAGCTAGTACAAGATTATGTATCCGTTGTGCTCCAACAGATAAGATTAGTTGCTCGGAAACACTTCCTAAAAATATATGTATATCTCAAGGATTATTCAACTGAGAACAAAATTATTGCTCCGTTTCCACTTGTTTATTCAAGCAATGAACGTCTATAGATTTTTAACTAAACATTTTGATTATTATGATTTTACTAGCTGATGCCCACGAGAATTCGCCCGCGTTCATATGTTTTTTTAAAAATCTCGCGGGAACAGAAAGTACATTCATTCAATTACAAAATCTAACAGGGTTTTTAAAGTAAGTGTTTAAGTTTTTGATTAATATCGATCCGATAAAGAAATAATTTGATTTATAAATGTACATAAGTAATCATTTCTACATTGGAAACGCCCTCGCCGTCGGCGCATCTAATCGATAAACATCCATTGCATTTCCAGCCAGAGCCAGTATTTTAAGCTTTACTGACTATTTATACCTACAGTTTAGTTCTACTATGTTAAGTACAAGTTGGAACAACCGCTAACAGTTTTAAAGCCCTTTAATGATGGACCTCAACCACAGCCACGCTTCCAAACCTCAAAGAAATAGCTATGCATCTTGAAGTAAAACCAGCAATTCACTGAATCACACTATTTAGGTCTATTTTTGCTTCCACTTAAGTGTTAGCTTTTTTTTAAATGTCGCGCGTTTATATATAACATTTTGTGGCTGAAACTTTAGTTTTGGTAATTGAAGCTCTGTCAAGTAGTGAATTTTTCAGAAAAAAAAAACACTACTTAAATTAACATTTAAATTAAGTACCTACGTGAATTACAAAAATGTAATATTACTAGCTGACCCCGCGAACTTCGTACCGCCAGCAAAAATATTTAGTGGTTGGTCACCCTTATCATTTAGGGGTATGAAAAATAGATGTTGGCCGATTCTCAGACCTACTCGATATGCTCACAAAATTTCATGAGAATCGGTCAAGCCGTTTCGGAGGAGTACGGGAACGAACATTGTGACACGAGAATTTTATATATAAGATTAATAATCGTTAATCAATGAATAAAATGGAATCAGACGTTTTAAACAATATAAATTAAAATCGTGTTAAATATTATTAATTTAAGGAGACGTCAAATAAACTACAAATAAAATAAATTAAAATTTAATTTATTTACGGGAATTAAACGTTATGAAGCGGACTGCGTTTTCTATTCTACGAGGTCTTCGAGTCTTCGACTCTACAATAGGTCTTATATTTTACTTCTGTAGTTCATCTTTACAAAATTACGTAACTTTTTAATTCGCTATTATAAACTTAGGACGTCATCATCAAGACACATTGAACAGTTTGATATTGCATCTTAAATCTTAATGCGGTTCGTTGTATCATCAACAATGTGATTGTTTGAAGATATCTACCCTTTAAAAGCGCTTGTGTTTTTTCAGCTATTCTCGACTTCATAAAAACATGTGCGATGCACTTACTCAGACTGTTTTGATTTCTCAGATTGGATCTTCTGCAAAGTTATATTCATCGATATATAAAACGTTTTGAAAAGAAAACATCTTTGGATTTATGGGCAGATTTATTGGGTGTTATAACTTATAATATTACCTACCGCAGTTTCACGCATCAATATGATATCGTGATCCAGGTTAGGTTTATCCATATTTATGAACTTAACTTAGGATTACTAACCACTACTGATTGCCTTGATTAGTAGGTACTGAAGTGCAGTTATATTAACCATTTTTTTAACACCCATCAATCTATTGCAATAAACACCATTATTGCAATAGATTGATGGCTTTATTTCCTAGTAGGTAGTTGCCCTACAATCTGTCATGCAAATATCCTGGTAACTACTAAATAGCAATAAGGTTTATTTTTCTTCAAAGTATTTAAAGAGCAGTTTTGCTGTGGAGGAATGTACAGATTGGTCATGACGGCGACGCGCCGTACCGATATGTGCCGTGGGCGATAGTGCCTTTTAAAGTTAAGCTATGAGTACATACATGGAGGTCTTATGTCATAATTAATTCAACTTAGCCGTAACATAATGTGCATGTTAACAAATCATGCAATAAAGATGGTTTTCCATGTATTTTATAAGATAATTATTAAAAATTGCTGTTAAAATCTTTAATTCAGTGGAATCTAAATATATTAGTGAGAACCTTTGACAGAAACATGGAAATCCGGATTAATTACGTGATGAATGTACATTTTAAAGCAAGCTTCGACGTATGAAATAGGTATATTGTGCTAGCACTGTTTAATGTTTATACGCAAATAAGGCATACTTACTGGCTGCTACTCCATATCAGCATTATTTATGCACAAACATAGGTGCGCCTGTAAAACTTTATTTTAATTTATTTATATAATCGCAAGTAGACACATGCCCTTAAGTAGGAACACATGAGCTATGTAATAGGTTCAACAGATATTGTACCTACATCAGATCTATTAAATATATTATTAAATCAGTTTTGAGCAATGGGTTAACAAGCTCTATCCTTTGCACTAGTTCATGGTTTTAAAATGATACGATTTGAAGCGCTGAAGAAAATTGAAATTATTTGAAACCTTTTTGATGATACAATTTTCTATGCAGTTCGATCTACGTACAAGTAAAATCCGCACTCTTCATAGGTACAATTTTTTAAATTTATTTTCTTAAAGAAAACATAAAAGTTCAAGAAGTTTCTTTAAATTTTTCATTTTAGGAGCATCTGCCAAAAGATTAAGAAAAAATACTTTTTGGAAACCTGTAATACGTCTAAAATATTCTCAAACAAAAAATTACAAAAACCTACGAAAACGCTTGAAGAAGTTATGTTATTTTTTTTATTGTATTTACCACTTGTATTTCTTAAATCTAGGTACATTCAGATGTTTACAATGTATGCTTCTGTTGACAGATACCTTTTAACCTTCGACTTGCCTTCGACGTGTAGCCAACCGACTTCAGCTAGTAACTACGTCAATAGAAAAATACCTATAGTTTAAAGAGATGATGTTTAAATGTCTCTATAGTTGTACATTGTACAACATAATTAATATCTAGACATTAATTATGTTGTACAATGTAATTTTAATAAACACGATATTTTGGTTAATTGTCATTTAAGTTTGATCACTGTAACATACCCAATTATATTATTATTACTACATATTCTATATAATTATCAAATTTTAATTTGAAATTTGATAATTATAAAAAAATATACTTGATAACTAATTCATTATTATTATTTAACTTTAGTTTTATATATCAATATTGTGCACGACTAAATAGAAACAAAACATTTAAGAAAACGGTATACCATTATTGCATTTATATTATTGTTATTTTTTCATTTGGAAATAACAAAAATAGGGTTTCTCTCTTGATTTACCCCATGGCATTGTAGAAAATAGAACAGAAAAAAGTGTGATGGATTGTAACGTCTTGGACTTTCTTGGTTTTGGCACAAATCATGTTCATTCACACGTTGCTGACGTTGCGGATGCTTCAGACGCAATGTGCTATGTCCGGCTTCCAAATTTACTAACCTAATTACTGGTTTGGCTAAGAGACAAATGTTGGAGGATGATGAAAAAACGCGTATTTATATTGACGGGTAATAAGTAGTTTTATGTCGCCTCTATTTATAAAATGCAACGTCTGTTTTTAGAGAAGCTGGCTGGAAGCTTTAGATCTGGCGTACAACTTACAAGGTATAAAATGTGGTGATGTTACTGGATCGAGTACAGTAAAGGGTTGTGAAAAAAAATCTGCAACTTGTCTTTTAATGCATAGTGTAATACCGCAATCGCTAGCTTCTTCTTCTTTTCTTCATATCAACCGATAAGTCGTCCACAGCTGGACAAAGTTCTCTTGCATGGACTTCCACCGGCCTCGGTCTTGCACCGCCTGAATCCAGCGGCTCCCTTCGACTCGTTTGATGTCACCGGTCCACCTAGTGGACTGTGGACTGTGGGGGGTCTGCCAACTGCGCTTCCCGGTGCGTGGTCGCCACTCCAGTGCTTGGGACCCCAACGACTATCAACTCTTCGAACATAACTTCAGTTTCGCGACTCGCTGAGCTATGTCGGTACCACTAGGTAGGAATACGAAATATCTAGCTAAACCCAATCAGTGTTCAAAAGTCGTAAGAAATTTTTTTAGAACATGTTTTTGAAAACTTACTGCTATAAAGCTGCTATAAATAAACGACCATACGCATATTTGTAAGAAATCTAAAAGTTCCGCTTGGCTAATATTTAAAAAAAACGGGCCAAGTGCGAGTCGGACTCGCGCATCGAGGGTTCCGTACTCTAGAAATAAAAGTAATCGTTTTAGTTTTAATATATTATTAATTTACTTATTTATCGTTAACTTTGTTTGTAGAGATTTATTGTTAGTATAAAAAAAAACTATGCTAGTTAGAGTGTTGGTTTTATTTTTCCTGTAAAATATACATAAACCTCGATCGGTATTTTTTTCGACATTTTGCCCGATTAATCAAAAACTATTATATTTCAAAATAAATAAATATCTATTTTAGAATGCACAGGTAAAGTCCTTTCATATGATACCACACTCGGTATAGTTATCTTACTTTGAAATTTCAAACTCCCGATTTTCCCCCTTTTATAATTAAACTAAAAATATTTTTTGTTTTTTTTTAATTCCAATGATGTTGGGCCACTATTATACACGACAATTCCACATTTCATGTCGATAGCTTTAATAGTTACTAAAATAATCGACTGTGACAGACGGACGGACGGACGGAGAAAGTCTCACCATAAGGGTTCCATTTTTACCATTTTGGTACGGAACCCTAAAAATGTGGGTCCAAAATAATGAAGAGAAGCACTGATTATTATATTGAGGCATTATAGTTGGATGAGCGTTAGCGGCTTCCTTAAAGGGGCCCATGTCAAACAGTGTATGTGTATTGGCTAATGATGCGAGAGAAATGTAAGCAGTAAGTTCTTTTTAACCACATACGTGATGAAATCAACACATACTTAGCACCTAATGTAAAAAAATGTGTGGACAGAAATATTTTCAACAAGCTCCGCGTGGATTTAGGTTTTTTAAAGAATCCCGTGAGGAAACCCTTGTGTATGTCATTCTCCTGTACGCAAATTATCCCTGTGCCAAACGTCAAAATAAGTATAGTGGTTAGAATATAGACATGATAAATATTATTCCCTAACCAATAGTTTTTTAATTAAAGTTACCTTGACAATATCCTTTCAAATCCCTTCCAAGTCGCTCCGTACAATCAGACAGACAAATTTTATTTTTATTTAATGTGCGTTTGGGTTATGCGATCGTTAAAATAACCATAATATATATACGCTAATCATACAAGTGGCAGTTTTTTTTAATATATAAGAGACTCTCAGATTTTGTTTTTATTTATTTGTATAGATTAGCTCTAACTGACATAATATCTAAGAAGGCAGTTCAGTTCGTTACTAGACTTTTACTTGATAAATAATAATATGTTCTCTTGATTAAGTAAGATCATCGTGACGCGTCCTACGGATTTATGGGTTTTTGATTTCCCAGAAGCGTTTTTATTGCTACATTACTGGTTACGACATAGTACTTGTCCATGGATAATCACCAGATGGTTTGAGCAAAACAACTAATAGTTCTGTTACACAGTTTCATATGCAAGTGTTAAAGTCGTTAAGTGTCAATTTTCTTTGTTTTGACGGTTGTATATCTTGCTATATAATTTCGATCTTTATGTAGTTCACAGTACACAATGGGAAGAAACGTATTTATCTGCAATTTCTGAAAAGGAGGTTGGCGTATTTTGACACAATATTTTTAAAAACCGTTCAGATCCAGAAATCATTTAATTTTAATTAATATTTTTCAGAGTATTTTTCTGTGTAAACCCGATATTTTTAGAAGATGGGGATCAAAAATATAAATATTCACAATTACACATTATAAATAACCGTTACATGCCAATACAAGTGAATATCTTTTTTCTCCCAACTTTACTTGATGGACTGATGAACTTTTTTGTCAGACTGGTTTACTGGAACAAGCATGAGAAGTTTGATTCGTGAACGTGGGCTTGAGGCTCACGGTTCAGTTCGTCTGGGTCAGAAACTCTATGGAATTTGCCAATCTCCTTTCGTCATAACTAGATCACATTAGCGAAGTGACCGAATTGTTTTTGACATTTCTGAATGAGGTAATTATAATAAAAGCGCAATGTTGGTGGACCGACGACATCAGAGGAGTCTTGACAAAAAAAAGTGAATTAATTCAAAAGTTAGCAAAGAATAAAATACTCTTGTCGAAATTGTTATCAGTAAGGAAGTTTTAAACTCAACTAAAAATATATCAATCAATGAATTTTGAGAAATATTTTACGAAATTAAAACATCAAAGTCAAGCAGGCTAAGCTACTGACTTGACGAATAATAAAAACGAATGGAAACAGAAAGTAGTCAAATTGCTAATCAGACTAGACAATAACGTTAAGCGCAGAATTGATACATGGACCTCAGTTGGACAGTCATGAGATTGATCTTTGTTGACCTGCCACCTGACACACATTAGATAATGTAGGTACAAAATGTAATTATTATAATGTAGGTATTGTAGGTACAGGTTGGCATAATTTACGAGCTTTTGAAGCTCTTGTGGGCACATATGTGCCACATAGGGGCTAAGTTCCTATGAATCCTTACTAATATTAAATGCAAAATGTTTGTTTGTTGGGCTGTCCTTCAATCACGCAGCAAAGGAGCATCGGGTTAACGTGCTTTTGTAGGGGTATAGTTGAATACTTGGAGAATGACATACATAAGCTACGCGGAAAAAAAGGGCTCGAACGAAGCTAGTAGGTACTTACACAATAAAGGAGATGAGTTAGTGCCGATTTCACTAACGTGGAGTGACGTTTTATCAAGGAATAAATAGGGCATTCTGACAGTTTTTTGTTAAAAATACTGTCAAAATATTAAATTTACGCTTGGGTAAGACTTAGGCCGACTTGCACCAAACTGCTTAGTCATGTTTAGTTAAATTTTCTATACCTGTCCTTCTCATGTCCACTCTGAAATAGTATTGTCAGAAAGTGACAGCATTACAAAATTTAACTAAACATGATTAAGAAGTTTGGTGCAAGTCGGCCTTATTTTACGTTGGTGAAATCGGCCCTTAGTTATAAAGAATAATAAATCGAAAATTAATGATCGAGTTCTATGATCAAAGAAAAATTCCTTAAATGAAAATAATTGGTATTTCATAATCAAAAACACAGAACATACAGGTAGTAAAGTTAAATTAAGTTAAACCAAACGTAGAAGCACTCTATCATATAACCGGTATTGGATACAAAGAGACTTTCATACAACAAAACTCTAAGAAATACATGAGCATTACGGAGAAATAGATGACCCATGATTGCTCAAGATACATATCATACGCTTGACCTCTCACCGTTGACACCGACCGACAGATAAGTAGATACTAGATAGTATTTACAGTGTTTCTGTGTTACGGTGTATGCCTAAGGTGAATTTACATTGGTGTGTTCGTATTGTAAATATGAGTTATCAAGATATGATTTGTACTACTTTACTTTTTTGTAGGTATTCATAGGAATAAACGAGGCAAAGATTTCTGCACCAACCAACTCAGTCCGCATGCAGTTCTACAGACAGTCAGTGAGTCAGTGGGCTGTGATGATACAATTATAGCAACTAGAACTGCATCCAAACTGTAATTTTTATACCATTTTCATAACAAACTCCGTACAACATCGCTAAAATCGGTGCACACATAACTGATAAAACAAATACCTAATTAAAATACTATTTTTAAATGTATCACAAAGCTAACTTTTTAGATAAGCCGTAGGCCACGAAGTTCAACGCTCAAAGCGAATTCACTCTGCGCTGCGTCAGCGTCGAAAATCAAAAACAAATATCTATAAGTATTAAAAAAATTGACTTGTTTATTATTATGGTAATAAATTGAACGTCGCGACCTCGAACACTCGTTTTTAAAAATTTTGTCTGTCTATTTGTACAGGTACGATTGAACCGATTTTTGAACGACTGAACTGATTTTGACGGAACAAGATTTAGGTAACTTAAATGTGCTACATTTAATACCGAAAATAATTTAGAGTTCCGACCAAAAATCTTGATTATTTATATTTATAGATACAGGAGCTTGATTATATTTATAGATACAGGTGCTTGACGCAGACACTATGCGCTTTTAGCTTTGTACCTCGTGGGTTAACAATGTAGCGAAGGTTATGGTCTACGACCCCTCAAGTGCATATACAATCTAATCGTCAATTCTGTATGCACGACTTATCGGAACAAATATGCAGGTGATAAACGTACCTATATATAGGATGTTGTTATTCTCATATGAGCGTTTTGTGATATAGACGGTCGGGTGGTTCAGAGTTTAACTAAAGTACTTTAGATTAATTACAATTATACCTAAGACCAGAACTAAAATATATCCTGCGAAAATTATACAGTTAGGAGGGATGCGCCTCTGTGATATCTATTATCTACTCATTTAGAGTAACAGACACTTGACAGGTGGACGAATCGAAAATATGTAATATTCCGTGGCATAGAATCGCTTGTATAATTTGGATTTTAGCATGTTTACGTAAGTGATGTAATAAAACTGGTATTTAAATCTTGAAATACAGTCGAGTGGTATGAAAATAGGTGCGAATGATTCATCATTTGCCATTTCGTGCAGCACTTCACGATGTATGTGATAAATGAAACGGAAATTAGCGGATTGGCGCAGTGCGTTTACTACCCTAGTTGATGGCTTATACCTAGAAAATGTTTGACCTAATTTCTTATTTACGTTTACAGTCCTGACTACTATGCTACTATGCTATGAATGAGGCAGTTAGTACCTAGTATCATTTGAGGAAATTAGCAGAGCTAAGTTTGACACAAATATAAAATATTTATTGTTGGAACAAACTTGACAAATGACAATGGTTCAGTCAAATAACTTTGCAATTTACTCAGAAACTTTATAGGATGCAAAATTTAAATTTGGCACAGTTATAGAAGTTCGTTAAAGCTGCAGCCTATAAAATCACAAATCTCGTAGTGTAATATTTACTGTCGGGCATGGCTTTAGTTTATATAAAGTAATTTATTTCAAAAATAAGCTTTTTGAATCTAATTCAAGCAAAATGTACATCTACCAATCAAACCACAGACAAAACTACGATGTTACACCAACAGGGAACTACTGTGCTTCAGCGATAGATTCAACGTGTTTATTTATACGCACGTGTTTACAGTGAAATATTATTGCTTGTTTCTAAATTTCCTTCGCAGCCTAAACTGTTTTATCTTCGTACGATTTGGCTTTTACTGACGCTCGCTCTCGTGAATGATAATTGATAAAGCACACACCGCTTGGGGAAAACTTCGCATTACTATTTAAACATTTGTTTGCTCGGAAAATGCAACTATTATGCCCCAGACCAGACCATATATTTCATGAAACAATGGGACCGAGATACCCTCCCTGGAGTACTCCAACTTTAATACTTGACCGGTTCAATTGCATTGCACCTTGTTCATAATCATCTACCTCATAATCATAAGTAATACTATGTTTATACCTTACTTTACTTAACTTTCATTGGGTACCTTATTCATGTACCGTATAATACGTACCTACTACATCTACATATCTATGTTGTTTGAGATATACATATCAATACAGGTGTGTGTATAACATGTCTATATTGTATATTTATCAGCACGATCGAATCTAGGTATATCTACCTATCGATTTATATCTGTAAAAATTATACATAATAATTTTGGTTAAATAGTAATATATTCAATTTCTGCAAGTAACGAAGTAATTCTTGGAACGTGACAGTATGATTCAAATTACTATGATAAAAATAATTGATACGATACCAATTTTCCTATTTTGATACATTAGTGTTGCTAATTTTGAATTTATAAAAATCACAACTAAATTGACTACATTGAGATAACTTTTGGACCTGTTAATTAAATTTTGAAATTACAACAAAAGAAGCATACAGCTACTGCAAAAAGTTAACTTGAATTGAATCTCAATATGACCTACCTCAAATATCTTACAGTTCTACAATGATCATTTCTATAGATAGTAATATACCTACTGATAGTAAAATTATTATGAATTCCTCATTTTTATTACTCATAAAGAAGTTATTAAAACGAGGAAATATTTAAGCAGTTAATGTAATCAATAAATGAATGAGGTTAATGAAATATTTGCAAACAATAATAAGGACGTCTGTTTCAGAAAACATCATAAAGTTAATTGAAAAAAAAAACAAGAAAAATTAATGCACCAGCATACTACTAATCTTTTTCTAGACTTTAATCATACCGAGTACTTAGCAGTGATAGCCTAGTAGTTAGAACTGCGGTCTCCTATTCGGGGGGTCGAAGGTTTGAGCCCGAGCGTAGGATTCTTCAATCAAGCAAGGAATTCTTCAAGGAAGCAGTGATAGCCTAGTGGTTAGGACTGTGGTCTCCTATTCGGGGGCACAGGTTCGATCCTGGGTACGCACCTCTGACTTTTCAGATTCAAGTGCGTTTAAGCAATTAAATATAACTTGCTTCAACGGTGAAGGAAAACATCGTGAGGAAACCTGCAATTCTGAGAGTTCTTCATAATGTTCTCGAAGGTGTGTGAAGTCCACCAATTCGCATTGGGCCAGCGTGGTGGACTATGGCCTATAACCCTTCTCTGAGAGGAGACCTGCGTTCAGTAGTGAGCCATTGGTTGCTGATGATCATGATGAAGGATTCTTTCTTAGTGTCTTTCCATACAGAGTGGGGTACATAATTAGCGAAAAGTCGCTAGTATGAACTTGCACTTAGGTACATTATATTTTATCGCCACATCTTTCAAGCGAGCAGTATCAACCAGTGAAACCAGTGAGACGAGTTCCCAAGTTGCAACAAACTCTCATCTAGTTGATACAGCTATGATTGAACCTGATTTCTATGCGCATGCGACGTTATATTATAGAAACCGGTGTAGGTACCTCACGCAGTGTACAGTATGATTTTACTTTTTCAATCGATGACAAGTTGAACACATATGTAACTCTGGAAACAGCAGGGGAATGGTAGGTCTCTAAAGAACTTCTCAATCATCTTTTAAGTAGAATGGACGTAGGTAGCTATAGGAATTAGAAATAGCTTAATAGTACAGCTCTACCTATCCATCCTACTAATAGGTAGGAGATAACTATCCACAGTTTGTATTTCCTAGCAGAGTAGACTTGACCAATTCAGATAAGTTCGCTTCTTATTTTCATTTGGAATTACTAAAAGCACACACTGTACATATAATGCGATATAGCTATGCGGCATTGTTCGCTACATTTGGCTCACGTTTGCTCTATTAAGGGAAATATATATCAGTCTTTTATCTAAATAGCACCATTTTTACCGTCAAGATGATGGATTGCACTTGAATGAAGTCCGCGCATTAAAACTTGAGATATACAATGAATGAGACACAGACTTTCATTCATAATATTATGATGCGAAGGTGAGTGGTTATTAATATTTAATCGACGCCAAATAAACACTTGCGGTATTTAAAATATGCGTGCCAACTTAAGTCGACCGTATTATTATATCGCAAGAGAAACAAAATCTGCGTTGATATCGAGCGATATTACTTACTATACCACCGGTTTGGAATGCCGTTTCTACTGTTTCTTGGTGTAATTGGCAAGAACATATTTCTCCTACGAGTTAGTTGGAGGTAACTCATATTTGAAGCGAAAATAAATTACTTTTTGATTTGTCTTTATCCAAAGAACAAACCTGGTACTAGTTTGGTACCACAACTTACACTTGCCAACTGCACCAGAGAATTTAAATACCTAGTATCCAGCTAAATATCTAAACTTTCTAGTTTAATGATCTAAACGTGGGAGTACTTGCAAATACCTCAGGATCTTGCTGCAACACTAATAGTCGTGCTAAAGTGATTTTGGTTCTATTTCAACACTGCGCGGTCATAAATAAAATATATTGGGCGGAAGAACGAGCATTAGAAGTTAGAACATACGTGAGAAACGAAGCCGCGAGTACAAACAAGTCATTAAGACAAAATTAGGATGACCTACATGAAACCGAACGCTATAAACGCGTTTGTCATAAACTAATATAATATTATTGTGGAACTTTCGCCACCGCGACTTCATCCGCATGGAATTACCTACGTTTAACTATTGAAACCGCACAAGAACCTCTTGTTTTCCGGGACATAAGTAATCTGTCACTCATAAAAAACAGGATACCTACCAAGTGTATTGGATATGACGATGTTTCACAGTTAATAGCTTACGTCATAAAAGAAACCTACTGGCTACTGCCATTTTAAGTTTTTAACCCCATTGGTTTAGGCTGTTCGTTGATAGATAAATCAGTCAGTCAGTCAGGACAAGTCTTTTTAGGAGTATAAAAGATCTAAAAGACGATTTAATCTGATGTCTTGTCCTAATAAATGGAGATTCGGATCATGCTTAGACAAGTCATCGAGTAAGAGGTTTACATCAAGACATATTATTCGTTGTTAGATGAATCATCACCCCGCATTCCACAGCAGTGGACATAAAAATGCGTCTTAATAGTGTACGACTTACGAGCTTGAGCTTTAAAGTGAATTAAAAACCTTGATATTACAAGCGATTTTGTAACTTAGTAGCGAAATATGCAATCAAAATAAATAGTAAAAATCCAAAAACTTATTTCAGGGCATATAAATAAAATAAAAATTAGGGCACACATCACAAAATAAATGAAACCGAAAGTAATGAAGTGATAACATGCATGGAACTAGGAATTCCGACTACGCCTACAAAATGCTTTATTCATAGCTGTCCAGCTGATGCCCGGAATATCGGAATGTGGATATACGTTTTTTTAAATATTTCTTTGATTTTCGATAATAAAAAGTTCTCTGCCTTTTATCTAAATCAGTTTCTGTTTAGACGTGAAATTTGAAACTGATCGAATTTCGCATTTATAATATTAGGTGATGTTAATATAGATCAATATAGATAAACCAATGATTATTTCTTTTGATTGATTTTGATTGATCGATTGATCGACTACTGACGTCTCCTTGACGTCATTAAATGAGCTTTACAATGTCAATAAAATACTACGACGTGTAAAAAGTACCAACACTATAGCAACCATAACATATTTCAGTGGCATTAGTCACGATCTCCAGTGCGCAAGGCCTTACCATTGTTGCCACAATTTGTTTGACATACGAATATCAGTCACTGTTAGTTCTATTTCTATCCGTATTTGAGTTTCTTCAACCGTTTGTTTATCTCGTCGTCTCGGTTTTTGCGAATTCTAAAATCTGAACTTAAAATAAGCGCAGTTTTTTACGTAGGTACATACCAAATTATGTTATTACACCATTTATTAACGACTGCGACCACGTCATGATTCACATAGAAGTAGTTCCTGGTATTAAGTGTTTTTGTACAATAAAATTATTGTAACTTCATTTATCGCATAGAGAATTAAAATCGTATTTTTCTTTTGAATTCAAGTTTCAAGAGTCCCATAGGCTGAGGCATTTCTGTTCACATAACAGACAGCGCCAGTTTCTAAGGACGTAAGAGCAGTCAAGATAATATTTTGGAAAAATTCAAATGAGTAAAATTCTATGAATCCAATAGGTATTTAAATAGAATTACCTCCGTTTCAACGGATAATTTTATAATGTAGAAGTACTATATTATATGAATTATAATAATATTACTTGAAACGGCACATTTGATCTCCAATCAATATCATGTAGGATTCAATTTATCTTAAGATTTATGAAGGTATTGTTGAATTCTCACAATTATCTCTAAAATATTATGCAAGAAAATGTGCATGACTTGTTTGCTTATTTACTACATTGAAAATTCTCTATAATGTGCGGGATATTACTTATAAGTTATACTGTGCAGGATTTAAATAGTTTTATGTTCTATTTTGAAGTAGTCAGTATTTAATTCATTGAATTAACACCAATCTACGTGGTCCTATCAATATTTTATTGAATTTTCTCACACTTCATAACTCTGATTTGTCACCACATAATTAAGTTATATTAAAGTTTTATTTATATTCCCCTATAAAACCATATCGGTAAAATTTCAAACGTATAATATGACCCTATAAGGAAACAGACCTGAATAAGATGGCGCCAACCATTCGCTAACAAGAACGCCACGCTGGCCGGCCATACAATCTTGAATAGCTACTACTCGTATAGCCAATCGTATTCATTGAAAGTACCACAGAATATATTATGATAAATCTTTAGCTATTTGCTTTGGATCTGAGAATCGCAAATTCTCTAACGAACCACGTGTAAGAAAATAATTGAAATCGAAATTAATTTGAAGTTAGAAGTGAAAGAGGAAGTGATGTGGAGGTTGATAATAATATTATGAATAAAAGCTAAGTTACATTGAAAGAAAAAGAAACGTGGAGTCTATGTGAGACTTTGAGTATATAACCAACACTCATATACTCAAAGATGTGAGACAAAATGGGTCGATTAAGCCTTATGGGGCCTTACGGGTAACCAATCTTTGGTTCGGTGACTTCATACCCAAATAGAGCACACTTCAAATACAGCTTGCTTTTAGATGAGATACAGTTACTTGGAGATTACAAGATGATTGATTCACATCCAAATATAAATGGGAAGGTAATACAACATAATGAAAATAATATGGAATGAAAACTTCAATGGCGGCAGCATTTGCTGAAAGATTTTATTTTAATTGAAATAGATATAAGAGGTAGAGATATGGCAGCAGTAATATATGGTGGATTTCAACCTAGACAGTCAGTGAAGAAAAGTTTCTGACGTAGTAGATAAAAACCATTTCTTAATTTGAATAACCGCAATTCTAAAAGGCTTCCCTTTTTATACGCTTTTTATTAGCTTCACTTGTATGTTTGTAACAATGTAACTTGTAACCGACTTCTTTGGGCGCGATTTTGACTCACTTTAAACGGCCAGATTTCGTTCAAACTTTGTAGATTTATCGAGGACCGATGACAATACACTAATTTGATAAAAAAACAAAAAAATAAATAATAGTTTAAAATAACTAAAAACACGCTTTTTATAGAAAACCAAACTAAAAAATAGAAAATAAATTTTAATAAATTTAAATTAAGAATAGGGTCCAAAAATTTCAATAAATATAAATTAATAATAGTGTAAATAAAAAAAATGTATTTTATTTTAAAAAAAAGCGTGGGGTGCTTTTTAAGATATTATCAAAATGATAATCACTCTACTCATATCTGTCAATAAAATATTTATAACTATTGACACCATGCACCCCACGCTTTTTTAAAATAAAATACATTTTTTTTATTTACACTATTATTAATTTATATTTATTGAAATTTTTGGACCCTATTCTTAATTTAAATTTATTAAAATTTATTTTCTATTTTTTAGTTTGGTTTTCTATAAAAAGCGTGTTTTTAGTTTTTTTAAACTATTATTTACTTGTAACTACATAATATAAGAAGTTAGGGATTGTTCGCTGAACGAAATGTAAGTTTAAAATAGTGTTGCCCAAAATTGGTCTTGCGAGACTCTTGCGGTCTCGCACTTGGTATCAATATCGATATAGTTACCTATATATGTCGATTATAATGGTACATTGTACTTATATCCATGCAAGAGACTTCTTTGGTCGTCACCATATTATGACGCTTGTAACAAAACCTCGCGAGGCTGTCACACTGAGTGAGGATCTTGCTGTTTTTGTTAAAAATGGTAATATTTTAGGTACGAAACATAAACCAAGTAAGGTAATTAAATTAATCAAAGAATTGAAAAAGGATTGAAAAAAATACTTCTGCACCACTGACTTAGTTGGTATTACCTAGGTACTTACCTACTTATTTGTAGGCCAAATAAGTCCAGCCATGGACGTCTATCGGTTGGTTGAAATTCAGCTGTTATGGTTTACTTTACTTTGACGAAGGTATGGTTAAAGCTAAATGTTATCTTCTTTATCAACCGATAGACGTCCATGGCTGGACAAAGGTCTCTTGCATGGATATAAGTACAATGTACCATTATAATCGACATATGTAGGTAACTATATCGATATTGATACCAAGTGCGAGACCGCAAGAGTCTCGCAAGACCAATTTTGGGCAACACTAGTTTAAAAGCTCAAAGTTTAGTTCAATGACCTCAATTTATCTGCGAGTTGTATAAGACGTATCATTAGCAATTGTTACATTTTATTACAATGAATGGGACTTGGGAGAGATCATTTAAGCCGCAAGCCTCACCCAAGATCTTGCATTCGTAACACGAGATCGCCCTGACATAATAAGTCACCAAATGTAGCAAGCTGCCAACCTTGTCTTTCTATTTATATGACTAACACTAGTTTATTCTGTCCCCCAATGCAATAAAACTTATAACCTGTGACACTTATCTTAATCTAAGGTGTAATGAACCAAAAACCCTTTTAAAAATAACAGCTGGAGAATGTCGTGGTAATTGTGAGATAGCTTTACATGAACTGGGTGTGACAAGACAAGCTTACAATTAGCAAGGTTTATTCCATTTTGTCGTGTGGCTCTATTAAACCTGTGACATGCTTTACTGTCTTTTTTATGTTTACTGTTAAAACAAACTTAATTTCATTCATTCATTAAAGTCCATTCATAACGTAATAATATGTATTGTTGTGTACAACAGTAAACATAGTTTTGTATTTTTTATGTTTGTATGTTTTCTTCCAGTTATAGCTAGCTTACTTTAATTCTCGAATTATTTTACGGTAAGTAATACAACATTTATGCAACTTACCACCTGGATAAGTTCCGCTCCAAAAATTATGAGAAAAGCTGTTCAAGTAACTTTAGCTGAGCAAGGGAAGAGTTAGTTATTAGTTATTACGCTTTCAGTGCAGATTTAAAGATGTTCTGACACTTTTTGTGATGAAAATCGGTCAAAATAGAAAAACTTATTCGTCGGTTACGTTAAATTGGCACATGAGTTTATAGGGGCGTATAATATTAATTTGCTTTAACTGTGTCCGTTGTAAAATATTTTTGAAGTAACGAAATGATCATTTCAATATAATAAGGGATTTAATTAGTTGTCTTTGTAAAAAAATTACTTGTAAGTAAACGTAAAAGCTTACAAAATCTGCGGAATGCGAGTCGAATTTGCACTTACCCAGTACATAATGAACACAGAAACGCTTTCTCAATTGAGTTGGAATGCTACTTTGTTTTTAAACAAATTAAGGAAACCATGTTATAGGAAAAGGTGCTTTGGAAAGATTTTCAAGTAAATTACTATCACTTACATCTGGATGTTCTTTGACTGGTACATATACTTTTTCTGTGAGTGTGGTGACCATGCCTTCTGCTTCTGGTAGAACTAAAGGTTCTTTCTTGACTCCATTTATTTGGAATAAACTTGCTCGTACTTTTGCTATTTCTGTAAACAAAAGAGACATGAGTTAAAACACATCTGCCACTATAAATCTGAAAGATCCATGTCATATTAGTAACGATAATTTTAGATGCCCGCCCAAATGTTTACTAGGAAAGATAAAAGTTAATGTGCTGCCGAGAATTCACATTTATGACAAGTTTATTATGAGTTCGGGAAGATTACCGAAACGCCGTAGGTGCAAGACTTTGATTTACATTCTTATTGTATACGAAATTGTAGTTCTGCGCTAGTACATAGTAAAATCGAGTCATATACCCAAGAATTTGGCATTAGACTTAAGTTCAAACTATATTTAAATTGGCCGTCCGGACTACATTGATTACCTTCCTATTTTATTCAATTTCAATTATTTCTTCATCGTTCGGATATAAACTACTGGAACTCCAAGATTCCGATTTCATCATAACGGAATCTTGTGTAAGTTATGACATCATTTTCCTAAACAGCTTTTGGAAATATGCTTTGTTTTATCTTTTGTGTTCAGACAAGGATATTTTAAATATTTGTGAAATTTCTATTTAGGTACCAATTTGGTAAACGCTTTCTCTTTCCATATGTAACATAAGAGTTTAAGTACAGGATTTCATTTTATCTTCCTCATCCAGATAAGGAGTTGATGAGTCATTGGGTAATATCCGGAGTACCTACTCAATTGAACCGCCATATGTTTTTGTAACATCACTTGCATAAAAAGTGTGTCGGGTCCTTATGCATGTAATACCTATTCAACGCGTGACTAGTCATGTTTTATACACGAAGAAAATCCTTACGATGAATTTCAATAAAAATTCTGATACATTGGGTTTTACTTGTAATAATATGGAATTTTGTTGTGCTTGTTCTACAATCGAACGATTAGTGTCATCATCATCAGCAACCCATTAACGGCTCACTACTGAGCGCAGGACTCCTCTCAGAAAAGGGCTATAGTCCATAGTCCACCACGCTGGCCCAACGCGAATTAGGAAACTTCACACACCTTTGAGAACATTATGGAGAGCTCTCAGGCGTGCAGGTTTTCTCACAATGTGTTCCTTCACCGTTAAAGCATAATTCATTAAACGCACAAAAAGCCGAAGAGGAGAAAGAGAACGAGAGAATTGAGATTTAGTACAGGTACACAAAAACATTCACAAACTGGAAAATTATAATAAGTACATTGATAAAAATAACTGTTTTTGTTCGTCCCCTATGCTTTCGTGTATCTTTCATCTGATTGAGCTGAAACTTGGCACGGAGATGGCTTACATCCTGGAGACGAATCGTGAATTCTTTTCACATCGAAAAAGAGAAAATTGCCATTGCTTAGGGACGTCTGATGTTGACATTTAATAACTTTTAGGAATGATTCTTTCATTCAACGTGACACTTGCGAAGTGCAATCCTACTAATATTATAAATGCGTTTGTGAGGATGGATGTATGGATGGATGTTTGTTACTCTTTAACGCCACAACGAATGAACCGATTTGGCTAAAATTTGGAATGGAGATAGCTCATACCCAGGATTAGCACACAGGCTTATTTTATCCCGGAATATTAAAGAGTTCTCGCGGGAATTAAAAACATTAATCCAAGCGGACGAAGTCGCGGGCATCATCTGGTATACAAATAAAAGAAAAAAAAATCAAAATAAGCAAATTCTATTATGACTATTTAGATATTATGAAAACTTTTTATTCGATGACAAGATAGCCCTTGACTCCGATATCACCTGAAGGTAAGTGACGGTTTAAGATTATCATCTTTGCAGGCTAACTTGGAAGGGTTATAGCAGTAAATTAACTTATCGGTTTCAACACGCCATCGTACCGGAACGCAAAATAGCTTGACGGCAAGCTAGGGTGGTAACGGCCAAAGTCTTCCACCAGACCCCACCAGAGACAATTCAAAATGTATGTATGTATTCTCAAATAAAACTCATAAGACCACAGCGCTTAACACTGTGTCTGGGAGGATTTATGTCTGTTGAATGAAACGTAATAACCTTTTTTATTCTTAGAACATCAAACACGACGGACATGTCCGTCCGTCCATATTGAGTCCACCGAGAACTGGCGACATTGTAGTGGGGCTTTCACGCCATATAAGGTCAGCAAAGTGAGCAAACAAGCCATTAACCCGCCTCCGCTTGTGATCTGCAGTGGATTATGTATTTAATTGCTACCTTCCACTGCATCGAAACCTCTTGCGCAGAAGACAAGGGAAATATTTCCCCTCTCAAATGTCCCAATTTTATTTCCAACTTGCCTTTGCCCGCGACTTTATCTGCGTGGAGTTAGGGTTTTCAAAATCCCGCGGGAACTCTCTGTTTTTCCGGTATAAAAGGTAGCATATTAGGCTCTCTCCAAGTCCTCAACTATACTTATTTTGTTCATAACTGTTTTGTGTGCAATAAAGTACATATAAATAAACAATTATCATGTCTATCCGTTGCTCCATTGCTGCGCAATTGAAGGACAAACTAACAAACAAACACTTTCGCATTTATAATATTATGTAGTAAGGATTTCATCGATAGCAGAAATGTCTATGATTATGCTCGTTTTCGCCGAGCACCCTCGATTCAAATTCAAATTCCTTTATAAGCAAATAAAGTACATGTTACAATGAGTGGTACAGTACCCGGCGATATATATTGCACATCGGCCTTTGGAATAAAACGCTATTCTATTCTATTCACAGTTCGAATGCATTTTTTTATATAGGTATTTTACGTGATGTGCTCGCCGATTGTGAAGAGATTTCAGTAATTACTACGTGAATTTCTGATTCTGGCTAGCTTTCCTTGCAATAGAATAGAAATAGCGTTTTATTCCAAAGGCCGATGTGCAATATATATCGCCGGGTACTGTATAATATATTGTATAAAGAGTCTCAATGTAGTCGGCCATTTCTGGCATGAAAATATTTCTAAAATACATTTGTCTTAGACTATTAATTTTTTTAATTAAATACACAATAGCATCAATAACAATTTATCATTTACAATACATATACATACATAACACATACATACCCTAACATAGGTAATAATTTGCACGATAACTTTCGTGACAGCCATTTTAAAAAGCAATTATATTTTGAGCCAATCAAAGAAAACTGCTCATTATTAACATGAAATGGAATATCTGTGATAATATTTCGCAATTTTTTTTTCTTAAATACATTATAGGCACACGCTTGACCACTATCACACCTGATGGAAAGTGATGATGTGGCCTAAGGTGGAACGCGTTTGCCTAGAAGATGCCTATTCACCTTTGCTTTAAAGATACCCAAATTGTACGTGTTAGGAAACACAGATCTCGGAAGAGCGTTCCAGACCCTAGCCGTGCGAATCAGAAATGAAGACTTGAACCGCTTCGTGCGCGTGGATAGTATATCAACGATATAGGGATGGAAGCCCTGCCGATGTTTGCAGTGCGGTGGTAAAAGGTGAAGGGGTGGACAAGGTCGAAGAGCTCCTGAGCACACTCACCGAAATATATCCTATAAAACACCGATAAGCCGGCAACTTTTCGACGGTGATCGAGGCTCTGAAGTTTGGCTAAGAGTGGTGAGTCCTTGCCAATGAGTTTCCTAGCTCGACGATCTACAGCATCTAGTGCCGCAAGTTGGTACTTAGCAGAGCCATCGGAGAGGTGACTGCAGTACTCCATGCATGACCTGACATGGGCTTGATATTGCGTAAGCAGTTGTTGTGGCGTGAAGTACCGCTTCACCTTATTAAGGCTGCCAAATTTTATATTTATTTTAGTATTTATCTACGTTGTCAGAAAATTGCATGGAATAATAATAAAATAATATGTATTATGTACTACTGAAGTTACAGTGGTCGTGGCGCACCCAATTTAGCTGGTGAAGTCAACAAGCAAATCATATTAAAAATATCCACTAAAAACTCAAATAGATTCAAAATTTTCTTTTTTACGGATGGAATACTGTACTCTATGTCATTCCCACAATAATTAAGACGAATCTAATGACACCTCATAATATGTTAAAATCCGTCAAACCGTTTAGAGTTTAGACTACAGAGCGTGCCAAAGAAATCGACATACCTACACTATACCTACTGTATGTCACATATAAAAAATATTATGTTCGAAAACATTATCCGCTTTTACAGTCCGGTAAAAAAGAGCTGGGTCGTCTGAAAAAACCTTCGAGGTAACTTGTCATAGCGGACGCGACGTTGACGGGTGTCTAAACACTTGTAACCATAGCTTGTAGCAGTCTAAACAATGCAAGCGCCTTTTGTTGGCAAATGGGACAGAACAAAAACAAAAGGCGGTATAATAGAGGCTGTACCTATTGACGCAGGTGATCTTGAGCCTGTCCGTCCGTCACTCGCCTCACTCTTTGTCTGCGTTGTTTTATGCTATGATTAATCTTTTTGAATGACATATCTAACGCAGCTCAGTTAGAAATTGATTTTTCATCATACCTATTCGAAAAACGAATATTGGCTTCAGAGGATAGCGGGAGCAAAATTTAATTTTAACCCCATGGGACTTTTCATTTCTCTCTTCGGATTGGTCCGCGTTCGTGCCTTAGTATGTACTAGCTGATGCCCGCGACTTTGTCCGCGTGGATTTAGTTTTTAAAGTCCCTCGGGAACTCCTTGATTTTCCGGGATAAAAAGTAGCCTAGATGTTGACCCGAGTAATAAGCTACCACGGTATAAAATTTTGTAGAAATCTGTGCGGTAGTTTTTACGTGAAAGAAGGACAAACAAACAGACAGACAAACAGACAAAAATTAAATAAAAATCTGTTTTGGGCTCAGTATCGATAGTAAAGCATCCCCCAATTAAAATTTTCAAAATATATTAAATGTACAGAAATCTTCCAGTTACAGTTTTATTATATGTATAGATTTATTACTACTGCGTTCGTTGCAGAAACCTACCTGTCAATCGCTCATTCCGTTCGAAATTCAAAAATGTTTGAGAAGCTGTTGTCTTCGATAAGCCACGTGATCAATTTGTCGATCGGATATACGCCCATATTGTATCCAACATAAATATTGATGTTTAATTATTTCATAAAAATTTATTCGTGTTTTATTTAAACTTTCAATATACGTATTGGTAATGTCTATACATAGTAGATTGATACTCCTAGCTTTTTCTCATAGGTAATGATGAAAAATAGTGTCTGTAATTCGGGGCCAAAATATTTTGTTCTCGGGCGGCGTATATTGAATTCGCTACGCTCAGGATTCTACTTTAGAATCCTTCACTTCGCTCTGAATTCAAAATAACGCCCTCGGGGAACAAAAAATTTCTTTGGCCCCATATAACACAAAATATAACTATTGGTTCTCAATACATTAGAAGAGTCTTGAATAGGTAAGAGTTTTACAGCGATCTGATTTTCAACAAAAATGTGAGAAGGCCGTGTATCGATAGTGATAGCACTAATGCAAGTTTGCCAGTTGAAATTATTTACAAAAATAAAAATAAAATAAGTACAAAAATTAATTACCGTTAAAAAAAATCGAATTCTGTAGCACATAAGAAAATTTTAGTCGAGAGTATTATTTCCAATAATTTTTCTATATCAAAGAGAATTTAGATTAAAGATCCAAGAAGCATATACCTACATATATGTATAAATAAAACATATTTAAATAAAATTGTCACTGTCCTTATATATTTTATGAAACCGTACCGAAAATTGCATAACTACTCAATACGTCCCATTAAACAATGACTTTATTATAGTAAGTAGTAAGTTGGAAATTATAATATCGTCTCTTCCCGCAAACGAGCAGAAAACCACAATCTGCACAGTTTAATTCTCTGATTACTTGTATTACTATAACCGCAGTTGCGCTCAGTGTACCTTCTCTAAATATATTTAACAAGTATACTATCTAGTAGATCTAAACCTTGGGAAAATTGTCTCTGATGACGATTGTCTTAAAGTTCATAATCTTAATGATGTCAATTCTCGATCGATATGAGAACATTAAAACCGGTTTTGATTTTGTACTTACAATAACAGATAGAGCAATAATGCGTTTGCTAGATATTTAACTATTGTCTTAATTAGATACCTATTGTTTTTGCAATTATTAGCAAATGATAAAATCGATAGTTCATTTAGAATCAACTGTACAACAAACTATAGGTGTGGAACTATGGTCCAATTTAACCAACATGGATTAAGTCTTACTCGAGGTTAAATTACATAGCAGTTATTCCAAGGATCAAGTATAATAAGTTTTAATTTAAATTTCAACATAAGCCTAATTTGGTATTAAAGTCACTACTCACGAGTAAATCTCTAAAATTATCCAGTACTTAAATATGGAGAGTAAAATAATTCCCGGTACAGATATACATGGGAGCAAAAAAGTTTGGTAAGATCGGGGCTAAATAAATCTAAAAGAATAAAGGAAGTGCAAGGCTGCTTGCATATTATGATGTACATCGCGATGCATGTTAACTCGGTCTCAAAATCACTTTTAGTTTCGACGCACAACAGCAGAAAATTTAATAAAGTACATTAATTACTAGCACTACTCTTGTTTTTTAATTCATTAGCACGTACAAATGTAATACTAATAACTAACTAGGTTCAGTGAGCGAAGGTGTAGTCTAGACAGAGAAATTATACGGTGGTGCGTTAATTAAACTTGACGGCGACAATTGGAGCAGAAATGAGCAAAATATATTAGTTCACATACCAGAAAATGCAAAATATAAATTATTAATGCCACCAAAATGATAAATCTTATGGCAGTTTAGTTTATATGACTTGTAATGTTACACACAGTTAAAATAATAATGTAAATTTTCTCCCAACGGAATCCGGCCACGGCGGCTCCACAGATTTTAGCCATCTGTTCGGGAGATATACCTATAGGCTATACCTAGTGCACAGAAGTGTGCGCCAACACAAGTGCACTCTTTGGCTGAGATCTATAGATCATACTCTGTCTCTGCTCAATACTAAAGATAGTTAAACAGAGACACAAATATGTTCCAACATAAATCTGTCTCATTTTAACTCAGTCTTGAGTCTGAGCTGAGTGAGAGTGCCATCTATAGATCTTAACCTTAGTTCCTTGGCCTCATAGTCTGATGAGATGGAAATCCGACACAATCAGACGCAGATACGCAGGAACCGACGCACGGCTTTACATGCTCCCCGAAGCACGGGATATGACAGAGCCTATTTTCTAACTCCGAGATAGAAGTGCGAGTTTCTTTACAGAAAAACCTAATACACAGTTAAACAAACTTAATGTCATACACTTTATAGATGGCATTCGAGAATTGAAAAAAAAGGTACATAATTATCCAAATCAATATTAATTCTATCTAACTGAAATATTATAGTTCAAAAGATGGAGCGTGTAGTACTTAAGACTTCCGACTATATGTTAAAGATACAGTAATGTTTAATTCGACTCCTGACAATACAAAGTGGTGTACACATACGCACAATAAGATACAGCGGGAATTTTCTCACGTCGTGCAGCGATGCGTTAACGCGCCGCGTCGCTACGGTCAGTTTGCGTGTAGAGCTGCAACCACCGTGACTTGGATCACCCGAACGTCGACATGTTCAAAGGAATATTCATCAGTATCCCAATCCATCGCCAGCCCACTAGTCGGCACGAGTCTCCTCTCGAATGAGAAGGGAAATTTAGGCCATAGTCCACCACGCTAGCAAAGTAGAAGCATAGAGGGGTTGTCTCATCTTGGGCCAGGTACTTGTACGCTATACCAAAAAATAGTATTAAATCATAGAAATTGAAATAAAATATGCTTTTTTGTAGTATTACAGTGAATAAGAGGTAAATATATAAAATTGATAATTGGGTACATCTGTAGAATGGCAACTCCCGGAGTGCATCCATCTGCTTTTGGTTTCTATGTTTGTAATGACGTTACGTCATCTTAATGTCATTTCAATTGTCAAACGTCAATTGCTTGTACGGCAAATGTCAATTGCTGTCAATTTTGGTTATTTTTATGTCAAATGTCATCATGACTCGTGTAAGTACGTCATTTTCAAAAAGAACACCATGTTGTTGCGCTTTTAAGCAAAATAATTTCGCATTGTACCTCGTAAAAAGGACCTTTTAATGAGAAATAAAGAAAAAATAATCATTATTTGATGACCCCAAATATTTTGAAAGACTGTTCAAAGACCTGGCCCAGACTCCATAATATATATTTGAAACAACCCCTTTAGGATTATCTCCGCTGTAGCGCAACGGATATGAATCCTAAATCTATAACTCATAGCGCAAAGATTCAAGCCGCGGACCGAAAACCTGAATGTCGCCGGTTCAAACCCACATTCGTTGCACTACTCCGTACCCACTCCTATCACAAGCATGACGCTGAATCGGAGGAAAGGAGAATATTAGACATGTTTAGTATGGGTAATAAGCTAATAAGTCTTCACTCATCACAACAAAAAGTGCGGATTGGCACACTTCACTCACCTTACGGAGGCATGCATGCAGCCCGTGCAGGCATGCAGGAACGAATCTCTGAAAAGTCAAATAAACGTGCCTGGGATTTAGCCGGACCTCTCAAAAGCCAAAGTTTTAGCCACTAGACAATCACTGCAGTTGAAGGTATTTTATTTAGAAGGTATTTTTAAACCATGGGATCACAAGTCCAGACTAATAAAAAGAAGAAACGCAACATTTCGATTCTGTTGAAGCTAACATCAACAAGTGGGGATCCTAAGGGCATAGAGCTGTACCTACGCAATAAATGATTTTCTTGATGAAATAAGAAGTCTGCTGATGAGAATCGTAACAATCATCGAATAGTTAGTACATATATATCGATGGTAACAATACAAAACACTTAAAGGGTATTTACTTTATTAGGCTAGTGCTAATAGCATCATCATGAGCAATGTTATCAAAACTTAACATGTACGTTGAATCAAGTACAAATATTGAATTTACATTTCAAAACTGGATACCAATATGGATAGGTAATGCGTAAGCAAATAAAAATACACATTTTATAGCAAAGCAAATAATATACAACATGTAATTTGTTGTAAACTCTGCAATTGATTACAGGATGACATAAATCTCGAAATAAAAAATAATAAACGTGGATGATTAAAATACAAACAGTAAGTAGGTACTTACTTCATACTTATAAATGATTAATGTGAACAGGATAACGAACACAAATAAATTAATTTAAAAGTGCTCTACAACAAATTAAGTATCGAGACGAAGCTTTGATGATTGAATTTGAGTAGCTTCTTAATAAATCCGTCAATAAAGCTGTACATTATAAGTAGGTAAGTTATACACTTGAATACAATTATTTGAGTCTAGATTACAGTTGTATGTTTTCAAAAGCTTACGATAAAGCTTTAAAAAGCCACATAATGAGTGAGCCACATGAGTAATACAGTAACACGGGTCTTATGTAATCAACTAATCACACAACATACAAAATGACAACTCTAGTACCGAATTCAACGAAGTCGAGTAACAATTAACCGAGGAATAAATTGGGCGTTCTGACAGTTTTTGTATTGAAAATCTGCCAAAACATCAAATCGCTCGGTTAAGACATTATTCGTTAGTGAAGTCGGCCCTAAAGAAGATAACGTAATCAATTTAAGATAATATCTCAATGTTAACACTTTACAATTTTAATAACTTTTTCATTTGCAATCGTAAGTCAATTAAGTAAAATCTACTTTATGTGACTAAAACTTAAAGGGTAGCGTCGGCCTAAGAAAATGTATTCCTCTATTCCTCTGTTTATCATTCTTTTTTGTTGGCTTCTGTTCGTCATCGTCTAAAATATACAACTATTAGCCATTTTAGACGAATGTTGTCTCAAGCGTATTTAAACGTGTTATTTCAACAGAATGGTCACTTTCAGTCAATACAAGTGGAGACTTCCTGCCTCCGAAGTCCGATGTCAAGCACTGATGTGCATGAATTATGCATAAGACTTAGATGGTTGCAGCTAACAATGACTAGCAAATCTTAAGAAAAAAAATAACTTCTCTTGCTTTTAAAACTGTTTTAACCATATCTATATATATATATATATATATATTTGTCAATAAATCCTTTATTAGAATATTATAAATGCGAACGTGTGTTGTTTGTTTGTCCTTCGATCACGCAGCCCCGAAGCAACGGATCTACGTGACTTTTTGCATGGCTATAGTTGAAGACCTGGAGAGTTTTTAAAATCATGCGTTTATCTTTCTGATTCGATAGACGAAGATAGACTATAGATACTCTGCATTAACTTAAAGGCTACTTTTATCCCGTAAAAATTCATGGTCCCCGAAATATTTTGAAAACCCTTAATATTACAATATATATTACGTATGTACATAATATATATTGTAATATTACCCAATACGTATTACGTCTTCACGCCACAACTAATGAACCGATTTGGCTGAAATTTAGAATGGATATAGATTATAGCCTGGATTAACACGTAGGTTACTTTTTATTCCGTAAAAGTTTCATCAATTTTCGCATACCTACCAACCTACAGCAGATATCCAAAGTGTCTGACATGCGTAAGAACCATCGGAAGTGTCTGACTGTTGAGGAAACATCTTCGGATAGCTCCCCAAGTAACATATATAAAACTCAGCTTTTATACTATGACGAAAGTATACTCATAATTTACTAAAGTTTAACGGTGTCTGACACAGGATTGGAACCATAGGAAGTGTCTGACTGCTGAGGAAACATCTTTTGATAGCTCCCCAAGTAACATATATATAAAACTCAGCTTTTATACTATGACGAAAGTATACTCTGAATTTATACACCTTTACTACCTGATATCTCCCAAAGCCACCAAGATCCAAACTTCATAGTCGGGGATCGTTCTTATCTCTATTGGGAACATACGCAGAAAACTTTCAGCTTTTATAAAATGACGAAGATCTGAACGGTCTCGGCTCCCAGTCCATTATAATGTCAAAGAAAGTCTCCAGATGATGACAAAAAAAAAGAATTGTACGTATTTCAAGTTCACTCTTTTTGTATCCTCAATGACAATTAAAGGTGGTATTGAAATAGAATCTGTAATAACCAAGAGAAACCTGCGTAAAAAGAGATGAATGGAACGTCAAGAAGCAAAAACGTAGTGATTATAATACTATGCTCTTGGCAAATCACTATTTCGAAACATTATTCATTACCACAACGTGTGGGTCGACAGATATTTTTCTTAGAACTGCAGAAAAATAACCTTTAATAATATTAAACTGTGAGTCATTTTTCATTGAGAAAACGTGCAAAATACATCGATGGCAAAATATAATTTTTCGAAGACATGAAAACACTTGCAAGTATTTAATATTGCAAAACGTTCTACAGTCAATTTAGATGTTAACATGTTAACGTCAACAGATTTTGTAGTAGGTACCTACTCTGAATAATATTCGATAAAAAAATTATTAAAAACTAGCTGATGCCCGCGACTTCGTCCAAGTGGATTTAGTTTTTGAAATCCCTCGGGAACTCTTTTTCCGGGATAAAAAGTAGCCTATGTCACTCTCCAGGTCCTCAACTATACCCATGCAAAAAATTTCGTCGATGTGTAGCCCTGTTGCCGCGTGATTGAAGGACAAACCAATAAACAAACAAACACTATCGCATTTATAATATTATTTTAGTAAGGATATTTAGGTTTCCAACAAAATATCTATAATTTAAAGAAGCTTAGGTTTATACAAGGTTTATAGTACTTAAACTAGCGGCACGCTATGATGGCCGGTTTGACGTTTGTCCGCTCATGAAGTTCCGTATTAATTGATAACGACTTTGAAGGAAATAATTGTATTACTTTATTGACGATAGTGATGTGCAGAGATTCATAAATTATATCGAATGTAGTTTTAGGTTTAGGACTCAAAATTTATTTATTAAATTGATTTCTAAAATGTATACAAGTGTAGAAAAATCAGTTTGCACCATTTAAGGGGTGAATGTACTTGTGAATATGAACAATTTTCACTATGTGGACAAACCTCTGAAATCGCAAAAAAATATGAGCTGTTTCATACAAAAGGTAAAATTTTTATTTTTATATGATATATACCACAACTCGGCATTTGGTTTTCTAAATTGAAATTTTTTAAAAATGGAATCTAATACGATCGTCACATAGGATCGCTGGCTAGCACAACTACTACCTCCGGCAAACTCGCGTCAATGCTCAATGCAAAACAAAGCAGTTTCGAATTGACGTTGCTTCGAAAAGTATAAACTGTCAGTGCAATGCGATTGTGATATAGTTTTGACCTGGCTTTGGATTTCAAATATTGATACTGCATTACTGTTGACCCTTGCTCGTTAATTTGGACTCTGTTCAAGCCCTTTGTTGTGGATTTCGTCGATATGACCGAACGTACGCAGAGAACTGTTCTAAATAGTCAGACACGTGAGTTCGTAATACGCCTTCGTAACTATTTCGATCGTGAAGCTCAAAATGGAGGGCCAATTTTACCTATAACGTCAGTGGTTGAACGCGTAGCTGATGCGCTTAATATTGGACAACGAACTGTTAGACGGATAACTAAAAAAAAATATGGCGAGACTGGCACAGAAGAAAATAAACTTCACACACCAAAAAAGAGAAAACGAGCAAAACCAGTCGTAGGCATCGATAGCTTTGATGCCGATGCTATCCGAAGACATGTTTACGGCTACTATTTACAGAAGGAGTATCCAACAAGAAAAAAGTTGGTGCATTCACTGAAGGAAGCTGGATTATTCTTCGGTGGGGAAAGTTCTTTAACGAAGATTTTGAAGACCATTGGATTTCGATACAAAAAATGTAACAAACGCAAAATATTGATGGAAAGATTTGATATAGCGATGGCAAGGTATACTTTTTTACGGCAAGTGAAAGAAATCAAAAATTGGCAAAATGTTGTGTTCTTGGATGAAACATGGCTTAATGCTAACCATACTGTAGGCCGTTCTTGGAACGATGACACAGCAGCATCTACTTCCAAAGTTCCTGTAGGAAAAGGATCGCGACTTATAATTTGTCACGCCGGAACCATCAACGGGTTTGTCGAAGGTTCTCTCATGGCTTTTGCGTCAAAAACCACTGGAGACTATCATGAAGACATGAATGGAGAAAAGTTTACTGAATGGTTTACCTCAATGTTGTGTAGCCTCCCTGAACCATCTATTATAATTATGGACAACGCCCCATACCACTCGATGCAAATTGACAAGCCACCTGCCCAATCCCAAAAGAAAGCTGATATCGTCGCATGGCTTCGTAAAAATGGCGTAGATGCAAACATGAATATGTTAAAAGCGGAATTAGTACGTCTTTTAAAAGAAAACAAACCAACCAAGATCCGATACGTCATTGACGAAATAGCATTAGAACATGGGCACAGAGTTATACGGTTACCGCCTTACCATTGTGAGTATAATGCGATTGAGTTGGTGTGGGCTCAAATTAAGGGATATGCTGCAAGACACAATACAGAACCCCCATTTACCACAAAAAAAATGCTAAAATTATTAGAAGAAGCTTGTGAACATGTGACTAAAGGAGACTGGGAAAAGGTTGTGAATAGAACTGTTAAATTAATAAGGGAAGATTATGAAAGAGATGTGAAAATAGATAATATTATAGAAAACGAACATATAATTATTAATGTAGGTGATGATAGCAGTGACGACAGTGAAAATAGTAGTATGGACGAATCTGATTAATTATGGCCTTTTGTGGCACCTTTTTTGGTATCTTTTGTATTCATATGTTTCTTGTGTGCATATAAAGTATGTATATTCATTTTCATTCAAATATTCAGTTCCTTCAAATAAATTAAATAAACATATACACTTTTGTTTTATTAAACCTATTTAATCAGGTACAAAAACAAAACTTAATTGTTTTTTGTTCGAGAATAAATTGACATTCCACATCACTATTGTAATGTGTCAAACCGGCCATCATAGCGTGCCGCTAGTGTAAGTACTTTTAATATCAAAACTGTGATCGCCAGTTTACAACTACAATACAGTTTCAAAGAACTATGTCACTTGCAGATAAAATATGAACCTAAGTCAGGTATCAACAACAATGTAAATACAAAAAACAGACATGGTGGTAATTAATGGCATGTTCTAGAACCGGTGGCAGTGGGATTTTTATGTTATGTACATGCGAATGAAGATTTTATGCTATTTACTGGAATCTAATTCATCGTCATACATAATACGAGTACTTATGATTTTAACCATTAGCAATCGGGATCCTCAAACGCAACTCTTGGTTCAAGTTCTTCGTTATATTATTATCATTTAGTCAGCCTATTATAATAAGGATGGATGGGTCAGAAGCAATGTATCATGCATCGAATTATGGAGAAGTATTTCATAATCCGATGCATGTTCGTTCCATCCATCCATCCGTATTCTTAGGGTAGTTATTTTAACATGAACAGCACAATACAGCAATCATACTATTTTAGTATTATAGACGTGAAACTGACAAAAAGTATGTTTGATAGTTTTGTTCTTCAATCACGCAGTAATGGTGCGGCTACAATATTATCGTGTGCACGTTCGTGTCGAGTTTTCGCGATAAATGAGGTGTCACATTCTATCACAGCGGCTACATTATCGTGCGAGTTCACCAGAACAAAGCCAGAACTCATTCGCGACACCACGAATTACCCGGCTACACTTGTCGCGATAGTGAGAACATTCGCCGAATCCCACTAATGTAGCTGCACCATAACGGAGCATAGTGCGTGGATCGACTTGATTTTTTACCCGATGACCTAGAAAATGGCATAGGATACTTTTTAAACAAAAGGTTCCCGTAGTATTTTTAAAAACCAAACTTCACACGGACTAAGTTCTAGCCAGAAGCTGGCATATAGTAAAATGTATTTATGAATAGCGCCTAGATAAGCTGTAACTTTTGTTCTAGCGCTGGAATGCGATCTGGCCTAACGGTAAGTAAGTGATGAATGAAGAATATGCAACCTAAGAATACCTTGAAGTTTCCTAAGAATACCTTGAAGATTCACTAATGATTTAAAAATATTTTGAAGATACCCAAGTTATATAGTTAGTTGGAAAAACGGAAGCCGGAAGGACATTCCAAGCTTAGTTTTTTTTCAACGCATCTTTGGTTCCTCAATAAGAAAGATTCGCGAGAATGGATATATACTATACATACCTACTCATGTCCACATGCTAGCTCAACTGGGCAGCACGAAAGGGCAAAGCAGATTTAGTTAATTGACACAGGGAATTCAAAAATATTTAAATCTCTGTTCAAAACATTACCCAACTGTCAAATTGTTTAACAACCACCGTAGAAAATGTGCTTTTGAAGCCGAACCAATAAACACACATTACGGGTGGCATTTTCAGAATGCAGGCCACGCTATAGTTATAACTATTAATTCTGTGTACCCTGTCCGCGGTTGACGGTTCTTTTATTACAGCTATAAAATCAGTGGAGTAAACCGGCGATTTTCGCTGATTTACGGCCCAATATTTATTTTTCACGCTTTACTTGCAAACCTAACTACGTAAATAGGAAGTTTAATGCAAACATCATCGCGCATATCATAGACTTACTCGAATACAATTTGATTAGATAAACAGACTAAAACTCTAGGAGAATAAACAGACACGAATCACGATGCTTTCAGCAGTGGCACTCGGCCTTTGCGATATTTAGGGCCATTTTCACCACCTTCTGATAAGTTTCGGATAGCTTATTCGCATATCTTGTCTTTGTCACTTGACATAAGAGATGAAAATGCTGCGGTGGATGTGCAATGTCACACGCTGCGATCGACAACGCAACGATCACATCCGCAGCAGGCTCAGTGTCCATGACATCGGAGACAAGTTGCAAGAAGCCCGTCTAAGATGGTACGGTCATGTGGCACGGAAACCACAAAGCTACGTCGGTAATAGATGTCTTAACATCGCCGTCCCTGGAGCTAAACCTCGCGGCCGTCCAAAAAAGCGCTGGCTGGATATTGTGAGTGCCGATCTGAGAGCCAATAAATTACGAAAATCGGATGCAGAAGACCGGGCAAAGTGGGCTAGAGCATGCCGGAAAGCGGACCCCACGGTGGGGTCCACTTCTTCGACTAAGCGTTATCCCACTAGGTGGGGTCCCCAGTCCCCACCTAGTGGGATAACGCTTAGTCGAAGAAGAAGACTTGACATAAAGTAAGAAAGTGACAAAATCTACGATTAGGCTATCCGACACTTATCAGAAGGTGGTAATACCTGCCCTTAGTCATTTTTCCAAAGCTCGATGTCGCGTCCAAACGCAAAAACATCGATCGCCGCTAAAAGCATCGTGTCTGTCCTAACCCTAAGCGAACCTATGTTCAGCAATGACGTCTATCGGTTGAGCACTTGGGTTGAAAAAAAGGTTTCCTTCCAAGGTACGGAACCTGCATGTGATTATGACTCACTCTCCGATTTTATTCGAATATTAGTTATTTGAACTATAAAATAAAATGTTAGGCGGTTGTTGTATTCGTCGTTTGTGATTTTAGTGCGCCATTATTCTAGTTTAGTAGATATTTAAGAATTTACAACCTCCGGTGTAAAAACACTGATTATCCCTTGCCAGATGATAATGTACGATATTAAATAATTTTTAATTTGGTTGATAGAGCATTTTTTTTTATTTTATATTCGCAAGAAACAGAAAACACTAATATTTATATAGCAAAATGGCTAACGAGTAAAGTTTTTACCAACCTACTTATTTAACAATGTTAATATAAAAACTTCTTCTTTTAAAACATTTCAAACATGGTTTACTTTACTAATGGAACATTAAAAGTTCTTGATTCAAGACATTTTTAACAACAAAGTACACCACTCACCAGATACCTACTACAATACTAGCCGAGTCCGTGATATCATTGGCGTTGAATTACGTTTTTTTAGCCCCTGAGGTTATATATTTCCAAAAATCATAAAATAGGTTTTTATTAATTTTTAACCGAAAGCCCAAAAGCGAATTTTCATTTACAATTTACAATTTGAAACTATGAATGGATTTACATACAAACTTTCATCTTTTTAATCTCCTTAGGGGTGGAATTTCCAAAAATGCTTACTTAGGGAATGCCTATGTGATAAAAGGCAGATTGTGTCAAAATTTCACTTTTCTACCGTCTGTAGTTTTGGCTCGTCGTTGATGTGTCAGTCAGAACCCAGGACTATTCTTAGAAACAGACTCGTTTATAGATTTCATAATTAAGAGGAGCAATGAACTAAAACGATAGAACAGTTCTTACATTTGGCACATCCATACAATCAAACGCTTGTCATCCCAACCATTAATAACCCCTCATCGGTAGTAACGCCTATCTAAGTCACGTCAGTTTCGCTTTTGATGAATGCATAATAATGAGTCCGTCTCACAATGTATGCAAAGGTAGTCCAGATGTTTATCTCAGATCCACCTACGCAGATGTTGTGACAATAGTCCGTACTTGGTGCGTCACTTACTGTGAGGGACAAGTATGGTTTTTAAGTTCCTGCTGACTTGGTCATCAAGGTTTGTTACCTGACTTCCATACTATACGAGTACTTATAAAATTGATGAGCATTCAAAAATAATGCGTGTGGGTAATATTGAATTTGGTGACCTGATTTTGATCTTGATTGACAAATTACTCAATATTGAGCTTTTAAAAGGATATGTTTTTGAAATCTTTCTCATTTGAGAAAAATGTAGGCAGGTACCTAAGCATTAGTTTTTCTATTTAATTAACAAATATTTCGTAAACATTTTTATGTTATCATAATTTTACTAACATTTTGGTCACTTCTAATTCCTCCCTCGCTCTTTTAAACGTTTTAAGATTTTACAAAATATTATAATAGTAGAAGTAGACAGATAAATAATCATTAAAAGCTATTCATCATTGATGTAGTTATGACTTATGTAGTAAAAAGAAATTGAATAACTTACCTACACTTCGTTAAACACTTTCAATAATATAAAAGCTGTGATTGTAGTATGATTTGATGATGATAAATTGTACGTAGGTATGGCTAAGTGAGAGAGTTGCCTCTCTTATGTCAATCGAACACACTATATCTGCAGTAAGTTGCTGAGGGGTTGGGATCAAGCAGACTACTTGACGCTGCGGCACCAGGCCAAGGTTACCATTTCTTGGAAATAAGTACTCGCAAAACAATCGCACCCGTAAAAGTTTATAAGACCCTTTAGTCAAGTAAGAAATGAGCTGATGATCTTCAAACGACTGAACGGATCTTCATAAATATGGATAAGATACATCTTGATCACGTCAGCTTTCAAACAGAAAAAACCGCATCTAAATCAGGCCATTCGTTGGCAGGCTACGAGGGAGCAGACAGACACAGAGATACATAGATACACAGATACACAGACACACAGATACACATGTCAAACTCATAGCACCCTCTTTTTAAAAAGTATTTTATGGCTTTATTGAATGCATGCCAGCTGACTATTTATTATGAATATGGCAATAACTTTGAACCGATGGGCAATGAATGAGGTTCCAGTTTTAGTAGACCTTCCTCCAGGTTTACGGATGACTTCAGGCGAGGGCCAACATAGCGTTATATGGATTGTGGCGACCAGCAAACAAGGTTGCAAAATAACTAATTACCTCAATCTGTTTATCCTTAAAAATAAATATGTATTCCGATTTCTGATACTACAGTGGTCAGTGATAGATCACACAAAACAAACAACAAAATTCCATTTGAAGCAACTAAAATAAACTTGCATCCTTCTATTTTGTTTAGTGTTTTCGTCTTTTTAAGTCCATTTCCCCTTAAAATTTGTGCATCGGTGTCTAAAATAACAACAAAACTAACAGCACGTACTTTAAATTCAGAAAACGTTGGTTAGAAAGCCGGAACATATCAAAGATTATCTTGCTAATAAATCTGTAACTCAGTATCTCTATCTGAATATAAAAGTTGAAGTTATGGATTCTCCTAACTATTCATGTAACTAATATCATTAGTCATAGTAGATTTCAGCGAGATGATAGCAATCTTGATTTAATCTTCGACAAAATCTGGGTTGTAAACGTAGGTACTTTACTTAAGACCTTAGGTCTATCTATGTTTTAAGCGTAAAATTAACACTAATCCAAAGGAATCATTTTTGATCAGATTTTTAATGATAATACATAATTAGATACGTTTTAATGAAAAAAAAAATTTTTTTTTTTCTAATCAGAAACTAAGAATCTACCTATAAAAGTAGCTCAACGATTACTTTTCACCCGTAACGGCACCAAGTCAAACCATAGTAGCTTAAGGCGCAAGCCACAATGAAGATTAAGCTAACTTAGGTTAGCTTAGCTTGGCGTCTTTTCATACTTGGTTCAAGCTTCGCTTAGTACATAGCAGATTGTGTGGACTAAGGCTTAGCTAAGTTAGCTTAGTTCGCGGTGTGGCTTGCACTTTAATCTTTCTTTACAAAATTGTAAAAGCGGGTATTAGTGTTGGCATTAGCACCGATTACATTACAAGTGATGTTGGCCGACATACTTGTACCAATCGTTATTTTATTCAACTAGTTACTAAAGACATCTTGCAAACCATTTTGTCGTATTTAGTGAATTCATTTACGGGTGTTGACTTACGAACGCAAAATAATTATTATGTTAATCTAAACATTATCCTTGGCAGAAATATGCAACTAAACCAGATATATGGGGACATTTTTTATACTGATGCATTCTATGTTGTTTACACGTTATACCTACCACTACGTACATAATCATTATCCATACATAGGTTTTCATCTAGGACACTGAATTGATTCTTGCAAGAAACTTCTCCAGAACTCCAGAATCCCATTAATTATCCCATCCCATATTTTATACCATTGCTATTGGAACAGTTAATGTTATTTCCGACACCAAAAAAGGAGGAGGTTCTCAATTCGTCGGAATCTTTTTTTTTATGTATGTTCACCGATTATTCGAAGACGCCTGAATGAACCGATTTGGAAAATTCTTTTTTTGTTTTAAAAAAACCTCCTCCTTCTTTGAAGTCGGTTAAAAAGAATTTTTATATTAAATTATTTTAATGTATCGAATGATCGAAATTTTCTGTGATTTTTTAGATAAAATATTCAAAAGTACCAAAATAATGTTTTAAGGTCAAATCTAAAACAGGACGGAAACTTAATTCCCTTTTGGTTAACGCCGGAGCATGGTTGTTTGCTGCTATTGTTCTATACCTACTTACAAACGATGATGATACAGTCTAGTGATTTCTATATCACCTAGGTCACGTAGGGTTCACTTAACTGTACAATGTACGTAATATTATGCTCTGGTTTCTCAAATACCTAATACGATCACTCTTCTTTTATAAAATTAAAAAATATTTTATGTGAGCTACATTTTGGATTAGTTAAATACAGAATGCCATAGATTTATAGGTTGAAAAAGCAATTTCTAAATCTCCAAAATTTTAATGATGTAAATGTAAGTTAGGTACCTATGTTCTATTGACCTGTCACCCGCACCATGCTACAACAAAAAATCTGTAATTTAGAGATTGAGTACAGCAGAAACTTCTAAATGCTAAGATAAATAAAACCATAATAATTAGAGATCCAAGGACTTATCGGCCAAGTAAGTAGGTACCTCCATCACTATTTTTCCTTACATTTAATAGTTGTTTGACTATATTTAACGATTACACCTTGCCGGCTAATCGATAATCACATGAAATAAGCTTCAAATGATTACATCATTGACGAAGACGACAAGGTGACGAATAACCTGATGAATTTACTTGCTAGCTTTATTGCAGTATAGTACCGATAACTTGATTATATAATTATATACCTACCTAGGTACTGGGAATAAACATAAATGATCCATCCTTAGGAAAAATATCTTGTATGAGTGTAGCGGTATATTCCACCGATGCCGATGTATGAAACTTAACCGTACCTGACATAAATACCTGTTCAGGGCATTGAAATGATAAAAATGGTGGCCCTATGGTACAAATCCCTTCTACACTTCCTAGTTTCCCCTTCCAAGCTAGCCCGCTAACATCTTAGACTTTGAATGAAATTAAATGAAATGGCTTTGAATTAAAATCCACCACCCCGTATGTCTTTACATTAGTATTCTAAATATTGATTTAACCTCATAACTCCGTCAACTTAGAACTGTTTTTATAATAACTAGTGGTTCGCCCCGAACTGAGACCTCGCGGTAACGGTATCCCATGATTATTCATTCAATCGATACATGATAACCAAAACTGATATTATTATTATGCCCGTTTTCACCAAACATACCCAAATCATTCCCTAAGTAGGAGTCTCTTAACGTAGGTAGCTCCTAAATACAATCCTAAGTCCTAACATCCGTCACAATGTCCTTTTAGGTGTCCCGTACAGGATCGTGATAAATAAGTTGACAGAAAACATCACCTAACTTATCATAGGTAGCCCGTAAAGGTTAGGGAACGTTAGTGAAAACATTGAATTATTATGTAGGTACTAACGAGTGAAACCGGGTTACGGGCATCTGTACAAATCGTCATCTATCGACGCGAATAGAAAATATACAATATTTAACTAAAATTTAACTAAAATATAATTTTAATTGAATAATATGGTACAAAAAAAATTACAATACAATTATTGTATTATATTATGTAACTAAATAATAATGGTCGACACAAAACTGTTTTTGGGATAACTCGTAGTCCCATGGAATAGCTACTGACTGCGCCATCTATTAGCATTATTGTGAAGCTATGTTGATGCTATATGAATTACTGATGCCCATTAAAAATTAAATAATCTCGTTTCTTTATAATATTCATATAATTTTAGTATTTGTTGTTCAAGTACAGGATATAAGTGACCTAAAAAAATAAAATCAGCTTGAAAATACAAAGCGGATTTTCTTAGAGAGCGTCTTCAAGCGAGCGTATAAAATCGCCACTTTGAAAGCCCCCCATTTCGTCAATTTTAAGGGAAAAATTTTAAAAAAAATATTTTTGTACTCGGTTCAAAATTATCTTTAAAATGATATGTAACAATTTTATGTAACGCGATAAAATTTTTTTTACTTCGCATTCACTTCTATGAGAGCCCCCCTGAAAAAAAGGTTTTTATAATTTTTTATCCAATATTCGGCTGAAGGCCATCAGTTTACATATTATATCTAAATTTGAAGTAATTACGTTCAGTAATTCAAAAGTTATAAGGCTCTGACAGACGGACGGACGGACGGACGGACGGACGGACGGACAAGTGCAAATTCACTCTAGTAGACTCAGAGACCTCGCTTCGCTCGGTCAATTATTTTTTATTTGAAAGTGTATATTATCAGACATGTTTAGTGTAATTTTAATGAAGATCTGAGAAATTTTATCGGAGATAGAGGACATAAATCTTCACTGATAGCAGCCTATCACTCGCATAAGAGATACCGATCGAATATAATATTATCCATACCATATATATGAGGGTCTTAGCCATAGGCATTAGTTACAAATAAGATTAAATCATCGACCTCCAGGCCCCAGATGTTTGTAGCCTACCCGTGCGAAGCCCGAGTGGGTCAACTAGTCTTCAATAAAAAAAATCTACAATCTATTCGTTAGTTGGTTCTTATACGCTTACTTCAGGACTACTGTTATCGTTTTGTAATCGATTCAAATAATGCACAAACTTTTGCAAATAAAATATGGAAAATATTGTATGTTACCTACTTAGATACGAAAGGGGCCGATATTTCAAAGTGAATTTCTTGATTAAGTGGAGTGGATATCATATACTTATGAAAGGGATTAATTTGTAAAATTCTAAAATAGTTTTTCATTTTCTTTCATGACGAACAAAAAATTTAAATTAATTGGAGGCAACGGGAGTTTACGTAAATACACCATAAAAAATAAACCATGTATCTCCCTTGCACAGTTAGTTCACAGGCCCCTCCACTCTGACTAATTTTGATCTATGGTAAGAGTGTCAACTGTCAAGGCTTGGTATTGTTCTAAGTGTTTTGTAGGGCTGACTACAACGGACCTCCCACGGGCCGAGCCATCTTATTGATTACACACTGTTGTCCATAAGACAAGAAAGGTCAAAGGCTCTACGTCAATCAACCTTTTTGTCAAATTCGTCATGAGTATGTGTACTAGTTTATGAAGTAGGTACAGAATACAATTTATTAATGACCTCGGACTTCGTAGGATCATTTATCAAAAGCAAACGGTGTGATCTACATAACAATTTTTTATACTTTTATACATCTAACACAAAAGTTAAGAAACTTTATTTAAATAGGTATATTAAAATAGTAAATTGTATTGGGATTTGGGACTCCCAATACAAGTTTAATATCCCAAGGGATGTGACCAGCCGGTTGCGCTACTAGGCAACTGGATATGTGACATTTCGAATTTCCTATTCAGTGATTCTGATTATGAAGGTAGATATGTACTTTGACCTTTTCAAAACCTCCATGCTTTTGAGAGCACGTTAATAATTCACTCGTTTGTCCCGGTTATTATTACTAACTTATCTGATGATAATACACCTTTAAGGTGGAAGACACAGGTCTGCCCGCGAAATTCAAATCTAATTTGGTTTTTCGCAATTTTTAAACTAATACGACAAAGTAGGCTTATGGCATTCTAATTGCGACAATGGCAGTATCATCTTCACAGGTTTATATAAAAATCTTTACTTGAAAGTGTCAAGTTTAAGAAATTAGTCAGAATATCGACTAATTTGTGAGTAACTCACGTCCATCTCAGTATTTTGATTAATTTCTTAAACTGGTCACTTTCAAGTAAAGATTTTTATGTAAACCTGTGAAGATGATAATTCCACTGGCGCAATTAGAAGGCCATAAGCCTACTTTGTCGTATTAGTTTACAAATTGCGAAAAACCAAATTAAATTTGAATTTCGCGGGCAGAATCGTGTCTTCCACTTATCCCTTAGTTGAGTCGTACCTACCTATGCGGAAGAAACTAAGAGCCCATCGCATTATTATCCCAGAAAGCTTCTTTCATTATGTGATTAAAAAATGGAATCATGGCTCGCAACAATAAGAAATAGGACGCAGAGAGATATTATGTCATTATTACAAAATGACCAGATCGTTTATTTAGTAGGTAAATACTTACTCATCCCACACAGTATAAGAACCATTACGAAACCAAAGCATAACACATATTCTTTGAACCTCAAGTTCTACTCAAGAATAAGTGGTATCTCACCACCTACGTTTAACTTAATATTGAAGGTGAATCAATCGCCCACGTGGCGGCAAAAACTAGTCATCAGTACCTACTTGGTACAAAGGCAGCCGATTCGTCGTTTTGTTGTCGTAACGCCCATAATAACATATATGGACTTTTAAACGCTGCAAGTGTAGGAAGCACAGACGGCCCATGCCTTTATAAAGACAAAGATAATTTAGATCTTGGTTATTAAACTGCATCATGTTGTTTAGACACGAATAAAAATAATAAGTACGTCATAAAAACCCTTGCAGTTTGACTTCTGGGTGGTACCTATGAAATAACGAAGATAATTAAGTAAAGAAAAAATACTGCTAAAAACAATTAGAACATCATAATATTAACTGCAGACCCTGCAGAGAATTAGAACAGTGGTTAGGAGTTAGGACTGTGGTCTCCTATTCGGGGGGTCGCAGGTTTGATCCCGGGGCACACACATCTGGCTTTTCTAAGTTAAGTGCGTTTAAGAAATTAAATATCACAAGCTTCAATGGTGAAGGAAAAGATCGTGAGGAAACCTGCATACCTGAGAGTTCTGCATAATATTCTCAAAGGTGTGAAGTCTGCCAATTTGCATTGGGACAGTATGGTGGACTATGGCCTTTATCTCTTCTCTGAGAGGAGACCTGCGCTCACTAGTGAGTCGTTGATGGGTTGCTGCTGATGATGATGTTGATGATGATGATGATGATGATGAATATTACCTACCCAATCTAACATCATCTGTTATCTCAACAAAGAACCTTGTTTCAAATATAGTATATAACTAACCATGCCAACAACCAAAAAAACTAAATCCACGAAAGAACGAACGAAGTCGCGGGCATCAGCTAGTCAGAAATATTTAAATAAATCAAGAAAGAGCAAGTGAAGTCAAAAAGGTAAAGAACTTCAGTTCCTTAAAATGGAACAGTACGTCTGATTACGAAAACGAGTGCCCTCACTCAGGATAAGGGCTGTTTATACTCAAGGGCTTTTGAGTTGAAAGCTATTTTTAACGATCAATTACACACTATCGAAAATATTCATGTCCTTAACTTTAAAGTTAACTAAATAGGGGTTATATTTGTGCAATGCTATAACTAAAATAAAAGAAGAATAATCGTAAATGCACTTTACGCAGCAATTAAATAAACCTATTAGATTCGCAGGTATTTACTAAGTGAATTATACAATTAATTACTTTTCTGCTATAAATAGACAATAAAATTGATATTGCCTATTTAAGATGCCGACCTATAAAATAACCGAAGATTGGATTTCCTATAACACAATGAAAACAATCCGCAATCAAATGAAATACCGATACCTCTAAAGTAACGGTTCGTTGCCGCAAAAGGCTATATTTCACACAACATATGACCTATTGTATGTTCCTCTATGACAAATTGTACCGGCTGAATACACACATTATACTTTGTTACAAATTAAAATAGCACAATGTTTTGGTAAAAGCAAACCTAGATGCTGCTTTAATGCAAATTAAGACTGTCTAGTCTATTTGTTGCAAGTCTGCAAAATAAACCACAGAGTTGCAATACTTTCGATAGATCCAGTAAATAACATACCTAATTAATCAAAGCAAAAATGGAATTTAAAGTAGATTCAAAACCGATTCCATCACATTATATACATAATTTGAACGAGCAACCGCTACAAATACGGTAAGTACCTACCTATTATAACAATATAGGAGTGTTTACTCGTGGTCCCAGTGAGTCTCAGTCGACCCATCAATGGGAAAATAAAATTACACATGACGCTAGAAATTACAGTTTGGTGAAATATAATTTATATTGATAATATAATTATGGACAACAGTCTTAGGTAATCTGTGGATAGATCACCTGGTCGACTTCGGAAAAGCTGCATCAATCGTTGCTGCAGTCTCAACTGTGATTGTTTGGCTGAATTCATTGCATTCTTGCTGCAACAACGCATTTTAACCAATAATGTGAGAGTATTGGGTGATTAAGATCACTGCTGTAGCAATCATTTTCAGACAATCCCGTTGTAGATCATAACAAAGTTAACTGTCTGCTTCAGAAATATATATCTACTAGATGATGCCAGCGACTTCGTCCGCGTGGACTCCATATTTTCCGGGATGTCTATGTGTTAATCCTGGATATGAACGATCACTATTCCAAATTTCAGCCAAATCAGTTCATTCGTTGTGGCGTGAAAGAGTAGCAAACATCCATCCATCTCGCAAACTTTCGCATTTATAATATTAGTAGGATTAGTAGGATCTTCAAAGATAATATCATCAGCAACCGATCAACGGCTCACTACTCAGCGCAGGTCTCCTCTGAGGGAAAGGTTATATATATAAAGGTTATATATTATAGGCCATAGTCCACCACGCTAGCCCAATGCAAACAACTCTCAGGTGTGCAGATTTCCTAACGATGTTTTCCTTCACCGTTGAAGCTTGTGATATTTAATTTCTTAAACGCATATAACTTTGAAAAACCAGAGGTGCGTGCCCGGGATCGAACCTGCGACCACAAGAATAGGAGACCGCAGTACTAACCACAAAAAGATTAAAAAGATAATATTCCTATCTTCAAAGGTAATATATATCAACAGCGTAAACAACTGCAAGCCCATGAATCAAAATATACTCGCAAAACTGGATAACTGCTATTCGTAGGAGTAACTTGTAACCTAATGATAATGCATACAATCTCATAAAGTAGCATGATTCTTGTCTTAAGTGCCCGGTTCGCCTCCAGACCTTCCATTATAATAAGCTTTGCATTGTTTTCAGAGCAAAATGCCATATAGATTATGTCACTCTTGGTCGTATCTCGACGAGGATAAAGGGATCAACATGAGGCCAGGTTTTCTAGTATATTAAATGCAACAATGTCGACGAACAAGCTTTTAGTTTCAGTATTATAATAGTTATACCTAATGTTTGTGCAATGTGCTTCTGCCATCTTTTACAGGCATTGCAAATCTCGGGGCATGTGCTTCTGCCATCTTTTACAGGCATTGCAAATCTCGGGGCGACTACCAATTCTAAATCTTTAGCAAAAACAATAACTATAAACTAACGGACACAATATTTGAATCATGACATTACAATAATAAATTGGAAAGAACAATGGCAGAATTGTACCTGAATGTTTTAGGAGGCGTCTACAAACATGATTTATGCAAAACAAAGTATTTAAATTAGTTCGTTTTTTATATGAAATTAGTTTTACATCTTTTGCCTTGGTTAAATAATTATTAAATAATGAACCATCAGCTGATTAATTCATAACGCGCTTTGAGTTTGAATCGTTGCTCGATGTCATTGCTGGCCCGGAAATTCAAGAGTTTGTCTATGTAGAGAGGTCTATAGACTACTAAGTAACACATCCCATTATCAAATTAGAACTTATAATAACATGGAAGTAGGAATTACGACTACGTCTTTATACCTATCTACATATTTTTATAACCTCAAAATACATATAAAGTTGTTATCTATGTCTTTTTTTGTGAGTTCCTCAAACGAAAAATCTCAGTGATTTGAAGTTTTAGTAATGGAACCTCTACGGTTTTAACAATGTTTCATGTATAGACGCATCGAATTGATTTCAGGTAAACTGGAGTATGGACCCTTGCCTTTGTTCTTTATTATAATTTGGTTTTTAATACGTATATCCATTCAGTATTTAAGTGTCAATTAAGCTTATTTATAATTATATGAATGTCAATATAACATACTTAATATAAAAATTAAATATTTTACAATGGTTAGAGACGATGATGATGAAATACCATCATCGTCATCTCTAACCATCGCCAGTGCTGCTGCTGACCCACTGCTTTGTTTTTCGTATTTAAAATTTCATTAAAAACATTGGTTTATACAATTAGAGAAATAAATTGCGGCATTGTTTTAGTTCAGCTCGAGCACAAAGGGCGGTTGATCCTTGATGCGAACACCGACCATGCTTCTGTAATTTGAGATGTCTGCAACCACTCCAACTACGAACACTTGAGAGTAGCTATAAACAATCAAACTCCTAAAATAGATCCTATTACGAAAGCAATTGAATTCAATGTCGAAGTAAAAGCACCAACAAAGCTCTATATATAGAAGTTTGATTTAGATTTAGAGATATTAAAGTAAGATTACGAATATATGCCTCTATTGTAATGGCAACAATGACGGCCTTTCTTACACGAGACACCACTTATTATAATAAAATCTATTTATGGTAACAAAACGAAGGTAGACTCAATAATGAAATGAAAGAATTCGGAACAAAAACATATTTTACCTTTCTTCAACATAATATAACACTAACATGTAAATAGTATCTATACACCTACCATAAATTCATAGGTAGTAGAAAAAATAAACCGCAAGTTACAACACTGCATGAGAAAAATTAAAAAGAAACTAACGGTCGTTCTTTTGTTTAGTCACCGCGGAAATTATGTAAGGCGGGAATCACTGCAAGAAACGGAATAAATAGTCAATATATGCTTCTTGCAACAGAAGAATAGTTACTTTATCAATAGGCACATTATACGAAGTTTTTATAACATTTACACTACAATAAAGTTCTATGTGCTAATTTAAGTGATAAAAAATTTATCGTCACACAAATTTCTTTCATTTGGATCTCGATTTAAAAGCTCTGAGTAATTTCGGCGTTGCATTTTCTCTACAAAGTAGACACGGATTTTAGGTCACTTGATTAACGACTGTTTTCCTGGTGTTGCTTCATTAAATGTTAAGTATATTCCGGGAATATTAATACTCGTAGTTGACGTCTTGCCCTAGTTTCATTTAGTCACTTTAATACAGCCTTCCAATAACACAGATAAAATTATGCTGATTCATAAATCAGTTACTTATTATGTTTCAATGTTACCGGTTCCTGGACTATAATGTTAAATAAGAATGAACTATGATGTTGAACAAAAAAAAATATTACAATTTTCCCTGCTTTTATTCGATAATTCCCTTATGTTTTTATCTTGAATACACATTCAAAATATCTGGAAATTACTAGACGTTAGTTACTTTATTACCAATGTTTATTACTAATCTCATTGTTAATATGACTTCATCCTGTGTTAGCAAGATTTCATTTGAAGCATATCTCATACTCGAATAAGTAAAAAATACTATCATTAGACGATTATTATTTATTTGTACAAATCAATGTCTGGTTTTCATCCATGGCCATGGTAGATAATTATAAACATAATGGACATGATTCGTGTATCCAAAGACATAATATTAAACAGAAGCTTCCAAACCGTTTAACTATTAGTGATTATCATCTAATAGTCAGCTAGCTTACATGTTTCGATAAAGCGTTTTAAGTAATCACAAAATTATAAAGTCTAAAAGACTACGTTTAAAAATCTCTGAAACCTTCACAAAAACCCATTACGTCATAACGACGTGGACCTAATACACAAACTATAGGATTTGGTTGATTATAAAACGATACAAACATCGTAATTCGCAACTTGTCACATTCGCAAGTTCAAGGCAAAATCTGAGAATGCTGCCTTTCTGTTATCATCCTTTTGAATACAGAAACGACTCTGTAAAGTTCAAATTCATTCGCGCGCACAGTTCCGTATCGCTACAATAAACGTTTCAAAACTGCAATCACAAATTGTTACGTGGCACGGACGGCAACAACCTGATTGTACCGTTAAGTGAGACGCGCAGAACTGACCTAGTGCCGGGAAAGTTATCAGGGACGACCGAGTTCCGCATTGAGGAACGATACACTGCCTTAACTTTTAAATTGTACATAATATGTGACCCTTAATGAGACGTGATTCTCCTTAGGTACAACGGTTCATCAAATGACGATAAAATCTTCATCTGATGTCATATCGCTTAATAGAACAGGACATCCCAATAAACGTTTACTGTAACAACCTGGAGACCTAGAAGATATTCTTACGAGATATTTTGTAGGACGACCGAGCGTGTCATATCATTCTCTCTTAATGAACATTAATTTGTTGCAAGTGGAACTGATTCAATTGCTATCACTATTTTAGAGGTGGCATTGACCTTTATCGAAACAATTTGTATCAGTTAGCTAGAGACGTGAGTATTCAGACGGTGAACTCATTATTTTTGTAAATCGCACATTCAGAAATGATAAAGGCGACTGAGGAAATAAAATTTTGACTGTTAACATCAATTCTGTTATGTGGCTACAATAGTATAATTATGTCTCTTATATTTGGTTGTCCATAACAATTAATTCAAAAAAACTTGAGCAACTGCTCTTTATGAGTATTTGCATTGATGTTGGTATAGTGTTAGAGACAAAATAAGCTACATTTTTAAAAACTAATGAATCATAGTTTTCTACGTAGGTAATAGTGCCTATTAGTTACATCTTTGTGTCCCTCTATTACCGAAATGCTGAGGGATGGTTATGGTTTTCGAGCCTACGTAATTTTGTATGGTATGTAGATTTTTTGGCACGCTCTGAAGTCTAAACGGTTTGACTGATTTTAAAATATTAGGTCTCAATAGATTTGTCTTAATTGTGGAAATGACAAAATCTCCGTTATACAGTTACATGCAAAAACTGATAGAAGAATGTTGGAACTGACCCAGACAAAATTGACGGATCGTTATTCACTGAAACTTTTGCAAATACTATCATGTCATGTTTTAGTGCATCTATATTTACTGGTTTGTATATAGATCAGTATAACATTAACAACACCAACGATTCTAACTTATGACAGTATGAACTATATTTTTATATTATTATTGACTGCAAATTGCGATATCATCCAACCTGCTGTGGGAGTGTCTAAAATTATTGCTACAGTGTGACTATCCATCGCAATCACCTCCGATTTGCTGGTATGTACTCTCTCGCTATTGGTTAAATGAATTGATACAGCAAGAACGCCATAAATTAAGCCAATCAGCGGTGATTGCGTTCACTATAGAATATAATTAAGTTCTTTTGAATACCACTGGTTCGGAATGCTCTTCCTTCCGAGAAGAACCAGCAAGAAACTCGGCGGTTGCTCTTTTCAAAACAAGTTTACAATAGGTACTAGCCATTCTATATATGCACTGAAGCTATCATTTTTAGACAATCCCTCAGCTGATTTTAAGTAACGACGCAGTCTAAGATAATAGCTTAACTTAGGAGTAGGTATGTCAGTTTTTACTTTCATAAGTATTGGCTGAACATTCACTAGGTAGGCCGACGACATGAGACAAGTGCAGGGAGCGGCTATATACAGTTTACGAAAACCCGAGGCCGGTAGAAGTTCATGCAAGAGACCTTTCTTCAACAGCGACGACGGCTGATAAAGAAGAAGAATAAATTCCATAAGTGAATGAATGCAAAAATGATAATGCAAACGGAATTGTTGAAAGTGCGACTGAATTTAGGCCTTCGGAAAGACAGGAATAGCAGGGCAGGGAGTTCCCAATGTGCGTAGATTAAGTATATTTATAGTTGCGTGCGGGGTCGATGTTCCGTGCCGTCTCCCACGCCGCACGCCGCCGGGACGAGCATCCAGGAGTTAGAATATTGAATTCGCTAATCTCTCCTTTCTATCTTCTTTAATATAGTTTTTTACCGCACTGAACCATACAATTTATGATGTAGGGCGTAGGCTAATAATTTTATCCTAGCAAAAATAAGGAGTTCGAACGGAATTTACAAATACCTATTAAATTATCGCTAAGATAGTCATGGGCAAAAGCTACTTGATCCGATTATTTATTAAGGTTATTCATCAGTCATTTTATAAAAGGTCATTCAGTAGGTCGTTTTATAAAAGGAATGAAATGGATTAATTAATTAAAAATCCTATCTGTTGTATTAAGATCTTTTTATACTTGCAATAAAAAAAGAAGAATAAATATATCTTAGTATATTTCCTTTTTTAATTTATCTTTTCATATCTACTTATTTCATAGAAGATAGTACGATTCGGGTATATTTTTTAACACTCGGCTAATAATTTTTTACAAAATAATATTTTTAATTACAAACTCTAAAATGGCAATAATGAACCGGACTTAAAAGTGATTTATATGATTAAAGTTAAGTATCACATCGTTTGTTAAAGTTATGATGCATTTCCGGTTAATAATAATTTAAAAAAGGTATAACGCTTTATTTATTATTCCTATGTCAATGAACAAAATTTTATACTGTCTCGATTTGTTTCAAGGTAAACATGATTTTCAACTTAGGGAGTCAAGTCTATATAAGTATTTTGATAATTTGGACCAAATATTCGACCTATAATAAAATAATAAATTTAAACACGTAGATCGATTACTGACACGCTTTCCTACTTTGGTCTTGAGATTACTTAAGATTTTGGATTTGACAGGTTAGTACAAATGTTCTTTTTTAAAAAACAGACTTCAAACTGCCGCGCCACTATACAAAATATATAAATAAATTATATTTTAAAAACCGCTCGACCGACTTCGATGAAATTTACCTATACGTAATTACTACACTAGCGGCACGCTATGATGGCCGGTTTGACGTTTGTCCGCTCATGAAGTTCCGTATTAATTGATAACGACTTTGAAGGAAATAATTGTATTACTTTATTGACGATAGTGATGTGCAGAGATTCATAAATTTTATCGAATGTAGTTTTAGGTTTAGGACTCAAAATTTATTTATTAAATTGATTTCTAAAATGTATACAAGTGTAGAAAAATCAGTTTGCACCATTTAAGGGGTGAATGTACTTGTGAATATGAACAATTTTCACTATGTGGACAAACCTCTGAAATCGCAAAAAAATATCAGCTGTTTCATACAAAAGGTAAATTTTTTATTTTTATATGATATATACCACAACTCGGCATTTGGTTTTCTAAATTGAAAATTTTTAAAAATGGAATCTAATACGATCGTCACATAGGATCGCTGGCTAGCACAACTACTACCTCCGGCAAACTCGCGTCAATGCTCAATGCAAAACAAAGCAGTTTCGAATTGACGTTGCTTCGAAAAGTATAAACTGTCAGTGCAATGCGATTGTGATATAGTTTTGACCTGGCTTTGGATTTCAAATATTGATACTGCATTACTGTTGACCCTTGCTCGTTAATTTGGACTCTGTTCAAGCCCTTTGTTGTGGATTTCGTCGATATGACCGAACATACGCAGAGAACTGTTCTAAATAGTCAGACACGTGAGTTCGTAATACGCCTTCGTAACTATTTCGATCGTGAAGCTCAAAATGGAGGGCCAATTTTACCTATAACGTCAGTGGTTGAACGCGTAGCTGATGCGCTTAATATTGGACAACGAACTGTTAGACGGATAACTAAAAAAAAATATGGCGAGACTGGCACAGAAGAAAATAAACTTCACACACCAAAAAAGAGAAAACGAGCAAAACCAGTCGTAGGCATCGATAGCTTTGATGCCGATGCTATCCGAAGACATGTTTACGGCTACTATTTACAGAAGGAGTATCCAACAAGAAAAAAGTTGGTGCATTCACTGAAGGAAGCTGGATTATTCTTCGGTGGGGAAAGTTCTTTAACGAAGATTTTGAAGACCATTGGATTTCGATACAAAAAATGTAACAAACGCAAAATATTGATGGAAAGATTTGATATAGCGATGGCAAGGTATACTTTTTTACGGCAAGTGAAAGAAATCAAAAATTGGCAAAATGTTGTGTTCTTGGATGAAACATGGCTTAATGCTAACCATACTGTAGGCCGTTCTTGGAACGATGACACAGCAGCATCTACTTCCAAAGTTCCTGTAGGAAAAGGATCGCGACTTATAATTTGTCACGCCGGAACCATCAACGGGTTTGTCGAAGGTTCTCTCATGGCTTTTGCGTCAAAAACCACTGGAGACTATCATGAAGACATGAATGGAGAAAAGTTTACTGAATGGTTTACCTCAATGTTGTGTAGCCTCCCTGAACCATCTATTATAATTATGGACAACGCCCCATACCACTCGATGCAAATTGACAAGCCACCTGCCCAATCCCAAAAGAAAGCTGATATCGTCGCATGGCTTCGTAAAAATGGCGTAGATGCAAACATGAATATGTTAAAAGCGGAATTAGTACGTCTTTTAAAAGAAAACAAACCAACCAAGATCCGATACGTCATTGACGAAATAGCATTAGAACATGGGCACAGAGTTATACGGTTACCGCCTTACCATTGTGAGTATAATGCGATTGAGTTGGTGTGGGCTCAAATTAAGGGATATGCTGCAAGACACAATACAGAACCCCCATTTACCACAAAAAAATGCTAAAATTATTAGAAGAAGCTTGTGAACATGTGACTAAAGGAGACTGGGAAAAGGTTGTGAATAGAACTGTTAAATTAATAAGGGAAGATTATGAAAGAGATCAAAACTATATCGTACTATATATAAAGAGAGAGGTCAAAACTATATCACAATCGCATTGCACTGACAGTTTATACTTTTCGAAGCAACGTCAATTCGAAACTGCTTTGTTTTGCATTGAGCATTGACGCGAGTTTGCCGGAGGTAGTAGTTGTGCTAGCCAGCGATCCTATGTGACGATCGTATTAGATTCCATTTTTAAAAATTTTCAATTTAGAAAACCAAATGCCGAGTTGTGGTATATATCATATAAAAATAAAAATTTTACCTTTTGTATGAAACAGCTGATATTTTTTTGCGATTTCAGAGGTTTGTCCACATAGTGAAAATTGTTCATATTCACAAGTACATTCACCCCTTAAATGGTGCAAACTGATTTTTCTACACTTGTATACATTTTAGAAATCAATTTAATAAATAAATTTTGAGTCCTAAACCTAAAACTACATTCGATAAAATTTATGAATCTCTGCACATCACTATCGTCAATAAAGTAATACAATTATTTCCTTCAAAGTCGTTATCAATTAATACGGAACTTCATGAGCGGACAAACGTCAAACCGGCCATCATAGCGTGCCGCTAGTGTAGAAAGTATACCCTTTCAAACAAAAAAGAATTTTCCAAATTGGTGGAGGCGTCGTCGAGTAATCGGTGAACATACATAAAAAAAAGATTCCGACGAATTGATACCCTCCTCCTTTTTTGGAGTCGGTTAAAAATAGGATTTCAGAGTGCAAAATAAGCGCCATTTTTTAAATATAGACTAGCGCTTGGTTGCATTCACACCTGATAGTAAGTGAAAATGCAGCCTAACATATAACGCGCTTGCCTAAATGCCCATTCAATATTCACTCTTAATTTGAAGTTTCCCAAATTGTGGTTAGTGGGTCATAATATTGTAGCATTTGTAGCCATTTAAATAAAAAAAATTGAAGCAATGAATATAACAAAATGATGTATTGAATTGATTTAGAAGTGTTACAAAGCTAGAAATCAGGTAAGTGGACTTGTTAATACAACGACAGTTCGTGCGTTACCTATTACGGAGACGGCGGCACTTACGACCCTTGTCCAAAAGTAGGTTACATCACTTGTATGGAGCCTGTGGACGTGTAAAGCTACACTCGCCGTGACTCACTACATTTATGTCATGTAAGACTATTTCACATAGAAACTTACAGAAAAGTGCAACTGCAGAAATTAATACGGGGTGTGAGGGACATGCTGACAATTTGTTTGTGAATAGGTTAAGTACATTTAATGCTTTTAACAAAAATTTAAAATACCCATAAAATAGCGATCATAAGTCAAAAGGCTCTGAGGTGCGATTGTCTGTTATTCCATTGATCGTAATCGTATTCGTTGACATTAACGACAAAGTAAAATAAACCATAACAGCATTTAATTAGAGCTCAATTTCGTGTATGCATTCTTATACGTTTACGCATGTACGATACGCTCCATAACGCTCCATATTAAAATCGGTTGTACTGAAATTATAACTTTAAATCAATACAATCTAGGATTATATTACTTTGACGCTAATGTCATCGAATAAGAATACGATCAATGGAATAACGTTTATACAATTGGTAGCCTGGGATCAAACATCTAAATTGATTTCTGATCATCTGATCGCGCGAGTTTGAAAGTTTAAATGTAATAATTGCCGTTTTGTGTCAAATATCGTCATTTGTTGTTTTTCAAATCAAGCTCAGTTCATACAGTGAATCACTGTCCCTGGTTTCAGTTTTCGTAAGCATATAAATCTCCACCATCCATAATAGTAATTACCTATATGTACTGATTATTGACAAAATTTGGATTTTTTATATCAAGATGTAGGTCTATCAGTAGTAAACATATTTTTGATCTTAATTTGTTATTTATTGATTATTTATTCTTATTAGATAGCATATGCTTTCATTTGACTCAAACTTCGATTACAGAACTCTGGTCACTGAACTCTATACTTAGATTGTATGAAATATTTATATCTATCTGCCCCCCGATTGTCTAAAAGTTGCAAATCAAAATCTTTAGCATTAGCGTCAAAGTAAAATATAAAAGCATTAAATAAAAGCTTTATATTAGAAGTCAATTTCGTGTATGCATTCTCATACGTTTAGGTATGTACGATACACTCCATAACGCCCCATGTTAGCATCCATTGTACTGAATTTGTGACTTTAAATCAATACAGTCAAGGAATATTTTACTTTGACGCTGATGCCATGAAATAAATAAGATTTTGATCGGCAATTTTTAGACAATCGCACCTCTGATCTGCCAATACGATAACTTACTAAAAATTCTATTTGTTTGTTTGGTTTAATTAACTAAATTCAACATGTTGTCATAACATCCCACTCAGAGTAAATGGCACACTCCTAAAAAACTATTCTAAGATTGAAAGACAATTGTTATAAAAATAAAGTAGACAAGATCCCGTTGTTTTAAACAAACAACAGACGTAAGTTATACCAGTTTTTCAGAAAACGTTTATTTTTTAGACAAAAATAAATCTAAACTTACTAATTACTCTTTGGACCGAGTCCCACCAAGATAAACAGCTAACTCCAGCCAAAAATATACAAGATGGCGACGAGTTCATAATAAAACAATTTAATGGGCCAGCGCGCTTTCCGCGGTGACGAAATCTTCTGCCGCGCATCTAATCTAAATTGTATATAACTCTCGGAAAATGTTACATCAAGAGGAAAATGTCTGGGCGATGAAGATACCAGCCCTACATGCCTGTGTTAACCTAAATAAAAGTAAAAAAGCTTTTATAATGTATCAAGTAATGAAGGACGCCTGATTTCGATGTTAGTGTATTATTGTCATAATCAGTTAATATTCATCCATTGTTGATACATAATATGCCGCTATTCAATATCAATACAAGTCGTCTACGGTTGTTGTTTAGAATTTAGATCTCTCTGGTAGTTTAGCTTCAAATTAGACAAACAAATCTTGTGTGTGTCAATTGCTTCCGCTAGCACTTAATTTATGAGTAACAAATAAAATCGAATTGTTGACGACGCTTTTACTTTTATCGACAAAGACTACTGAATCTTATAATATTTAAATGAATATTGAATCTTAAACTTTCTTTTTTATAGACCTCGTTACGTTCGTCTATATCGTTGTTTGTCAATCAGGTTTGCCTCATAAGAACTTCCTATATCTTCAATCTTAGAAGTGAAGGAAGCAAAGGCAAGATTTATAGGCACCTTTCGCTACCATTCAAGGATTAGATTTCTTGTAAATGTTCGTATCTCAGAATTACTACCCGTAATAAAAACTCAAGTTTGTTCGCGTAAGAGCTTCTATGAAATAAAATAATTCTGTTATGCAAACTATGTTACATCAATGCATACTTTTTAAAATACATAACAATAAAAATATTTCCGGGTTCAAAGGTCTTATGAGCATTTTCAGGATACAAATTGTCTTTTTGTTTCATCGCTTGAGCAATAATTAAGCTATGAAAAGGTAGAACTATCAAAACAAGAAGCTACTTCCAACTGTTCCAAATTAATGACCGTTTAAAAATCTGATGATACTAATAACCAAAATGTTATCCATTTTTCGTAATTCCAATACGAGGAAGTACACACAAAAGCAGCACCTATAATGAATACGAATAAACCAATAACCGGAACGTTATCACAGAGTATTTGTACTAATAACCGTGTGTTTCCTCTAACCCAGCAGGGCGTTGGGCACGAATCTGGATTGTTTACGCGCAACGGTGCAGGCGCGGCGGAAGCGCCGGAACCTCGCGTCATTGGCTTGAACACGACAGGGATGTCTCATGTCACCCGAGTTTTGAAATCGGAGAATTGCTCCCTCAGGTACTCGCACTCTCTAATTTCAATCACTGAAGCACTTGACTAAGCGGTAAACATAAATAGGGACCATCAGCGTCATAGCAAAAGATAAATAAGTGGATACGTAAACAAAAAAATTCTTTAACTCAGAGAAAGAACGATTATTTGAGGTAAAGGACAGAGATAGAAAATAAAAATGCCAAACAATAAAATTTTCAATCGCCAAATAAATTCAAACTGGTGAATTTTGATAATAATTCGACAAAATTTTAACTTGTCCGTTTTTGCACAAGCCACCATGCGACACTATAAAATGCGGATACGACCACCAATGCTATATTATGTGTACCTCTTTCTATGAACTGATTACTCATTCAACGACACACAAAACACGACGCACGTTTGGCAAACGGTTTTAGTACAAAAACTATCAAAAATTTTACTATCATAAATTTACTTCCTACTAGTAATCAAACATAATGAAAATGATTAAAAAAATTTTCAAAGAAACATTCAAGATTCAGCCCTAATGCGGTATAATGTAGCTAATCAAGTAGTCAATCTCGAAATACAACTAAGAGGTTTCTAGAACACAAAACGTTGGCCAACATTGCAACGCTTCATTCATAGTTCCTGTCATCCAATGCTGTTTGTCTTCTAAAGATAAGAATCGCGACAAAAATAGTCCTCACAGCGATTTTTGACTTTAACAGAATAGATCACTATGTCGCTCATTTGCTGCAACAATGTTTTATCTCGATAGAGTAGTGATTTTAACTAACTCATAGAAGACTTAAGGATAGATAGCATTTTCAAAAACTAAGATAGCACATCCATTTGAAAGTTTAGAAACTTGAAAAACTTACACATTTTTGTCATAAAACTGTGTTGCAGCGAATGCAATGAGCGATGTGACTCGGTAGTTAAAAGATACAACTGATTAATTCTTCATTCGTTTTCTTCAACTATTAGAACTAGAGTTACATTTGTGCTCACTTTTATCTATAAACTACTACGGGTCATTGATTTGGGACCACCAAGTGCTATTAGGCACTCCCATCCTGGGCATCTTGATCATTATTACGACAACCGCGCCTTGCATTGTTTTGGATTTTAATGACGTCTAGGCAATGCTATTACTACTAGAGGAAGCATCAATCTATGAGGCATGCACATTAATCTCGGCTCTGAAGACAATTACACAATAACTAATCAGCTAAAGTAAGCATTGGGCAGGAAAATTTTTCGTAATTACAAATGTAATAATTCTAACATATAATGACATTTTAATTACTCACGACACTGATTGTCTACATGGTCGATGGTGACGTACCTGCAACAAGAAAAAGAAAAGATAGTATCATTGTTTGTAGGTTTGATTGCCTTTAATAATGAAAAAGTATATTGTAGCGAATTCCAGCATATAAGCGTGTTGAAACTCAAGTCTCTATTTTAGTATCATCCGCCAAGCGCTCTTCCAGATGTTTTAAAAGATCTATCACTTTAATATGAAAAATGTTAAATTCATATAAACATAGCCCTCATTTAATCTAGGTCAGCTGAATTTCATACTTAATTTCATTTAGACTAAGGTTGAAATTCCTTTGAAACGAAAACTATTTTATCTTTCAAGGAAATTAAACTGACGCCTATGTGCAATTAATAACTGAATTCCATGAGGACGTTTGATGTTTTTATGCATAGATGTTTATAAATACATTATTTTGGTTTATAATTGTTGAAGAAATTTAACGTAAAATGCGGTGACTGTGATGGGAACCTTAGAATAGATAAGCATTGCACTAACTAAACCAATCAATACAAATAGTTTTGCAGATAAAAATAAAAGAAAAGAACACCGATGAAGTTTAGAAAGCAAAAACGATAAAACAAGAAAAAAGGTCATAAATACTCAAGAGTAAAGCAATCGTAAAAATAGGGGAGCGTTATCGTTTAAACAGTGCTCAATAGAACGCACCGTTATTATATCAAATGAAATGCAGGAGAGGTCGATATTGCTATGCGGGTTTTTCGTTTTTAACTCTTTAAATAACGTTTTATCAGTTAAGAATAACATTCTTTTCTCTACAATGATGCCGCACGAATTAATAATGAAATAATATTTTTGTTCTATATATAAAGAGAAATAGCGATTAATTTGTGAAGTAGACATCTTATTGGTCAGTAAATATTTTCTAACAAACAAAAGGACTGCAAAAATAACAGTAGTAGATGAGTAGGTATCTAAAACAAAGAGATACTCTGAAGCTGTTAAAAAATTTGCAATAAAAATTCTGAATTACAAGTTTCTGGCCGCGATCCAGATGCAAAATTTTTATAAGATTCGCCGTTGAACTTTTTCCAACAATTTTTGTGTCTAATTTATGAACAAAATAATCGCATAAAATTTTTATTGTTGCGCTTCTCTAAATGATATAAATGACATACTTAATAACTAAAATTAATAAGTTAGAAAAAAATTATAAAATTTCATGAATAAAACAGTTGGTTTTTGTTATCAGTTTACTAATGTTCAATTAATAATGACAAAATCGATAGAAAAAAAGCTTTTTTTATGCTACTGGTTCAACAAAATAACTGCTCTATAGTTAGACGACGTGGGGGACTGTTAACCAAAATTTTGTAAAAAATCATGCAGCAATAAAAAGCTGGGTATCCCAGTTTGTTTAATCGAACTAAAAACTGATAAGTATAAAAAATGGTCACTGATAAATGGTAGTCCTGTTTAGTTGACGTAGGTTCACACATCAAAAGTGTCTAGGGATCAACATATACTTTTGCAATAACTTTTCTCCTGATTGATATTAATTAAAATTTTCTTTAAGGATTCATCAAATAAAGTGTTTTCGTTTGTCACAGTAACGATAAACCAAGTCACCTTTGCATTAATAAAGAAATTTGCCATTTTCCTAATAAAGGGATTTTTGACATTTGAACCACTAACATTAAAGTTCGAAAAAAAGACTGAAATAACAGTTTTCTTTAAAATTTTATTGGGTAACTTAAACAATTAATAATCCGTGTTTCTACCGCGAACACTAACAACACAAGAACATCGGTTTGGCATACTCAAAATGAGTTCATCCAAATCACGCTGTGGAATGGCCGCCCATGTTCGTTGCAACAACAAAAAAAGGTCTTCTTGCCACTGGATACCCTCCATATTCGGCAGAGCTCTTCTCTGTAGCATATCCCATGCATGCTCAATCGGATTCAAGTCTGGCGACTGAGCAGGCCAGGGCAGGACATTGATGTTAGCTGCGGCGAGAGTCTGTCTTACAACTCTTGCGGTGTGCGGTCGTACATTATCATGCATTAACTGAAATAAGGGACCGATTTGCACTTGTAGAGGAACGATGACGTCTGATACAATCGTCTCAGCATAAATTTGAGCGTTGAGGTTGCCTCTGATCCAAATCAACTCAGTTCTTCCGCCGATCCAAATACCCGCCCATACCATGATGGTTCCACCACTATAAGGATGGACTTCCTGGCAGGATTTTAATCGCTGTTGGCGTCCAGGGGTTCTCCAGTGTCGTATACGTCTTGTATCCGGTCTCATACCAAAACGAGACTCATCAGAAAAGCACACGAAACGCCATTGTTCTTCTGCCCAATTTCTGTGTTCAAGAGCCCATTGATATCGAATCCTACGATTGTGCATTGCTATAGGTGGTACCCGTAGCGGTCTTCGGGAATGAAGGTTCACTTCATGCAAGCGGTTTCCGACTGTTTGGTCGCTAATTAAGTTCCCTGAAGAGTGATGAAGCCTCACGGCTAACATCATGGCGGTTATTGTTGGAGCTCTTCGAGTTAAGATTTGAATGTATCGGTCTTGTCTCCGTGTGGTGCAGCGATACCGTCCTCCATGGCGCTCAGCCACGGTACCAGTGCTTCGGTAACGTGTCCAAAGTCGACTGATAACACTCTGACTTGTATTCAGAGCTAAAGCCACAGTACGTTGCCGGGAACCAGCTTCTATCATTCCCACGGCTCTGAGCATTTCTTCCCTGCTTAAATGACGTCGCCGCTCCATAATAACGTTGGTTTTAATCAGTAGTAGGGAAACAGTAGCACTAATAATGTCTTCAATGCGTTGTATGTTTTTATAGGGAAAATATTGACAGCTGATTTTCATCTTTTACTCGAATTTGATTGACAGTTCCTGATTCAAATTATGAAATGCACCAAAAAGGATCCATATAAATTTATAAAATCATAAATTTATTACAAAGCCACATCTCAATCTCAAGAAATCCGCATAAAAATGCTTGATCCCTAGACACTTTTGATGTGTGTAATTCATCGATAGAATTCAACGTTAAGAAGTACCGCAGTGTATTTACATGGTATTTACAAAAGAAGCAAATTAGGTAGAAATAATTGAATTAACACATGTCGTTACGTTCGTGGGCGAGTGAGCAAGAGATGGGTATAAGAGTAATGTTAGAATGTAATAGAAACACATGAAACGGACAAGTAGGAGTGGGATGATAACAATCTGTCAGCTTCATAGAGAAGAGAGACAACACCGTACACCGCTGACTAGAGCCAACTTCACTTCGATGACTCACTGAATCAAGCATGGCATTTTAAGACACAGTCTAAAAATACAAACTTTTATGATTGAATAATATTAATTGAAATGAGAAATGAAATTTTTAAATAATCAGAAATGAGAGGAGCGAGAAGGTACAGAGCGCGATGAATCCAATATCCATACTTCTGATTAAGCGTTGGGGTCATAAATAATGAACTCGAATAGCGACTCAGTAGTCAGTACAAGTAAGCCCAGCGTTGGATCCTGTGTGTTGACAATCTCATGAAAGTCCTTAGAAGCCGATGCAGCACAAAATTATGTTGTCTCGCTACTGGCGACCTTTGCAAGGGACTGATGTATCGATAACGAAGTGAATGACGTCTCGGTTGAGACGACGATGACAAATACTTTAAATGCAATGATTTTATGGTTGAAACTCCAAGTAGCAAAATAAATGATAACGAGTATTTCACGTAAGCAAGTCGTAAATTTTCGTTAAGGAAATACTCAAATAAATATCAACATACAATTGACTAATTTATGGCGCTTAGTTAAATGGGCACCGGGTTTGCACAATCGCATGAATGAATCTGTAAACATTGTGCGTTCACCAAATTGCTTAACGCGAAATGAATGGGACCCTTAAGCTCATACATACAGAGCCGACGGCTGACCGGCGCCGGCGCATCCCACACGTGTGGCGCAACAGAGGCACTTTCAACATTGACTGTTTGCGGGGCTACTTAGCAACAGCCGCTCTATCGATTTATTGAAAACTTATATTTCGAAGAGCAAAGAATCAGATGGGTAGATTTTTTTTTATTTGATGACAAGCTAGTCCTTGACTGCGATCTCACCGGATGGTAAGTGACGATGCAGTCTAAGATGGTAACGGGCTAAATTGGAAGGGGTATTGCAGTGACATTCAACCCATAAACCTAATCGGTTTCTACTTTCTACACGCCATCGTGCCGGAACGCTAAATCGCTTGGCGGCACGTCTTTGACGGTAGGGTGGTAACTAGCCACGGCCAACGAAAGCCTCCCACCAGACAGATTTCGAAGAGCAGCGAATCAGATGGGTAGATGAAATAGTTAGCAGACAAAACCTGGATTAGAAAGGCAAGTTCTATTCCAAGCATCTGATTCAGATTTATGTGCGTTTTAAGGTATCAATATCATTTGCTTTAACGATGAAGGAAACGTCGTGAGGAAACCTGCATGCCTGATAGATCTGAAAGGTCGACCGAGCAATCATCGAGGTGACCTGCCTTTAATGGGTCGTCCCGACGATGGGTCTGTCCGGTGATAGGTTGAAACTTGAAACGACTGAAAATGAATGAATGAACATTTAGGGTATGTGTGAAAAGTAATCATATTGCCAACAATCTCTTTTAGTGACTGCTACTGTCATCGCCTTGATGATACATCTAGCATCGGATGTTGGAATATTTCAGACCACAATAACATAATTTGTTATGAAATAGATTACTGTATTGAAACTATGATTGTGATCGGCAAGTTTTAATACCGCCACCTACAAGCAGTTGTAGAAAGTTGAAGAACTAGACCGGCCCCGATTGGGCGAATAACGACACCGTTCGAAAACACTCTTGTTTTGATTTTCACTCGACGGAAGCAATACAGAAAGCTTATGTGAACGCAGCGAGGTCGTTGACCGGTATATGTTAGCATCAAGAAAAGATTTGCATAAAGGTTATACATTGCAGATATTTTGTATGAAATTGAGAAATATGAAGCATTGAAAAACATAGATAATACTTACTAGAAAAATTTAATAAATTTTATCATGTGGTTCTGAATCAATCAATATTATAATTCCGTTAATAGCTTTTATTGTTGTTAAATTTTTATGGTTTAGCTGTTTAATTATTATCACGCTATTTGACCTTTATTTGGCCAAACCATTGATTTTTAGCACTCGGACAGCATTGGGCAAATCAATTTGAGACTTGCTCAATCGGTTCTTTGAGTCAGTCTTCTTCAGATCGAAAGCGTAAAAGCGGGATTTAAATAGTACTCTAATTTTTGTAAACTTATCACTGATCAAAAAGCATCAATCAAAAAGGAGCCACGATCTTCAGTAATGACTAATGAGGAAGCGACGCAAGGAGGATCATCGGTCTAATAAAATCAATAGTTCGCCATAACTCGAGAAACAAGTTACAGCCTGATCAGAATTTAACGTGGATAAGTTTGAGAACGAAGCAATACTAAGTATGTAAATAAAGTTAATTTCGTAGCAGGTTAGCACAAAACAAATGTCTACTAAGTAATAAATAATGTATGTATTGTAGAAGCATATTTAATAAAATAACAAGTTGCGTCCGTGCAGTATACTGATCGCGATTAGTTTGAAGCGTGAAGGCCGGGCAGCTAGAGCGATATCGCGGGAACAAAAGGTAAACAATATAAATAAACCAATTTCCACTGTATTATATCACAATCACAAACGCAACAACTACTTAATTCGTGACGTATTGCGTGGTTGTGATAATAAAAGTATAGTTGGCGTAGTGTGCCGTGTGCGTGATTAACCCGTCTCGTGTTGTTGAAGATACTTTTAAATCTGGGATTACATTCAAGATAACTATGTACTTACTTCAATAGTTATTTGTGTTATATGGGGCCAAAGGAAATTTTTGTTCCCCGAGGGCGTTATTTTGAATTCAGAGCGAAGTGAAGGATTCTATAGTAGAGTCCCGAGCGCAGCGAGGGATTCTAAAGTAGAATCCTGAGCGTAGCGAGGAATTCAATATACGCCGCCCGAGAACAAAAAATTTTGGCCCCGAATGACACACACTATTTTTCATCATTACCTATGAGAAAAAGCTAGGAGTATCAACCTACTATGTATAGAGTATAGACATTACCAATACGTATATTGAAAGCTTAAATAAAACACAAATAAATTTTTATGAAATAATTAAACATTAATATTTATGTTGGAAGTATGGGTGTATATGTCTAATCGACAAATTTGATCACGTGACTTATCGTAGACAACAGCTTCTCAAACATTTTTGAATTTCGACACATTTTTGAATTCTCTCTTCTGATTGGTCCGCGTTAGTGCTTTAGTATGCTAAAGCACTATAACGCGGACCAATCAGAAGAGAGAAATGAAAAGTCCCATGGGGTTAAAATGAAATTTTGCTCCCGCTGTCCTCTGAAGCCAATATTCGTTTTTCGAATAGGTATGATGAAAAATAAATTATATGGCAGTTATATAATATGTATATACAGAAATAGAAACGAAAACAATACGAAATAATAAACTAATAAAAAATTAAAGCGAAAATAAAAGGATTTAGAAGCAAGCTATAATAGAAGAACAATAAAGGAAAAGCTTAAGTACTAAGTTAGTAAAGAAAGGGTTGTCCTTCAGAACGAAGAGAAAGATTACTTATATTTAGATTAGAGATTATATTAGATTAGATGTGAATTTAGAATAATATAGAAAATAATACAATAAATTATTATATTCTTCTATTTTCTGAATTCATTCGATTAGATAATAATTTCTTAAGTAGGTCAAATAAAAATGTATATCATAAGTCATGACTATAGTAAATTTTTTCAGCCAATAAGGCATAATACTAGAGTACCTATTATATAAAAGTATCTACTGGTACAATTCAAACAAAAACCTGTAACAGCGTTCAGTTACCGTTTAATTCTACGTATTTTATTAGTTTTTCAGTTAAGTGTTGGCCTTTGAGGTAAACGTCACAATTAACATCGTTGGTTACTCCATGTCTATTGTCTCGTGAACGATGAATTACGAATTAATGTGCAGCAATTTATACATTTCAATGGTGTTCCCATTCTGCAGCTATTGGTGCTGATACTACAATTGAATACCTGACGAAGAATTTTTCAAATCTGTTCAGGCATCCTCGAATAATCGGTGAACATACATAAAAAAAATTTGAGTAACTCCTCCTTTTTTGAAGTCGGTTAAAAAAGGCAACAAGAATTGCTGATTGATTGACGTTAAAATTCTTCAGCTAAACATTATCAGCTGTTGTAGTAGTTTTGTGCATGTGTCTGTGCGACATTATTTTTCATTCGCATTTCTAAGGCCCGCTTGCAGAGACGCCGGGTCAGGTTTAACCCAGGAATAAATTTGAAATTTTGACAGAAGCTTTACACGAAATCTGTCAAAGTAGCAGCTAACTCTGGGTTAAAAGGATAACCCGGCGATTCTGCAAGCGGGCCTAATAAGCTCATTAAAACATACAGTAATTCATTGAAATATAATGCTCACAACGTACTCATTAGTCGTATAGATAAGCTGATCATGACGACAGGTAGACCTCGGAGTACAGAACCATGAACGGAACGACAGGACGAGAATAATTAATTCGCCTATTCTGTTTACTTTTGCGGCTTTACTTCATAGTTATTAGTTACCAAGTAAAAAAATATTAATTTATTACCGCAATTAAAAATAAAAACTACATATAGTGCTATCAAAATCGCGCTAACTTAATGATTTACAATCACAAACCATGTATGCCAATGTAATACTCTAAAATGAAAACGATAAAGTATCGTAATTAATATGGCATTTCGGCTTCATCTAATGAACGACATACTTAGCAATATTTCTGAAACGCGCACAAAAATATTATCATGCTAATTTCGATGTGTGGATGCGTGATATTTCATAATTGCCACCCACAAAGAAGTTCAATTTTGCAAGACATAAGACTTTTAAGTCGATCTTTTATTTCGAAACGTTATCCTTTCCGTGCATTAATTATAAATGATATTTCCGCGCATTTATTGTATTTGATTATGAAACATAAGACCGCTATTAATGTTCTGGATGGTGTTAAATTATTTATTATAACTTTATTTTATATTTTGGCGCCACATAAGTTACATCATGACAATTTATAGCTAAAGATTTGGTATAAGAACTGGCCGGTATTAACTATTTTAATTAAAGTATTAATCAAAATCAACGTTTTGATATCAATAAAACTTTGGTCTCGTTCTGCTTGATGAGATTTATTATATTAAACGGTGCCTTTATAATGAAAGAACCCAAATATATTTAATCAAAGTCGCAGTAATTCATAATGTAAGTCTGAGTTGGACATTGAAACACAAGCCTTAGTCAGATCAAGGTTGGAGACATAAATCTATCCATAAGAAATCCGTCTCCAATATCAATGGTCGTCATTAATGAAATAAAACCTTTTTTGTCTTACGTCGGATTTATTTAGCTTTTGTTTTATGTAGGTCAATAGTTTTACATCGTTAGTTTCGGCGTCTTTGAGGTGCAATTTTTAATTTGTCTTACAAAACGAGAAAGTACTTAATCGTCGTTCATTGACAAAGAAAAGCCAGGTTCTTAATTATTTATTAGTTTTATTACGGGTGTGATCGCACTTGTAATAAAATAAGATAAATGTAGTATTATGGTTTTGACAATGAATTTGGTTAAATTAATCTTCATTTAAAAATTTTACTAGGTATTTTTGTAATACCTATCCACGGTTACAAGTTTAAATTAATATGTGAGGTACATATTAATTTAAACTTGTAACTTTTTATTATCTTGCTTAATGTTACGATATTTACAAATAACGTATACTTTGCTAAGCTCTGATTATGGATAAACTAATTGCTGTCTTCCTTTTTCATAGTCCTTTGCCCATATAACCTCGAGCAGTTCCAATATCCGTTTCTCATCACGCCCATGATTACTTTACTAATCAAGATAAAGATATCGATAGATACATCCGTTTTAGTTATCCTTTATCACAAATTATCTGTTACTAGGTGCATAGATAATCGTGGAGCTTGATGTCAAAGATTGACGAAGAACTATTAACAACATTAACCAGCTTATACCTAGTTACTTTTCATTCTCATCGTAATTTAGAGCCTTTAGAATTTCGGCCAAAGCGGCCATTTTCAACAAACTACACTATAGTTACTTAGATGTTATATTTTTTAAGCATTTTCTTCCAGCCCAGTAATTTTGTTGTAGTTGCACACCTACACGTGATATTGCACGTTAAAGGAACGTGTAGATGTGTAATGGCACGTTTCTGAATACGCGGCGCGTGGTAAACTCAAACATAATATGGCCAAGTATGAGGGCGTTCTTGCAGAAGCGTTTGCGTTTTATGCGGCAGAAGATACAAGAAGAAAGATGAATGAAATCGGTGAAGTATTTCTCAAGTTATGGCGTAGCCAAGGGAAATAGGGATTCATTTTTATAGTTATACTTAGGTAAAATTCCATAAATATGCAAATAATAAATATAAGCATAACATAATTTCTCTTGAACAAGTGTGTGCACGAACATAAGTGCTCCCTCTATTTCTTAGTCCAAAGGGACGGCAATCTGACACAATCCGAAAAATCCACTGAATTTTTATGACCAGAGCAGGGAATCGAATTAGGAACCTTATAATCAGCAGCCTTGCAGACCGCAGCCCAAAAAGTTAGCAACTAGAGTCTAGACCAACGTACGCCAAGTAAATGCTAAGACATTAGGTACAGTTTAGACCCAGGGACGCTTTCAGCACATCCTACTTCCTACTAATACTATAAATGCGAAAGCTTGTGAGGATGGATGTATGGATATATGGATGGTAGGAGGATGGATGTTTGTGATGCTGCTACCGCACGCTACAAACAGTTGGCTTGAATTTGGGAATCAAACGCCGGCATCCACACGCTTGTGAGTGTGTTTTGAAGAGGCAAGCATGATGGACGTCGAGCTTGTATCGGTTTTATAATTTAGCTTAATTTATTTTTATTACAAAAATAAGAAAGAAAACGAAGATTCATATGGTTTATTTTACGTTTTTACCCACTCACAAAATGAAGATTTCTAAAGGTGCGATACCTAGATCGTAATACAATGGAACGTCTAATCGCGCGCCGCCGCCATCGCCAGTGCACAAACGAGACCGTGTGGACGAGTCGCAGCGCTTGCGGCAGATTCCCTTGGATTTGTGATCAAAAAACTTGAGAGGTGTCAAGGGACACCCGGATGGAACGTAGTTCCTTTCGATTAATTAATTTGGCATAGTGTTCGGTATTTTCGCGGTACAATAATGGGTCTCCGTAGCCTTGTGGCTTCTGCAGTCGCCTAACAGCCAAAGGTCGATGGTTCGAATCCAGAAAGAAGAAAATTCAGTCTGTCGAGCTGGGATTCGAATCATCGACTTTTAACTTTTAGGCGACTGCAGAAGCCACAAGGCTACGGAGACCCAATATTGTACCGCGAAAATAACGAACACAATGCCTTCAAAAAAGTGTCGGTTTCAAAAAAGTGTCGATCAGTGTCGAGTGTCGGTTCAATTTTGTCTTAATTTTTTCCGTCTAGCCCCCTTCCGCACCGCGCGATAAGGAACTACGTTCCAAAAACAAAACCGACACTCGATCGGATTGGACACAAGCGCTTGCAAACCTACGCAAACCGTGGCAAATGCTCTATCCACACGTTTGAATTTGTGAAAGTGTGCGGATGAGGCTTTACTCTTTCACGCAACAACGAATGAACCGATTTGACTGTTTGGTATTAAGATACTCTCAAACCCAGGATTAACACATAGGCTACATTTCATCCCGGAAAATTACAAAGTTCCCGCGGGAATTAAAAAACCCTAATCCACGCGGACGAAGTCGCGGGCATAATCTAGTAATAAAAATTTATTTAGAAGACGATAATTCATGGCAATTAAGAATGTTACGAAAATCATGATAGGTAATGTTCGTGGTTAAGCACTATTAGTTAGGCAAACTTTGACTAGCCTTGTCTCATAATTTGTGTTTAGTGGTACTGAGTAACTATGTATTAAGATTTCTTTGAGATTTTCTTTACCGGATTCTCTGATCTTCATTTTCTAAGTACCTAACGTAAATGGAACGTTAGGAACTACTTTAAATTCTCATGGAGATAAAATAGTACATAAATTATTTAAAGGAACAATTTCCAGTTTCATCTCATGTGTTCTGCAATTAATTAAGTCGAGTCCAGAGTCCACCCAACTGGTCACCTTTGGTCGTAGGCAGCGTGCTCCCACGTTTTGGCACCGACCTTTAACCGGCCAATAACTTTTTCATCATACTATTCGAAAAACGAATATTGGCTTCGAATATAGCGGGAGCAAAATTTAATTTTAACCCCATGGGAGCAAAATTCAATTTGAACCCCATGGGAGCAAAATTTAATTTAACCCCATGGGACTTTTCATTTCTCTCTTCTGATTGGTCCGCGTTCATGCTTTAGTATGTGTATTGGTACTGCGTTCGTTGCACAAGCCTGTCGATCGCTCATTCCGTTCGAAATTCAAAAAATGTTTGAGAAGCTGTTGTCTTCGATAAGTCACGTGATCAATTTGTCGATCGGATATATACGCCCATAAATATTAATTAATGTTTAATTATTTCATAATTATTTATTTGTGTTTTATTTAAACTTTCAATTTACGCAAAGGTAATGTAATCTTGGTATAATATTGGTAATTGGTAATATTAAGCATGCAAAAATGAAAAACCGGTCAAGTGCGAGTCGGATCCGCACACGAAGGTTTCCGTACCATCGCACAAGAGTTAAAACCAGATATTAATAAGATCGAGCAAAACAAAAGTTTATTGTAATTCTCTTTCATTTATAAACTTTATTTTTTTACTAGATGATGCCCGCGACTTCGTCCGCGTGGATTAAGGTTTTTTAATTCCCGCGGAAACTCCTTAATTCTCCGGGATAAAATGTGTTAATCCTTTTGTATGAGCTCTCACTAATTTCAGCCAAATCTTCATTCAATGTTGTGGCGTAAAAGAGTAACAAACATCCATCCATACATCCATCCTCACAAACTTTCGCATTCATAATAGTTGGATTGTTATAGCGGCAATAGAAATTCACATTCTGGAGAAATTTCAAGTAAGTACCTATTACGGTTCACGGTACGGACTAATGGAAGGACTGACGGACGGACAGCGGAGGGTAAGTAATAAGGCACCTGTTAGCACCCTTTGGGTACGGACTACGGAACTCTAAAAATGCTGTAGAATGGATTGCTCATGGTTGCTCGTACTAACAATAACTAAGTAGGTATTTAAGGTAGATACTCAGGTATTTGGGACTGAAGATTGGTTTTCATTTTACCACACGAAGGTACTCATTCACACGAAGGAAGGAGGCTTTTTATTTTCTTCTCACATATGAAATGTTTGAAGAGACCTGTCACCAATTTAAATTCATAGGACGGAGTTAGTTAGGCACGCACTGCCATTAGCACGTCTTGGATATGACAAACATGCGATGGTATGATGGTATTACGACTTTTACGTGTTACTTTCTCTATCTCTGTAATAAAAACATCCAATCAGTGAACAAAATAAGTCTGCCAAATCACACTTTTTAGGGTTCCGTAGTAAACAAGGAACCCTTATAGTTTCGCCATGTCCGTCCGTCTGTCCGTCTGTCCGTCCGCGGTTTAGCTCAGAGACTATTGGTACTAGAAATCTGTAATTTGGCAAGGGTATAAATATCAATCACGCCGACAAAGTGGTGAAATCAAATTGTGAAAAATATTTTTTTTAGGGTACCTCCCCTACATGTAAATTGGGGATGAATTTTTTTTCTCGTCTATCCCATAGTGTGGGGTGTCGTTGAATAGGTCTTTCAAAAATATTGTGGGTGTGGGAACACCATTTTTCAATTCAGGGATCCGTTTGTGAAATATAATATTTTAAAGTGCTAAATTTTATTAGACTCAAGTGTCCCCCCCCCTCTGCCAGCTAAATGGTTGTATATAGGATACAAGAAAAAATTCACAGCAGTAGTATATATAATGAATTTTAAAGGAAAACTATCACGGCTAAGTTGGGTTCATTAGTTAAAGAGTTATATAGTTAAAGAGTATATCTGTTTTTCCTAAGTTAGGTATTACACGTAGTGTAAGTTGCATATTTTGTAATATATTATAGTATTTAAACCATGGAACTCAAAATATATTCATATAAATAAAATAAAAGCACTATTCTAGGTCAGCAATAATATTTGAGATTATATTAATTTTTAGTGTAGGGTTACGTAGTTGAAAGCAACTACGGAACCCTACACTGCGCGTGGCCCGACACGCACTTGGCCGGTTTATTCATTACAAGATAGACTTCACGACAATCAAAGATGGAGAGCTCTGATGAGGTCTAGGTTGGAGCGCACTTGCCTAGAAAATGCCTATTCACTCTTAACTTGAAGGTACTTAGCCATGTACTATGGCATAAACCCTGCTCATTCGATAGACCTGTACCCATTAGTGGATTAGCGATGGCTTGAGATGAGAAATGCATGTACTATGAGTAACTTTTAATAAATCATAAAACATGCGTAGGAGACCAAAATATCGAAAGGTTTTAGGCATGTAAGTTGGGCAGGCGGAGGCCTTAGTCACACCCACAATACAGGTACACAATATAGGAGGATTGAAGTTACTATCGATTTTCTTTACAAATTACAGTTCTACCTACGTGCACTTCTTGTATGCATTCTTATGTGTTCAAAACGAGCATAAATGGCGGTCACTTTCATTATTATTCAGCAGAGCATCGTAACATGTGCTTATTTAATACGCCAACTAAGATAACAAGTTTATACATCGTTAATGAATGTTACAACCCAGAAGATCTCGAAGAAATAATTGAAAACTGAGAAAGAATTGATTCTAATTGCATCTAGTAGGCATTGTTTGCAAGCTTGCGTTAAAAGCGAGATTTTACTGAAGGTAGAAACCTCTCATTAGTTGAATGATCACGTCTCCTAAGATCAAGAGTAGATACATAAAGCAGTGGTGTCGTGGGAACGGCCGAAGAATAGGTGCCCACATGAACCAGTTTGCCAAGAGATGTAGTTCGCCTTATCGAGGTCGGTACGATAATGACTCGCATGTCAATATTTGCCATCTGAGTCTGACGCATCCCTATACATACTTTAAAATAACAAAAAACCGCCCAAGTGCGTGTTGGGCCACGCGCAGTGTAGGGTTCCGCAGTTGAAAGTCTCAAATATTATTGCTGACCTAGGATAGTGCTTTTGTTTTATTTATGAATATTGAATAAATTTTGAGTTCCATGGTTTAAATACTATAATATTCTACAAAATATGCAACTTACACTACGTGTAATACCTAACTTGGAAAAAACAGATATAACTCCTTAACTAATGAACCCTACTTAGCCGTGATAGTTTTCCTTTAAAATTCATTATATATACTACTGCTGTGAATTTTTTCTTTTATCCTATATAGGTATAACCATTCAGCTGGCAGAGGGGTGGACACTTGACTCTAATAAAATTTAGTACTTTAAAATATCATATTTCACAAACGGATCCCTGAATTGAAAAATGGTGTTCCCATACCCACAATATTTTTGAAAGACCTATTCAACGACACCCCACACTATGGGATAGTCGAGAAAAATAAAATTTATCCCCACTTTACATGTAGGGGAGGTACCCTAAAAATTATTTTTCAAAATTTTATTTCACCACTTTGTCGGCGTGATTGATATTTATACCCTTATCAAATTACAGATTTCTAGTACCAATAGTCTCTGAGCTAAACCGCGGACGGACGGACAGACAGACAGACGGGCGGACATGGCGAAACTATAAGGGTTCCTTGTTTACTACGGGACCCTAAAAAAAGTATAGACTGCTGGTGCTTACTTTACGTCATTATTAGAATAAAACTCAAAGAAAAAGCATTAAGTACGTTATTTATCCAGTTATTATGTGAGATATTTGGATTTAAAAATAAATAAACATGAAGAACCAGAACCTGTACGATTCGATTTGTTCGATCAACAATAATGTAACTGCAATCCTAGAACAATTTTTAGCGTAATTTGATTTGAAAATAGGAACTTACAATAAATCAAAGGGTAAATTTGAAGAATTTGCAATCTATTTCATCTTACTGATCTGAACAAAAGCTGTAGGAACAGGAATCTTGTCTTGACTTGTGTATTTCATCAGTTAATCTGTTCCTGATCCATATTAGGCAAAGGCAGTGGACATATTATTTTTCAAAGCGATGACTGTTCTGAATGAGACGTATTAATTAAGCAACCCACTGCGTATTAAGTCGTGTCAGAGCGACTGGAACAGCCTTGGCTCCTACACCTCCACGCTACCCACGATTTACACAGATTTGGTCATTCATGTGGGCGCAAGCACCACCTAATCACAAGCTAAGCAACCTTATAATGACCCTCCTAAGAGTCACTTTAGATACAGGGTTGCGGAATAAAAGGTAAACAGCGCCTACCTACGCATGATAATCGCAATGTTATTACGATCCTATTAGCAGTTATTTGATTTGATTTAAATACCAGCTTAGTCGAAGATGTCCAACACAATCTTAAAGACATTAGCTGCTGTTGTCCAAGGTTTCTACTATTTCGAAAAAAATATTTTATTTCATAAAAAAAGGTTCGGTAGGTATAAAATTGCAATTTCAATTTTAAGTTTTAAAATTCAAGCAACGCAACGCAAACGCTCGAAGGTGTCATGGCGTCGTTCGTGACGTCACCTCTATATTTTTCATAGTAGGTAGTTTGTCAACGTTTGAAGATCGCTCTGATTGGTGTTCAATGAAATATGGCGGATTGCTATATTTATAGTTTTCATTTATCAAAATAAATAATTATGTATTAAGTATATCAATCTCGCTCAAAATTGAAAAATAAATACTTTTTTTTATAATCCATAAGAATCTTATTTCATTTGATAAATTTATAATTTCGTTGATTCTTGCTAATTGTCATCATGCCTATTATAATGATGATTAAAACTCTAAAAAGAGTTTTTAAAACCTGATTGTAGACAATCTTGTTTATCAGATGCAGCGTAAGAAGGAACACATGTCCAAAGGCTAATAAACTCTTTTATCTTTTTATCAACGCTTAATCACACAGAACCGGGTAAAACATTTCATGCAACAAAGATAAAAGTTATCAGTAAATCTGGTACTTGAATATTTATATCGCTTGTATAATATAAGTTTACAGTAATAGTTCAATGATACAATAGGTGTTATCATTTGATGCGGCAATTTGTGTCAATTTCGATTACGGATGATTGACTACTTAAAATTAAATAACACCTTTGAATGCCGCTCATACGGCAAACAACACTAATCACCATATTTTGGACCTCATAAGAAGGCTCAGCGGACTCTGGCATTGATAAAAGATGAAAACATTCGTAGGAGATTCAGAGTAACTAACATAGCTCATTGAGTTCCGAAACGGAAGTGGCAATGGCTTTAAGCTTCAGCTAGAACACCCCTTACTACCTAAGTGAACGGACAATCTCAAGTGATTCGTTGGGAGCGGCTTGCCACAAGATCTTTTCAGGAGAACTATGTCTAGCTGTGGATGTCTATAGATAGAAACGGCGAAGATCATAACTGCGTCATAAGTAGAGAATACAATCCCGGGATCCCGGCCGTTTTTTGATCCCGAAAATCCCGGGACTGGACTTGGCTAATCTCGGGATTTTTGTGATTACCATAAACAGGTCTAGTTTGCATGGGCATTTGATTGCAGTGACAAAAATCCTCCCTCCCAAACCTAATTGACTCCAAAGGATAAGTTACAGCTGGAAATTGATAAAAGCATGGAATCCTCAGATTCTGAAGTACAAAATGAATCGGGGTTGGTAAATAGTATTAGACGTGAAATGAGCCTGTTCAAAAATGGAAGAGTTCGTGGATATATCATTTAGAATTAGCATAAATAAATAACTTTTGTCTATTCCTCCAACCAGTGTAGAATCTGAGTGAGCATTTTCAGCTGCTGCTTATATCGGCAATAAACTACGAAGCAGGCTTGAAAGTCCAACATTGGTTGCTTTGATATTTCTGCGATAATATATTTTCAAAATTCTGAATAGTTATTTTTGTTGTCTTTTTTTGTTCCTTATTACAATATTAATAAACAATTTTTTAGAAATTCTTAAGTGTTTTTTCATTTGAGCCAATTAAAAACCACATAGTCTAATCCCGGGATAGTCCCGGATTCCCCGGGATTACATATCAAAATCCAGTAATCTCGGAATTGAAAAACATGCTCGGGATTGTATTCTCTAGTCATAAGTATAATAGAAAATCTATCCTAGGTTTATATTTATTTTAGCCAGGTACAGCTTAGTGTGAAGGTATCCATATAAATGAATGCTGAGCGATAATGCACGAGTAGTGCTTCAAACATTTGCTCTAATATGCTATACCTACCTATTACCTTAAATACTATAGCATAGTCTCTCGTCACGCCTTGTGGCATCAAGCCGTAATCCCGCGTTCTCGGAAAATCGAGAAATTTCGTTTGCAAGTTCATCAGTGCTTCTATGTACCTTTTGTCTGGTGCCGATCAAATTCTGATTTATTATTGCGGCGTAACATGATATGCCTCAGCGGACGCCTGTCAGAGGGCCGTCGATATTTTCGTCAAGTCCATACAGATTTCGCTGGACCGACAACGTGCCAAATAAACCATAACATAATCTAATGGTAGATACAAGAGCTTGTAACCAGCTATTAGGAGGTGCTTGATAAGAGCTGAGGGTTTAAAGACGGTCTTGTCTTCCAATAGGTATATTTTGTCGAAGGCTCGAAGCGTAATTCTGTTTTGAAATCCGGTATGCTAAGCGGAAACCAGGCGGCCAGTTCCTCAGGTACAAAAATAATAAGAAAAAGCACCAAGCCCTCAACATGGTAATTAATATCTAGCATGTAATCGCCAAAAAAGTAAGAGAAAGGAAGAAGGCGGAACTGAATAATAAACGAGAAGATCTAAAGGCCAGACCACCTGCAGCCATTCAATGTAACTACTACTAGTACTATTATAATATATTCTGTGCTACTGCCTACTACGCCAATGGTGTCCTGCTCCTGACGTGTCCCACAATGCTTCCGGACATTTGCAGAAAAATTTGGATACGATGCCCATATGAGGGCATATAAAACAGCAAAGCATCAGAGCTCCTCCACATACGAGTTCCTCACAATCACAAGCAGTAGTCGTGAAAGTCGGCGAAAGCTATCGAGGACATCATCATTGTCACATTCATCGAGGTGGAATCAGTTTCAACAAGTCAAAAAAAGCTCTACGGCTATGGTAATAAGGACGAAAACGATGTCATTCGCCTTGTTTGGGTTCTGACGACGCGACGCAAAGGTGGCAAAATGAAAAAGCAGGATAAAAATAATCGGCTTGTATCCAACTGCACCTCAAACTTTACTACCTACTAGCTCTTGGCTCCTTGGTGTATTGGCGATGTCGTAACTTCTAAACCCAGACGGCGGTGAAATCGGCTAAATCATCATTAATTTGAATTTAAACCTTTCAATAATCTCGTCATCCTATCAAACGCCTATTATAAAGGAATAAAATTGTGCTTAATGCAATGCTATTTATGGCAAATGTTTATAATCAACAAAAAGGATGATGTTAGTTTAATATTGATATTAAGTATTACCTCCACGCAATAAAATGTTGGAAATAAGTATGAGCGGCCAACCAATGACATTTCATATATACAAGATTGAAATTTCATTAAAAAAATCACTGGTGAGTTTGGATTCCACCGACTTTGGGAATTTGTCAAGTTGAGCAAAGTTGTTATTAGGATTTTTATGAAGACTTATTTTTAAATATTGTTCTTTAAAATTCGTCTAGCATCCCATCAAAGCCAAACGTAAATCGTTACGGTATTATGACATGTTGTATTAAGGTGTCAGGCCAGTCCTTGCCTCAGTACGAGACGTGACTTGATTTAATGATTTCCACTCACATATTTTATTGCTTTCGGTGTTAAACTGGCTATAACACTTTACCACAAAAATATGACTTCACTAAGATCAAGTAAGGTTATGAAAAAGTTAAGTAGGTAAAGTTAGGTAGGTTACCTATACCTAGGTTTGTTTCGTTCCCTTTGCCAATCGACAATGATAAGCCAACAAATTATCCCGCTAAGGCGCGGTGATGTCACAGTTATATTAGGTAACAGATGTGGTATGCTAAGTTTTGCTTCTTCTTCCAATAATTCTGTATCAACCGATAGACATCCATTAAAGGTTTAAAAAACCGGCCAAGTGCGTGTCGGGCCACGCGCAGTGTAGGGTTCCATATTTGCAAGTCACAAATACGACCTAGGATAGTGCTTTTATCAAAATATGCAACTTACACTACGTGTAATACCTAACCTAGAAAGAACTCCTAGAAAAAACCTAGAAAAAAAGATATAACTCCTTAAGTTATGAACCCTACTTAGCCGTGATAGTTTTCCTATAAAATTCTTTATATTATATAATATTGCTGTGAATTTTTTTACATATCCTATTAGCTAGGGCGGGGGGGGGGGGGGGGGGGGGGGAAACACGACGGCTCTCATAAAATGTAGCACTTTAAAATATCATATTTCACAAACAGATCCCTGAATTCAACGACACCCCACAGTATGGGTTAGACGAGAAAAAAAAAATTCATCCCCACTTTACATGTTTCACAATTTTATTTCACCACTTTGTTGGCGTGATTAATATTTATACCCTTGTCAAATTACAGTTTCACCAATTTTTTGTACCAATAGTCTCCGAGCTAAACCGCGGGCGGGCGGACGGACGGACGGACAGACGGACGGACATGGCGAAACTATAAGGGTTCTTTGTTTACTATGGAACCCTAAAAAAGGTCTAAAAATTGGTCTTGTGACGCCTCTAACACCGGCTACCTGCGACACGTCTGATGTCGGTCCATCTAGTAGGGGTCTGCCAACACTGCGCTGTCTACTAATATTTTAAATGCGAAGTGCGTTTGTGTGTTGGTTTTGTCCATTGATTTAATACTTGTGTCCTTCAATCACGTAGCAACGGGGATGATTTCTTGCCTTGGTGCCGTTGAGATACTGGAGAGTGATCTAGGGATGAAACTCATCCCGGAAAAACAAAGGTATCCCACGGGATTTTTAAAAAACTAAATCAATGCGGACGAAGATCGAAGTCGCGTGCATAATCTTGTACTTGTCAATAACTACACGCACATTACAAAGGTAGGCACTAGGCAAGTACCTACAATCCGCCAAAACGTTTCGGAAAGGTACATGTAAAATGATCCTACTTACCTGTCCAGACTGATATAATCTCATTTATTTAGCACCACAATATTATTACCTACTTATTATAGAGTTAGATTATAGTTAGGATCTAGGTAAGTAAGTAACTACGAGCACTAATTTGTTATTTTAAAATCTTACTAAACATGTCTATGCATTATTACTTAAAGAGATTATTATTCAAATTGTATGTGATCACTGATCAGGTGTGCCAAGAATTAAAATCGGTATTACTGTTAATGAAGAACCGGACCTCTTTTAATGGAAATAAGTGTTAATGTTTACTTATTATTAGGTAGTCATAATCACGCGACTAATTAAAACGTAAATTAATGAGAGAACTAGACAATTATATCTCTAGCGGACCACATGATTTAAATAACATAATTTTATTATAAAAATATTTACACTTTACAGCAAACTAATTTTTGAACTCTTCTTTGAAAAACTAGTATTGTTTATTTAACGGAGCATTGTTGCATTGAGCATTTTTAGGGTTCCGTACCCAAAGGGTGCCAACGGGACCCTATTACTAAGCCTCCGCTGTCCGTCCGTCCGTCTGTCCGTAAGAGGACTCCCATACATGAAAAAGGAGTCGAAATAAAATTTTATTTTAATAGGTACCCTGGCGTGTGGGGTGTCAAAGTCAATGTCTGTCTGTCGGTGTAAATATGTTTTTTTTAATTATTTTTTTAGCTTCAAAAATAAAGAGGGCCATCAAAGTTGTGACTAAAACAAACGAGCGTTTTTTCCCATACTCTAATTTAGTACTATCTAAGAACTAAGATATCTAAATATGTATCTAGTTTAAAAAAAAATTGGTTGTCTGTAAAGTCGGTTTACGGACGATAGTTTTACGTGATAACGTCAGAAACAAGTCACAAGCCAACGCTTGGGCTGATCGTGCCTCTCTATCGCTTGTTCCGCGCTCTCGCTTGCACGCTCGGGCTCGGCGGAACGTGACACTTTTTCGTGTGTGCAACTGGTGTTCATCGATTTAAAAGACGTTATCACGTCAAAAAGTGTTTTGTTCATACTAGTCCACGCAATGAAGACCAAAAACTGCCTAATAGGGGAAATAATTCGTGTAATAGCGATTTTTGGCATAGTTGTAGGGAATGGTGTCTGAAGCAACATACTCAAAGTACTGATGGATGGGGGTGAAGCTAACGGGGAGGGGGGGGTGTAAAGGTCCCTTTTTTAGGTTTTTCTTGAATAACTCGTAAACGGTGGCTTATAGCAAAAAAATTTCTTTTATTCAAGTAATCGACATAAAATTTTCTATAAAAAAGATTCTATACACTTTTTCGCTGGGATCAATATTCAACGAGATATTAAAGCAGAAAAGTTAATTATGATCAATTCTCGCGTTTTAACGCTAAGGCGTTCAAACTAATGGCGCGCATGGCGCGCTCCTGTGGCTCCTGTGGCGTGGCGAAGTGGTTTTTGCTAGTGGAGAACAGCACGTTGATTTCCGGTTTCACGGCAACAGAGAGATTCACGAGATCGAGCTAAGATTCGAGAATGGTTCAGTGAACATCCTCTATTTCCAAAATTGAATTCGCTAATATCCCTGTCAATGGGCATCCTGGGAAATTCCAAAGTAAACTGCCACCAAGCCCTAGATATTGGCACCAAAACGATGCAAAGTTTTATTGGCAGCAAATTCAGTGACATGAAGCAGTCTAAGAAGAATGTGGTTTTGTCACTAGCCAGTATGAGCAGTACTGTTAACCCTTTGACAATTTTCCAAAGAACTGTCATAGCAAAAAATAACGAAGAAGATGTTGCAGACCTATTGACTTATGAACTTACCCCATTCCCTATGGCTCTGTTCCACGAGGGTGTAATGCGAAAAGGGAAGAAGTCATCCCTCTACGATGTTTTGCCAGTAGAGAAAAACGCAGCTCTCGTTCTCAACCAAACCACCAATGTGGTAGATGGTGGTTTTCTACTAAACCGTATGAAATGGAAACCGTCCTCCAACGTTTCTTCGATTTGCCATCAGTACATTACTTACGTACAGAAACATTACGGTCCAAATTGTATGGTGATTTTTGATGGTTACAGTGATATCAACAGCACAAAACGAGCAAAGCAGAAGCGACGAGGTCTGACTAAAAAATGTCGGTTGACATTAACTGTAACGAAAATACGATCATCACTGTTCAACAAGAGCATTTCCTCGCCAATGAAAATAATAAAACGAGGCTGATTCAGTTCCTCACCGAGAAAATGACAGCAGCAGGGATTGAATCAACTGTTGCAACAGGAGATGCTGATGGTACTGTTGTCAGGTGCGGGTTGGATAAGGCTGCCGTTCATCCAACTGTTGTAATCGTTGGGGAGGATGTCGACTTGATAGTCCTCCTCAAGGGATTGGCTCCATCATCAACGTGTTCTTTATGAAACCGGGGCGTGGAAAGGTGGAGACCAAATTGTTTTCAGTGCGACAACTTCAACAACTTCCATTTGCCAAGACAATTCTCCTTCTCCACAGCATCTCCGGATGCGACACCACCTCTGCGATCCATGGAAAGAGCTAAGTGGGAATTGCTAAGCTGTTCACGGGTGAACCAGACCTGACCCAAACGATCTCAAGACATTTTCAGTGAGCTTTCAACATCACCTGAGAGTATTGAACAGGCCGGCGAGAAACTGTTTCTGGCAATTTACCAAGCGCTTGCCAAGGAACAAAATGATGATGCCGAAATCAGATCTGGCTACTCTTCCTCCTACTAGACGAGCTTCGAAGCAGCACTCTTTGAGAGTGTACCTACAGGTATCATTAATCAATGTCAAATACTGTAATGTAAATATATATTTGAGCTAAACACTTACGTTGATCTTATAACTTCTTTTACAGATACAACCATGGCTCGGCAACCCCCTACCACCTACTCAATGGGGCTGGGTAAGAGGAGACGATGGCATCCTAAAGCCGGTGACAACCAATGATCCAGTGGCACCTGACTCCATTCTCAACACCATATTTTGCCGATGCACGACTGGGTGTGGGGTGCGATGCGGCTGCCGGAAAGCAGGAATTGCCTGCTCCAGTGTCTGCGGTGTATGCTCCGGCTCATGCACTAACGGAGCCCCCATCGAAAACACCGTCGACGATGATGCTGATGATGATATTTTAGATTTAGAAGATACTTAGATTTTTTTTTAATACATATGCCATACCTACCTACTTTTAACAGTTTATTTTATTATTGTCCATCTTCTTTCCTTCATATCCCATTAAATATTGATCCCAGCGAAAAAGTGTATAGAACCTTTTATATAGAGAATTTTATGTAGATTACTTGAATAAAAGAAATTTTTTTGCTATAAGCCACCGTTTACGAGTTATTCAAGAAAAACTTTAAAAATGGACCTTTACACCCCCCCTCCCCGTTAGCTTCACCCCCATCCATCAGTACTTTGAGTATGTTGCTTCAGACACCATTCCCTACAACTATGCGAAAAATCGCTTTTACACGAATTATTTCCCCTATTTTTGCTTCGTTGAGTGGGCTATATGTACGGATCCCTAAAAGAGCGAGGCCCGACTCGCACTTGGCCGATTTTTTATGCCCACCTGACTCAGGCGCGGTGTTCAGACACGATCTTCATTCGTGGAGCCAGAGCGTGGAGCAGAGAGCGATGGGAGTTTATGTATTTGCAATTTTTAGCAAAACTTTGCAATCGAGAAAAGTTTGCGTCATCGTTTTTAGGAAACAGCCATCAGGCCAGAAATACGATCAATTATAACTACTTTTTTTTCATAATATTATGAGTATAACCCATAGATTTTAAATAAGGCGATCTTCATTCGGCTTGTGATTCGGCTCCACGAATGAAGATCGTGTTTGAAGTCTGAACACCGCGCCTAATGATATGCAAAGGATTCCTACTTTTTTGGAAGTTAGCTTGAAACATGAATGATTCATTTCATTGCATCCTTCTTTAGCTGAATACCTAAAATTATGTATCCAGATACCTAGATAATCACGAGTATCTTCCACCATCTAGGTGGCGTAACAAATACTAATATGACGAATTATAGGTAAAATTCATTCATGTTTCTTTGGATCGAATAGTAATAAATAATGTAAGTACCGTCATCTCAAGATTTCCTGCTGCATAACAATTAAAAATTAAAAAACTAAATTAAAATTACTAAAAGTACTTATTCGAAGTTTGCATCAGTTTTTTTTTTATAGAATATCAGCCATGCTGAAGTTGACTTCTTGTGCTAGTGCCTCATTGAGTGTGGTGGTCTCAAACTCTGCGTTTGAGAGGTGATATGGTCCCGTTGCCCAGTCACCAGGCGATGAGAAGTACCACCGTGGGGTTTTAGTCTGTTAGAGTCCGACATAACTGCCGCGCGTATAGCAGTGATAGCCTAGTGGTTAGGACTGTGGTCTCCTATTCAGGGGGTCGCAGGTTCGATCCTGGGCACGCACCTCTGACTTTTCGGAGTCAAGTGCGTTTAAGCAATTAAATATCACTTGCTTCAACGGTGAAGGAAAACATCGTGAGGAAACCTGCACATCTGAGAGTTCTTCATAATGTTCTCGAAGGTGTGTGAAGTCCGCCAATTCGCGTTGGACCAGCGTGGTGGACTATGGCCTATAACCCTTCTCTGAGAGGAACCTGCGCTCAGTAGTGAGCCGTTGATGGGTTGCTAATGATGATGATGATGATGATGATGATGATAACTGTCGCGTCACCTCGGGCGGGGTGGTATCCATAATGAATTTCCCCTCGAAAAAAGGAGTGGGTACGACAATAGTACAACCGTTGGGGTTCGAACCTTCGACCTTCTAGTTTTCACCTTTAACCGTTGGGCTATTGAAGTTTTTCTCGATAATTGCACGTCGGTTGATGTCCTATCTATTTAAATAATTATCTGGTCATCGAAGTTTGCTTATTCAAGTAAAATAATCTAATTGCAAATTAAACGTGGAGGCAGTAGGTACCTAGCTAGTATAAAATATTCAGTAGTTCAAGATAAGGCGTAAGCAGGTAGGTGCTACCAGTAAACGGGGCTATAGGCGACGCAAAGCTGTGAAGTGTGTTGCGTACAAATCTCGTATACGGTATGTACACGGTACTCGGTAGGTATGACTGAAAACGTAAGATACTTACCGGGCAGTGTTGCCAACCCTATGTGATATGTCCTATGTAGGTACTAGGTAGGTAGTATGTATCTACGTCAAGCGTACGTCTACGTATTTAGGCACCTATTTTAGGAATTTTCTGCGATATTCAGTGTCTGAATAAATGTACTATATACCTAACTACATACATAGGAAGAAAGAAAAGGAAAGAAAAAGCATTTATTTATTTAAAAAGGAGGTATCTATCTACCTACTAGATCTCATGATTTTTTCATAATTATTGTTCCTTACCTATGTTTAATAAATTTAAAACCAATACCTACCAGTCACAGACTTAAAAAAATCTTAATTGTTATTCAAGAAATTTTTCATACTCCCAATATCAAGCAATTATTATTATTACTAACTAGCTGATGCCTGCGACTTCGCCCGCGTGGATTTAGTTTTTAAAATCCCCTCGGGAACTCTTTGATTTTTCGGGATAAAAATATGCCTATGTCACTCAGCACTCTCCAGGTCCTAAACTATACCCATGTAAAAAATCACATCGATCCGTGGCCCTGTTGCGGCGTGATTGAAGGACAAACCAACAAACAAACACACTTTCGCATTTATAATATTAATAGTAAGGATTAATAATAATTATTCTCCCCAAGCTTTAGCTAGGAAGGTATAAATTTTCGTAAATAAATATTAGACGCATCATCGGAATTCTATTCTAGATATTCTATTACCTAGAACTTTAAGTTTTGATTACTTCTACGTAAGTTCTTGTAAATTTTGGCCTACTTTTATCAAAATTAGGGTTGGCAACACCGTACCACGGTAATATTATCTGTATACAGTATTGTAACTCGGCCGTATCTTTGACATAAATGCCTACAGCCGCGCGGTACGTAAACATGCGATAGGGCTGCCCGCCTCCAGCATTTTAATTACATTTGCCTACTTTGTGTTTCCATTTAGTTTTGTGATTGTAAATATACTTTTTTTTATATAAACAAATAAAATACTTTGTGAATTAAATAGGAAGTGTTCAATAAAAATGCGTGTTGTTTTTTGATTGGTAGATTTAATTAAAAAACCGGCCAAGTGCGAGTCGGACTCGCACACCGAGGGTTCCGTACTCTAGAAGTAAAAGTAAAACGATAATATTATATAAATTTGCTTATTAATCGTTAACTTTGTTTGTGGAGGTCTATTGTTAATATAAAAAAAACTATGCTAGTTAGAGCGTTGGTTTTATTTTTCCTTTAAAATATACATAAACCTCTATTGACCATAATTATTTCTGATTTTTCGATTGGTAAACTTCGGAGATAAGGGGGGGGGGGGGGGGGACGGTATATTTTTCGACATTTTGCCCGATTATTCAAAAACCATTATATTTAAAAATAAATAAAAATTTGTTTTAGAATGTACAGGTAAAGCCCTTTCATATGATACCCCACTCGGTATAGTTATCTTACTTTGAAATTTCAAACTCCCGATTTTTCCTCTTTTTTAATTAAACTAAAAAGAATTTTTGATTTTTTCTTATTCCAATGTTGTTGGGCCACTATTATACACAACTATTCCAAATTTCATGTCGATAGCTTTAATAGTTACTTAAATAATCGACTGTGACAGACGGACGGACGGACGGAGAAAGTCTCACGGAAAAAGGTTCCATTTTTACCATTTTGGTACGGAACCCTAAAACCATGTTTATGAATGAATAACAAATCGGTCTTATAAATTTGCGACCGAAAAATATTTGCGCCTCGACTGAGACGTACGAAATGCTTTATTATTAAATTTTAAAGTATAAAAAATCCGCATTCTAATATATCCTCCTCGTCATATTAAATATGTACTTGAACTTATTTTTAGTAAAAAAATTGCGCAGTTATTGTTAAAAAACATAACACCGTCCGTTCGTCACTGCGGCACAGTCGCGACTGTCTGCGTACCGAGCGCTTACCGAGATCGAGGCGCGTAGGCATAGCTCGCGCTTCGTCCGTTTGTATGAAGTTACAATACTGTATACAGATAATATTACCGTGACCGTACGGTACCCACACGAAGTGGCGAGTGGCGCTGGCGACATTCCATTACTCGAGCGACATGCAACACGGCCCTACAAACAGGTTAAGCTAAGCGTAAGCGCAGGACCAGCCATCCTTCTCTTTACGCGCTCCCATTTCAATGTCCACAGTTTCAATCAGTTTACAAGATTTGCTCCAATCAATCGGAAATATCCACGAATCGAACAGCAATGAGCAAACACGCTCTAAACTACATTCAATTTACAAGTAGGTAAGTAGGTACGAATATCTAAAGCGACAATCTAACAGATGCTGAGTGCTGACCGCAAATCGCGACCGCAGAGACGTTCTGCTTTACTTCACTTTTCGAAATGCAGGATCGCGTTACAAACGTCACTGGACCATAACTCGGCGGGACGAAGACAAAAATAAACTTTAATATTGTGTGCGTTTGACGACACATCCAATTAATAGCGGAGCCGGTGACAAGAAACCGCAATAGATAGGTATATAATATGATTAGCACATGTATCTGCCAATGTGATTCCACAATAATTTTAGGCGAAAATGACATACCTTCGTCCAGAAGTCTCTCCATGTGCATGAAAACATTCGGGAAGGCGGCCAGTTGCTTTCTGTCTTTGAGCAACTGTGCTAAGTAGTCCGCTATACTTTGTGTCGAAGGATTGGTATTATCACACATTTTGATTACTATTTATACAACTTATGACACGTTAATGTTTATAATGAACACGATCAATTGGTAATTGTACTTTAGTATTGTTATTTTGTGAGAAATCTATGTTAGAAAAGTTAACTTCACTACCACACACATCGAAGTTTCGGTCACCACTAAATGACGAAGTTGACCGAACTGAAGTTGTGGGCGAACACAGCGCTGCGCATGCGCTCTTGTCGGGTGGATTTTTTCTATGCTCGTGCGGCTTCTGTCCACAGTGTAGGCGTAAAAATAACCTCTATTGATCTCACTCTCACTAGTACTTACGGAACATCGCTTTCTCGCTCTTTTTAAAGACGGCAATAGTTATGGAAGCGCCATCTAGTTAACCTACTTAAAACAACCACCGCGAGAGGTACAAGAGATGTACCTATCTGCTTATTTTATCAATGACGTACCTACGTACCTACCTACATTCTAATTTACAAAATGTACATTGTACAATAGCAAAACATTTAGGTAGAAATAAGTATCAATTCGTACAAGCACTTCAACATTTGAATAATAAACAGATAGTCGATCCGACATCGCTACAGCCACCTCCATACCACTCTTTACCGCCGCGCTGCGTGCTTCTGAATTGGAACGGACTTGGCATCAACATAAACGGCGAGTAGGTACTACCTAGGTGATGTAGGTACCTACTAGGTAGGTACCTAGGGCATATAAGGTCTGTACCTAGGGGAAGGTGGTCACCCTTCGTACACTTTTTCTTCTTCTTCTTTATCAACCTATAGACATCCAATGCTGGACAAAGGTCTCCTGCATGGACCTCCACCGGCTTCGGTCTTGCGCCGCTTGAATCCAGCGGCTCCCTGCGACTCGTTTGATGCCGTCGGTCCACCTGGTGGGGGGCCTGCCAACACTGCGTTTCCCAGTGCGGGGTCGCCACTCCCAACACCTTGGGACCCCAACGACCATCAGCTCTTCAAACTATGTGTACACTTTTTACATTTTTATTTTTAATTTTATGATTAACTGACTAAATTATCTAATTTATGTACCTGTGTGTAGTAAATATATCTTAGTTCATTACGAAATAGTCTGAAACTGTTATATGTAAAAAGGTTAAAGAGTTACTTATAGCAATTTTTGTAGGATAAGATATTTATACCCCACGTGTGGGGTACCTTCGTACAGCAGGTGGGGAACTTTCGTACACCATGGGGTAGATTCATACAGGGTAATTAAAAAGTCTATTAAACTTAATAAAGTCTATTAAATCACAAAAATATGTAATAATCTTCTGACTTAATTATATTGAAGTTGACCATAACTTCAACTTAAATTCTTCTTGTAGAAAATAAAAAATTCAAAATCTATACTTAACACTTAGTTTATTTATTGGTAATTTTAACCTTAACAATGTATGAGATTTAATGTTATATTTCACCGCAGTTTTTCTACAAGACAACCATCCTTGGACTACTTCATCAACTGCTGAATTTACGTACTCTTCATCTACTTCTTGGGTTCACGTACCGTTTTCTGCACCATAATTTTGCAATCAAATATTGAAATATTGAAAGATTTTAAAATTTATTAATAACTAGCTGACCCGGCGAACTTCGTACCGCCAAATTAGCTATATAAATAAAACAAATAAACTATCATAATCAACAAAAACTATCCTATCTTTCAAGCTGGACCAAATTACAGATAGTTACGAAGTTTGATCTAAATCGGTTCAGTAGTTTAGGAGTCCATCGCGGACAAACAACGTGACACGTAATTTATATATATTATCGACCGAGCGAAGCGAAGGTCTCTGAGTTTACTAGAGCGATTTGCACTTGTCCGTCCGTCCGTCTGTCAGAGCCTTATAACTTCTGAATTACTGAACGTAATCGACCGAGCGAAGCGAAGGTCTTTGAGTTAACTAGGGCGATTTGCACTTGTCCGTCCGTCCGTCCGTCCGTCCGTCCGTCTGTCAGAGCCTTATAACTTTTGAATTACTGAACGTAATTACTTCAAATTTAGATATAATATGTAAACCGATGGCCTCCAGCCGAAAATGGCTTAAAAAGTTATAAAAATCTTTATTTCAGGGGGGCTCTCATAGAAGCGAATGCGAAGTAAAAAAAAAAAAATCGCGTTACATAAAATTGTTACGTATCATTTTAAAGATAATTTTGAACTGAGTACAAAAATATTTTTTTTTTAATTTTTCCCTTAAAATTGACGAAATGGGGGGCTTTCAAAGTGGCGATTTTATACGCTCGCTTGAAGACGCTCTCTAGAAAAATCCGCTATGGATTTTCAAACTGATTTTATGTTTTTAGGTCACTTATATCCTGTACTTGAACAACAAATACTAAAATTATATGAATATTATAAAGAAACGAGATTATTTAATTTTTAATGGGCGTCAGTAATTCATATAGCATCAACATAGCTTCACAATAATGCTAATAGATGGCGCAGTCAGTAACTATTCCCATGGAACTACGAGTTAAATTCAATGTTTGATAAATAATTCAATGTTTTCACTAACGTTCCCTAACCTTTACGGGCTACCTATAAGTTAGGTGATTGATGTTTTCTGTCAACTTATTTATCACGATCCTGTACGGGACACCTAAAAGGATATTGGGACGGATGTTAGGACTTAGGATTGTATTTAGGAGCTACCTACGTTAAGAGACTCCTACTTAGGGGATGATTTAGGTATGTTTGGTGAAAACGGGCATAATAATAATGTCAGTTTTGGTTATCATGTATCGATTGAATGAATAATCATGGGATACCGTTACCGCGAGGTCTCAGTTCGGGGCGAACCACTAGTTACTTCAATTTTAGATATGATATGTAAACCGATGGCCTCCAGCCGAAAATGGCTTAAAAAGTTATAAAAATCTTTATTTCAGGGGGGCTCCCATACGAAATGGGGGGCTTTCAAAGTGGAGATTGTATTCGAGGCTAGATTTCTAAAACCACTTTGTTTTAAAACTTGAAACTTACACATAATTTGAGTTATATTCTGTACTTGAACAACAAATACTAAGATTAGATAAATATTATAAAGAAACGAAATTATTTGAGTTTTAATGGGCATCAATGTTTTTAACAAAACTTCACTATACTGTTACTAGATGGCGCTGTCTTTAATATTGTAAATATGCATCCCATCCACGAAAGCAGATGACGATTGACGTCATCAGATTCGGCGCGTTTTAATTACAATATAATATAGTTAAAACTACCTTATGGGAATTATGGGATACCGCGAGGTCTCAGTTCGGGGCGAACCACTAGTTAAGATAAGATTAAGATAAGATAAGATAAGATTAAGATAAGATTAAGATAAGATTATAAAATCAAATTTTATTAGAAGTAAAATCACATCACACTATCACACTAGTAGGTATTATAAAGGCGAAAGTTTTTATGTGTGTATGTTTGTCCTTCACGCCACAACGAATGAACTGATTTGGCTGAAATTTAGAATGGAGACATCTCATAACCAGGATTAACACAGGCTACATTGTAACCCGGAAAATTAAAAAGTTCTCGCGGGAGTTATAAAACCTTAATCCACTCGAAGTCGCGGGTGTCATCTAGTATTTTATAATAGGAAACTTCTGTTATCGTGCCATCAATCAGCAGAAAAAATCGAGAATAAAATCTATACGATTAATAAAAGCAAAGATAAACTAAACCAAAATTAGTTTCCGGCCAATAAAATAAAAAGTACATTTTTATAATATGGTAAGCGTAAAAAAAATTTTGAAAGGTAATAATGGTTCATAAAAATTTAAATTTGATGTTTTGGCCATAGATTTAGGATTGGTAGCTTAGTCGCTACTAGATACCGCACTTCCCACAAACAACAGCTCCATATAAAATAAATAATAATTATCTGAAGTCAGGATTCGAACCTCTGAACCAATAGTATCACTCCTTCTTTTTACCCCTGCCACTGAATATATAATAGCCCCTGCGCCATCGAAGCATTGATAGAACGTGTAAAATAAACGAAGACAATAATAAAACAAGGACTGTGACGAAAAAATCTTACGCTTTTATTTAACGTTACGGACGTTTTTTGCCGGCTAGGGTACCCCTCCGCAACGCCCCATAAGGAACTTCGTTCCAAAATTCTGAAAAGGAACCGTATCAAAGTCTTGCATGGTTTGTATGGAAAAATAAATTCCTAGTAAGTATTAATTAATTTATCGATTAGATAGGTATCTACTATTAGCAGATAACTAGCGTTAGTTGTAATATTTTCGTAAATCGTAAACATTTAATAATGGGTAGTTATTAGGATTTCTTATAGTTAACTACCAATATACCATTGGATAGGTAGGTAGGTAGGTAGGTACACATTTTGCGAAGCGTCAAGCCAGCCTGCCCTTGCGAAGCCAAGGTCTACCTACCTACTACTAACTATTCTTTAAAGGAAACCCTTCAAAAGAAAAGCGAAGTTCTATTCTTTTAGTAAACGGAAACCAACATTAGTAGGTGTAGCGTAGGTAGATAGGACCTATTAGTCAGTAACCTCGCATTATGAAAACAACTTTTCCTCTTCACTAACGTAGGTAGGTACATAAAACAATGGCAGCTGATGACAGATATTATTTAAAGATTTTATAGATATTTATTAAATTAGAGTTCTAAATAAAAAAATAGGCGTCATTGTGTTTTGTACCTGATGTTTAGAAAGAAAATATATATTTTTTTCCTCCAAAAGGAAGTAGTGGGCGAAGTTGAATTGGTTTCCATATTGTTATGGTCTGACAATTTACGAAAGGCGTAGCTTCGAATGATTACGCAATTGTGTCATGTTCCTTTGTCTGCACATGTTTTATTGAACCTACTGTGACTTGAAAGGGAATAGGATTCCTACATTAATTTACCATCGCCTGCCTATTTCTCTAAGTTAAAATACATAATATTACAGTTACAACTCTCAAAAGACAATAATAATAACTATATAAAAATTCTTAAAAAAAAACGATAAATAGGATAAATCTACACATTCTCTGATCGCGAGCGATTTTTGGAGTTTTTGGAGTTTATTGGAGTTTATTGGAGTTTACTCCTTTAGAATCGATTTTAGGCGCCCGGTATGAGAAAAATTTGAGCAGTGAAATCTGTTTTGAATGACCTCGTTACGTTTTTCACAACGATGCAAATTTCTACCCTAACGTTGAGTAAATAAGGTTGGTTTTCGCTTGAGTTGTCGAATGCCTTTGTTACGTTTTTCACAACGATGCCAATTTCTACCCTAAGGTTGAGTAAATAAGGTTGGTTTTCGCTTGAGTTGTCGAATGCGAAAGCGCTTTCGCTTCGGGAAGCCGAGCGCGTACCGATCGGGTCGGAGCGGCGCCGCGAATGCATTACGACGTTTTAAGTAGTAAACTCCAGTCGTGCGTCGGAGCTGACACACACACTTTTTTATTTTCTATTCAATTGAGGAGTTCCGTCCTCTATTGCCGAAGATATTCATCAGATCTTCACCAAATTTAAATGGGACCAACTTGACGGTATGTCCTTTTAAATTAAAAAAAAAATGAATGAAAACGGTTCAGATTTTAACGAAGTTATGGAGTAACATCAACAAAAATTGAGGAGTTCCGTCCTCTATCATCAAAGATATTCATCAGATCTTCACCAAATTTAAAAGGGACCAACCTGACGGTATGTCCTTTCAAATAAAAAAAAAATATTGACATCGGTTCAGATTTGAGTTTTGACGGATTTATGGAGTAACATCGGCAAAAAAAATACGCGTCGAATTGAGAACCTCCTCGTTTTGTTTTTTTTGAAGATGCATAGTCAAAAAAATACTTATTAATTTTAAAATTATTTATTTCATGCATGCAGTTGCATATTTATACATAACCTATGGCTCTTATGACAAGTCAAGACACTACCAAAGGCTCGGAAAGCAGATTCTCGTAGAGTTTAGAATATTTTACTCTTAGATCCTTAAGAAATCTAAACGAGTGAAAGGACATTTTCCAAGACATAATATTATAATAATATATTGGTAAAAATGCCATTGGGTGCATAAATCATAGTTTAAAGTTATACAAAGGCTCGTATATCGTACTTAGGTACCACCGACATAATTCGTTTTTAACTCACTATATTATTCGATCAATTAAAATCACCCGAGTTGGTTTCGTTTTATCAATTTCGTTAAAAGGATAAATGGACAATTGACCTCTATCCGATGCCCTGATGGGATCTATCGAATTAAGCGGATTAAATGGAGTTCCACGCTCTATTTCCGAAATAACTATTATCTTAACTTTTACTACATTTAATTTGCTCTTGATAGAAGTTTTATTGGTACAGTTGAAGCTATTGTTCCTACTATCCTACTATCCTACCTAGCTACTATAAAATAAAATAAAATCTATACTTATAATAAAACTGTAACTGGAAGATTAATTCTGTAAGTACATTTTTATTTAGAAAATTTTAACCGGGGGATGTTTTATTATTGCTAACTGAGCAAAAAAACAGATTTTTATTTAATTTTTCTCTGTCTGTCTGTCGGTCTGTCTGTTTGTCTGTTCGTCTGTCTGTCTGTATAGCGGTAGCTGATATTCCGGGATAACATAGGAGCATCATCATCATCATTATCAGCCCATGATCGGCTCACTACTGAGCGAGGTCTCCTTTCAGAGAAGGGTTAAAGGCCATAGTCCACCACGCTGGTCCAATGCGAATTGGCGGACTTCACACACCTTTGAGAACATTATGGAGAACTCTCAGGTGTGTAGGTTTCCTCACGATGTTTTCCTTCACCGTTAAAACATGTGATATTTAATTGTTTAAACGCACTTGACTTCGAAAAGTCAGAGGTTCCGGGATCGAACCTGCGAACCCCCGAATAGGAGACCACAGTCGTAGCTATCACTGCTTATGTACATAGGAGCATAGGATAGTATTTATCTTGATAAAACATAAGGCTCCACCAGGAGTGGGGATGAAAGTTTTTGTTGATTTTTCTGCATCACTACGTAATTGTTTTTTTTTATTTGTAAGGAGGTTGGCGAATTTTGACCAAGCATTTTTAAAAACCGTTCAGATCCAGAAATCATTTAGTTTTAATTAATATTTTTCAGAGTATTTTTCTGTGTAAACTCGATATTTTTAGAAGATGGGGATCAAAAATATGATTACATATTCACAAATATAAATAACCGTTACATGGCAATACAAGTGAATATCTTTTTTCTCCCAACTTTATTTGATAGACTTTGATGAACTTTTTTGTTCGACTGGTTTACTATAACAAGCATGAAAAATTTGACTCGTGAACATGGGCTTGAGGCTCACGGTTCAGTTCGTCTGGGTCAGAAACTCTATGGAATTCGCCAATCTCCTTTATACCGTGAAATCCTCCAACTTTGGACTCTAAGGGTAACATTGGCCAAAACAAAAAAATAACTAAATTAGCTCGTAGTACTGGAATGGTGTAAAACCAGCACATTTTGTAATCTGTGGTAGAAAATAGATTATATTTCTGGCAACATTAAATGACAGTTTGTTTGCTTACGTCATTCAGTTGTCTGTCAGCCGTGGTCAAAGTGACATCAGTGAAGTGCGGACCAATTTTTACTTTGGGATTTTTGACTGATATCCTGTTAAAATGAAGCCTGGGTGAGTAGTTCTTGAATATGTTATGAAATGATGTCAGGAGAACGTTTTGATATGCATAATAAGTTACGATCGGTTTTTTTGTTTGAGAAATGATAGCGACCAATGTTACAAACAGATTCTTCGTACCTGGGTGTAAACATTGGCCGTTGTCAAATAAGCACTAGGGCTGCCATCTACTAGTAAAGAAACGTTATTATGCTATTGAGGTTTTCGCTCTAATTTTTTTTTATCTTTATTAGCTTTACGTTGCATAATGGTGAGTTAGTGAAATACATATTAATTTACATTGTAATTTAAAATTACAATTAGTGATTCGGTACCTAGTATGATCGACTGCATGCTCCGAATATAATAAAATAATATACAAAAACTCCAAGTTTTTGTTGATTTTACCTTTCCATTACATTTTCAACGCGATTATATTTTTGCAAATAATAAAAACTATACAGGGTCATTTGTAACTAACGCATAACCTTCAAACCAGCCCGTCAAAATGAACAATTTTTTCTACGGGACCAATGCTGGAAGCTCGAAAAATAATCGACAATTTCATACAAAAGTATGGCCGGACCAGCAATTTGTATGACAATGCGAAAGATCTTTGAGTTCCCAGCATTGGTCCTGTAGAAAAAGTTGTTCATTTTGACGGGCTGTATTTATGGTTTGAAGGTTATACGTTAGTTACCAATAACCCTGTATAAGTATTTAACATTGGGTTATTTTTTTATTTATTTTATTTAGACAGGCCCATTAGCTCAGTGATAGTGATCCTGCTTTCTGAGCCAAAGGTCGCGGGTTCGATTCCCGCCCTAAACCATCATTTGTGTGCATGAGCATGTCTGTTAGTTTTCATGTCTGGGTGTCATATCTATATGTTTATGTATGTTTATCAGTCGTTTAGTACCCATAGTACAAGCATTGCTTAGTTTGGGGCTAAACGACCGTGTGGGGATTGTCCCGTAATATTATTATTTTTATTATTTCAGAAACAATGGAATAGCAAAATCTAGGCTGAAACAAAGAAAAAGACGTCGGTGTCTTGGGGCCCTTGAATATAAAAACTACAGCCAAGAAATGCTTCAACTGGCAGTTGAGTTAGTAGCAAATGATCAGTTATCAGCACGAGCAGCTGCACGACAGTTTTCCATACCGAAACAGACCATATTGAACAAAATCCACGATAAACATAACAAATCTGTTGGGTGTCCGACGCGTCTAATGGCAGAAGAAGAATCCAAATTAGTAAAAGTCCTGATTGCCGCCGCTACATTTGGTTGTCCGCTCACAAAATTAGACCTACGTCTCGTGGTTTTCGAATATTTAAAAAAAATAGCCGACAGGACTTGTTTGAAGGTCAACTTCCTGGAAAAGCTTGGGTAGATAATTTTCTGTTGCGAAATGCTGCCGATTTGACCGTCCGCAGTACGCAAAATATTAAAACAGCCCGAGCTGAAAAATGTGTCGATGAATTTATGACATATTTTGAAAATTTAAGGGAGACCATTAAAGATGTTCCGGCAACAAATATAATGAATTTTGACGAGACCAACTTAAGTGACAATCCGGGATGTACAATTTTATAGTTTCCATTTTTTACAGTCGCTATAAGCACGCATTTCGACTAATTGTATTTATTTTAAATAAAACAATTGTGCAAAAAACCGTGTTGTAATTTGCTTATCTTTACTTGTGTCAACCCTAGTCCCTGAAATCTCTTGTATGGAAATTAGCAAAAATTACCAGGTAACATTGGCCACTGTGATAAAAAAAGCTAGAATGGCCACTTTTGGAGATTTACTTTATTTTGTTGCCTTCCATGGCCTGATTTTTACCATAGCTCTTAATGAAATGCAAATAGGGCTTATAGTTCAGCCGATATAAGCGGTGGATAATGTTGACAGAAAGTGGACCTAACTTTGGCCGCTCTTTTAAGTTACTTTTAAGGTACAAAAATAATTATTTTTTATAGATTTTTTATGCTTAAGTCATAGTAACTCATTTATTCTTTACGTTCAGGTCATAAAATCAATACTATTTCCTATATTTTTTTGGTATGGCAACCAATTTTCTATAAAACATGGCCAAAGTTGGACGATTTCACGGTACTATCAGGTACCTAATTTTTGTCTAATTTTGATATCTCTTCACGGATAGCAGCAAGTCACTATACATACCATATTTATATGAGGGTTTTAGCCATAGGCATAGACTAAATCATTAACCTCCAGGCCCCAGATGTTTGTACCATTGTGTTGGTTTTGTAGCCTACACGTGCGAAGCCGGGACGTGTCAACTATATATTATTATAAATGCGAAAGTTTTTGAGGATGGATGTTTGTTACTTCTTGATGCCACAGCGAATGAACCAATTTGGCTGGGAATGGAGATATCAGATAGCTCATACCCAGGATTAACACATATTTTTCCCCGGAAAATTAAGGAGTTCTCGCAGGAGTTAAAAAACCTTAATACATGAGGTCGGAATCGCGGGCATCAGCTAGTTTAAAATAAAGGTGGATGAATATAACTATATTTATATCTGTGTTTCCACTCGGTATGCAGGTAGATATATGCAGGTAGGTATGAACCTAGACCTACCTAAGAAAGGATATTGAATGTAGGATACTGCTGGGCTGACCAGTTTGATGCAAACTTCGCAGTTACTCTCATAATTATTATTCCATCGCAAAGAAATTGCTGACGTATCTAAGGGGCATTACAGAGCTTTAAATCTCGGAGACGCGGGCTACATTATATGCCGGAAAATCAAGGAGTTTTCACGGGATTCCAATCAGCGCGGACGAAGTCGCGGGCTTCATCTGCTTATAAATAAAATAATTATCTTATCCCAGATTCTTGAGCAATACAACCTTGTAATTAAGCAGCTAATACATTTTAATACCGCTCCATAATCCATACCTACGTGGTTCGGCGTATCTACCTACATATAGTTATTGTAATCGGTACGTACACGTCTGTGATGGCTAAAACAATATTCAAGTTAATTATAGACACTTCAAAGATCTTGCCTACTTTAGGTATAAATTGCCTGATTATAGAAGCAAATAACTCAACGTTTTTATGTTAGAACTCTAGGCTAGCTGTCTTATGCGCCCTTGTAGCGCTGGACAAGACAATAATACCATAGATTTACAATTATTATTGTGCTACGGACGGTCAATGCCTATTTTTAACCGACTTCAAAAAAGGAGGAGGTTATCAATTCGTCGGAATCTTTTTTTTTTTTGACGTGATAACGTCTTATAAATCGATAAAGACCGGCTGCACGCACGAAAAAGTGTCACGTTCCGTATGCGCCTGAGCGTGCAAGCGAGAGCGCGGAACAAACGATAAAGAGGCAGTATCGGCCCAAGCGTTGGCTTAGAGAGCGCCCGCCGCCGCCCGCCAGTCATCGTCAATGTTTCTTTATGAGTATGACGTTATCACGTAAAACTATCGTCCGTAAACCGACTTTACAGACCATTTTTTTTATGTAAGTATGTTCACCGATTACTCGAAGACGCCTGAAACGATTTGGAAAATACTTTTTTTGTTTGAAAGGGTATACCTACTCCCCAGGTGGTCCCATATAAATTTAATCGAAATCAGTCGAGCGGTTTTTAAAATATCAACAATAAATTACATGCTTTGTATAGTGTGTGTGTAATGTAGGAAAGCGGGAGTTTGAAGTCCGGTTGTTTAAAAAGAATTTTTATATTAAATTATATTCTGATAGGTACCTCATAATCATTGTTTTCTTAATCGACAGACACCCACTGCAGGTGGAAATGGTCACCACACTACACGATCTTGTGCCGCTTGCATCCAGCGGCTACCAGCGACTCGCCTGATCATCCGTCCACCTAGGTCTACGCTGCACCATCGAGTGCGGGGTCGCTATTCTTGGACCCCAACGCCCATGATTGCGACACGCTAAGCTATGAAAGTTCGACTCGTAAACGAGTTACGTACTACCGTACGTAACTTACCGTACTTTGGCTCTCCTACGCAACTCGTCATCTCTGATCCCGCAGTGAAACTCCGAGCATAGCTCTCTCCATCGCCCGCTGAGCGACCCTGGGCTTTCATAAGAGGACCATAATAAGCGGACAAGTATGTAGTATATGAATTTTGACTTTGAATAAGTCAGTACTTACCTACTTAGATGTAACAGAGGAAAACAAAGATTTAACTTGATTAAGTTTCATTGACCGAAGACGGCAACCGGACGGCTTCTAAATTAGTCTACAACTTTTGTTCCGCTAGTCGCTAATTAAACTCACATTATCTAACAGTTGCTTATCTTCGTAGACTTTATTTATAAACTATTTCTAATTTAATATATGTATTACTAGCTGATGCCCGCGACTTCGTCCGCATGGATTTAGTTTTTAAAAATACCGCGGGAACTCTTTCATTATCCGAGATAAAAAGTAGCTCTCCCGGTCTGAGGAACCACTACTACATCCAATATCCATTACTATACCCATGCCAAAAATCGCATCAATCCGCTGTTCTGTTACGACGTGATTGAAGGACAAACCAACAAACAAACACACATTCGCATTTATAATATCAGTAATGCTTTATTATAACACTTTTTATAATTGTCAAATTTTTTGCCATACTTAACCAAAGACATTTACGTTTTGTTATTCCACTGTCATTTGCGTTTTGTTAGTCCATGTCAGATGCGTTTTTCTTATACCACGTTTTATAGTGACATGACGGAAACGCGGTCGAACGGGATAAAAAGTATCCTATGTCCGTCTCCTGGTTCTAAACTACCTCTCCACCAATTTTCAGCCAAATCGGTTCATCCGTTCTTGAGTTATAAATAGTGTAACTAACACCACTTTCTTTTATATATATATATATATATATAGATATAGATTATTTATCCGGTCAGAGATATGGGCAATATGGGTTCAATTTACACTGCATACGATACGAACCCCTTCCAAGTTAGCCCGCTACCATTTTAGAACGCATCAGCGACGCGCGACGCATCGTCAGTTCGTCACATAGACAAGTATAATAATGACTACGATATACTTAGATATACCATCAGTTGAGACCATAGTCAAGGGCTATCTTGCCAATAAAAAATCTACTTACCTTCCTATCTATTTACCAGTAATAAACAGTTTACAATCCGGTTTAAAAATTATAGAGAGTAGAGATTGGGTAAGGTTATGTAGCTAGGTGCGGTACACAACTAATTACAACAAAATACCAACTTTTCATTTAAATTGCCCTAGAATACCTGT